>OX291558.1:9934204-11184204 GCA_946406115.1 Apoda limacodes
ATACTAATTGAAAAAGCTAAGGTTTTTTTTTGTTTTTTTGTTTGAATACGCTAATCTCTGGAACTACCAGTCGGATTTAGAAAAAATATTTGTTGCAATAAGGTTAAGGTTTGAGTGTCATATGCTATAACATTACGGTATAGCCCTTAGACGGAGAGAACAGAATTATCACGGTCGGAATAGTATTTATATAGGTGTAATTATAAACATTTCCGCTTACCTTACCACAATATAAAGGGAGGGGATTGTGCATTGCTAATACCAAGTTTATAAATTGTTATTAAGTTAAGTTGGTACAATTTTTCTGCAGTGTTAGCTACGCTATTGAACATTTTCATCTACACAATCTGTTACCTCTCCTCTTGACGTATCAAGCAGTGGAAAGATATACAAAATTCTTTTCCTATCTTACGTCTTCTTTATTTGCAACACAAGGCCTATGTAGCAATTGTTATGGCTTTGCCTATTTAGAAAGATAAACAAATTAAGTAATATCAAAAGTTTCGTACCCTATTTCACCCTCTTGATGAATGATTCTCTTAAAATGGTAAGGTGTAAAGTAAAATGGTAGGTATTACCTACAAGACCTTGTTCATTTGTTAGCGAAAACAAAATGCGTATTTTTACGGATTTAATATTCTCTATTTTACCATATCAGAGGATCAACTTGCAAAGTCTTTTCTTAGTGGACCCAGTGGCCAGTGACGTCAAAAGATATCAAAACATTTTAAGTTTATAGTAAAATAAATACCTTTTTTTTTTTTTTTTTTAAATACCACTAAGGTGGCAAACAAGCTTACGGTCGGTCTACCTTAGGGTAAGCGTATGGACGCTTGTAACACCAGGAATATGACTCGCGCGTTGCCGACCCTTCAAAAATCCGAGAACTTATTCTTGAAGAACCCCATACTGTAGTCTTTAGAGATAACCTTGGCTGGGAGCTCATGCCACAACCCAACCTCTAATTGCATTCTTATCCATTCCGTAATCGTCTATCATTTATGCGTAATGGGCTACTATTTTAATTTGAAAAGTCGACATAATGTTTCGTTGTTATAGACTAAGTTGACTAAGGATGACTCTAAAAATGATAATTGCTTACCTTTAAAAAAATGTTATTAAACTAATAATTTTAACTCTAATTCTTGTTTATTAACTTACTAAGCTAGATATATTTCATTCAAATTACATCTCACTATCTACTGAATTTGTGCATTAAGTAATCTTTTTATTGCATATTCATTGCTATTTTACATATTTGAATTTAACTTGCTGCACACCGAATAAACTTTCAAGTAACAGGTAAGTATATATTTCAGTTTTTTTGCTGTTGGTCATATTTAGCCGTGAAGGCGGAAGCTGTTATGCTATTCTTTTTTTAACTCACATTGTCATTATGAGCATTGTAACTGCTCTTATTGAGAATGACGCAGCTTAAATATAATATTTCATTCATATTTTTTAGTCATTATCTTAGTCTGTAAAAGTTTACTGTTAAGCGAACGCTTTCCTCATATATTTCCACAACGTTGGTCTGAAATTGCTTCGATACACGGGCTTCTTGTAGCTCAAACCAGGTCGTCTGGATTTACTGGCTCTGTTTGGTTACGTTAGTGTTTTTATGTGAAATTTTCTGTAAATAGGCATTGTCAGTAATGAATCCTTTGTATTTTTTGCTTTAGTAATTCTTTATTGTTATGTACATTTTATACAGTCGGACCATGAAAAACTTAAGCGCTTTATTACTAACTAGACTTTGCTAGCGGCTCCGCCCGCCCTAAATTCGGTGTTCGGCGTGGGACACTTTTATTTAATCACAGTATTAATACTGTGATTTACACCTTTATAATTTTTATAATTACACTAATGAAGTTAGCTATATCAAGCTTTAGCTGTAGCTATAGCTATAGTTCGTTTAAGCTCGGTTATAGTTATTCCCACGGGAACTTTTGAATTTTTTGGGAAAAAAAGTAGCCTATGTACTATTCCAGAACCTAATCTATAGGTGTGCCAAATTTCATCCCGATCCGTCTAGTGGCTGAAGCGTTATTGAGTAACAAACATCCATCCATACTTACAAACTTTCGCCTTTATAATATAAGTAGGATTAAAATAATTATAACTCTAGTTATTTAGTGCTTACGAAATTTGTGGCACTAAAGTCTGTAGCACATATCTATTGACAAAAAATGCTACGTCACCATGACACTCACGATAAATTGCCGCAAGTGCTTGTAGTTCATTAACCATCTTATCTTACAATCAAGAATATATACTTAGTAAATTATTTGACCGTTGTTAGACAAACTGTCAGCTTCATCGCTAGTAGTTCTGATTGCCTAGTTGCTAGTTAACCAATTTGATGCAATGTGAAATTAGATGCGTATTTTGTGATGGATCCTGATCTTTGTAAAACATTTGAGCAATTATTTGTGAACATAGTGTGGCACGGGTACTAGAGCATTTGTACGAATTAACAAATACTTAGATACCAGAGTCACACTATGTCTTCAAATATGTGTACAAACGATCGAGGCTTTGTCCAGGTTAAACGTGGAGGCAATGTATTTTAGGGGAAGCCACTACCACTGTTTGAAGATGCTGCTTAATAATACAGTGTACCTGGATAAAGATGTCTTTTTTCAATGCTTCATAAGTCGTAAATAAAGCTGGTACAGAATTATACAACCCTTTGCCTCTTCGAGATAAACTTTGTTAGATAGAACTAATAGTATGGGCCAGTTAAGTCTGCAATAAATAAATGCCGTAAACTCAAAATGAAAAACTCATTTTTATATATTTCAAATTAGGTTTTTACAAACACTTGTGAATAGTCTTGTGAATACTATTTTTTACTTTTTGAACCCTAAGGGTTCAAAATGTGGATTTCTTCAAACAATCCAGCAAGAAACTCGATAGATACTCTTTTAAAAAAATATCATTTGGTTATTATTACAACAAGTATACGTCATGCAAAACAAATAAAATCATGTATAATTTTTCAAATTACACAAAAAAAAAAAATAATAATAATAACAACACAATATAAACAACACTTTAAAACATTTTATACATTTTATACTGTAGTTTGAGGTGTAAAAATGATTTCCATGATACTTAATACCAGCAGAACAAAAAGGAAAAGCTTTGTTAGTGAGCCGATATGACGGTGTCTCTGAGTCCCTCGTCCAAAGTCCCTCAAAAAATTAAAGTTTAAAAGTTACTTAATTGGTTAATATTATTGTTTTTTAACTAATTAGAAGAAAATTTTCATGGCATTTCTAATAAAACATATTTAAAGTGTATTTAGCCGAATAAAACAATGATTGGTCCTCAAGGATCAAGGATCCTTTTTTAACTAAAAGAAAACTTACCTGCTGATCTTCTAAATACCAAATAAACCTAAATTACTCAAAATGATTTGGGAGAAGTGATGAAGGTGAAATAGAATAAAATAGTAATAAAACCCAACGCAATTTTCATGGTAAGCACACCCATTAGTGTCGAAATTCAGTCCCACAATGACATGGTAACTTAAAGTCATGCGTAACGGTAAGTTAATAGTCAAAATAAAATTACTGAATGAGTAACTTGGTAGAATGCTTGTGAAGATATGACCCGTGGTTGACTGTGCGTATGCAAATAAATTGAAAGCGTTGCCGTCTTCTGATCAGGTTTGCATATCCACTAAATACAAGTGCGTCCAGAAATTCTATTTGTATACATATATATATTCTAAAATAAATAACCTCTTCGAATGAATTGGCAACCCACTATTTGTCAGACCAGTTATTATTGTATTGTGTTATTGTAAAATTTTCAATGTTAAATACGTTATATATGGATGATTTAAATTTCTACGAATATGTATAAATTATAGAAAAATAAATGTATGTGCTGAATTACACACGCATCCGTTTGCCAGGTTACTATTTCCACATTCTCATTAGAGGAACGTATGGCTAAGTCGGAGAGTCTGCATGTTAGCTTAGCTTCACATATTTGATGAAATTGAATAGAAGTGAATTAGTGTCAAAGATTTGCAGACAAGAATAACTTACAGACCAAAGAAAGTCTGACACAAATTCACAAATGAAAAATGATAAAAAATTGTGTCAAGACCGAACAAAAAGCTCCACTTCAAAAATGCAATAATCAGATGCAAAAAATACGAAGTGAAAGTGTGCAATCTATTTCATCGTACAGAGTGCAGTACAGTCTACATTTGTGAGCGCTTTGGGCCAGCGAAGCTCCAAGCGCATCCCACGAGAACATTTCCGAGGTATAAAAGAGTTACATAGAGATTTGCAGAATCATTTACTGGTACCCGTTTGAGCTGTTTGGACGAAAAATCAGGTACTTAATTGTGTGTACATGTGATAGTGATGTGTTAGTGTTGTGTTATGATAAAGGACTTATGTCAATAATTTTCTTTTGACAGAAATTGGAGACACAAGGTCCGAGGATGCGGTGGTTCGCTTTGGTAAATATCAATTTATGTTTTTTTAAGGCGAAGTAATAGATATTTTAAATATACTGGGGTGAATGACCTGTCCTCTACAGCTTTAAGTAGTGTAGCAGAATGTAAACACTAGAATCTTGCCTAGTGAAAGGATTTGAGATTAGATAGGTAGATACTAGGAGCTTTGAATTCTCAATTCTCAGACGGTGTAGATTCTATAGCATGCTATTGTATTATAATGTTGTAACATAATTTATGTAATTAAAACACTATCACTTATACACAAATACCTACAAGTAGGTATTTACAGTTTCGTGATTTCATGCATGTAAAATATTAAAACTGTGTGTCTTTCAGTCTGTAAGAAGCGCATAATCAGGCATAGGATAGTGTACTTGATTAAAGGAAAGTTTTGGCATATGACCTTTAATAAGAAAGTTTTGGCTTAGGTTTGTTTGTTTCTGAGAGTATTTAATAATATATGTATGTAAATTAGTCATGATACTATTGCTATATATATGTGTGTATATGTAAAGTAGCTAATAATAGTGATAGTAACTGTTGATGATGAACATTTATGTTTGTTTTATAACTGGGTATCCAAAATATACTAAGCTTTGCTAAGCTTTTGACCAGATGGTAATATGTCGAGATATATATATATATATATATATATATATATATATATATATATATATATCGATATTTAAAGCATATAGCAGGTAGGTAGTAGGTGGTAAGGAATGTACATGAAGTTACGAATATATTTCGAACAGATCGTTTCTAAAATTAAACCTAACCATAAAAACAGCTTATTTAAAGCTAATTTTAATCACACACGGAGCTATAAACTATACTGATAAAATCCCTAAAGGCATATTAATATAATATTCTATAATAAATTTTTAATATATTTAAGTCTTGTATTTATATATTTTGACATAATAATGTATATTATAGCTACGTGCGGGCTTTGAACAAAATCGGTTTCCAAGCTACCGCATCAATTATCTTACTACAGAACCCTTAGCTAATGCGTGTACCTACGACATGTCCTTCATGGAATGTCTTTGGAAAATATATTTTACATTAGCATTTTCCCGCGACTTCGTCTGCATGGACTTTTAAATTACTTGTCATTGTTTTATCAACAAAAATATCGGATTTCTCATACAAGTTGTCATCCCCTATTTTGCCCCTTAGGGCAAAAACGATGAAACACGTTAATCTTAATTTTTAACCTTAAGAACAAATACCAATATATTCAACAATATATTTTACATTTAGCTTAAAAATCCTTACCTACTCAGTGGAGCCCCACGTCACATAAGAAATCCACATGCTACATTTCAAGTTTCTAGCGGTTCCTGTTGTCATGTTATGTTGATATGTCATTGAATCAGTCAGCAAATATTTTTTTATATATACAGACAGATATCTATTTTTTTTTACAAAACACAAGATAATTTGGCCGTTTTTGTAGATGTTTTCATGTTTTTCGTTTCTATATCAAGGCTATTTAGTTACCGTCAAGGTCATTGAAGTCAAATAGAAATCAATTCATGATTTACGTATTTTACGGAACAGATTTATATATTTTGATGCATATAAGACTTTGACACCGCTACCATCAAGGTTATACCATAGTCATCTATACGTATGCAATACTAAGTATATACCATGGTCCATAAGATAAGTGGTACTAATGTCTTTTAGGAATTCCCATCTAAATTTAATTTTACATCATTGTGCCATTAATTTTTCATGTTTTTTTATTGAATTGCTTAAACCAAAGCAAGTATTGTTTTGCATTCGTTTAATTTACCGTGAACATTGTTGACCGCACTCAATGAGATCGAAAGTTTGTGGACGAATAAACTGCCTTAATATTTTATTATAGTACTAGCTGTCCCGGCGAACGTTGTTCCGCTGCCGTCCCTCTGTACCCGGCGAAAGTTGGTTTTTACCTATAGTGCCCGCGGCTGGCTCGCACTTGACATATCGAGATAAAAACTATCCTATCTTTTAAGTTGGATCAAATAACAGATATTTACTAAGTTTGATCAAAATCGGTTCAGTAGTTTAGGAGTCCATTGAGGACAAACATTGTGACACGAGATTTATATATATTAAGATTTAACTTCCACTAAACATTTTACTATGTAACAAAGTGGTTTGGAAAGCTGGCTCAGATGTAAATAAGTCTAGTTTTGTAATAATGATTAAAATAGTGATTAACAATGTTAGATATAATTAAATTCAGTTTTGTTTATATGTTATAGTTACAGGACAAAATTCGTCATGTCTGGAGATTGACTAGTTAAAGCCCGATTCATACGAAGTTAAATTCGATAAAAATAAGTTTATTTCAAAAAAGGATCTTTTTTTATTCAAATTAGGGTTTTACAAATTCCTTTCAATCGTCAAAAGTTTGAAATACTATTTGTTAATATGTAAGTGCTTTAATTTAGATTAGGTTAGGTTGTATTATGATATTTTAATTTATATGCTAACTGAAACACTCCTGTATCGTAATTAGAACATTTTTTGTGAGAATTTAAAGTTTGTATGAACCGGGCACTGGGCTTAGTCAATCCTTAGGTTTTCGCTCTTTCACAATAATATATAGAGGTAGCGTGTTAAAAAAAAAATGTGTGGTTAAAATTACGTAATATTTTATTATAAAGTATCTGGCTCGTGAAGGTCACGATGGTCATTATGGTGTAGCCCCATTTCTATAAGGATATAAATTGATAAAATTTTACACAGTTGTATTATGATCGTGCAAGAGTTATACGCTTCAGCGTCCATTTTGACCCCCGCCTATGAATGTTCCATTTTTATCGCTTTACTAAAAAAAACGAGCGACGTTTGCGTTTTATATTTCGATTAATCACCAATAATAAGCAGATATCCCGACTATGTATCTATTCAATCCGATTTGTGTGATATTTGTGTATCATACATACAATATCATGCAACGCATTTAATATAATTATTTCTCCTCCCCCCTTGTTTTAGGTTTCTGTCTAAGCAACCGTGGCTTTTCTTAATTGTTATGATAAACTCTAGCTTATATGCAAATTTCCTCCTTTCAGAAATAGTCAGCTATTATGGAGCTTGTCCTGTTATAGGAACCATTTTACGAGTAATCGTGTAAAAGAAACGAATGAGTGGCACGTTCACTTATTTTGCATTGTCCGTCTCTGTACATAAATAAGTAGACATTAAATGTAACTTTTTTTAAGTCAATCACAAACACTTAGGTCCCTACGTAGGTCCCTTAATTAAATTTATTACCTAACAATCTGAAATTAATATTATGCACATAACTTAATTTTTACGTAATGTTATTACCAACATAAGATATATATAACATGCTTCAGTTTGTTAATGTAACTTTTCTTAATTGATTTTTAAAAAGCTAAAACAAGTTTTTTGATTACATTAGCAAAATCGAATCTCACAAAGAAAGCAGTGGTAATGTAGATCTTGCGTTTTCACGCAATTTAAGTAATATACTAACCATTATTTAAATTAAAAAACTCCCAAATGCAACTGTATTTTAGTAAACCGGGTTGTATCGACAGGCTGTCGGAATAACTTCCCATATTAAAAGTCAGATAATAACCTCTAGGTACACTGACGAGCAAAAACAACTAGTCACTTACTATGACGACGATATTTCCTAAACAACTTTTGATAGCTCTATAAAGTCAAAGATAAATTAAAGTGTATTTAATCACTTATTCAATTATTAATGTATAAAATTAAACTCTTTTTTATATACTTTTTGATCCTTGAAGCTGTTATTAAAAAATATTTCATAACTTTAACGTTTCAAAAGTGTTTGTAAAAACCTAAATTGAATAAAAAAAAAATTCTTTTTTGTCTTTGACTTTTTTTATAGAATTTAAGTTTGTATAACCCGGGGTTTGACTAGTCAATCCTCAGGCATGACGGATTTCGTCCTGTAACTATAGCATATAAAAAAAAGTGAATTTAATTATACCTACCTTTGTTAATCACTATATTAATCATAATTACAGAATTAGCTTACTTGCATCTTAACCAGCTTTCCACACCACTTTGTTACATAGTAGAATGTTTAGTGGAAGTTAAGTGCTAAAACAAAATATGAATGTAAACCTGACTCAAAATCTATTTGCAAATCTTGTAAACATAACCTAACTTTACTGAATGTTCACTTTTTCTGGTAATTTAATCATAAATAATTAAAATACTTACATGATTACCTTTATTGTCATATTCTTTCACTGGTTTTCAAATCACGACCCTAATTAAACCTAAAATCTACAAAATTCCTAATTCACGATGAGAAATATTATACGTATTTATGTATATGTTGCATAGACTAACAAAGACGCGCGTCAAGGTCATTTTTGTTTACCCTAATTGCAAATAAATTTTGAGTAATGTATAGTTTATTCGTTCACAAACATTCGATCTCATTCAGTGCGGTCAACAAAAGATCACGGTAAATCAAATGAATGCAAAACAAACTTGCTTTGGTTCAAGCAATTCAATAAAAAATCATGATAATTTAATGGCGCAATGATGTAAAATTAAATTTAGATAGGAATTTTTAAAAGAGATAAGTACCACTTGTCTTATGGACAATGGTACCTATACTCTTAGTATTGCTTAATATTTTAGTTTGTCATTGTATTTGTATATATTTTTGTGGTTCCCAGCTGCGATTATATACAGTCCCACTTATTATATTTTAATAACGCAAAAGTACAAAAACGTATAGATAGCCAATCAGACGTAAAATGAGTTACGCTGTTGGCAAATAAAAACTTAAGGGCAAATTAATTGATAATAAGATTGGTATCTTCAGTTTTAAAAATCTAACTCGCACTTGGCTTATTTTTTACTTACTGACAGTTAATGTGTTAAAGTTATGTTAGAATAGAAAGTTATTTCAAGTGAGACGTGTTTATATTTGTTGTGACAAATTGGTGATAGGAATTAAACAGCATATTTTTTTTATACAGTTTTTAAAATGTGTTCTCGATTTATATTTTATTAATATTCAAGTCTTTACTGTTTTTGTTTTATAAGTTCATATGAAGTTAAATTCAATGTTTTGTCTAAATCAAAGTTTAAAAAAGATGATGTTTTGTTGAGTCTAATCACCAGTCAAGGAGTCAATACAAGATCAAAGAATATAAATCATTAGGTTCTTTTCTCGTCTGAAACGTACGCACTATCCTCAAAATAAAAATATTAACTAATTAAAAACTAAAAATTAACTAGGTGTCTGATGTATTGTTACCAGTGCTGGCATCGTTTCTCAAATGCTGGCCACATTGTCTCGCTGAAGTGCAATGCAAATTTTTTGTGTAAGGTTAAGGCCAGCATTTTGGTCACGAAAAGCTTCAACCAGACGAGTACATAAAACACTAATATTTTTTGCTTTTTGCCCCTGCGGTCCTCGACCTCAGTTCAGGTCAGTTTCGACCTCAAAGAGTTTAATAAACTCACTGTCTAGAGTACTATTATCTGCGCCTTGTCATCAGCATTTTTCTTATACCACTAAGGTGGTTTTTTTTTTTTTTTTTTTTTTTTTTTTTTTTTTTTTTTTTTTTTTTATATATCTCAAAGGTGGCAAACAAGCCTACGGTCCGCCTGATAGTAAGCGGTCACTGTGGCTTACTGTGGCAACACATAGGGCATAACTCGCACGTTGCTGAACCTTCAAAGATCTAATAACTTCATAGCCTTAGAGAAAACCTTGGTACGGAGCTCATTCCACAACCTAAACGTTCGCGGGAGGAAATTTCTCTGAAACCGCACTGTACGTGACCATTTAGGTTCTAAAGTGTAAGGATGATGATAAATAAGTGTCGATGGCGATGGTAGAAAAAAGCCGTGGACCATGAACAATTCCTCAGAACACATCCCATTATACAAGTGGTAGAACGCACACAGGGAGGCAAAGTCTTTTTAGACTTAATACGACTTGTGAGTTTGGGATCGTCGACGATTCTCACAGCCCGTCGTTGAACTGAGTCATCTATAACCATCCGTACCATTGTCACTTACGATTCAAGAACGGTCACGAAGTTGGCAGTGACAAAAGCTCGTCGAAGGCTGGTGTGGCGGGAAAAATTGCCCCCACTCTTTATACAAGAGAATCCTGTATGACCTATTACAATTCAGGACGTTGGAACAAAAGCAGATAAATCACTTTCATGTTTTTTGTAAAAATATGTTCAAGCCTATGGTTTTCTTATTTAGAATTGAACGAAACCTATCAACTTATTGGTGTTGGGATCACTGTTTGAAAAACATAATTCTACATTCGTGTGTGCGGCCTGCTTAAATATATACAAAAACAAAATGAATTTATCGATTTTTGATCACACCAATTGGAAAACCAATAATTGGAACGCTGTGGGATATATCGTTATTTGATTAAACGCCTGCAAATAAAGGTGATAATTTGTAAAGAACAAGTGACAAATAAAAACAATTCAACGCTCACCGCCAACCGCCAGAAAACAAAAACCAGTATTTGAAAAGTTGACGACCACAGACTACAAATAAAACAAAAACCAGTGTTCGAAACATAATCAGTGCCACCAACTGCACGTTGAGAATCACAGAGTACATTTCAACGTAAACAACTTGTCTAT
This sequence comes from Apoda limacodes, assembly GCA_946406115.1. Taxonomy (NCBI): domain Eukaryota; kingdom Metazoa; phylum Arthropoda; class Insecta; order Lepidoptera; family Limacodidae; genus Apoda; species Apoda limacodes. The sequence continues at coordinate 9,945,332 of OX291558.1, forward strand.
GGTTATGCAGTCTTTGATAAATGCCTAACATTTTCCATCGGTGACTTTATTATTTTGTCAAAAACCGACATATCTAATTAAGACTCAACAATCGTCGTGTTGTTTAGTACGATTGAACGTATTTATCGGTTTATGTTCAGATTCGGGAATTACGGAAGGGAGTTAAAGTGCATTTAGGTTGTTTTCAATTAGGTTCCACTAACGATAAAGAAAAAAATATAGAAAAACAACCAATTGTCATCATTGAAAAAAGTAAAAATGTGATTTATCGGTTTTTGTTACAACGCACCTCAATTAGACTACAACAAAATAAAAAAAGAAATATAGTTCACACTAAACCACTAACGTTCCTTTATCCGAATTTCTTTTTTTCTTTTTTATAATTAGCCTCGATATCATAAATCGAACATTTCATTTCAAGCAAAATAATCTTTAAATTTGTGTATTGATCTGTTTACATTACAATATATGTTATCAGTTCAACGAAGTAACAAAATTGTGCGATGATTCCATCAGCTATGAGAGTGGCGCCGAAAACACTGCTTTGACCTACATTTTTATTATAAAAAATACCGCGAGTCATGGTGATTGCGTATGCAAGTCTAAAATGGCGTATACGAAATTGTAACATTCGTGTTACAAGTGATTTGTTTAAATTACTTCATTTGGATTATGTAACCGCAGTAATAGTGGTATTATACTCGGTACGATTATTGTTTTTGTTTAATCGATTTTTAGATATTATCATTATCATAAGATATCGAAGTCGCTACTATTTGACATAACACAAGTTAAACAACAACATAAGTTTAGTTTCGTTTACATATTTATTGATAGCATTTTTTTGTTATATCGGATTTGAAATTTTGTAGGATTATTACATATTAAATTATGCAAGAGAGATTTTATAACATAGCTTGAAAAAATCAATGCGTTCTTCTATTAATTTAATTATTAAAAGTAATTATTAACAAAGTATTAAGTAATTAATTAAATGAAAATATAAAAATCATTTTGTTTTTTAGTCATCAGATAATAAAAATTACCATTTAACGGCAAATAAGAAGTAGTTAACCAAATTGACTTAAATAAGATTAACTGATGTAGGTGTTGCCAGGTTGGTAAGACTTAAAATCTGTATAACTACAGACTGGTTGTATAACATAAGCCGACGTAACCGTGTAATAATCTTTTGTTCTTGTCTTGTCCAAAGAGAAGAATATATGTCTGATGACTTTTGAATAGTACAAGATAATCAAAATGAATCATTTCCTAAATTATAGTCATTTGAGCTGGCTTTGTTCAGTATTGCAATTCACTGGTTTGGTCTTATTTTATTTGCTTATTTGACTTTCTCTGGATACGGTGACCAAATTATAAAGATACTCTTTTGATCATTATCGCATTTGATCGCTAATGTTCGGATTGTATATTATTGTTACAACTGTTCTCTGTTATTATTTAAAATCAACATAACCATAAAAATAAGTTATATTTACAACATATTACGTGACAGTCTGTTGCCTCATCGTTATATTACAGCTTAAACATTAATTCCGTTCATAAAACCCGCTATCAAAAGTGTCTAGGCAGAGCAATAGTGAGGTAAAGTCCGACGCGAGACTAGGGTGGCCAGATCGAATAACCTTAATGTCGGGAGAAAAAAACATAAAATGGTTTTCTCAGTATCTATATTATCAATAATTAACAAAATTTAATCAAGTTTTTAATTTTTTAGCTTGCCACATGTATTTTGTGTTACATTTCACGGATTTTTCATTTTTTGTAATTTTTCACTATTTAAAGAAGACTTGAAATTCAAAACCTCACCACATGCCCCGCACGCTTGACGCGGATCGTAGAAAGAAACGTTGCTGCTTCCACGAGCGTCCGAGCGGCAACGTTTTGCTCGACGTACATTCGAAACTTAAAATTATTGGTTTTATAAAATGAAGTTGTTTTTCGGGAGATTTTTCACTTTGTCGGGAGTTGGGAGCACATGCAAAACTTCGGGGGAATCCTGCCAAATCCGGCCTGGCAACCTTGCGGCGAGACAGAGGGGACGGGACAGCACTCGACTACTATAATGTCGGCACATATCCATATCCATATCTATAGCAACGACTTCTCGCTCGACGTTGTCGAATTTATCAAAGGCAATGATTGATTGCATACATAAAAATTAATGTTTCGGCTGAGGTTATATAATGAATAGGGTCTTGTTTAACTCCTTCTTTGTCTGTTTTTAGTTTTTGAAAGCATAAATATATTGCCAACGTAATAAATACATTTATTGTGATAAACATGAATGTTTGTCAAGTTATTGAATAAGTACCACAATCATGTTCCTTCAATCCTTCTCTTGCAGAACAGGTTGATATCTACTAGGAGCAAAATAACAGTAACAAAACAAGAGTAACAGGATACCAGAATATTTATTCGTATTTGACAACACTATTAGTCGACTGTTCATTAATGCTATAGATCGTTAAAGTAGTGACGTTTCTATACTACTAGAGTCTGTGGTTTGGGTAAAAACAAAATTGGAGTTTGTTTTTACCTAAATTAAAGTCACACTTTTAAGGTGTATCATGTGTAAATTCGATGCGGTAATATTCATTATTTTATAGTAATTTACTTCACTGAGCAGTAATTTTGCAAGTACATTGCAATGCAACCGCTTATATAATTATTTTATGCAATAAGCAATTGCCATAAGTGTGATATTTTTATATTTAATGGTTTTGGCACGAGGAACGGAAGCGACATATGTGTTTAACCTAAAAGATTGCGTACCTACCTGTTTATTACAAATTGAATAAAACTGGACCGATTTTGATGCGTCATTTTGTGTTTAATGGCGATTTAAAAATGATTTTACCCAACATCGGTCATATTTATCGTTAGTATATGCATTGACAATTAAAAATATTAAGTATGCAAACGAGTATGTAGGGCTAAATTCTTCTTACTGATTCAGTATAACAACTTCAAATTTGAGTATAATTTTTTACCCAACTACGGCGAAGCACAAGTGCACAACAAGTGCACTTAAAACATACCAAATATTTAACTATAAGCAGGTGAGATTAAGTGACCACCCCGGTCAGAGATATTACGAACGTACTGTCATAACATTCATGCATACTTTTTTGTTTCTACGTAATTTCATATCAGTACAAGATCATCAGTGTCGTGGAAAGTGTACTGCGAGAACGATCACGTGCTTGTTGCGCTAGCTGAGCGTATGTCGCGGGAAAATGTCGTTATGCAACGCATAGCAGATTTTACGTGATAATGTCCACCTTATTAACGAACAATGTCGGAGAGCGGACAATTGTGGGATTTTTTTGTCAGTCATATGTTGAGTATTTTATGTTATATTATGAAGCACGATAGAAGCTTTTTGCAGTCTTTTCCAATTAGAGCGGAAACAAGCGAACTTTTAATGTACCGTGCCAAAATTAATAGAACAATTACGTAGATATACAATCATCTTGACGGCTAATAACTAGTGAAGTACGGTTGAACATTGAAGCAGGTTTCAGCAGGCGCCGAAAAGCTTAAGCTGTGCCATTGAAAAGCTCGCTGTGTACGATTAGACGCATAGAGAGCTTAGCACGTACGTGTTATCTTGCAATCTAATAGTTAAAGTGAATTGATGTAAAGCAACTTTTTGGTACGGTGCCATCGTAAACTTGTGCTAAGCCCTCAAGGTTCAGACACCAGAATAACAAATTATTATTTACTAGCTTTTGCCCGCGGTCTCATCCGCCCTGAATTCGCTTATCCGTTTAGTATTTTAACGAGAATTTCTCAATTATAGAAAAAAAATGTGTTAACGGTTTCGCTGTATTATAAAATACGTGGTTTTTATTACATTTTTACAAATTTTCTCGGGGATTTTCCCGTATTAAATAGAATTTCAAAATCCGGCCTTTCTCTATATACTTAATATACTAACTGGCCTGGCAAACGTTGTTCTGTGTGAAGTGGTGAATTATAATAAAATTCACAACATAAAAATCTGTTTTACGAAAGACACTTCGATGACCCAAGTTTCATGGTGATCGGTATCGGAGTTAACATATGTATATACACCAACATCCATTTTATATACGTATATCTGTATAGATGAATACATATAGATAGCCCTGAGGTCAGTTGCTGACTTTAGGAGAAACTGTTAAAAATTTACTGGGCAAAATCCGAATACAAATAAATCATGAATTATGCGGCACTGAAGTTATTAGTTTAACTTTAACGATCTTTATATTGTTTCCTAGTCCTTATTCCGCATCTATCGGAGTCGGCCTCGTTTAAACTGTTGGCTAATTATCAACCAACCGCAATGCCACGGGGTGCATAATTCACTGGGCTTCCGACAACCGTGTAGCACGTTTGCAACAGTTTATAGCCATCGAGCGTACTTTAAACAGCTACTTTTAAGATATTATATACGCCCAAACGTTTAGTTACATTTTCACACGATTCACAAACGTTTTTTAGGCGTAACTTTGCAGGTTTCCCCGCTATGTACTCCACCTACAAGTCAGTAATGTAAATGAACAATGTACTTGAACGATTTATAACAAGTAAGTCTTATTGGTACAAGCTCGGCTCGAACTCCCAAACCTGAGCACATGAGGAAGACCACTATTTTATGTAGTAAGACTTAACCTATAATTTCATCCGTGCCTGTGCTTTTAACAACAACAACAAAACAATAACTTCGTTGGACTAATACTTACATAATAGGTAACTGAGTGTATTTACCAGTTGCTCAACGTAGATTCAGTGATAGAAATCGGTTAATCATTTGTTGGATATAATGCCAATTACCTGTATAATAATTAAAATCCTTAAAATCCTAAGCAACTAAAAATTATGAATTTATATATAAAAAGAAACAAAGATAATAATAAATTTATACTGACTGACAAGGGAGCTTAGAATGATTTTATAATCGTATACCTAACATTTTGTTGTGACGCATGAAGTGAACTGATGACAAAATTATTTGCCCTGGATAGATTAGGTGCGTTACGATACGTCGTACTATAGTGAAGTAATGCTAAGTATATCTACGTGTACCATGGTATGAGTTTCTAGTACTCGTACCTCATGAGTACCATGCAATGGTTGATACTCAGTAGCGTGTTTAGTTAGGAAAGTTAGGATTTCTCTAAGAAGAAAAAAAGTGCCTCCAGCAGTTACTTTCGGAACTAACTCTTAATTTTTTAATTATAATTTAATACAGTAATAATAATTATAATAAGTTTTCTCTAAGGACTACAGTATGGTGTTCTTTAATGATACAGAAGGGTTGGCAACGCGCGAGTGATACCCCTGGTGTTGCAAGCGTCCATAGGCCGCGGTGACCGCTGACCATCAGGCGGACTATGTGCTTGTTTGCCACCTTAGTGGTATTAAAAAAAATAACAATTTGTGAAGGTGTAGCTGCCTATATCAATAAACTCATAATTAATTGAATCTGAAGTAGCACACAAAAAAAGTGATTTTAAGTTATTTGATGTTCAAAACATAAACTTTTATAACATTACATGATATAGTTTTGTGCTATTTTTAAACATTTTTCAAAATCATTAGAATACAATTTTTTTTTAAGTTTTCAACCTCATACCTTCGTAATTTTGAAATATTTCTAAAATCTGATTCAATAAAAAAAAAACCATACAGTAATCGAACCTGCAAACAAAATTCCACATAAATCGGTTGAGAAATGAAACATTCAGAACGACATACGAAAGAATTTTTGCACAAGCTGAAAAGCGCACGCTCGGTCAATAGATAATTTCAATATGATTATCCGCAACTATACCGGAAAAATAAAAATTGGATTGGCAAAAGCAAGGGCACAGGCAGTTTCAAAGGTATTAAATTAGATTAGGCAATCACTCTCGACTCCATAAACGATCTTTGGGAAAAACACCTTAATCGGGGCAACCGTTGCTGAGTAGAAGGTCAACCCAATAAACCAATAAATTAACAAACCAATAAATCAAAAAAACCAACAAAATTAAATAAAACAAACCAACAAAGGCATTTACAATATAAGTACGACGTAATCAGTTCTTAGTAATAATATCTATTGCAAGTTTCTATTGTTTAATTACAGTTTCATTTTATTCAACTTTGTATTTTGCATTTTCAGATTTTGCTGTGTGGGGCGCTAGCAATAACTACAGCTGAGCCAGACCCGAAAAAGTACAAAACTGAACAAAAAGTGGTTGATAAATCGAAAAATTCAAGTTTAGTAGAGACTAAACTTAACATCAAAGAAAAGAGCTCAAATGTAACTGAAAGAAAATCAACCGGAAATCAAAACTTAAGTTTATCAGATGATGAGAAAAAGTTTTTAAGAGAAGTCGAAGAAAAATATGGAGTCAAGCCTGATGTTCCCAAAATAGATAGGGATAATGACACTCAGAAAAGTACTCCAGTCGATGAGTTACCTTTTCCAGCTATTATAGCTATTGAAATCGTCAATGACACAAATTCTAAGACAAAGGATAAAAGAACTATAAATGCTAATCTTGGATATGGATATAGAACTAACAATGGGTACAGTTATACATATTTTGGAAAACAACCTCAAGACAAAGGTAAGTTTATGATTTACCCTTATTCACAAGAAGATATTCCACCACCTGGAAAGAATTTTAAACATTCTCAATCTCATTCATCTGCTCCGACGATCGTGGAAATTAAGCCTTCACAAGCATATGAATTGCTGCCAGTTACAGAAGAGCAGAACTCATACCAGCCTAGAGTACCTTTGACTGAACATAAAAATGGTCACGAGAGTGTCAAGGGACTCGAATCTCCGCCACCATCCTATCCCGAAGGTCAATATCATCAATCAACGCAACAAAATGCTTTACCTTCGTCCACATTCTACACAACATTTAATGGAAAACAATTTTCTGGTTTTACAAAGCAGTTTCCAACTGTTTTACCAAATTATTTTGTGAGCCAGTCACAATTATTGAGGAGCCCTCAATACCAAAACGCTGGATTAACTCAGGCTTATTTCCCTTCCCACTCATCGCAAGTAGAACAAAGAGTTGTACCTGTTTTAGTTTTGAAGGTTCCAAGTACTTATCTTAAAGATCCTTCAGCTGAATTGTATTCAGATATGCCTAACCATTACTTAAACAATCTAAACTTGCAACAATTAGTGCACGATTACTTTAAAAATATTGGATATTCTCATGGACCTCAATTGACAGCTTTCCAAAATTCACCTGCTCCTGCAGCTGTTACTACAGTTTCTTCACCTATAGGATATGAAGCTCAGCAGTATTCAGATCCTTATGTCATACCATCTTATACTCAATCTCATTTTTCTGGAATCCAATACTCTGCTGTAAACCCAGTAATGGCCAAATTTCCGAAAACATTTAACCAACAATCATACTATACGTCGCGGTATCAGCCCCGTTATCAACAGCCTGCACAGCAACACTATGAATACCAGTATAAGTACGTTCCTCAAACTGCAGCTCAAATTCAAAAGTATTATGCTCAGCAGCAGTATCAGCAACAATTGCAAAGTTCTTTTCCATCGTCAGAACATAAGAGCACATATGATGTAGGAGCAAATCAGCAGTACTTAGATGCTCAACAGTCAAACTACTTGTCTTCTGCGTCTCCATCCGTTGAGTATGGAAGTCCCCAAGCACAGAACTTGGAGTATACATCGGCGCAGCCAGAAATATCATATTACGAAACCGCTAAATCGGAATATGGACCTCAAAAGGAAGACAATTCTGAATACTCCACCCTATCTCCAGAATATGCAAACTCTGGTCTTACACAAGAACAACAATTTGAATATGCCTCACCTAAGAATACAGATATTTACTATTCCACAAAGCAGTCTGCTCAGTTTGAAACTGCATCAGGTTTTCAATCTCAGCCAAATGAAAGTTCTGCACGAAGTTACCAGAAACAGCTCGATGGTTCTGACAATACCCTTGTAATTTCTGAAAATTATCCTAGCAAAGACCATACAATTGCTACAGTTCTTCCTTACAAACATAAACCGAACACAGGAACAGTTCAAAGTGTCAGCTACGTAACCCCTGTGCCCTCAAAATACCAGTCACGATACAACGTGATGGTTCCACAGACTGTATTCAAGAGTCCAACAGAAGAGAAGGTCTCCTACGTGAATTCACATTCAGTGCCAAACTATGAACAAGTTGGTCCTTCAAATGCAGACAACAACCAAGAGACTGAATATTCTGTAGGATCTCAGTATGTCCCGTTAATTGGTACGCAAAAACCTCCTTTTTTCCCCAAAAATTATCACGCCTATTCAAAAAGAATGACGAGGCCGATAAAATCAGAATCTACAGCAGCAAGACTTACTAAAAGCGAAAAGAAAACACGATAAATTAGTTTTAATTATTTTATATTTAGTGTTAAACATAAATAAAAGAGAGGCAATTTAATGTAAATATAGAATTAGTGATTTGTTGATTTTATTGTTAAGTTTTTTAAAAAAATGTTAAATTTACGAATTGAAATTTTATGATAAATGATTTTATTTACTAAAATACTATTTATTAAATTTAAAACGATGTGGCTGTTTTTGTGCAATAAATTTTTTGGTTTAGCATTAGGCTATATTGTTAATTACCTGATTTATTAAACTTTGTTCTTGTATGTTTTTTGTATATTGCTAAATCATAATACCTCAAAACAAATTGCTTGACTAGTAGCTTTCAATTAAGGTCAAAATAGGACTTAAATGACCAAATTAAAAGGTGTAAAATAAGGAGTAACGAATTTAAAGGCACCAAATAAGTATTTAAAACGTAAATCAAATATAAGTTAAATGAAGGATGTGTCTCTATCATTGATTTAACGTTGACCATTGTAAAATCGGGTCACAGGTTCTTAATGTTCGTCTGACCACCTTATAAGAGAAAGACCTCTTTAATGTTTTGCATTTTAGTACCGATATGTTTAAGAATACGCATATAGCATCCGTGGCATGTAATATGCCTGAAATATCTTTGTATAAACTGCATAAGATGATTAATAAGATGAAAGAGAAGAAGAAACGAAGAAGAGAAAGAAAAGAAGAAACTTTGAGGTTGTAAGAGAATGCATAGGTTTCAGCTTTTAAGGGCCATGATGTTGACAACATACGCCAGGAAAATAAATATTAAACGGAGATTAGTATATGCTCGAGGCCGAGGCGTATGTTGTGAATAACATATTCTTTTCTTTATAACCTAATTAAATTATAATAGTCAATACAGGTAATTCAAAAAGATAAACAATTTTCGGGCGATCGTGAGTATCACAGAGTGCGGTTATACTTAGTTGTAGTATTTTTCTCAAACAAGCGTGTAAATTAAAACAAAAGTTCGTTCCTTATGCAAATTATATATTTGACTGCTCAAGCGCTTGAGCGGTCGGCTAAAACATTGCGGGCCGCTATCTGATACTGGACTGCAAGTAAGATTTGTCCCAAAAAAGCTTGTGTAAGATATAGTTGCATATCGTAGCATGTTTGAGGAAAAAGGTATATTATTCGATCCCTAAACTTTTGTTTTACCGCCTATCACTATAAAGCTGATGATAATGACTTATGAGTATAAATAAAGCCACCTCAGTCTAAATAAAGTGTGAATCAGAGCAGTTTTAAAAGTTTTAAGCGATTGGCTTACCACCTGTCACGAAGGACTAAAGTGGTTGGTAAAAAGAGTCTGTCCCCCACATTACGATGTAAGTGCGAGTTCCCACTGGCTACTGGATAACCCCTTAGGATAATAAAAACCATGACTTGTATATACATCAATTTCTGCAAGCCGCTTTGTAAGATTTAGAAGGTTTGTTAATTTGCGTCAGGTACCCAAAAGTCAAAACTAGTAACTACCTCTTCCACGGATCACCGATAAAATGGATAAGCAGTACATTGGAAAATTAGCTGTAATTTGATGGTGATAACCTACATTTCTGATTAAATCGTTTTTCTACACATTTTTTCATTAAAACGTTTAGTAAATGCACAATGCATGTTACAGTCATCTCGGAACCAGATGGTTTTTACTGACTTAAATTGCCAACGCAAATAATACATTATACGGAAGCGTTACTGGTGGTAAAAAACTGGACATGTGCAATATATGGTATACAATACCACAAAAAAATTACCTATCTCATTTTATATTCATGACACAAGATGGCGCTTTTTTGTGGGCCTGCTCGATTCATAACAAAAAACAGTATTTAGGTCCAACAATATAGTAAATAATACGCAGTTAATGGTAACGCAGCCAACGCAAAGCCAATATTCAGAATCTTACAATCTAAGTTTTGATTTGTCTAAACGTCACAATAAGATCACTAATATTACTAATCACAGTATACGAAATAAAAATGTTAACTAGTGCTCGGATAGGCAGACTTTGTCCTCAAAAGTGTGGAATGTTTTATTCCTAACCCGCGAGTAGCTGCCGGCGTCAAATAACGACTGTGGTTTAATAGGTCTTACAGAGAAACAAAAATTCTGAAGCAAACTGCGTATGAGGCTTGGAGACGAAGGCGCTGTACCACCTACTATACCGTGGTGCGGTAAGACTATGCCAGAAATCTGCATAACACAGCAGAACACATTTCTCTAGACGTTCATAATTCGAGTGGGCCAGACGGTATACCAGCAGTGGTGCTTAAACAGTGTGCTCCTGAGTTGTGTCTTGTACTCACGCGCATCTTCGTGCTCTTCTACCATACTAGACAATTACTGTCTTTATGGAAGACTGCGAATGAGCACCCGGTGCCCAAAAAGGCAATAGATCATATTCATCGAATTACAGGCCTATCTCTATTACCTCTCTCCTTTCCAAGGTGATGGAGCCTGTGATCAATACACAGCTTCTAGATTAGAAGACCTATAAAAACGGATCTGGTCAGCGACCGTCAATATGGCCTCCACCATGGCCGCTCGGCTGGTGACTAGTGTATTTCACACACCGATGAGCACTAGCCTTTGAGAGTTAGGGGGAGGCATTGGCATATAGCTTGGACATTGCGAAGGCTTTCGATCGGGTCTGGCACCGAGGTCTTCTATCGAAGTCGCCATCTTACGGAGTGCCCGAGTGTTTGTGCAAAGAGGTGACTAGGTTTTTGTTCGGCAGACGCATACGAGCCGTAGTTGACGATAGTTGCTCTAACAGCATGGGCATTCATTAACACTGTTTCTACAGCATATCAATGACATATTGGACATCAACAACATAAATTGCTATGCAGATGACAGTAATGGAGACGCTTATAACACGGGTCGAGCAAACATTCCTCGTTCCCTTGTGGAGGAAAAAGGTGAAGAACTTGTGTCTCAAATCGAGACCACTCTGTTCAAGGTCTCTGACTGGGGACAGAAAAACTTGGTCCGTTTCATCCATACAAAGATAAAAGTCTGCGCCTTCACCGCTGAAGAAAACCCTATTCACTGAAGTCCTTCAATTCTAGAACACACCCCTCATCATCTCCAAAAGCATTGAGATTCTTAGTGTTGACATTTCTATCGATTTTCAGTTTCGAGATTATTTGCAAGACAAGGTAAAGCTGGCGTCCAAAAATTTGGCTTACTCAACTGAGCGAAGTACTTCACCTCGGGGCAAGTCCTGCCCCATATGGATTACTGCTGCCATCTCTGGACGGGTGCACCTGGATACCAGCTTGACCCATTTGACTCGGTTCAACAACGGGCTATGAGAATCGTCGACGATCCCAAATTCGCAAGCCGTATCGAACCCTTAAGTTTGAGGCGAGACTTTGCCTCCCTTTGTGTGTTCTGCGGCTCGTATAATGAGGTGTGTTCTGAGGAATTGTTCGAAATGATGCCCACGGCTACTTTCTACCATCGCACCGCTCGCTATACCTAGATGGACACGAACAGTGTGATTTCAGAAAAACTTCCGTAAACGCTTAGGTTGTCGAATGAGAAGGTTTTCTCTAAGGACTACTGTATGGAGTTTTTCAAGAAAGAAGGTATTATATTTTTGAAGGAACGCGCGAATGATGCCCCTGGTGTTGCAAGCTTCCATGGGCTGCGGTAACCGCTTACCATCAGGCGGACCGCCAGATTGTTTGCCACCTTATTGGTATAAAATAAAAAAAAATTATAGTTATGTGTGTCTTTGAGGCAAGACACTGTATTAATTTGGTAGATGAAGCGACAAACAGCTCTAAGTTTACAGTGTAAGGCCTCGATGGGGTGAGACATACAGTGGTGATGTTGTACAATGGCGTATTTGGAGAAGAGTTGTAGGAACATGAAAGCTGTGTGAGGTCCTGATGAAGCTTTACGTTACGTTACATTACGTATTTACAAAACTGCTGCTGTGAGAGGTGCGTCGTTCTTCAGCGAAGTGGTAGGCCACCAATGATGGAGCGGCGGGAAAATGGAGATCTCCCCCAGAATCAAATTAAAGCCTGCCTTTAAAAATTATCAGAATACATGAAAAGATGCCAGAATCGTAAGGCTGTGATATACGGACGGACGAAAGCACGAATATGAATAAGAAGAAGGTTTTCGTTTTAGTTCTATCTATTTACGAGACCCTAAAAATAATTATTGTAATTTTTTTATATTAAGCTGGATGATTTTTTTAAACGGGACAATATACACAGACTTTGGTAATTACATAATATTTACTAAACAAGTCTGCTTAACATTTTTAGCTGTTCCAAAGAAAAACTGTCTTGATTGACAAACAGACAGACGGACCATATATCTTATAACCTTTTGAGCTGTAAAACTCTAAAATCAAACTTTTTGTTATGGTGCGGTAATACTAACAAGAAAAAGTAAAAAAACTAAAGATAAAGATAATAAAGATAAAGGTAAAATAAATTGTACGAAAATGTCACATGATCAACCACACATCACACTGTGCATAAATTGCCACTGCCTAACAGGTAAGTTATATATCAAAACACCCGGACAAGTGCAAGTCTGGCTCGCGCACTGAGAGTTCCGTACTATTTATGTGATAGCTTTATAGCTAAACAAATTATAAGTTTTTAGATTTTTTCCTTATATTTGTAATGTAACATCTTGCTTCTTGCCAAATTTCATGATTATAGGTCAACGGGAAGTACCCCATAGGTTTTGATTTATGTTGTAAGTATTAATGTCGGTAATTGTCTGTACCTACGATATTACAGATGCAGTAATTTAAACTGAATTGCAGTAATTAAAGCATCAGGCGTTCGATAAACACGCATGAACAGCCTTAATTGTATGCATTCCTTTCGTTCTGCCCGCTATTCTGTGGCGTTACTACCTTGTATGTCACGTTCAGGTAGGTCTCATTGCTCACCCTCTCTTTGCCAACTGCACATTATTGCCCACAGAATTATTTTGACAGTGAATCGGTGATTTCAGTACCACTTAGTAGGGTTACATTTTTTAAACTTCCACATTCTGAATTTACTTCGGTGTTTGTCTGTATGTAATGTCTGTTTTTCTCAGAAACTACAAATGTTGCTGTGACAGTAACAGCGAATTAAAATACAGTTGCAGAACTTGCGTGTCCGCTACCATGTATGGTAAAATATATAAATAAAAAAACACCGGTGAAGTACGGAAAAGAAAACTCGCACACCGAGGATTCCGTAAAAGGTAAACTGTATTGAGGGACAAACTTAACTTTGCCGTTGGACAACTGTTGTCTCAATACATTGACAGAGTGATTAGTTTACCAACTGCAAATAAGTTTATGAAAAAAATATTATTTTGTGATGTAACAACAAATATTTTCAGATTTTTTCCTTTACGTGTGCTACATTTTTTTTTTTTTTTTTTTTATTTATTTATTTATTTATTTCCAATTTATAACATGACAGCATACAATTATACCAAAGCGTTACAAATGTTAAATTAAAATTAGTAAATCATCGCTTAAAAATAAATACAACATTATTATTTTCATAATTAAACAATTCATCAAATTAATTTAAAAAATCCAATAATAATACATGTATTTATTTCAATCATAATCTTAGTTTATATTTACGCTAGTTTCTCTAGCATCCATCTCGTATATTCTCTTGCACTCACTCATCAGGCTTGCTATTCCACTCGCAAATAGATCACACTGTGGTGCTGTGGCGAGAACCGAGCTGAGAAGGGCGCGCGCGCGCTCCGCCGGGCTCTGCCTGCGTTGCACCGTACGCCCCAATGCAGGACCTACCACGCAGTGGGTTCTTTCGCGTAGTCTACCTGTTGTATGAGCATTGGGCACAACAAGTCTTAGAAACGCTTCGACGAGTGCCGGACAGTCTATTTTGTTTCTCATTATACCAAGAGCAAATTTCGTCAGTGTTAGAGACCTCCTAAGCTCTAAGGAGTCGTAACCTAATTGACCCTGTATAAAAAGAGTAGGATACAGGTAGGGGTAATAATTATAGACCTTTTTGTACAGGTGTCGTAAAAACCTCTTTTGTATTTTTTCCAGCATTAGAATATATTTGTCCTCATGCGGGCTCCATACTACTGCACTCGTCTCTAGTACGCTACGCACAAGGGCTCCATAGAGTGCTCGAGTTGCAGCTGTTGAGAGCGAGGCGGCATTCCTCATAACGAAACCCAGCCGATGGTGTGCGGAGTTCGCGACGTGCTGCGCGTGGTCTCGTAGCGTCAGCGCCGGATCGAACCACACGCCTAGGTCACGGACACGCTGCACGCGCAACACAGGCGCGTCGCCCACCACATACTGGTGCTGTCGCGGGCTGTGCCCACGCGTGAACGTCATCGTCTCGCATTTACTAGGATTGAAGTGAAGTCGATTAGCCACACTCCACTCGTACACTGCATCCATATCACGTTGAAGTAGTTCGTGGTCTATTTGTGTTCTACATGCTTTCAGAAGTTTGACGTCATCAGCGAAGATTAGCACGGTTGACTCATGAACAACTTTTGGTAGGTCATTAATCAGGAGCACGAACAGAAAAGGTCCTAGGTTCGAACCTTGACTTATACCAGACGGCGTAAGGTAATGGTCGGATACGTGCGTCCCATATTTTACAAATTGCTTTCGGTTAGATAGGTAGTTGGCAAATAATTTTAAGAGTCTGGGAGTAAAGCCTATCGCCCCCAACTTAAGAAGAAGCGTGTCATTATCTACTCTGTCAAACGCTTTTTGGAAATCGAGATAGATAACGTCTACCTGACTTCCCCTATCCATCTCTAGAGAAACCTTATCTACGAACGTGACTAAATTTGTATCTACAGAACGTCGCGGCAAGAAGGCGTGCTGCGCGCTCGTTATATAAGGTAGGCACTGCGGCATTAGTCGACCATGGAGGGCAGTCTCGAATACCTTAGCTAATGCACATAATATTGCCACTGGGCGGTAATTTTCGACCTTATATTTAGAACCCGATTTAGGTATCGGTGTCACCCTTGATATTTTCCATAGTGTTGGGTAGTAGCCGGTCTCCAGAATAAGATTAAAAATATAAGTAATTGGCGCAATCAATTCCTTCAAACAACCCTTAATGATGTATACTGGGATATTATCTGGTCCGGGTGACGTACCTGGTTTCAACCTTTTGACGGCTGCGCGTACGTCATCTGGGTGGAATGCGTGCAAGTGCACGCGGCGGCAATCAGCGGGCGGCGCGCGCGTGGCGGCGGCGGGGTCCAGCGCAGGCGGCCGCGGCAGGAACACGGAGCTAAAGTGCCCAGCGAAGGCGGCCGCCGCCTCGCGCCCCGTGCACTCCACGTCCCCACGCGTCACCTTAGTCTCTAATCCCCCTGTCCTTCGGAGACTGTTTACGTATTGCCAAAATTCTTTGGGATTTGCACTTAAATTTCTCGAAATCATTCTCGTGTACGTTGAATGGGCAATTTTAACGTCGGCCTTAATTTTGTTACGCAATAGTTTAAATTGTTCGTGATATTTGTTATCGCCAGTACTTTTCCACATACGGTGGACATAAGCTTTGTGTTGAATATCGCGAATGATACTGGAGTTGTAATAAACCGGATAAATACGACTACTCCCCGACCGATTTCTTATTTTTTTGGGTACACTATAGTCAAATATATTATAAATTTCTTGATAAAAATAATTAATTGCATTATCAACGTTCTTAAAATTATATATTAATTTCCAATCAAATTGTTTAATTTTGTTATATAATGTATTATAATCTCCTTTAGAAAAACTCCAGTCACACTCAGAGGGGATATTGGAAGGGTCAATTCTTATCACCGGTTTAGAGAAGCTGTACCCAATGCTCACGACCAGCGGTGGATGGTGACCGTCCACTTTGACCAGGCACTCGTCCGGCTTGGCGGGCCTCACTCTAACCGCGTCACCCAGCTCCGCACTCGTCAGCACCACATCTAACATTCTCTCATTCATGTTACTTACACAATTATACTGCATCAGGTCACACAGGGAACTAAAACATTTATAATAATTGTTGACATTGTTACTGGCACTAAATAGGTTTAGGTCTCCGAACACTAATGTTTTTGAGGTGGGATGTACAGAACATACGTATTCCACTCTATTGAACCAGTCCATATAGACGTTATCACTCGAGTTTGGTGGTATGTAGAATACGCAGACGTATACAGTTTGTCCATGATAGGAGAATTTCGCCCACAGGTCTTCACCGTCCTTTGTCTCGTAGCGCGGCAGGCGCTCAAGGAGCAGAGGCGCGCTCTCCTTTTGGCCAAAATTGAGGCTTTGTGCATTCCTCAAAAACATTTTCTGGTACACCTACCTTAAAGGATGCGTAATCCGTTGGTCGCTTAGATGGCGTTTTGATTGCAGAGTAGGTACTTGACTCATTCTTTGTCTTCAAAAAATTAATAATATTGTCCGCCGTAGTGTCTGGATGCGCGCCCCATAAATGTAAGTACTTAATACTATTAGCTGCGCATAAAGTATCACTTGCCTCTCCACTCCCGCGGATTATACGTTTGTTTCGAAGTGTTTGGTTGTTATTATGACCGTTACGGCGGTTTTTACGTGGGTGTACCGTTGTCCATCCCGCCTTATCGTCATTACGTGTTTCAGGGGGTGCTGGTTGCTGTAACGTCGACGCTGCCGGCGTATCATTCTTGGAAGTGTTTTTCTTGTTCCTTGAACGACGTTTTTTAGGCGTAGACGCTTGTTTCAACGTAGGATTGTTATGACGATCATTTTGTTTTTGTCCCGTCTCTTTCTGACTTTGTGGGGTCATCATTGCTTCCATCTCTTTCGAGCTCGCGAACGACTCATTTATAATAGGCCTTGCTTCGCACTTGTCACATTTAGTTTTACCCTCACTTAAAATTGTTATCAGAGAGAATAGCTCAGATATTTGATGTTTTAGGGCCCGAATCTCTTCATTTTGGGCACTAAGCTTAGAATCCAAGCTTGTCAATGATTTTTTGATTATTGCACTATCACTTTCACGCACTCCTGACGGCATTTTTTACCAAAAAAACTATTTTATCGCGCAGAA
The DNA here is from genome assembly GCA_946406115.1 of Apoda limacodes. Classification (NCBI taxonomy): domain Eukaryota; kingdom Metazoa; phylum Arthropoda; class Insecta; order Lepidoptera; family Limacodidae; genus Apoda; species Apoda limacodes. Next base: position 9,962,843 of record OX291558.1, read on the forward strand.
TGAAAATAAACGTGCAGTTCAGTGTTTTTTTTTTTTTTTTTTTTTTTGTTTCTTGCCAAATTTCATGATTATAGGCCAACGGGAAGTGTCCAATAGGTTTTGATTTATTTGTGTCACAATAAACAAAAATAACCATATTTTGGAAATAATTGTTTATTGCATTGACTTAAAAGTTTATTTTTAATAACTTTAAGTGACCGTAGACCGTATTTGAAATGAATTTCAACTTGATACCTTCACGCGTTCTTGAGTAAAAGAGTCTTATCAGACAGACAGAGAAACTTTTATTTTAATGTGTTCAAAAATTAACAAATTTCAGTTTTTTTCCTATTTTTCTGATATCTTCATGACTCTAGCATAACGGGAAGTACCCAATAAGTTTTTATTTATTTGTGAATGCCAAAATGTGCGACAAAAATATTTTTTTATTGGGTTGACTCAGAAGTATGATTTTTTTACAGTTTCAGGGGATCGCAGATCTTAGTATTTAATATTAATTTCAACTTAATACCTTCACGCGTTCCTGAGAAAAAGGGCCTTGACAAACAAACAGACAGACAACAAAGTGTTTCAAGGTTCCTTTTGAGGTACGTAACCCTTAAAACTTCGGAAATGAGGTCTGAAGTAGGGTTAGTTTTGATTTTTACACAATGTTTTAAAAATATGACCGCTTCGCCCCCTCCCGCTATGTTTGTAGTTTACGTAGAACAACAACCCATCCTGACCCGGATGAGGGCCGTATTGCTCTATGGTAGTTTATGAGACGATAATTCCGAAATAATTTTGAATAATAGACTAATACTAATAATAAAAATAAAACTAATCTATAATATATACGGTAAAGTTTTGAAATGTAATAATTTTTGGGACATTTAAAACAACTTTTAAAACCAACAACTAAGTGTTATTTTCAAAGAATGACTTCCTACATGGCTCATTGATTAGTGGTCTAAATTTCGCTTCCAATTGTCCCCAGATAACGAAGTTCAAATCTAACATGACTTACATGATCAATTTTTTTTATGCGGAATATTTTGTTTTTAATTTTGTAACAACTAACTATGTACTTATTACATTTAATTTATTTCAGATACTAGCTTTTGCTCATGTTGTTGAATTTCTACGGTAATTCCTTGATTAAAGTATGGATGTTTGTTCTAGTAAGCTAAAACTGTAACGTTAGTTCATCCACGTGAAATTCGGTTACAAATATTGCTCCGTATCAAACTTAAGCTAAAACAAACAAACTAACAAAAAAGCAGATATACAAACAAACAAACAGACTTTCACAAATATATAGATATATATATATATATATATTAGTGAATTACTTGTTTTAACAAGTCGAAAGAGTTTAGTTTAAGGGTGATTTTCCTCACTTTACAGCAAAGTGATGGGAATTACCTCAAATTTAGTATATCTTATATTGCTGTTAATTTTTTTCGATATCTAAGGAATATAAAAAAGGAAGTATAAAAGGAGAATGTAAAATACTGCCACATCCCTGGGAGCTTACTGGGAACAGTCTCGAGCTATTCGGACTCTGGAATTCGAAACAAAAATGTATAGAAGTCTGACTTACCTCTCGAAACCGGTGAATGTACTTGCATACATTTTTCTCTAGAATTCCAAAGATTCTTACTGGTTCATGTAATTAGATAATATTTATAAATAATTTAGTAGTTATCATCTGTTATTATAATATTAACGAATAATAGCATTCACTTTATTTATTACAAAACGATATACCTACTTAGAAAATTAAAAACTAATTATAAAAAAGTATGTGCCCGCGCGGTAGAGTTTCAAGAACGCTGGCTGCATTTCCCCTTCGTAGCGAATCTAAATACTCATTCTCTGAGCTAGAAATGAGCGAGTATTTAGTAGTTTGTTATACTTACACATTCACGGGTATGGGTTTGGAACTTTTTGGGAGTTTATCTGACCTATACACTTCCGGAATTACAAGTACAGGCCTTTTTAACCAAATAAAAGACTCGATGGACCGATTTTAGACACTTCTTGCTCTGCTTCCCCTCCAAATTTCTCAAAGTACGACTACCAGGTATCTTGTTTTAGCAAGTCAGAAGAACTAAGTATAAAGAGATATCGCTCACTTTGTTGTATCTCTATTAGTTTTCGATATCTAAGGTGCCAGATGTGCATAGTCTTCGTGTAGAATACTTTTAAGTTTTGTAAAATAGGTAGTACCTGGCAGCTGTAGAACAATATAGCATACCCAAATTATTAGGGTTCCGTACCCAAAGGGTGCCAATGGGGACCTTTTACTAAGCCTTGTCTGCTTGTCTGTCTAGCTGTCTGTCTGACTGTCCGTCCGATCTTTGAAGGATTCTATCTTTTAGAAGAAAAGTTTTAGATAATAAGAGAGAAAATTAAAATATCAAATTTTAAGGGGGTCCACACAAAAAACATGCTTTTAATGTTTGTGCTCTACCGTAAAATCAGTAACACATTTATTTATTAATACACAAAACTCTATAGTAATACAACAAATAATAAAAACCGGTCAAGTGCGAGTCAGGCTTGTGCATTTTCTGAGGGTACGGAACTCTTAATTAATATTTTGTTAAAACCAGTCAAGTGTTGTTGTAAATAAATGCGGAGCTCCATGGCGTGGAGGGCTTGGTGTCAACATTTCACTCTCATTTCCCGACTCTTTTCCGCGTTTTCCGGTAGTACAGTGCACCAGGAAAACTGTGGACAGGCTTATCAGACGAGTTCTTATAATAGTGACTATATCAGAAATATCTTGTGAGAAAACGTAATTAAACTGATTCCAATTGGGTGCCTAAAAAAAAATAATACTCTTATGATACGTTGCCAATTTTTTTTTATCATAATTCTTTGATTTGATAAAATGAGTCCAATTGAGTGCCTTAGAAAAATTAAATTTTACTCGTATCATGATACGTTGACATTTTTTTTATTATTATGCTTTGACTTAATAAACTGAGTCCAATTGAGTGCTATAAAAAAAAAAAATTTAGTCGTATCATGATACGTAGACTACATTTTATCATAATGCTTTGACTTGATAAAGTATGTACATGTATATCATTACGGTTTTATCTCCAGAAGCGGATCACCAGTGGCTAAATACACATCAACATTATAATGTGGGCCTCTTTTCACTAACCAATTTGGTCCTGCGTGACAGGGGTCAGTCAACTACCGCAACACTTTCTGTCTTTTTGGTAATTATAATTATCTAATTGCTCTTGTGTCTATGCAAAATATATAAATTCAAAAGAATTTCATCGTATACTTCAAATTAGGTTCCTTTTTTTAAACAAAACATTTAGTCGAATTTTACTTTTTAAACAAGGAATTTAAATTTTTTGGAGTTCAATTTACAGAAAACATAAATAACAAGAGCTAAACTTTAGTTGAAAGGGGTCACTCATATCTCATAGCATAGTTTCAGAAATAATTCACAGACGATTATCATACATAACAATTTTGTTTTTTTGAAGTGAAAACTTCTTTAGCGGCGTTGTGCACTTTTTTTGGTATGGGTAAAAAATGATAAACTCGCGTCAGGTCACGTGTCCTAATCGTGGAAATTCGTAAGACGGAAACCGTAATGCCACGCCTATTATAATTTTTATTTTTAGTATTCGCGATTATGAGTAGTACAGGGAGGTTGGATATGGAATTTTAATTCTATGACAGATTCAAAGTCAAAAAAGTAAATAAACAAACATTATTATTTCTTGACAATGTCAAAGACATGTCTTGTGACATATTTGAGTGTTAAGCGCGAATCGTGTGTAAAGGTTTACAACGCTTGGGTGAAAAAAGGTTTGCGCAGTCAAAAACTATCAAGTTATTGTTCGCAATAATGCCCTCGGCTCCCGAAGCTATTCCATTCAAATAGATAAGCAGTCGGTAATTTCACCTTTGTTGACAGTTATTACCGAACGACCTGCTTTATGCTGCAGAAAACAGCTGTATTGGATGATTCTTGGAACTTGGAAGGGCATTGCAGAACAATGTACTTACTTATAAGCCCTAGATAAATACTCTTTACCTACACACAGCGCTATGTGGGCCCGACCGTTTTTTTTTTGTAAAACATTAAGGTGGCAACCAAGCTTACGGTCCACCTGATGGTAAGCAGTCACCGTAGCTGACACCACCCGAAGAAAGCTTGCAACACCAGGGTTATCACCCGCGCGTTGCCGACCCTTAAAAAATATAATAACTTCTTTCTTGAAGAACCCCATAAAAACAGGCAACTCATATACTCAACAACGGATATAGATATTAAGGTTTATAGTTTGTGTTGCGAATACATACATATTATGGTTACATAAAAAACACCTAGATTTAAGACAAAAGAAAAATGTTCATTAGACAAATGTGTGTCCTGTTGCGGGCATAGAAAGTGTGCCCCGCGTTTGGCAGGTAGTCACTGCTACAAAAAGACCCAGCGGCCAAATTATTTTTGTCGTCTTTGCCCTGAAGGTAATATTGCATATACTGATACCAATATACATACATATTAAACAGAAGATTAAAGTTTGCGTTTATAATACAAGAGTCGTCCACTTGAAGTAAAATACCATTTTTTTTTCTAACTATTGAGTACTGTTGTTGGACGCAAAGGCCTTTACAACTATATTAAAACTAACTTTTGCGGCGGTGCTGCTTGCACTCTCCTGCGAAAACTTAGGTCGGTTTGCACAAGTTACCTTGTAATATTGTTATATGGAAATATAAGTTACGTATTTGATTATTCCTTGAAACATATTATATTTTAATATTTCGCTTTGTATGACGAAAATCAGACACGTCGACGAATAGACATCTTTGCTATTTGCTTTTCGTATACACTTTTATCAAAATAAGGCAAATTAATCAAAACTCAACACTGAACCGTACTAAGGGCAAAGAACGGTTTTTTTTTTCTTTCTTGACTAATAGCTCTGCGCCCTAATTCAAGTGAGTAAAAAAAACTAAACGTTAATATTTTTTTAGATAACTCAATAAATAAGTTATTATGAATAAGAATATAATAAATACATAGTTATATATGTTTAAATTAATGCTTTATTGCCCTCCAAGGGATTGATTGATTGATTGAATGCCATGGCCATTAGACATAGTAGTAGACTAAGTAAGTAAGATAATTCAGTTAAGTGTATAGTATTAAGTGACTAATTCAGTTTACTGAAAAACTTTAATTATTAGTTTGAGAACCTGTTAGACATCTATAAGCAATGGATATAAGTGTGCATCAAGTTGCTACGTTGTCAATGCACCCACTGCAGTAAACCCACACACAGGCTCCGTTACGCTCTGTTACCCTTCTATATAAACCTCACACTCACTAGCCTTGAACTTCATTTCACCACGGACGCTACCACAAATACTGCCCATTTACAACCCTTATATGACCATTATACGACTAATCCTCAAAGGATTATATTGTGATGTGATTGTGTGTATTATGTTGTGAATTATTCGTTTGCTGAAATTGAACTGTGTTGGTGTTTATTTAAATACTTGAAAATGAAGTCCGTACTGCGGGATGTGAGTATTTGTAATGTGTTTACAGCACAAATGTAAATAAATATTTTCATAACGAAGATGCTGTTAAAAGATTAACTTCGAGCGGACTTGAACCTGCAACAATCCTTACTAATAGCCATAGATAGATATGGCATTTATGATATATTTTCTTTAGAGATTCTAACATTCAGGAAGTCTTATATACGCAGAAAGATTATTTTTATATAATATAAATATATATATATATGTATAGATCTGTATATTTTTATGATTGATGTACTAGGACTTTATAAGGCACAAGTAGTTGTTTATAAAGTGTATACAGGTATACAGTAGTCACCAGCTAAATTTAATCAAGAGAGGCTTTACAAGAAATAAATGACAAAGATTTTATCAACTGCTAACTGAAAAAAACTTCTCAATATCAGTATATATAATGTATTAACGTAAGGCCAAACTTTGACTTATTAACGTATTGTACATACTAGTAAGTACTTGCTATATATTGTAGGACAGGCAGTTCGCTGAGATTATCGTCTGCGTCTTATGCAAAGTACCAATGCCGGTATACTCGTAGGTACCTACAGGAATGACTTTTCCTATCTTCGCATTTTATTAACGACCTAGTGATGACATCGTACATTACTGTCAAGACTCTGAAAGAAGCCTTTGCCGGGTGAGTAGCGTTTGAAAGACGAACCTTGCGGTGGGTCCAACAAAAATCTTTCATAAATCTTTTATATGTACAGTCATTTGCTAAAGTCCATGCATAGTGTAAAGGTTAAAATTGCGTCGAGCCATTCTGTGAATCTCGCACTCACACATAAACATTATTAGAACTGTCAATAATATTAACCTTAAATTAAATTAATTGTAAGCTGCAGTGTTGTTCTTCATACGTATTGTTTATTTCGCATTAGATGTTATCTGTTCCGTGGTGTGGTCCATAGACGCTTCAAATCACGCTACTTCCGTATTGAGTATTTTTGTTAGGTTTTTTTTTTTATGTTTTGACATCTAGTTCTCTCTGAAAACTTAACCATGAGAATAAAAAAAAAATAGAAGTCACCATTCATTCGGTAACGCTGCTATATTTTGAAAAACAACAAAGTAAAAAAAAATTTTATGTCTTAGATATACTGAAATGTAAAAAAATATATGTCAGAGAAATAGTACTTTATTTTTAGGGTTCCGTATAAATGTCTCTTTATATATATTTCCTATGGTTATAGCTTTAGTATTCGTTTTCGTAATGAAAAGAAAATTGAAACTTAACCATAAGAATAAAAAAAAATACAAGTCACCATTCATTCGGTAACGCTGCTATATTTTGAAAAATAACAAAGTAAAAAAAATATGTTATGTCTTAAATATATTGAAATGTAAAATAATATCTGTAAGAAAAATAGTACTTTATGTTTAGGGTTCCGTACCCAAAGGGTAATTAGCGGAACCCTATTACTAAGACTCCGGCTGTATCTCATGAACTGTGATAGTTAGACAGTTGAAATTTTTATAGAAGATGTATTTCTATTGTCGCTATAACAAAAAATACTAAAAAACAGAATAAAATAAATATTTAAGGGCGCTCCCATACAACAAACGTGTTTTTTTGCTCAATTTTGCTTGATATTGATAACGGCAACAGGTAGACGCCTTACTTTAAAAATAAATAATTAAATTAAAATAAAACAAAAGTTTAAATGGGGCTCCGATACAACAAACGTGATTTTTTTGCCGTTTTTATAGATGATGTTACGGAACCCTTCGTGCGCGAGTCCAACTCGCCTATTTAATATAACCTCCATTATTTTCAATTACAACAAGCAAGCGCCGCCGCATAGATCCGACTATATTAGAACAGATCTGTTCCTCTTATATTGTCCCAAATTACTACACAGTGAGCCTCTAATGACTCTGTAGTTCTTTCATTTCGCATGTCCCATCTTTGCACCATCAAACCTCATAGGTTTTCTATGGACCAGCCGCAGTCATCCACCCCCACATATTAGTAATATCCGTCCAGATTCCATATTTGGGACAACATTTTGTTCTGCATAACGGGTTCCATTTCTGCGCCACAAATAAACCCTCCCGTTTTCAGATGATTCAAACGACTTCTCATCGGTGAATAAGGTGTGCTCCCTGTCAAATTCAAATACTCCCTTGCAAACAACAATCTATTTTGTTTACGGTTTTTTAGCTGGCTTTCTATGACGCAATCCTTCAATATGCAGAGCTCGATAAACAGTGTGTGTATAGATGTAATATGTTCCCAAACACAGCAGTCGGTATGAAACCATTGTTCCACCATAAATCTTCTTTGAGTCGCATCAATGTGCCGTGAGAGTCCACTTTGAGGTCGAGTTGATAAATTCCCCTCCTCTTGGTTGCGTGAGACCCAACGCTTTACGGAAATCCACTAAAAACCAAATAGCCAGACATTTTTCAAACTACTGAATTATATTTTAATTTTTTTAGATATTTACTTACAAAAAAGTGTGGTATTAAAAAATTATGATATAACATTAACATCAAATAAAATACTTACGGTAAAACCAGTCTCATTGCAAATTTGATATATTGTAACCCATATTATATAGTTCTATAATACGCATCCTCTCTTGAATATTAATATTGGCCTGCATATTATTTTTAGCAAAGAAATTTAATAAAAACACCAAACAACCTTATCAACACAAGCACCTACAGTAACACATCCACAACGACAAAAAAAAGTATTTATCGCATCTAACTTAATAGCTAAATAAAAACACCAAACAACCTTGTCAGCACATACCCCAGAAACAAATCGGCAACGAACGACAAAAATAAAATGTCTACCTACGTAGATAGCTATTAGAAAATTGGTCTAAGCTGTTTAACTGAAATAAATATTCATAATTCGTAAAATGTAACAAAAATAAAAAGAAAGACATACGGTGAGATTCGAATCCACAACCTGCATTGCACTGATATTAAGATCTGATACGTCTATCCACTAGGCTACGGATAAAATAATTTTCTTAGTGAAATTGTTATATACAATATTAAATGAAACTAATATCACTCAGGTTCCACAAGACATATTACTTTATTTCTTTAAGTGTGTGAGTGAATGAATGCGTTTGCCATTCTATTTTGATTTGAAATTCTATATGCAGTTTTGCAACTAACCGTACATAAAAATATCAATAGTTTCAGCAAGAAAAGTGACGTTCACAAAGAAAAATAAGCTGTTGGTGCATGATACACTTCTACACAAAATAAGTAACTCTTTTATGGGGCAATGTATACACTTTTACAACAAAGTTCCCAATAATATTCAAAAGCTATCAATAAGTAAATTTAAATCTTTTATAAAGCAGGTACTTTGTAAAAAGGCATACTACAATATTTCAGACTATGTAAATGATAAAAATCCATGGGACTGAAGATGCTCAATTACAGGATGCATAGGTAAACCAAATTAAAATGGAAATAATATAAAATTGTACGGCTTAAATTTTTAATTTAAAACATTGATTGTATTTTTAGTTTTTATGATGTTTCTTAAAAGAGTAACTATCGAGTTTCTTGCCGGATTCTTCTCGGTAGAAATCAACAACATTGTGAACCGGCGGGAAGGTGGGAGGGTTCAAAAAATAATATTTTATAACTTTGACGATTCAAAAGTGATTGTAAAATCCTTATTTGAATAAACCATTTTGACTTTTGACTTTTTTTGAAAAAACACTTTTTTTGCGATTTCTCGGGAACTATGCATCTTACAAAAAATTTGTAAAAACATTTGTACCACATTATTTTGCCTACAAATACGTTTATAACTTTTTGCCCTAAATTAAAAATAAAAGAAGTTAAGAAGTAAAGAAGAAGAGTCTCCGCGTATATCACTAGGTCCAGTCGTGGCTCGGAAAATATCAAAATCCTGAAGATTGGGGCTGGAAAAAGCTTGCAAACATTAGGATGCCAATTCAAGCTTCCAAGCCTCCAGCACCCCCCGATCTTATGAAATTAATTTTCTGCAGATGCAAAGGAAACTGTGGAAGCATGTGTGGCTGCAGAAAAGCAGGCCTGAAATGCTCTACAGTTAAGAAGAATATATTTACAATAAAAAAAAAAACAAAAATAAGTTTTTAAGCATTTCGTTTTGACTGGATTCTCGTGAGCATTGACGAACCCGGTCAACTTTGGAGCGTTGTAACAGCGTTTTAAATGAATGAAATTAAAAAAAATTACAGAAATAAAATTTTTCTCAAAAGATCGTCTACAAGATTGGTCTGAGGTAATTTTTTTGTAAAATGTATAAAAAAAAAGTTATAGAGCAAAAAAGATTTTTTTTTTTTAAAAAATCTCACTTTTTTGCTTATAACTTCTTTAATTTTTAATTTAGGGCAAAAAGTTATAAACATATTTGTAGGCAAAACAATTTACTACAAATTATGTTCTTACGAATTTTTTGTAAGACGCATAGTTTCCGAGATATCGCGAAAAAAGTAATTTCACCCCTTTTTTCAAACTTGAGGTTAAGCTTCTATTGACCCCCCACATTTGTCCCAAAAATAAAATTGCGTCCTCTAACAAATGCAATATTCGGTCCTTAAATTGTAACATTTCAATGGACTATTAGGTGGGCAAGCGTAACGCGGCACAGTAACCCCTGTCATATTATAAGAGTACAATATAAGTAGCGATGGGACAGTAATTGATGAGAATATCGATTGAAGTAAATACTTTATGTTTAAGTACACTTACTTACCTAATTATTTGCATACAAATGTGATTGTGGTTAACGTTGGTGTCATACAAAAAGTGGAAAAAAAAAACGATACAAAGTCTCTTACTATAAACATTGTTTTTAGACGCTTTCTTTATGATCTTATTTATAAAAACACAAACCTACTATAAATACACAGTTTCCTTCAGAACCGTCCTTTTAAAACAGGTTTATAGACGATTTTAAGGAATAGAAAGCCATTAGTGTTTAAGTTTATCTGACTGTGCCATTACATAAAGACCGAAAAGTGTTACATACAATGTTATTAGCTAAGAAATATTTTTTTTTAACATAAAATATAAATTGTTGTCAATCGATAAAATTAATGACATTCCTATTTTTACAAAATAATGTTACACTTGCCCCATAAGACTGTAATTTTTTCCTTACCGAAAAACTAACCGTAATTAGTTTCAATTTTTCATTTTTCAGTTTCAGTTTTAGTGTTGGTATAATACTTCTATGTATTTTTAGATTCTGTTTTAGGCAAGATAAGAAGTAATTGAGGTACCTTAGACAAGTAATGATGGGAATTCAAGGTATTTAGGTATTACATTTCCTTTTCTGTAATAAGTAAGTAATTGTGAACTTCATTTTTTCTTGGCGGACTTAATGCTCTTTATTCACGAACTAAATTTCGATTTGGACACCTATTCACATCAAGTATGTAGAAAAGCAGTTTCGAGCGATAAAACTAGTACGAATTTGAGATAATCGCTATTTTTTTAGTTATATATTATCATAAGGTGCTTTTTATAACTTTTACTAACAATAATCATTTATATTTATATCTAACAATAAATAGTAATATCAAATCGCCCAACGCCGTCTGAGCCAAAACTAAGCGAGGCTTAATATGAACACCAGAAACATATATATATATATATAATGTTTTTTGTAAATACATACATTACATCCAGATTTCAGACAAACACAACCATGTAAGTCCTGTGCGAAAATCGAACTCACGCCACGCCAATACTGTGCTGTCAGGACGACGAAATTGGAGTACGACGATCACTTAGTAGAAGCATATATGCCAATTTATTTAAAAAAAATCGCGGGAATATTAAAATAAACAATAGACAGACAAAAAAAAAATATGAGAACAGATGACAAAAATTAAGAAAACTACAAGCACAAGATCGATAAATAAAAAAGAAGTAAAAGACAAGAACAACTACTATTTTTTAGGGTTCCGAACCCGAAGGGTAATTAGCGGAACCCTATTACTAAGGCTCCGCTGTCCGTCCGTCCGCCCGTCCGCCCGCCCGTCATGAACCATCATAATTAGACAGATGAAATTTTCACAGAAGATGTATTTCTGTTGCCGCTATAACAACAAATAATAAAAAACAGAATAAAATAAATATTTAAGGGGGCTCCCATACAACAAACGTTATTTTTTTGCTCGATTTTGCTCGATATTGATAACGGCAACAGGTAGACGCTTAAAATATTCACAGAATATTTAGTTATAAAGTCACTTTAAAAGAAATAATTTATTTAAAATAAAAAAAATATTCAAGGGGGACTCCCATACAACAAACGTGATTTTTTGCCATTTTTATATATAATGGTACGGAAACCTACGTGCGCGAGTCCGTCTCGCACTTGGCCGATTTTTTTTTAATATTTTGTGAGTATTATGATGCCAATAACAGACATCGTCTTAGCTGTGCTGCAACACCGGATTAAACCAATATAAACCACAAATGAGATAAATCCGTAAAGTATGCTTGCAAAAAAACTTCGATGTAAAATAAAAACAAGCATTCCTATTTGGCCGAGCTGACCATATCTACCATTAAATTAAATAACGACAACTGTGTTAAATTCGATGTTGTAATTGGACCATGCGAAATAAAACTATTATAACATCAGTAGCAAAAAACAAGTTTAGTAAAATTGTGATTATGTTACATCAATGTTACACGTGTGTCGATTACGTTAAGTTGTTGCTATCAATTCTCGTTTGAAATCCATGAAAATAAGATATACATTGCGCATTTGAAATTACGTATGAAATTCATCGATTGTCGCGAAACCGCAATGTATATCTTATTTCTATCGTGAATTGTTAGCAACAACTTACGTAATCGAGGCCACGGAGATGCTAGATTATTGCGGTGGCATCTACCAGCTGATCAGCAATGATTCACTGGTACGATATATTATCATGATTTTATGAGTATCGTAATCTTTATTATTTTATAGTTCTCATTATGTCATTTAGGTCTCATTTACATACTTATTGACATAATAAAATAAACTGGTTTTTAATGATGTTGATATTTGTTTTTGAAGTTAAAAAAATTATAAAAGACTGGCACAGTAATCTACACTTTTCAAAACCTATCCCTCAGAGATATCCTAGATCCTAATTTATAAATAGCACGAATTGCCCTTTTTTGTAACAAAAATATTGTATTTAGATCAGCAGCGCTACCCCACAATAGGATACCATATGTCATTAAACTATGGAAATAGCTAAAATATACTATTTTTGCAGTGTCGACATCGGTCAATTGTCTTATTTTCTTGATCGCATACACAGCAGAGCTAAGTTTTTTGGCTAGGTTATGAATATGAGGACCCCATTGAAGTTTGGAGTCCAGCGTTATGCCAAGAAAGACTGTTGAATTAACAAGTTCTAATTGCTCGCCATTAATATTAATACATGTCTGTCTCTGACTAACATTTGGTAATGTAAATTTAACACATTTGGTTTTTTTTTCATTAAGTAACAAATTATTAGCGTTAAACAAATTTACAATTTTAGAAAGGGCATTATTTATTTCATTATAACATGCCTGTCGTCTCTTAACTTTAAAAAGCAAAGAGGTGTCATCAGCAAATAAGACAATGTCATGGTTTTTTACATTATATGGGAGATCATTAATGTAAATAAGAAATAGAAAAGGACCTAAAATTGAGCCCTGAGGGACTCCTATAGTGACTGCTGATCCCGGAGATCTTTCACCGTTGACATCTATTTTCTGTACTCTCCTACTCATATAGGATGTCAAAAGGTCGAGAGCTTTGCCTCTAATACCATAGTGATGTAGCTTCCTGATGAGATTTTCATGTTGAACACAGTCAAATGCCTTAGATAAATCACAAAACACTCCAAGGGCGTCATGCGAATCCTCCCAGGCGTTATATATATTTTTTAATAGTGCCACTCCTGCATCGGTTGTGGAACGGCCTTTCATAAAGCCAAACTGTTTACTACTAAGTAGCTCATTAAAACAGAAATGGCTTAACATTTGACAAAGTATGATTTTTTCAAAAACTTTACTGAGTATAGGTAGTATTGAAATAGGCCGAAAATTATTAGGATCTGCTGAACTACCTGATTTAAAAAGAGGTATAACTTTGCTAAGTTTCATCTCATCAGGAAACACACCACTATCAACACAACTATTAAATATAATGGCTAAGGGTTGTGCTATAACATGAATTATTGAATTTATAGTTTTTACAGAAAGTCCCCAAAGGTCTGTAGTGTTTTTAATTTCTAATGTTTTAAATGTATTAATGATATCCGTAGGACTAATGTTTTTAAATACAAAGGGAACGTTACATTCAGGAACACTAGTTTTTAATAATTTTTCTGCTAAGATTGGACTTGAGTTTAGATGTTCAATTGTTTTGAATGGGATATTCCTAAAAAACTGTTCAAAGGCAACTGCTACCTCAGAATTTGTTTTAAAACTAGCATCATCGATAATCAACTCAAAGTCCTGACAAGAATTCCTAGCTTTACCAGTTTCATTATTTATTATGTTCCATGTAGTTTTTATTTTATTTGTTGAATTTTTTACTTTATGTCTGAGGTGAATTGCTTTTGCAACAAGACAGACCTTTTTAAAGGTTTTTGAGTATTTTTTTAAATATTCCCTAAATATTTGGCTATTATTATGTGTTTTTTCTTTATATAATTCATACAGTTTACGCCTACTTTTATGAATACCTGGGGTAGCCCATTCACTAAAACTAAAGCGACTGGAAATAAGTTTCTTTTTTGCAGTAAATATTTTATTATACTCTGTAGTAATAGTGTCAAGAACAGTATTGTACATATCATTTGGGTCGCCATTATAAAGCAAATCTGGAAGTTTATGCATTAAGTTAGATTTAAATGATTCAACCCGTTTAGATGTTATTGGTATAAATTTAATTTCCTTTTTAGTAATACTATTCTTTCTTTCTAAAACCACTAACTGTCCACAATGATCTGACTCTAGATTGCTTATAATTGATTTTTGAATTGGTTTTATGTCAGTAAATATATTGTCGATGCAAGTGGCACTGGATACAGCAATTCTAGTTGGTTCACAAAACAAATTATTTAAATTAAAAGACTGAAATAAGGCAAGCAATCTGGTGCTTAATGAGCTATTTTCCAAAATGTTTATATTGAAGTCTCCACAAACAATGATTTGTTTATTGGAATTGCTGATTTTATTCAGCACTTCTTCCATAACTAATTCAAAATTATCATAAATTGCACAAAGCGGCTTGTATACACTCACAACAATGAAATGCTCAACTTCTATACAGGAGAGCTCGGCAGTTCGCTCAACTGAGAGGCTCACAATGTCTTTACGTTCCTTAAACTTTAGCTGTTTATTAACTAAAATTAAAGAGCCAACATGGATAGCATTTACTCGGCTGAACGAACTTCCCACCTGGTGATTAGTGAAATTGAACATAAACTGATGGCTGCGTAGCCAGTGTTCAGTGATACATAAAATGTCAATTTTTTGGCAGTTTATGAACAATTCAATTTCTAGTTCTTTCTGAGACATTCCTTGTGTATTCTGATGCACCAGGTTCAATGTAATATAATTTTTAGTATGACAAAGTTTATTTTTTTGTTTCTGTTTGCATAAAACTTGAGTAGACATAGATTGTTTAATATAATCATTATTAATGTTGGAATTATATAATATGCCAAAGTGGTCCTTTGTTGTCTGAAAATTTAATTTAAATTATTACATGTCAAATTATTATACTGCTCAATAGAAGCAGGTTGTTTAGCTAAATGATTAGCTGAAATGTCAATTACACTATTATAATTGCACTGCTCAATAGAAGCAGGTTGTTTAGCCAAATACTTGGCTGAAATGTCAATTACACTACTAGAACTTTTCACCCCTTTTTTCAAGATAGCGGCCGGATGACAAGGGTGGCGACCCCTCAAACTTGAGGTTAAGCTTCTATTGTGTGGGGACACACATGTGTAAAAATAAAATAAAATTGCGTCCTCTAACAAATGCAAAGCTCATGTAACATTTCAATGGACTATAAGGTTTATTTGGGGAAAGTGTGATGATTCTCATATATCCGTAAGTAATGGACTTAACGGCACATAAATATATCACACTGTAAGTTCCAATATTATTAATAAAATTCGTCTTGATTTCTGTTGATTCAGTTTGCCAAACTCACAGAACTACAAAAAACATTGGACCTCGAAAATTAGCTGCTCATTCTTTTATTTGGAGGACATTTTGGAAATGGCACCGTTCGGTAAAACAGCAAAGACTACGTGCGTCAGTGTCAAACATAACGATAGAGTAATAGTCCGTGAAACGTTTGATTGATGGCTGATGGTATAATATTACGTTAAGCGGCATTATTCGCAACAGTCGACACTTACACCCGCGTCGGTTTGCTTCGGTTCCCCTTATAAATGTATGTACCTATGTATGAAACGAATTCATTTATTCAATTGTAATTTATAATACATTGTAAATGGTTTTTATTTTAATTATGTGCACGTCGATAATTTTACAATATTTAACGTTTTTTTTCTATCGTACAGATTAATATCTGAGGCAGTAATTGCAAATATTTTTTTAATAATTCGAAACAGATCTAATGAACAGATGGACATGGAGTTTAAACCTTTGAAACAAACACTACTGCATATACTTACATGGCTCCTATTGCGATAAGTATTGACTACGCTAAACTCGTGCATTCAGTAGTCAAATGCATGCAAGGAGGTACTTTGATTCATGAATCTCGAGAACCAAAGCCTAATCTTCTCTCGAAAGCCACGGCTTTGGAGTAATAGAGACTTTTCGCAATAAGCTATCTACTTCACTAACAACACCGAGAATAGGTCACAAGTTGCTCCGTACAATGCAGTTCAAAGGGCAACAGAAGATTCCAATAAACAAAATTTCCCTTTCGAAAGGTCTCCCACGTTATGTCAGAGACCTAGGAAGCTACTAGTTGAAGCGTAGTTAGCGATAATAGTGACAGAGTAGGTACGCTAGAAGCACGCTCACTTTCCCTGCATACCGTAGTTAGCGGGTTCCGCCGGGTGAAACGCGTGACTCACAGAGGGCAGAGAAAAGACTTAGCGCATCCTAGACCGGTCAGGACCGTATAGCATGTTAAATGTCGCTGTGACCCTTGACTTATATGGTTTTATCTTCGGTCTCCAATTTATTTATGTCCGTTTAATACATTTTCACCATCTTGCACATGCATTTACCTGTAACTGGTCGTTTAGCTGTTTTTAGTTTTTAACTCAATCATTACTATTAAATCATTGTTATTATATATCACGATTAATGAGTGAATATGAAGGGCGATGACCGTAAAGCCAATAATTGGTTACTTAAAGGCTAGTTATATAAACTTTAACTTATTATCACAAATAATACTTTATTGTGTTGAAGTTACGAGTATGTTAGTGGAGTTGTTTAAATTAAAATAACATTATATAACGTAACCGACAGCAAAGCGCTTATGTGTGTATCAAGTTAAAGTTTATTTAAACCGGGCTTTGACGTGTCAATCACCTGGTATGACGGATTTTGACTATGGCAGTGTATATTAAAGTAAAATACATATTGATTAAATATTATCCAAAACGTATTAGCATACATAAAAAAAGTTTTTTTTAAAATAATGTATGTAAACAAAACTTGTTAAAAACATGTAAAATTTAAAGCAATACAAACTGTGTAGCTAGAGGCGTTCATTGCGTTGTGTAGTTTATGCTGATTATGGTTTAAGATTGCTCTTTTGACCTCGAAGCTGCATCTTAAGTTGCATGGCTAATGCGCACAAATCGCAGCTTTTAATCGCGGGTCAGAACTTTCCTTTATGATTCGATTTTTCCTTTAACTTCAGTTAAAGTTGCAGCTCGTTTAACATACATACCACTGTTTGGAATAAAATCTTTCTTCACATGTGGGTAAAAAGTAAAGTTATAGTAATTATGCCAAAACTGTACAGCAAACGATTAATGAAAGTAGGTACAACATACGATTATATAATATATATTCGTATGTTATTTCGTAATAACTCCTATACTCACCACTATAGTAGTAGATAACTACAATATTTTTGATATAATATTATAGAAAACCTTTTAGTGTCTAAGACATCAATTAGTATAATTAATATAAAGTCTGATATAGCCGCTTTCGTCTAGCTAGGTTATAAGAATAAAAGAGGTCATCGTATTATTTCTCATATTATGCCTAGGTTTACTAGAAAAAGTCAGTGTACAAATTTTGTAGCGATTTTGAGAACAAATATACATTTTTAAAAAACCGATAAATTTACTTAAATAAGTACACATAATACCAATAACTTGGGAGAAACGTTATCCCACATTTTTTATGAAATTGTGAAAATAGTTTTAATTATATCCTGTACCCACAACTTGCTGGTTGACTGGTTTAAAGGAACTAGCTGTGGGATCTTTACTTAGAAACGGTACTGACCTCTGCAGCACTTGAAGTTAAAAGTGAAATCTTATAGCACTTCTTACTTGTTCAAGTTGAGTGCTAAAAATACACGTAGAGCTGCTCCATCTATGCATTTTACTTAGAATCACATATCGTCATAGTATTTATCATAATCTAATTATAAAATTTTGCTTTCAGATACGGATACTAGTTGTAACATTATTCATCAATTATATCAACTGTCAAGACGGATACAGCAATCAAGAATATTATCGTCTTCAACCGCGATCTGGTGATAGACAGGAGCCGATAACAAACTTTAATAACAATGTAGCACAAAGAGAATCCAACGATCAATCTGTAAGCTCAGGTAATGTTCAATATCATGTAACAGATGAAACGAACAAAAATGAAGACTACAAAAGAGGAGACAGAGGACGAGCCAGAACAGTTTATCACATTAAAAATCCTTTTCATTATTCAGAAGAAGACAATGTAAGTCAATCAGAAAATGAAAATCATCCCCAAGACAGTGGCACTGGATCTAGTAACCAGTATGCAGCTATGCAGTATTCATTACCCCCCGAAGAGTTTCTGCGTCAATTGAGAGCAGAAAATCAATATTATCAGCAACAGCAACAGCTATCAACACCATCTCCTACCTTAGACTATACAGCTACACCCCAACCACAATATCAGTATTCTACTAGCTTGCCTTATAATTATGAAATTAAAAATCAACAATCAGATCAGATTCATCAGCTGTCCTCAGCCCAAAATTTTCAATACAATGCCCCTAACACATACTCCATGGACAATGGTACTCCTTCAACGCCTTCCACTTATCTATCTTCATCGATTCCCAATACTCAATATGTAGGTACGCCAGCTAATTCATATGTCTCTAGTTCTTCACCCATTTATATTTCTAGTCCACCGAGTTCAAATCAATATGTATCATCTCCTTTATCTGCAATTCCAGCTACATCTCCAGATTATAATAATAATAAAGTTACCACAACTTATAATACCTATTCAGTGAATTATGGAGATCAAGACTCAAATAAAAAACTACACATAGACCATTATGACAACTCAGCAAACGGAATCAGATATCCATCCAATGTTGAACAACAGTATCGTAATGAGTATCCTTCGTCAACTGTATTTCCGACATCCACGCCTTATTCTAATACCCTCTCACGTGACTCTTGGCAAAATGGAATGAATGCTGGTGTAAATACAATATCAAAATCCATACAAGATGTTTCTGTAGCACAATATCCTTTTAAGGACAATCAACAAAATCCTATGTCTGTTCCAAACTTAGATGATAGAGAAACTCATCGCATGGGCAATTTACCTTCAGCTAATAATGTATATCTAAACTATGCCCCACCAGAATATCAAGCAGCAAACAATTTTCGTAATCAGATAAGAGATTTAGAACAGGAAAAAAGTCAATCAGAATACTATTCTCATGGAGACTATGGTTGGAAGTTATCAGAAAGAAAACCATCAATAAATTATGACCAGTATCCTTCAGGAAACTATGGGAGAAATGTAGCTCTCGGGCAAGGTTCCGACAGTCGAGCTGTAAGTCAAGTGAGCTTTCATATGGATACTGGAAAACCACAAAACTTCGACCAAAATTCTAAATCATCTGAAAATATTGACTCACAAGAGTTTGCTAAAGCCGCTGCAAAGGCTCATGAAAATATGAAAAACCAGCAGTTCTTTGGAACAAATATTCCATCAACCTTTAACGTAAATAACCCATTTCCAAATTCAGAATATTCTAACACTTTGTTCGGCACCGATGACAAACGATTTAATAAACAGTATAGTGATAATTTTAATTCCAATTCATATACTTACGGTAACACTCAATCAGACTTAATTACAGCATCACCTCATTTATATCCAAATTATAAGAACACTAATACCGACTTTAGAAGTAAGCTTCCATTTGATCATACTAACGCATTAAAAAATATAATACCTATAGATGTTACAAATGTTGTCCCGAACTCCGATACACAGTTAAAAGCATTTTTTAATATAGATGGTAGTAAATATAACGTTTTAAACTATGGAAAAGAACAAACAGAACAAAATTCATTTAAGTCTTTAACTGATTCTTATTACAAGGACAAAAATGCAGGGTATGGTTTTAATATTAAAACAAAACCAGAAGATAGTTCGATACACGAAAGTATGAAACAGTCTGAGTCCAATTATCCGCTTTACGGAAAAAACCAACAGTATGAATCTGTGCAGAATGGAAATTCGGAAAACAAACGTTTTGTTGATGCAGTATCAGCACAGCCAAACTTTGCGTCCCAAGCTACAAACAGCTATCAAGATAATTTACAACAGAATCCAATAAGAATTCAAAACCAACTACCATCGAGTATTGCAAATATTTTAAAACTCAATGATGTTCCATATCGCCTAACCCAAGGTCTAAATTCAGATAACCATCGGCAGCAAAATAATAACTATGATGGTAACAATATTCCAACACCAATACCTGGTAGGCTTAACCAAAATGTTGAAAGTCATCAAATAGATGTCGCGAGTATTCTCAATAATCTAGCAAAGCAACCATCATTAACTGTTAACAGGCCGAATGTAGACTCTCAAATAGGTGCATCATTGTCGACTGTTAATGGTTTTAGAGTAGTAAACCCTTTCAACGTTGACTTGAAATTAGTTGCAGAAATGTTTAAAGGCCGATCTAGTATTGACGAAAATCAAATGTTAAGGGACCAGTTTAGTAAACCAACCCCATTAAAATTTGATATTTCACAATTACAACAACTTTTATTGAGAAATGATAACTATAATTACGGTAACTATCCATCTTTAAGCGACACTCTAAGTGCTATTGTAAATCCCTATACAGATATTTATAGTAACGGACGATTTCCATACCAAGGAGTGAAATACTCCCGAAGCCAAGAAGAAGAAGAAAGCATATTACCCATAGCAGATTCTTCAAATAATCATCCAATAGGCGCTGTGATGGATGACTCAACAATAGAGCATGTTTCCAATATCGGATCAGATTTACCAGCCACGGAAGAAGAAAACATTATAGATAGTTTGATTGACGAGAGACCGAAAAACTCATATAGTATAGATCACAGACTAACAATCAATAGACAGAGACACCCAAATTCTTTAAATCCATCTCGTAATTTGAATCACAGAAGAAAACCTAAATCAAAAATTGAAGAACCATACCCGCTTTTAAAACCTCCTCCTTCCCACACGTCAAGAAGTAGAAATCGTAATAAAATTGACCGGCATAGTCATAAGCCAAGAGCTTATAAGCGTAAAGGAGTTCAGATCTTAAGAACCGAACCACTATACGAATCTGAAACTTTAATGGAAGAGGACGACCCCTTATCAAGATTATTGCGATCATCAATATCGACAGCTGATGAAAAGTCCGATACTGTTGATGATGAAAATGGCTCTTAGCTTTATTATAAGTATTGAGTTCCACAATATGCTAAACGACTCAGAACTTTTTCTCAAATTATTGTTGATGATGTTTCTCAAAACAGAATTTATCATATAAAATTCTGCTGTCAAATCTGTTGATGGCTGAAATATAATGCTTCTATATTGGCTAAAGTTATAGTTTAATTAAAAAAATGGCATTTAATTATCTGCTAGATATAATTTTAGCATAAGTTTTAACGTTTGACATTGAAAACATAATTATATTCAAATGTCACACAAGCCATGAAAGATGTATTTTATGCTTAAATAGCTATTTTTGAATGTTCATTCATAAATGTTTCTGAATTCTTCTCAAATATTTATAATCATCATTAACTAGTATGTATGTATTGTATGTATTACGTCACTGTTTTATCTCCCAAATGTGGCTGGACACAAACTAACCTGGCATAATTTAAATTAATTCTGGAAATTTAACACAAGCATTGACGTGTTTGAACCAACATTTTAGGATTTTATTGTACATATAAATATTTATTTAATATGCAAGTACCTGTTAACAATAATATTAATAAAATAATAAAATTTTACAAGGATAATGTAATTTGTAAATACTTATTATGTATTTTTTTCCGTATCATTGTGATAAGTAAATTGTTGTTAAGAGATATGTTTTGTTATTTGTTTATAATAGTTAAGAAATAAATATATAATAGATATAGAAATAAAGTTTTTTTTGTGTTTGCTATAACTATTATATCAAATTTTACACATTTTACGATAATAGTACATTGTGTATTTGGGTAGTAAGAAAAAAATAACTAATGCGAGGCTGTTTAATAAATCAAGTTTATAATTCCCGTTTCGCCCGTGGTACACACTATGTTTTTCAATAAATTTGCGAGTAAATAAATAAAATATAAGGTGAACAAATAAATAAACTGACTTAAACACAATTAAAATGGCGGGAATTAAAGTAGAGAAAACTATGCAAGACATCTAGAGAATTTATGAATTAATGAGTTTTGACTGATTTGTTTGTATTTGTTATTGAACTACAAGCAGACAGCGTTCATACATGCTGGATAGAATAGGCGCGTCATTACCGCCCGAGCGCTCTATGAACGCGCTGTTTGCTTTGAACGAAGTAAAATTTACAAAGGAAAAGCCCATGGGAGTAATTAGGGTCTCAGCACCCGCTTTGCCTGCACGTAATGACACTGTTTACGGTTAGTGTGATGAATAATATAATATGTTCGTTAAGCACGCACGCAATAAACGTTGCATGTCACATATTAAATCAAAATCTGAGGAATGTAAAAAATGACATAAGTTCGTATTAAGATTCGATCTCTCTGCTGGTTTCACTTGAGCAATTTTAATGATAATGACAGAGATAGATGACGCAAATAATAAGATCAATTAAGATGTTATGTTTGTAATTAGCAAGCGAAATTGGTACGTTACGTGCGTGTTTAAGACGTCACACTTTTCTGGTGAGATAATAGTGTTGCTGTAAAGGTTTTATTTACTATATCTTAAGATAAACAATTCTGGTATAATATGGACGTGATTTTTATTGAGTAAAGTTTCTATTGCCTGACCGTTTGGGATAAGTTATAATGCTAATACAAAAAATACGTCAATTAATGTGAATTTCAGATTCTTGCTAATAATTATGATTAACGTATCTTCTGATGCCTATGTTGTTAGTTAGCAAATTAACTAGTCATATAAACGACGATTGTTCATAAACTAGTAAAGATACCTTTATGGAACAAAAATTATATTGAAAATTTACACATAAATAATTAAATATCTTCAATGTTCCTTTGACTTCATAGAGCAATCGTGAGTTGTTTAGGAAATATTGTCGTCTATGTATAAATCGCGCCACGTAAGTTGAACCTGCGCAGTAACACATTTTTGGTTCGTTAGTACATTCGTCCGTACTGCACCTGCGCAGACGGCCGCCATTTTAGTTCAACTTACGTAGCGCGGATTATAAGTGGCTAGTTATTTTTGCTTGTCAGTGTTTTAATCTTTCTACTTGATAGGATTTAGGATGTGTGTATCTTACAATAATTAGCGGTACAAGCAGGTTTCTTCAAAGCTGAAGGTGGCCTCCGTATCCACTTGATGTCAACTGGCCTACCTGTTGAGGTATTTTATTTATTTATTTACTTATATAAACACTTTATTGTAGAAAAATACAATAGGTGGACTTAATGCCTTAGGCATTATCTACCAGTCGACCTTAGGATTATGCAGAAAGCTTAAGGTAGTCGTTTATGTAGGAACAGTTAATATCTATTTACATTAACGTAACAAACAGTAAAGGGTTTGAATACATAAATTAATAAATACATAGATACATATATGTAAATATATATTAAAAAAATATACATATTTACACATTGGACGAGAATTAGAAATAGTTTTTACTGGTGTACTGGTTTAGTACGATGTGAAGGTAAACGTAGCAGCATGTTATCCATGACTTGAAGATATTGGTGCAAAATTGAGGATGGCCCGGTTACTCACTCTACTATTTTAAGACAGGATCCCAAGAGAGTCTTCAATGTTAATTTCTTCTAAACTAAACCAAACTAAACGCAGAAAACGTCAATACAAAATAGCTTAATCTTATATAAATACAGAGTTCGTAATTTTATTACACATTATATATATAATATATATATATGTATATATATTTTTCATTTTGAAAAGCGTAATAAGGTAATCGTTAATAAAATATTTTAGCGGGTTTGAAATAAATCAAACATGTTAATTTATATATAATATAATTTATTCTAAAATTATGATTACTTTGGTGCTTGTTACTAATGTTAAAGCACAGCCTATCATGTAATATATCAGATAAAAAATCAACCTAAATAATTCAGTCGGCCATTGAAGGCGTGGATTTGAACAGGAAAATCGTGGTGTAAGTTGCGCAGCAAGCCGGGGTGCGAGCTCACTGTCTAGACGTTGTCGGATTTTTCAAAGGCGATAACTGACTGTATGAATTATGTGATTTTTTCGGCTGTGGTTAAAGTTTGTAACAATGTTAATTAATTAAAATGAACTAATTTAAATGATATTCGCCACAAAATTCCTACTGTAATCTGTTTTATTTTGCGGGACACAACTAGTTGATTTATAGAATGAAATAGAATTGAATATACTTAAATGCACATAAATGTATTTATAAGAAAACAATAATTCAATCTTATATATTCATTGTACAACAAAGCGCCTTTTCGCTATAAAGCGATCTCTTACAGGTAACATTAGGGTACAAGTAATTGAGATACGTAGGTGTTGCGGGAAGAAAAATGTAAAAATTATGTAATTAATAATAAAAATATATGAACATAGATACATAAACATACATACATACATATATATTATATAAATTAAAATAAATTTATATATATAAATTTGTCATCCATAATTTGACTGATGACGACTATATATAATATAGTCGAAATATATCGATTATCTGTTTTTTATTTGAAAATATTTTAATATAGTACTATTATTATCTTTACAACGTACGGTTCAATCCGTCTACTCCGTTATACTTGAAAGAACGCTTCAATTTTATAGGGTCTGCAGGTCATCGCGCCACTACAAACATGATACTGAAAACCCCAACACATTATTCGCAAGCATATAATGACTCATTCACAGCACTGTCACAGCCATAAGGCTATGGAATAGTTTACCCTTCAAAAAAAGCACAAACTTTAAGAATATTTAAAAATCTCGTAATCACACATTATTTAAAAATTTAAGCTGTCTTATCAACACTGTTTATTTATCTATATTATTTAAAATGTATGTAGTTTGTGTATTTATATTATTAGTTTATTTTATGTTATGTATTTGATAAATATTTATTTTGTTTAGATGTTTGTACGTATTAGTATTATTTATAATTATTATTATACATATGTATATAAATTAAGCTATTGCTATAAATGTATGTTTACCGTTGCTCTTTTTTTTTTTCTTATATTGTTAAGTTTCAGTTAGCACATGTTACTCAATAATTTTATAAAGTCTCCTCTACCCAAAGGTTGTCTGGAAGAGATCGCTCATTAGCGATAACTTAATAAACTAGGGTATTAATAGTAAGACAAGAAATTATGTATTTATGTTTAGATAATGTATTTTTTATATCAGTTGCTCACAAACAATATAGTTGTTACCTCATAAATATATCATCTACGTATAGTGATACTATCGCGTGCGTTGCGCTTTCTGATCGCATTCGTCTCGTCTCGTAGTTTACTGACCACATGTTCACTAAAAAAGAAGTAGTACATATAGCTAGTTTTTCGTTACTCACTTTCGTTAAAACTTTTATTGTATTGATGTCACGCAATGCAATGCAGTTTTACATATAAACTTAGCTTCGACGCGCAACGGAACGCACCCGTTGTCCATAGACATTTGGCAACACTGCTCCCTCCCTCTCTATGATTTTGACGTTTTCAATATAACGGACGTGTTCGATCAAATATTATATTTATATAATTATATAACTATTTTTTCTAAATCTTTTTAATAATCATTCAAGATTTTTATAATGTTCCCATCGTGGACACTTAGATTATGTGTTATTTAGCTTTAAACTGATATTTCACATTTTTTCATATTCAAGATTTTTTTTATGTCCATATTATGGCTCATATACAGCTATTGTTTCTTAAAAAAATACTTGATCAAAATTATGTCAAAATTTGCAGAAAACACAAGTATCGATTTCTTTATTTACGTACAGGTATCGCCAATATATTTAAGCCTAAATATACAAAGTAAACGAAATTAAATATCATTCACACATCACACGATTAAAATATTTAAAGTCAATTGTTTAATATATTTAAAAATACACAATTTTTAAATTTGAATGTTAATTACTCGCGAAAATTATATTTGGGGGAAAAAGTTACTTAAAAACCTTAAGTGCATTTTTTAAAAATCTATCGAGAGAAAGTCCAGAATATTAATTAGGTCTTAATTTTTTTGTAAATTCCTGTCTGATGCTATTCTTATTTACGGCTATTGTATAGCAGTTGACATAAGACTTCTCAAATTTTTTTTATTAGAATTTGATGATTTGCCATCTTTCCATCGATTATAAATAAGGCTGTAACATACAATACTTAATAAATAGTATATAACTGCTACGGCCCGCAAACGCAGAATAACCGGATCCTGAGTATGCGAGACGAGGCATAGCCGAAGTACGCATCACAGAGTCCGGTAATGCTCAGTTGTGGCCAAGACGTGTATACCTAGTGCTTTTCTCAAACATGCGTGTAAAAAAAATTTTGCCGCCCATTCGCCGGGTTCAAATGTTGATTTCTTTATTTACTTTTTTGAATAAACGTAATGGCACATTATTTTTGATGTGCCAATCCGAAATTTAAATAAAACTTTATGAGTTAACACTTTAATTATCAATGATCGGGCTTAAACACATTTGTTCCATTTTCAAATTTCATATTTGACGACTCGAGCGCTCGAGCAGACGGCTAAAACATTGCGGTCGCTCTCTGATACTGTCCATGGGCTACGGTGATCGCTTACGTTACGCTTTGTTCGCCACCTTAGTAGTATTAAGTAAAAAAAAAAACCACAATGGTCCCGTTTTAACGATTTCGCTACGGAACCCTAACAACGTGGAGTAGCTTAAAAAAAAGGCTAAAACCTAGAGGAAAAATTTATAGACAAAACCAAATCGGAATATCTATTTAAGTAGTTTTCCAAAATTCTAAGAAATGTTTTTACTACCCTAAAAATTATTTAAAATCAGTTCTATGAAAACCAAAAATCTTATATATATAACTTTAACCTATAAAAGGACCTAGAAAGTAGGTACACTGCATACCTACGTAAATATTTATTCCTAGATCACGTCTACAAAATTTCATTAAAATCAATGTGTTGCATCGGAAAATAGAATCAAACTACATTTACATAAAGCGTGCTGTACCGAATATACTCTTAAGAACTGAATCTCGAATAGATTAGTATTTAATTCTAAACAGTAAAGAAATAAACAGTTTCAAATCAATAAGTGATTGTAGTTCTTATGGAAAGTGTTACACATTTCTCATAAATTGCGTTACATAACATAATAGGTACATAAATAATGCTGAGCAAGTAGGTAGCTTATCATTAATCTACATAGTAGAATACTTCTTTACCTATTACACAAATACCAAAGTACTTAGTGTTCAAAAACTATGAAAATAGTAAAGAATCTTTTGTTTTTTTGTTTTATCTGTTCGCTCCGGATATATAGTGCTCAAAATTACGATGATTACATATGTAAAAAAATTTGGAAAATCCAAAAGTGCACGCCTCATAGCGGTCATTCACATTTAAAAAAATTCTAAAACAAAAACTCAAGTTTTTTAAAATAAAATAACAAATAAGGTGAGGAAAAAATATACTATAAAATAAAAATAAAAAATATATATATAGATATACAGTATACAGTGGTATATTAGTTTTTTATAAATTATAATTAAACGACAGTACTTAGAACGCTAATATTAACTAGGAATCAGCACAGTGTAATATTTTATATATTAAAAACAAAAGTATTCCGGTAAGATGAATTTTTCGACCAATTTCTCTGCCACATACATGGTCACATAAACACAGACTCACGGACGTCCAAGAATGATTAGTTTTAATGTTATTATTTATTATATTAAACAAATTAATTGTTTATAAAATGTACCATATGTGCTAGACAGATTATTTAACTTCATATTAGTGCACTCATATTATCCTGTAAGTGTTATATTAAAAAAAAAACGTCATTTAAGTTTCGAAAGACTGGGTTTTTTGACATGTCGAGAGTAGAGCACTACCTCACCGCTCCGCTTATGAGGCGTGCAAAATCAGTCTAGATTTTACCAATAGAATTTTATCAGTCTAGAAAAATACAAATTAGCCATAAAAACTTTCTCAAACATTTTTTAATAAACTTTCTCAAATATGATGTCAAGTGAATGTTAAGTTTAAATAATAATAGTAATAATAAATATTTTTGGACATTACACAAAGAGCCTTTACCCGAACTAAGCAAAGCTTATGTTATTGTTTATTTAATAGGTTTGTTGCTTAGATTATTTATTTATTAAAAAAATCAACAGCTTATTATGTGTTTATTATAAATCTACAAGCTAGTTATAGTATAATAATATATTCAATTACAGTCTCAAAATGTCCCCAAAATGCATTGGTGAATGAAAAATATAAATTGCGCAAAATTGAATTTGCAAAACTGACGCACGGTTTTAACAACAATCATTTAATTACTAAGCCATCAATTTTTTTTTAATAAAAAAGTAACTTAACCACAATAACTGAAGTTCCCTAAATTTCAACGATGCTGAAACGATAATGAAGCCATTGCTGTATAATATATTTCCAAAATTGCCGGCTTCATTTGATGGAGCAACTTAATAAAAATATAAAACATAATTGCTTGGCTTAATCTCATTAAACCAAAAAGCGATTTTTTGTTTTAAAAAATTAAAATAGAAAGTGAAATTCAGGGTCCTTCTTGGATTAAGTCACAATTTTCCAGGACGAAAAAGTTTAGGGTGGGGATGAAACACATATATAGCCTATGTCCTATTCCAGGACCTAACCTATATGTGTTTCATCCCGATCCATCAAGTGGTTGAAGCGTGATTAAGTAACAAACAACCAAACATCAAAACTTTCGTGTTTATAATATTTATAGGAAGTACATTTTAAAACTTAATTATTTTTATTGCTTAGTTTTTCGAAATGAAATTGGGTATTACTAAAATAAAAAATTACTCGGTTTTGTTTTTATATAATTTTATAAACACCTACATTATGTGATCAATTTAAGTAGTGAATTAGTTTTTTAACTGGTATACTAAATAAAGATTACAAAAATTGTAGATTAAAATAGTAAATGAACAAAATCTAAGCAGGTACACATTTCTTTATTTTTCGTGACTATAGAGAGAGAAAAATATTTTTTTTTTTACTTTTTTATTATATGAACAGTATGTGAACTTATAGCACTCATTTTCTGAAAATAATATAAAATCAAATTATGACCAAATAAACTTAAATAATCGATAGTTATAACAATATTTAACATAGTAACATAAAAATAAAGAAAATAACTTAAAAATCAAGTATGTACAGTGTCTCGTCAATCATGACAAGTACAATTTAACCCAAATTAAACTATAAGGCGACTTACCTCAAGTTGTATTGTTGTACCTAAATGGACCATGTCTGTCTGTCCTAAGGGGCCTGAAGGAGCCCTAAATTACAATGATTTAAACTTTAGGGGACATTTTGTTTTTCTGACTGACTATGCAGTTGGCTGTTGCAGCCATTAGTGCTTCACCGGGCTTTTTTGGGCGAGACTCTGAAGGAGCCTCAGCCCGTATAGCGCCCAACGCTCAAACGCGGGGGAACCTCGGCTTGGGTGGTCGCTCTCGGGGGCGTCCCTTCGACCGGCGTGAGCCTCGAACCCGAAGGTGAGTCAACGCAAGGAGGGGTTTCCCGTAACGCGGGGCGGTTGCGATTGAGTGGGGGCGAGAAGCGCCCCGGCACTCTTTGATACCTCGTGTATCCGTTCGGGCGCTGACGAACCCGGGAACGTCGGCGTCGTGTGAGGAGGCCCTATTCGGGAGGTCGTTGAGACTAATCTCGCTATCCGGATAGCGAGATCGTCATCTGGGGCCGTTAGTACGTGCTGGGACCGCCTAACCATCGTTCGACGAGGTCGGTCGAGGGGATGAAATGGACATAGAAAAAGGGACAAGTTCCAACTTAAAATATAAATAAAATTGTACGACCTTGTATTTTATGTAAAAGATCAGCAACATAGTATGCATTCAAATATTTTTATACTCTTAAGATATAGTTACAAGTTATATGATACTACGATCACAATTATAGGTGACGACAACTTGACAACGAAAGAAAATTACAATCAATATAATAATATCAATTGCCACATGTGTGAAGGAGCATCTTTATGAAACGGTTCTACCGATTTGGATGTTTTATTTTTTGTTGTGCTTGTAATTGTCAAGTGCAATCCATCGAATTACAGGCCTATCGCTGTTATCTCTCTCCTCTCCAAGGTGATGGAGCGTGTGATCAACACACAGCTTCTAAGATACCTAGAAGTACACAATCTGGTCAGTGATCGTCAATATGGCTTTCGCCACGGTCGCTCGACTGGTGACCTTCTAGTGTATCTCACACACCGATGGGCACTAGCCATTGAGAGTCAGGGGGAGGCATTGGCATAGCGAAGGAGTTCGATCGGGTCTGGCACCGGGGTCTTCTATCGAAGTTGCCATCTTACGGAGTGCCCGAGGGTTTGTGCAAATGGGTGGCTAGCTTTTTGTCCGACAGACTCATACGAGCCGTAGTTGACGGTAGTTGCTCTGATAGCATGGACATTAATGCTGGTGTCCCACAAGGCTCTGTGCTGTCTCCTACGCTGTTTCTACTGCATATTAATGAAATGTTGGACATCAACAACATATATTGCTATGCAGATGACAGTACTGGAGACGCTTTTTACAAGGGTCGTGCAAACATCCCTCGTTCCGCTGTGGAGGAAAACCGCGGAGAACTTGTGTCTCAAATCGAGACTCTGACTGAGGACGGGTAAACTTGGTCCGATTCAACCCTACAAAGACACAAGTGTGCGCGTTCACCGCTAAGAAAACTCCATTCACTGTAGTCCCACAATTCCAGAACACTCCCCTTTCGATCTCCAAGAGCATTGGGATCCTTGATGTCGACATCTCCAGCGATGTTCAGAGCCGAGATCATTTACAAGATAAGGTGAAGCTGGCGTCCAAAAAACTTGGTGTAATCAACAGAGCGAAGCAGTACTTCACGTCGGGGCAAAGGTTGTTACTTTACAAGTCGCAAGTTCGGCCCCATATGGAGTACTGCTGCCATCTCTGGGCAGGTGCACCCGGATACCAGCTTGGCCCTTTTGACTCGGTTCAACGACGGGCTGTGAGACTTATCGACGATTCCAAACTCACTTGCGGTATCAAGCCCTTAAGTCTGAGGAGAGACTTTGCCTGCCTGTGTGTGTTCTACCGCTTGTACAATGGGTTGTGTTCTGAGGAATTGTTCGAAATGATGCCCACGGCCACTTTCTACCATCGCACCGCTCGCCATCGGCAGGGAATTCATTCTCACACTTTAGAATATAAATGGTCGCGTACAGTGCGGTTTAAGAGAAACTTCCTCCCGCGAACGCTTAAGTTGTGGAATGAGCTCCCTGCCAAGGTATTCTGCAAGGACTACAGTATAGAGTTCTTCAAGAAAGAAGTTATTAGATTTCTAAAGGGTCGGCAGCGCGCAAGTGATGCCCCTGGTGTTGCAAGCGTCCATAGGCTACGGTGACCGCTTACCATCAGGCGGACCGTAAGCTCGTTCGCCACCTTAGTGGTATTTAAAAAAAAAATTCTTTGATTGTAAGGAAAAAAAGTTGTTGTGAACACGCCGGGGAAGGTTTTTGACTTAGAACAACCCTTAGAGAATAGGTGGCGCGCCAGTCGTTTTAACCAAGAAGAAACGGTTTACCGGGTCAATAATGTTCATCTCGGAAGTCAGGACGGGCCGATAGTAATAAATAAAATCGGCCAAGTGCGAGTCCGACTCGCGCACAAAGGGTTCCGTACCATTATCTATAAAAACGGAAAAAATCACGTTTGTTGTATGGGAGCTCCTTTAAATATTTATTTGATTTTAATTTAATTATTTATTTTTAAAGTGAATATATAACTAAATATTCTGTGAATAATTAGAGCGTCCTGTTGCCGTTATCAGAATCACGTTTGTTGTATGGGAGTCCTCTTAAACATTCATTTCATTCTGTTTTTTAGTATTCCAGCGGCAACAGAAATACATCTTCTGTGAAAATTTCAACTGTCTAACTGTCACGGTTCATGAGATACAGCCTGGTGACCGACGGAGGGACGGATTGACGGACAGCGGAGTCTTCGTAATAGGGTCCCGTTTTTACCCTTTGGGTACGGAACCCTCAAAAAGGAATAATTAACATACATTCGAATTCACTTTCCATTTACAATTTAAAGAGTTTATTTAATTTGAGATTATATTGTCAGATTAAATTATATTTCATAGTCTTAGAACATGTCGGCAGGTTTCGCTAAAGAGAGATTATAATATCTTGTGATACTGGTTATAAAACGCAACATTGTGTTGTCCCAAGTTGTTTATGTCTTAGTTTACAATAGTTTAATTGCTGAACTTATAGGCTTCCTGAGTGATAAGGAAAAGTTTAAAAAGGGTAAAAGTTTTGGACATCTAGCATGCGAGCTTGTAAAGAAACCAGACTATCCAGCATGTGTCTTTGATCTGAAAGTAATATCATATTAAAATATTTTAGCTTTCCATTATAACTAAATACGTTTTGATTACAACGAGAGCTGTAGGTGAGATGCGTAAGGAATCACTTTTGGTAATTATTAAGCATAATAAGGCTAGCAACAAACGGAAATTTTATTACCACTTAAATTTTTGTAATTGTAATTATATATATATATAGTAGTATATATTGTAATTATAATCGCATTTGTTTTGTTTGGTGTTCAACAAATAATGAGTTAATACTAATTAATTACATGATTTCTATTCCATCAAAAACAGAAATGCAGCAAGTTTTCAAAGGTAAAAGCTTATATAATACCCAAACTTGCCAAGTTATTCTTCTGAATTCGTCAGTTAGCTTGGTATATATTTTGTTGCATCAAACCATTGAATATGATAGATATAGTTTGTGATAGCTTGTTGTGATGAAGAAACTTTGCATAAATTACTAATATTTAGATTTCTAACATATCTTTGAGATCTTATATCAAATCGTGTCACGAAAAGTTGCTTTTTACATTTTATGTTTTAATGGTATTTCATAAATTTTTGTTTTGACAAGTAGATGTTAGGTGATATCAGTACCAACCTATCTTGATTTTGTACTATTGGTACTATAGCTCTATATATATGATAGCTTACTTGGAATATCATAATACTATGACGACAGGGTAGCCTAACACGATTCTGTCTTGGATTTTTGATTTCTCTTTAAATTTATTACTTTAATTTATATATTTGTGTCCAAATTCAAAGCCGTAGGTCAATATGAAGTGGTTTGATTCAGATGATCTATGAGTCGGTGAGTGAGCGCCTAACCTAAAATCGTGGCTTTTCGCCTCTCATATCTTGAAAACAAATCAACTTAGGGAAGTGAAACTGCAAACTAGTCCTTTACATTAGTAATCTCCATGTAAAAATTATTTTGTAGTTGAAACTTGATCGGAGATACAGATACTTTTAAATGGACTTTTGATTTTGAAGTCGGATAAATATTTTGTTTAATTTTTTAAAAATAAAAATATTAAATAAATAATAAAAATAAAATAAAATTAAAAATTAAAAAGTAGAAAAAAAAATTAAAACCACATTTTTTTAACCTTTTAACCTAGCTACACCACGAGAAAGCCGATCTACTGGAGAGTGTTTTTGCCTCAAAATACAATTTTAACGAGGAAGGCGCTGTAACGCCTAGTACCTATAACGAAGGAGCGGTAAGACTATCCCGGAAATCTCCATAACACAGCAGGAGGTCCAAATGGCGTTGCTTTTCTCAGTCGTTCGTAAGTCGAGTGCACCAGACGCATACCATCAGCGGTGCTCAAACAGAGTGCTGCTTAGTAATGTCCCTTACATAGATGGATCAGATCCATCCAATTACTGGCCCATCACTATTATCTCTCTTCGCAACGGGCGGTCGACCGGTAACCGTCTAGTGTATCTCACTCAACGATGGGCCACCCGGCGTTCGCACAGTTGGGTTTATTTGACCTGAGCAGTTTTCAAATGAGAGTGTTTCTTAAAATTCTTGTGCGACGTTGCCAAACTTCTAAGTAGCTGGAGCTAACGGTCCCACCTCCGCCGTGTATTCAGTCGTGTTGCGGCTGCAGCGGGTGATAGACACGGCCAAACACGAAATAGGTAAATATGACCCAACCATACTAGTCATGTCGTAACTTTGCGCCGTTTAAAAAAAATGTTTTTTTGTTGTTTTATATTGTTTATTTTGTTATTTTCAGAACTTTTGCAATTATGGATCGCGAAGAACGTGAACGGCAGCGAATTTTAAGTATTTTGCAAGAATCCGACTCCAATTCAATTGCCAAGACTTATGCGCAAAAGAATAAGAGAGTTTTTAGGAGAACATGATGAGGAGCCACCTGCGAAGATACCAAATGTAAGAAAGAGATGCCAAGACTGTTCTGCCAAAAAAGATAGAAAAACTAATAATACTTGTCGGACCTGTAGCAAATACATCTGCAGTGAAAATGCAATGTTGTACTGCCGAGATTGCGCAGATGATAAGGATACTATGACTGACGTATGAGACTGATACAAATAGTATAATATTATTAGTCTACTAAAGATTTGATAAACATGTAACAAATTAGTTTATGTTATAGAAAAAAGTTTGTTTTGTATAAATTTTATTGCTTTAAGACAGAGGTTGTCCATTTTGTTAATATTTTGTGACACTTTTATAAAAATGTCATTAAAAAGATAGTTTCATATCAAGTTGTTTTTTTTTCTACTCAAAACTTTTGTAATTATTGCGTTTTCTTATACGGGTCCTCTCGACCCAACCCTACTGTCGTTGTTGCATATTTTGACTGTGATGACGCCGGGTTAAAAGTTGGGGGAGGCATTGGCATGCAGCCTAGATGTAGCGAAGGCGATCGATCGGGTCAGGCTCTAGGGTTGTCTATCATAGTTGTGGACTGCCCGAGGGTTTGCGTAAAAGGTGGCTAGCTTTCTGTCCAGCAGACACACTCGGCGTAGTTGACAGTAGTTGCTAGGATTGTATGGCTCTGTGCTGTCTCCTACGTTGTTCCTACTGCATATTAATAACATGTTGTCCATGAAAAACATACATTGCTATGCTGACAATACGCTGTACGTACTGAAGACGCTTATTACATGAGCCGTGCAAACATCCCACTTCCTTTGTGAAGGAAAACCGAGGAGAAATTGTATCTAAAATTACGACCGCTCCTTTCAAGGTTATCGACTAGCGGCGGGAAATCTTTAGTCTGATTCAACTTCAAATTCGTTACCCGCTAATAAACCCCATTTACTGAGATTCCACAATTTCAGAACACAATCGCTATCACCTCCAATAGCATTTGGTTTCTTGGTGTTGACATCTCCAGTTAAGTTCTGAGGAGGGCTGGCGTCCAAAAAACTTGCAGAACCTACTCAATAGAGCGATGCAGTACTTCACCTCGGGGTAAATATTGTTAACAAAGTAAAAAATTATCTCTTAATTACTTAAGCGAAATATTTAAATTTTGTATATGACGTCGGTTTTTTAGTGTTTGTCCCCAGAAGGAGGTAACTGGAAAAACGCAACCACCTCGTAATAAAATTTTGCATCAAAATTAGCTAAGTTTTAAAAACAGATTCACTTTATCATATCATTTCTTAGGAAAAATATTTTTTATTTAAGGTCAGGTGGGGGAAGGGGAACTATGGGGCAAGGGAAACAGTAGCTTGTATATGAAATACTAAAGGCCGTGACTTTATAACTACTCGGTCGTTAAACCGGTAATGTAAATTTAGTTTCAAAGAAAAAGCACAGATGGCTCTATTCCTTAGCAACATAAGAATTTGAAACAAACAAAAAATCAGTTGGAAAATTGCGATAACGTCAGCTAGTGGAAACTTTTGTTGGTGATGATTAATATGGTAAAAAGTTTTGCTACAAGGTGTATAAATGTCTGTCTATAATTAGATTTTTAATGTACAAAATTGGAAAAACTCTGCAATAAATATTAAAATTCGGTGTGTTTCAAAGCATTACCTAAAAATTTACAAGTGGGGCAAGGGGAACTACTATGACCGGGGTAAGGAGAACATATGTTCCTCTTTCCCGATATCAGGAGTAATAAACATTTTTGGATCCGGTACAAGCTTCGATGGTTTTCGACCGGGGCTCTAGCGGCAGTGTTAAAAAATATGTTACGTATTAATGATGACAATTCTCGCGTAGTAAAACACTGTAGAAAAAAATCAAAAGCGGTAGGTGAAACTACATTCCCTTTTCATCTTATAGATGATATCTCCTAAGTAAGACACACTGAGGATATCGTCATCAAATTGCTTGGCCCACTATTGGCCGAAGAGGTCAAATTATTTTTAAAATGCTAATTTAATGTTCAATAAATATTCAATAATGTGCTAAATAGAACAATGCTGAACATAGCTTTATTGTTATATAGTACTGATTGATGTTTGATTTAATGTAAAGAATATAACAAAACAGAATAATTATAGTAAAAAACAGCCAAAACATTTGTTTATTTCTTTAGTTTCATTACGAGTCACAGTATATGACCTGACTGGTTGACCACTGTACACATACTCAAGGATGTCATTGTGGTTGCCGTCATTGTAAACAGCTTTTACTATGGGACCCACCCTGACATCCCGATAAAGTTAGCTCATCCATAGAAAAATCACATTCATACCCGAAAAAGGGTATGGAACAGCTGTTTTTTTTACGGTTTGTGGGCGGTTTCAAAGGTAAAGGTTGTTTGTAATGATGAGTGCAATTATATCCTTGTGTGGAAAGGTGGTAAATGGTGATAAGTACTATCATCTCTTTGTGTATGTATTGGGCAGTGTTGATGAGTTTAGCTTTAAACTTATGAACTAAAGACAATTTCGCGCGTGTCTTATTACAATTCCTTAAAATTATCTAGAAGTAATACAGTTTTTGTTATATAATCATTGCCATACTATTATTTACCATGCTGTTTCTTCTTTCATTGTTAAATTTAGTACAATAATATTATAAAAAACAAACACTTAGTAGGTTGACTATCCCTGTCTCCACCTCCTATGATTCCCTTACCTCGAATTCCGTTTTAGATTAATATCTTTTATTTTAAACCTTATGTTACAAAATTAGAGTTTACATTTGATTGATGAAAAGTTAATATACAAACATTGCAGGTATACGTAGCATTGGTATTGTTATTAACACATATATGGTAGCAGTTTCCCGTACCCGAAAAACCGGGAAAGCGGAACAACAAGACAAGCCTAATGATTTAATGTTTTTTTATCAAAAGTATTATAGGAACTTAAGGACGCACTTTTTCAGCAAGCTAAGATACGTAGGCAAGTTAAAAATGTATCAAAACTATTACAATCCCATAACATAATGTAAATAAACGTAATAGTATCACATGAAAAATAAAGTTTGTTTCCCTTCCCAAACCTGACCGTACTGCTATTTAAGGCTGAGGTGCCTTCAAATTCAAAGTAAGTTCTAGTTTTTATTACTTCTATTCCATCGAATTTATAATTGATTAGATGTTAGGTTTATATAACCGTAATGCCTCATATCCGGAGATCAAACTTTTATAAAACAGGCTTAAATAATCAAATCGGAAATTAATTCAAAACGTGGATTTTGGTGCGACTTGCGATAATGATTAAAGAACTAGATGAGGTTTGAACACGGCATCATTTGCTAGTTTGTGACCCAACGTGGCCCGATAAAACGAATCTATATAAATTTGTAAGTAAATGGTAAAATTTACATTCGAAACGAAGTAGTCGTTGGAGTCACAGGTCTAACTTAGACCTTAGTTGATTCAAAATGACTCCTTTGGTAAGTTTTGTATAAAACATAAATTGAAAGCATCAAAAAATCTATGACAGTATTTTTTTATAGTAATTATGTTTTTAATTAGGTAAAGTTCTTTATTAAATTAAGCTATACGGATGAGCGATGACTGCCAACAACTAAAAAAAGTTTTCACTAAGATTAAGGCAGCAGTGGTTTTAATGTACTCGTAGTAATCTAGAAATCTAAAAATAGATCAGAAATAAAGCAGTCATTATGACTGCTTTATTTTTTTGATCGTGACTTTGCTGAAATAAAGATTATTAACTAATTTGCGTTTATAATTGAATAATATTTGCTTTGAGACATCAGATTATTTCAATTTGCTACTCAAAACGAATAGAAAACAATAATT
Organism: Apoda limacodes; assembly: GCA_946406115.1. Classification (NCBI taxonomy): domain Eukaryota; kingdom Metazoa; phylum Arthropoda; class Insecta; order Lepidoptera; family Limacodidae; genus Apoda; species Apoda limacodes. Next base: position 10,001,512 of record OX291558.1, read on the forward strand.
TTCATAAATTTACGCAACGAAGCGGAATTTAGTTCTATAACTAAATGGCGATAAAAATAATTATTTAAGATCGTTCTGCCCTACTTTTTTTTTATAGAATCCCCTGTTAAAAAATGTATTAGTAACAGTAGTTAATATTTTGTTTACTAATCTTTCAGAAACATTTGGTGTGCATGGTTTTCCTGTTAAGCAGGAGCACAGGCAGTGTTATACCAGAGCACCACGATTTGGGCCCCCACCTTGTAGATTTGTCCACTTCTGGCTACCATCATAGCTTGGTGTCACATGGACCATTACCATCAGCCCCTCTAACAGGCTCTGGTTTGATAGATGGAGCAGAGACTGGACCCGGATTTTTTGATGGTGGGACTGCCATTCACAATGGTTTCATTGGTAGTGGATTAGTCGAATCTGGCATCAATTATCCTGAGAACCACATTGATGGCGGTGCTTTTGGACCGCAGATTTCGCCAATAGGTAACTCACCGATTATTGAAGAAATCCAGAATTTAGCAAATTCCCATGGAGTTGCCAATCATTATAACATTCGAGACGAACACTACCATGTTTTCCGTGATATTCCTCACCATGTTCCACACCCAGTACCCGTGCCTGTTCCTGAGGAGGTTCCAGTTCCTGTGCCTCAACCTTATCCTGTACCAGTAGTTAAAAATGTGCCAGTGCCAGTAGTAAAGATTCAACAAGTGCCTATTGACAAGCCGGTACCCGTGCCAGTTGAAAAAATAGTTCACGTGCCAGTTGTAAGAGTAGTTCCTGTGCCAGTAGACCATCCGGTGCCAGTTGAGAAAATTGTTGAGGTGCCTGTGGTCAACGTGGTTAAAGTGCCAGTTCATGTGGTAAAGAATTACCCAGTGCCAAGACTTATCAAGACTGTTCATCATTATGGCACCAAACATCACCATGGTTGGCATTCACTCTTCGGTTGGTAGTAAAGAAAGATACTACTTCTACTTTCTTTTAGTCCATAGAGGCTTATATTTATCGACAAAAAATAATATAATAAATACAGATAAAAACCTAGCGTAGTTACTAAGCGTGGATTTTAATTGTTTTTATTTTAAAACTATTTTCAAATACTTTATTTTTTTACTTTTGTGCATTTTATTTTTGTTATAGTTTTACAAATATAAATACTATAACAAAAATAAAAAAGCACAATTTTAAAAAATAAGTTTTTGTTATTTTGAACTTGTTCAAAATGGCGGTGAATAGTGATGTTCGCAATTGATTAAAATTACGAGATTTGACCACAGGTGAAACTAAGATAAGCGTTGTAAAAAGGTCTTTTATATTAGGGAAAAGCATTTACTTTTCTGGTAAATTGTACATATTTTTTAGTGTAAAATATATACATAATGGAAAGATAAGTGTTATCTAATTATTGATGTTAATAGTGTTAACTAGTTTATTAGAATATTACTGTTAAATTAAGTAATAAAATGTTGTAAAACAATGACTGATTTCGTTACTTCATAATTTTAAGTCCCTTGCTAAATTCAGGATTATAGTGGTTTGGTATTAAAGGTATGGTTGTATAAGGAGTGTATCCATTCTATGTGACGCTTTTTTGGCAATTTTAGTCCCGCCTATTTACTTCCAGTTACCACCTGCAGTATATGATACTAATGGGTAAGCCCGATTCTCACTTGACCTTGCCTACTTTATTTGTTTTTATACCTACAACCTTACACTGTAATTCTTCTAAGTTTGTAGCTTGTATCTATTACCGTTCTTACGATCAAGCAAAAACAATAGAAACATGTTTCTTGTATAGAGACCCCCCTTAAATTAATATTTTTTACTATTTTAAGATTATGTGAGTGAATATTTCAGGCTTCTTCCTACTTTAGTTTAAAAGCTAGGGCCTTTTAAAGGTCGGACAGACAGACAAACACCGTAGGGTTAGTAATAGGACTCCGTATGCACCCTTTGGGCATGGAACCTTGAAAATGGTCTTAAACTAACAACTTTAACAGCCCTACATTTTGTTATATTTGAGTTGATACAATTATATAAAACATATTTGTAATTTAGTTAATTGTTATTTTTTAGGGTAAGTTGCTCTCTATGTATTAAACTAAGGGGTCTAAAGGCATTTGGTTAGCTCACGTCATTGAGTGTTCGAGTTTTTGATGGCTTCCACAATTAAAAAAATATGGCCCAACTATTAACTTTTAAACCTTAAATTCTAAAAATCTGAAAAACATCATAATGATAGTACTTTTGAGGGTTCCGTACCAAAGGGTGCTAACCCAGCCCTATTACTCAGCCTATGTTGTCTGTCTGTATGTCTGTCCGACTATTAAAGGCCTTTATCTTTTAGACTGAAGTAGGTTGCAATAAAAATAATTTTTTAACAAAATTGATCCTCAAGTTTTTTATAATCCTGCAATGACGCTTATTTTACGAATCCCTTACTTAGTGCACGTGCGACGCATTTGGCCATTTTTCGTGTATCAGGCTGCTTGGAAATAAATTAACTGGATATGAAATTACGTCAGCCATACTAAAGAACTACTCAATATAGGTACTTTTTAACTTAAATAAAAACGTCGAAATTAGAACTGCTTACCATATGAGCACCTAAAATAATAAGATAACATCAGTTATCATACTTATCATCTGAAGTGGAGTGTCGATTGTGGACATCTTGAGTTAAATAATTTTAAAATTATGTTAAATACAGCGTGTTTACATTCTAAACATTGATATGTTTAGACAGTGGTGTAATATGAAAGTATGACTACGGAACCCTTTGTTCACGACCGTGTACGAATCACACTTAAGGATGTTTTTTTTTACCATTAAGGTGGCAAGCAAAAACACGAGCCGCCTGATGCTCAAAGTGGTCACTGTAGCCTATGGACCCTTGCAAGGCCCTGGCATTACACGCACGTTTCCCGCTCTTTAAACAGTTTCCTAATCAAACCCTTCTTGAAGAAACCTAAAAAGTAGCCCTTAAGACGAACCTCGGCTTATTCTACACACAGCGCCGTCTGGCCCCAGAGTAAGCAAAGCTTGTGCTATGGATACCAGACCACGAATAAAAATACATATATATTACTGTTTTTTACAACATTAATATAACACATATGTTTCAGTGCGGGAATCGAACCCACACCTTCTGCACATCAGCCGGTTGCACTACCGACTAGGCTGCGAGGAAGTCAAATATAGGAGTACATAATATGGTTCCGATATTGTCGCTTATCGTTCCGAAAATGAAAACGCGGATTTTGTTGCGCAACCAGTGAACGGATCTACGAACAAAAGACTCAAACGCGTTTCCGGTTCTTTTAATTAATCCTAGTCGGATTAATAAAAGTGAATGTTTGTGTGTCTGGATGGATGTTTGTTACTCAATCACGCTTTAACCACTGGACGCATCGGGATGAAATTTGGTATACATATAGCTTAGGTCCTGGAATAGCATATAGGCTACTTTTAATCTCGAAAAATTTAAAAATTCCCGCGGGAATAACTATAACAGACTTTAAAGAACAATAGACGTGCTATAGCAAACTTCATTAGTATAATTAAGGACATAATAAAGGAGATCCCAGCTAATAACCGATTTCAGGGCGTGTGGAGCCGTTGGCAAAGTTAGTAGTTCATTCATATTATTATTCAATAGATTTATTTTTACCTTTTTTATTAGGGTTCCATAACCAAATAGCTAAAATGGATAACTGTTAGTGGCTTTATTTAGTTTATTGTTTTTAGTCCATCCATCTGTCTGTGTCCGTTCATATGTATTATTACGCCTTTTTTGCATCGATCTTGATGAAATTAAACAGGAAAATGTTAAAGGACGAGCATACAAGCAATTAATTTCTCGATCCAAGGACATGTTTGTCTGTTATGACGTCACGAAAACATCAAGCGATTTAAGGGTGATTAATTTTACACCGGGTCGGGACTAGGCTGCGTCCCAGTCGGGATGTACAGAGAAAAAAGATGTACAGCATATTTTTGTATGAACTACTGCAACTGCTAGACCACGACGGGGCTGGGCCCAGCCGTGGCAAGGTCGTTCTTTTGGTGACCCTGACATGGCGTAACATGAATGTTTGATTTGATCCTTTTAAATCGCGAGCTCCCACAGATACAATATTTTGCAATTCGTTGAATAAAATGAAATGTTTTTTTTTTACAAAATAAGCTGAAAAGAAGAAGAATCCTTAATCAGAGTCTCCACGGGAACAGTTTTCCCCGAAGTCATAGCAACGAAATATTTCTGTACGCGTCGCTACGAAGCAACAGGGTTTTAGGCACAAAGAGGTACCAAAAATAACATAATTTATTATTCTTATACGCGTTCATCAAAGAGTGCAGTAGTAAGTAGTCCCATAGCAATGACCGAATTCCAAGCTAAAAAAAAACTAGTTATATTTTGCAGAAAATATGAAATTGTTTATTACTGCTCAGCGTCGCTACGGAGACATTAATTGAGCTGTATGCTGGCACAAAGATTGTTGAAGAGACGAATCCATAGGCTACTTTATGTTTCGTAAAAAATCCCACCTAAAACCTAAAAAAATCTCTTTAAATTTTTAGGTTTAACAGGTTTAGTGTGCAATTTACCATTTTTTTTATTATTAAATGTATTGATTTGTTGCCTTTTTTTTCCTTAGCAGCAAAGAATATCCAGTTGCATTTTTATTAATATATATATATATATATATATTAATGTTTTTTAGGTTTTCATTAAGTCATGGATATTATATTTTATTGATATTGTTTCAATTACAGTAGTAATATATTATATCTAAAATAAAATTCACTTTTTGTACACACATTTTTAACTGACTTAAAAAAGGAGAAAGTTATTCAATAACTGATTCCACTTTTAATTGAAATAAGAATAATTGACGAATTCGAATTCATAACATTAAGATTTTGTAATATGTAATTGTTATTATTAAGCCATAATTGTTACACTAAAATAAAATACTTAATTCAACTTGGTTATATTCTAGTTTTTGCCCGCGGCTCTGTATACGCGGTTAATTTACTTGTAGTTATTGGCGTGGGGATTGAACGGCAACTCCTTTATATATCAAAAATTAAAGTAAGGATGTTTGTTACAGCAAGCATATGTAAAGTTCGTCCACATGGAATTTAGTTATAGTTATTCTTGTAAAAACTTTTAAATTTTCCTCGATAAAAAATTGCCATTGTCCTTTTTCGTATCTTTAACTATCCTTATGCCAATTTTCATAATTGTGTGCTTTGTTGCGTCGTGTAAAAAGGACAATCAAACAAACTCACTTTTGAACTTTTAATTTTAAATTAGTAATATGGTCTCATTACTCTAGATAAAAATATAGAATGTATTTTAGTGAGTTGCACACCGAATAAGTAGGTTTTATAGAAAATAGTCGTCCAAAAATGCTGTTATGTAAATATTCACTTAATTTATTCGATCACAGCATTTGTATCGGAAGTAGACGATTATTGATGCATATAAATAAATGGTAGGTATAAATTTATTTGTCACAAGTCAACTGAGAGCCAAACAGTAAACAACTGCCTAGTGGTTCCAAAGCGTTTAGCTAAAAATGATGACGTCAATTGTAAGTTTTCTCTAAAATACGAGGTGCTTCAAAAAAGAAGTTATTAGATTTCTGAAGGGTCGGCAACGCGCGAGTGATGCCCCTGGTGTTGCAAGCGTCCATAGGCTACGGTGACCGCTTACCATCAGGCGGACCGTAGGCTTGTTTGCCACCTTAGTGGTATAAAAAAAAAAAAAAAAGCACAAGATTTTTTCATTATTTTTCTTGGGATGATAAACTATTTTAACATGTTGTTCTGTCTGTTAATGATCTAGAGTCTACATTACATCTAATTCATTTCATTAATTACATCTACATTTTATTAATTTAATTCGAAATTTCAATGTGCTAAGAAAAGGATAAGCTAATCCTCATTAAATTAAAATACTCTTGTTTGTTTCAGATCAAAATAGGCTTCCTATTGGCTATAACACATGCTTCTTATGCCAGCATAGATCATGGAACTGATACGTCTCTAGCTGCACAGTCATCATTTGGTGGAACGCCACTAGGGGAGACCATTTCTGAATCACACCATTTCCCTTTGCAATCACCAATACATCATGTTGAGGCCGTTTCCGGAATACCATCAACTTCATTTGGAACTCCAGTACATGAACATGATTTGGACCTTATAGGACCGCAATCTTTCCACCCCATAGCAATTGATAACCCTATTGGTGGTGACATAGGTGAAGCTCAACTATCAACTTCTGGTGCAGCGTTCGGTCACGGATCTTTGGAAACTCTCGGTTTGGGAGGTGCAATTCCAGCTGAATTAGAAAATTTCTTGCCCGCTGAATCAAATGCCCCACCCGGTTTTAACTTACCACAAGTTATTCCAAACCTAGCAGCATCTAATTATGAGTTGCAATCAGTGGTGCAGAACATTGTACGTCGCACACCAATAGAAGTAGTTCGTCACATTCAAGTACCTATCCCGCAGCCTGTGCCTGTTCCTGGAGAACGGATCCAAGTGCCTATCCCACAACCTGTCCCAGTACCAGTAAATGTCATAAAACATGTTCCCTACCCTATTTACAAGACCCAACATGTTGAAGTGGAAAGACCAGTGCCTGTTCCTGTAGTAAAACACGTACCTATTGAAGTTGTCAAACAAGTACCTGTGCCTGTTGAAAGGCCTTTTGAGATAATTAAACACGTACACGTACCAGTTGAAAAACGCGTCGAAATACCCATCCCAATTTGGAAACCGCACCCAATCCATGTCATCAAACATATTACACACTACAAAAAATGGTGATAATAGGCAAAATTTAAGTTTGTTATTTGTTTTTGTTAATAGTTTTGTAAATATAGATATCATTATAAAAAAAGATCATAATTATTTTTTTGATTTGGTACTATCAAAAGGACAATTCATTGGATATTTAACGTACACATAAATACGACGACCGCAGAATACATATCCTGACTGACGTAACTACTTATTAGGCACAGTGTGTTTCGGAAGAACGAGAAATCAGTCTATAAAATTCATGCTCTGTTTTATTTCCTTTCAAACGCATTACAAAGGTGTTACGATTAACTGCTTACCAAGTTGCTTAGTAAATTTTAACAATGGATTTATCTGTAAGTATTTTTAGCCTATTAATTCTGTTATCTGTTTTGTTATATTTAAATAAAAGCAGTTTATATATTGTTATAATTGCAGGTTAGAGTGATGTTAGGAATGATGGTGATATCCGCTGTGAAAGCTGATCTGAGACACTATGGACCACAAACTTTCACAGACAATGTAGAATCCAATTCGCCTGTAGCGCTGCCGCCAGGATATGAGATGAAAGAAGTCACCATGTACCTTACTCCTAGCCAAATTAAGGCTTTAGAAGCAGCTCACATATTAGTAAGAGCAGACAAAGTAGAAAAATCACATAGTTTTGATGAGCACAAGAGTGAAGAACAAAATTGTCACCACAAGTATTTCCAAAATACAAGTGAAAAACAATATTTAGAAGATGCCTACGCTGAAAATTTAGCAAATTACGACGCTGGGAAACTAACTAGCTATGCGAGGGATCCGAACTATGTACCTCAAGTACAAGAACCTAATCAAGAAAATGATTTTTCCTCTACAACTGGATTACACCAGCAACAAGATCTTTTACATCCGGAGCAATCCGATTTAAATGCTCCTCCTTCAGGATTACCTCTAGATAACCATGTGGGTTACGCGTACATACATTTTTCTGCACATGGACAGCCAGAAACTAACATTAAAATGTTCTATCCGCAACCTCAAGAGTATAAACTACCAGAACACTCTCAGTTTCAGCAAGAACAACAACAGGAACAACAAAAACAACAACAATATGATGTACAAAATGAATTGTATTCGAATCAAAGAAATAACTGGGTTCCTTATGTTCAAGAAACAGAAAATAATCAACATGTCCAAGAATCTAATGAAAAGCAATTGTATCAGCAATTTCGACGACATTTGTTACAAAATCCAGTTTTGAAAAATAAAAGAGTTTTTAGGTTTGCTGGTAAAAAGATTAGAAGTACACGGAAAGAACCTAAGGAAAAGTGAGATTATGGTTTTTAGGTTTTGGATTGTTTGTGGCAGTTATTAAATTTGTTATAGTTACAATCGGTTATTACTATGTTTTAGATAAGTTATTAAAATTAAAATATAAAGTGCGGGTCAGACTGAAGGTATTTCAAAAGTGTTTTTTATTACTCTAAAACTGATAAATTTGATTTTTTTCTTAATGGAGAACTAATATTTTTTTTTAATTTTAGGCAATAATAAAAAAATTAAGACTTTACACAAAATTCAGTATACAAAAATAGTTGACAATTGATTTAAATCAAACCTCATTTATATGACACATCTCTTGTTGTAGTAACCCCACTTGTAGATTTTAATCTCATATTTTGGGCCTTTTATCCAATAACTACAAATCTATTTTCACATTTTTTTTACCTTACATAAGCGAATTTGCGTTTTAGCAAGTTCAATACCTAGTTTTATGTTTCATACAAGCAAGATTTATTTGTACATACCATCGACACCAAAGTCTCACCACAAGGTTCCTTTATAGTTTTTACTATTTTGTTACGGATAACTAGCAATCAGTGCCTAACATTGTTTAAAATTATTCATATTTATTTACGTATAAAAAGTACAAACAATAGTACAGTAAAATTTTGTTTTTGTTGTACGTCTTTTTATATTCCTTTGTATCTTCTACATATTCCATAAAGCGTTTCTTTTATTTTGTGTACCGTTGATATATTAGTTTATTATATAATTTGTTAGTTTATTATATATTTATAAGCTTTGAGTATGGTTTGGCTGGTAGAGAATGCCTAATTGCATTAAACTCATCATTGAACATATGTCTATGTAGGAATATTGAATAAATAATAGTTTTTAAAACTTAATAAAAAAAAATGCAAATTTTATCATTTTGCTACTACTCGTATTTTTATGTAACTAATCCAGTTAATATTATAAATGTAAAAGTTTGGATGTTTATATGTCTGTTACTTAATCACGCTTCAACCACTGGACGGATTATGGGTATAAATTTTAGCACACATTTATGTTAAAGCCTGGAATAGGACATTAGCTATTTTTCCCGCAGGGCATTCCACTTGAACGAATTATAGCTGCAGCTATAGCTTGCTAACAAACTTCTTTAGTATAATCAATTATGATTAATTTTATACTGATTCCAATTTAACTTTAAAGTTTTTACTATTACTTATCATTTGCTTTTCATTAATTAATTTAAAATATTTATACATATCACGACACATCTATAAACTTACGTGGTAACTGGTCGCTATATCCAATTTGCACTAAAGGTATTCCAACTAGATTTAAGAGGGAACAAAGCTGTCAGAAAAAGCTAGTGATGTTATAAAGACAATATGTGAGTTTGTTGATTTGTTTGTATATTATGTGCGGGTATTAAAGTGACTCCTAAGTCACTGAATTAATAAAAGAAAGTCAGTATTAGCCACATAGTTCCGGAAGGTGTCTTTATATTCGACAAGTTTAAGGTTCCATAAAATAAAGTAAATAAGCGTGGAAATATCGAATAGGTACCTTATACTTTTTATCAGTCCCATAGAAATTTATATTTTTATAGTTAAAATATTTTAGAAAAGTGTTCAATCTAGTTTCTTTATAGTGTAATGTAGAAAGCTGAATGCGCCGTCAATGACTGCATGAATACGAAATCAGGAGTAAGCAGAGATGTCGCGATTTCAAATAAACACATGCTTAATGTAATCGCGAAGTTGCGTAAATTGAAAGTTACGTAAATTTAAGTGTAACGCTTACTTTACGGAATAGCCTATGAAATTGGTTATGAGTGTTAAGTTTATTTGGTTACCTACATTTTCAAAGTCGAATGCATATAGTCGAGAATATAGATTTTTTGTATATATATATATTTTACATATACCTTTATTGAACTTAATTTTTCCGGTAATTAAAATCCTCTTGTTGGAGCTAGGAAAAATTATGTCATTTAGTCTAAATACAGTTTACCAACTTAACCGAGTCAAATTGTTCTGAACACCTACGTGTACTTGTATGCAAGTTCGAAGTAAAGTATGACTTTTATGCACCCCACATTGTTATTTAAACGTCATATCATACCGTTAACTAAGTTTTAAAAAGATTAAGATTTTTTTCCTTATTTAAACTTAGAATTAAAAGATAAATTATACATACATATAAATAATCTTTCTTCGTTTCTTACTTCTTGAAGTTTATATTAAAGTATAATTTCATTCATTCATATTCATACCTGCGAATGATGCCCCAGGTGTTACAAGCGACAATAGGCTGCGGTGACCGCTTTCCATCAGGCGAACCGCAAGCTTATTTGCCACCTTAGTGGTATAAAAAAAACTTTCATATCCATACTTCTATACTTATTTCCCAGTATAAACAATCTTTTATTTAGTTGGCCATGGAAGTCATCTAGACAACATCTCAGGATTGCCCAATCTTGAGGTAAGGTGCGCTGCGAGGCATATGGCTAGTTGGATGCCTGTCCAGCCAGTTATACATTTTGTTACGCCGCCAAGAGTGTCTCGAAGTTGTCGGACTTATCAAATTTGATGACTGACTGTATGAATGAAATAAATGTTTCTGCTGTGGTAATATTATGAATGCAAAAGTAAAGTGTCTCTTTGTTACCTTTTTACGGTTTTACCACTTATCCGATTTCGATAAAATTTGGCCAGGGTATAGGTATAGCTTGCAACCGTGAGAAAAGACGTAGGGAAGTTGCTTACTTTAAAAACGTCAACATTACGCCGACCACTTATAGCCCAGTCATTTTAGGTAAAAAAAGGCTTCAACCTCGGAATGAAAGATAATAAGCTGTAAATTGGTATAAACCTTTGTTTTGTCGTTCTGAATGTTTGCCTCAAAAGTCACAAGTGCTATCGTGTCTGCGTCTTAAGATATTGAAGGTCAAAGGTCGTTAAAATCGGTTTTTCGTGAATATCTCGCTTTCTATTGCTTAAATGAGATTTGCACCTATTATAAAAGTTGTAGAGTATAAAATTCTCTACAACTTTTGTTTGAACTTTTTTTTCATAAGATCAACCGTTTTTGCGGTAGACCGCGAAGAGTGCGCCGCGTATACATACGAAGTTAAGATTCTATCTAACCCCAGCCGCTATATGTGAAGAATGTTTGCGGAAGCACGTACCAATAGATTGTGAAAGAAATGCATATCATTTGTACGTAACCTCAAACAACTGGTGCATCATTTATTTATCTTAGTTAAGTTGTTCTTTAAAATATTTTCAAAAGGACATACAAAGGACTTTTATTTTTGCGTTATCTTTAAAAAATCCCTTATTTTTATTTGTAATTTTTAAATCCTATAATTCTAATTTTTATTTTTATAATTTTTATAAGTAATTTTACTAACAATACCTAAAATACTCACAAAATGATTTATGTGGGTTGAAATAAATGATTTAGTTATTATTACATATTATACCTGTGTGTACCTATATGAATCAGTCAGGACAAGCCTTATCTATATATTGGTATATATATATATTTTAGTATACGCCTAAATTCATGGCATCAATTCTGGTTTTTAAAACGTTCAACAATTTTGCAATACCTACTCAGCCCTGCTATTTATCAATTAAAAATTAGTTTCAAGAATCAGCAAAATCAATAAATTTTTAAATCCAAAAATTAAGTAACGAAAACAATCGTAAAGTAAAGTCAATAAAAGAAACAAAAATTTTGGCTTTGGTTTTTAGATGGTACTGCAGAAAATGGGGATGAAAAGGTTTATCATTTTCTTATTCATGTCTCCCACATGAACGTGCTCCACAGGGGCACGTTTACAATCCCAACTCAGGTTAACCCGGGTAGCACTGACAGCAGGATGGTAAATTCATTATACTACAATAGATACAATACATAAATATATGCCCTATAAACAACGTTATTTGTACAATATTTTTCGTAAATTTTAAATTTAAAAAAACAGGCATAAACCCAAAAAAATATTGTGCGTCCCCCCAAAAATAAATCCTGACTACGGGCCTTTAAAGTTGTTATTATTAAGTGTTGCTTGTGAAAAATATACTATACAATATTCATAAGTCATAATAAACATGTTAAGGAACATTTTATTTCAAACTTAAACTCTTATTTTAATTCACCTGGTTAATATAATCTTCATTTTGATGTATTTATTAAACTGTATGTATTTAGAATATATGTACATATGTTTATATATGTGTGTGTATTTATATATATATAGACTAATATTTATGTAGGTACCTATAAATGTTGCATGTATATGTAATTGTCTGTTCTTTTTTATTTTAAGTTACTATTTTCACTACCGCACCACCTCTAATTTATAATTTCCTTTACACAAAGGTTTACCTGGTAGAGATCGCTCTTTAGCGATGAGGCCGTCTATATGTACCTCATTTGTCTACTTACTTTTCTTGTTTTTGTTATTTCTATGTGCAATAAAGTATATTTATTCATTCATTCATACGCTACGTCGCTGTTTTGTTACATGTAAGTAAGAGGTAAGAACGTAACCCTACTCGTGTATTTAAGAAGAACAAAAACACCACTTGGAAAGCATTAATTACCTCCATTCTTCATTAAGCTACATTGTAATACGTCGTAACATATGATTAGGTATAACTAGTGGATTATGTTTATTACTTAATCTAACCACATTAAGTAAAAGTTCAGCGGACCGAAACGTGCTTGCAGTCACGTCACGTTCTAAGTTACCAGAATTGTATTGAAATTCCGAACCTGTATAAATAATTTTGTAGTTTGATTACTCTGAAAAATTCATGCGAGGGTTCTAAGTTTGACTATTTTGTAAAAAGCTTTAATTTAACTTGCACTGTTCGTGTGTGAGTTGTCCGTCTACTATCGACTTTAAAGGTTTGGTACGGTTGCGTGCCAACATGTTTTAAAAAATCTAAATATAATTTTGTGGGTCTTGAAAGTTGTGTACGAAATGAGAGGGTCGAAATATAAAAATTTTTGTTCGATAAATAATATGAAATATTAATGGGCTGACTTGTGGCCAAAATGAGCAGTAAAAAGTGGAACACTAATGGTGGTGGTGGTGTCATACCCTTATCTTCAGGTCTGCGGCTTGAAAATTTGATATAATTGAATAATAATTCAATTTTTCATCGGAAAAAATTAAAATTTACTGGTTTGGGGGGGGGGGGGGGGTAAAAAAGAGACTGGATGCCCTATGCTCTATCCAAATTGCTAGATAACGCTGCCAGCACTCTATGCTGCATGATTTTCTGGAAGACATTTTGTTATTTTCTATTACGTTTTAATTTTTTATAATTGATTTTTTTTATCTTTTTATATAAATAACATTAAAATATGTAGTAGTAGCCAATAAAAAATATTTCAAAATTGCTATTAGGTATGAAACCCTTGATGCACGAGTCCAACTTTATCTTAACGGGTTATTTTTAATTTGGGACACTTTGTTTTATCGAATACGTTTTATTATTTTAACTAGAGTTAAATATTAAAATCTGTGACAATATATCTACGTCTTTAAGGTTCCATTTTAATTATCCAATAGAAAAAAATAATTAAAAACAACACTTTTATTTATATCACAATTTCACTGGAACTTAAACAATTCATCACACGTAATACTAACGAGAATCAAGCGAGGAACTAATTTCGACCAAAAGACATTACTTGCACTAAAACAAGAACGGTCAACAAACTCAGCCTAACGCAACCAACAACTTGCTTACATAACAAATCTGGTATAAATGCCGATACTAACAATTTATGATCTCAGATATCAAAACAAATAGTAAAAAAACCTCACGCTTACTAAGATACATCAACACGACAAGAATTCACAGTTTAGATACCAATTTTGGACTAACTACTAGATCAGGTACATTTAGTTCTAATGCAAAACGACAAAAGCTTGCCAAATACTGAGAGGAAACTTAACACTAATTACAATTATTAATGAGAAGACACATAATCAATTTTACTTTGTGTCTGTACAACCAAAATGTTGTTAGTATCCTTCGTATTTATAAGCTTCGCCACTTCCACCAGAAAAACCTTGGTGTTCATATTGTGGCTGAGCATGCTGGAACTCAGCATATTCTTTTAAACCTTCACCACCTTCGTACCCTCCCTGTAAATGTTCAAGGCCTCCATGTTCTAATTCACTATGTTCAAATCCGCCATGGTCTAAACCACTCTGATCTGAACCGCCATGGTGTATTTCATGAACTAGATGTTCGGTATTCAACCTGTGGTCTTCCAAAACTAGTCCTCCGCCATGACTATGATGAGTCTCAGGATGAATTTGCTTCAATTCTTGTTCAGACTTTCCTTTTTCTAATGGATGCTTCAGCAAATGGCTATGTTCTTTCTTAACATAAACGGGAACTGGGTGGAAGTGTTCAAATTTGATTGACTGGTGAGATTTGGCATGATCGTGCACGACGTGATGCTGAATATCAGATTCTCCAATCGCAGTATTGTGATCAAACTTCTCTTCAACTTGAGGAGTGTCATCGTGAATTACCCCGGGATACGCAGACACTACTGCCAGGATTCCCAGGAAAAACTGTCAAAAAGAAAAAGTACTAGTTAATACACTATTGTTATCAATTCCCTTTTTTTTATATACTAGCGGTCACCCTAGCGTATGGAAGCTTGCAACACCAGGGGTATAACTCGCGTGTTGCCGACCCTTTAAAAATCTAAAAACCTAGGAACTTCGCAAAGCTTAGTATTTCAGTGTTGAAGTAGACAATTAAATTTGACCGATAAAATGTAACATAGTGCCTACTAAACATGTTTCAATGGAATCTAACGGGGAACACAACAAGTTACGCAACGTGAAAGGCTTCCTATAAAACTGGATAACAGTTATTGACTGAACTGTAAGAAGAGTTCCTTGTATTGCTTCATTGAATCCATGCATAATTGAATACGAACTGGTTTCAAACAAGACATAAGTAATTCAATTTATTAACTAGATATGATATAAGATTATAAATGTAGGTAATTAATTCTTTAAGTCGACACAAAAACTAATAAGTCACAAAAAAAACACGTAACAGGTTTCGCAATACAGTTCACTGTCAAAATTTGGGGCACGACTAAGTAACACTTTGATACGCACGTGGTACTTCATGCTGTTGGTGAGAGTGAACACTTAACTCCACGAGAGGGTGGTGGGTAATGCTGGTATTTGGAATTTGCATCGCTTTTATACCCGGTTTCACTTAGCTTAGCGTGTGTGTGTGATCTGCTTGCGTTACGCGTGTTACCAACGGCATTGTTAATTCGCACACACTACAGTCTTTAACAATAGATAGAAATTTCGTTGGGAGATGTATGGAAAAAGTGTTAGATTGGAGTAACATTTACATATTTTGTGCTGTTGGTAACGTGTAACATCTCTTACGGTTATTGTTCGATAATCGACAGCGCAACGCCCCGATGTTACTTGTCGTCGTCTTCTGATTTAATTTACGATGATTCAATCATGCATAGCGTAATGTTAAAAAAAAGTCTTACTGTTATTTGCATCTACCTAAAATCTGACAATTCTCATATGAAGTTGAAATATAAAATTATTTTGAAATCGTTGATTTATTAGGTTATTAATTAAATGGAAACCCGAGTTGCTTTGTAAAAATCCTCAATTGCGTAAAACAACAGTAATGTATGGAATAAGTATTATTTTTACTGTAATATTTGTCTTAGGTGGGGCATTTAAGATTTATTTGCATGCAATTTAGGTACAAGCTAATATTGTTGGCCCGATACACTTCCGTTTTTATGTCGTAAGTAATTCTTCTATTCTATTTATTTATTTTCTTTTATTTCTGCTTCCACATTTTCATAGATATTTTCTTGTTTATTTTTTCTGATTATTTTGATCAAATATGCTAAATAGTAAACACCGTAGGTAAAACACATTGTGGATGTAAATATAGTTTTAATAGTTAAAAGAAAATCAGAAAATATGGGCTTTTAGGGTTTCGTAGCCAAATCACTTTATATACACAATGTACTATAAGTATTAAGGGTAGTAAGGAGAAAATTACTTATGAAAGGCTATTTAGAAACCTAAGGCCGTAGTTTGTAATGCTAGTGTTACTCGCAATGTTTTTCATCACATTCGCTTTGCTTTACGAAAAGTAAAATTAATAAATAAAAGCCTGTGGGAGTAATTAAGGTCTTAGTGATTTATTATAAAAAAGTTTACCTACTTTGCATAATTTCAATGTTTGCGTAATTCTTTTTATTACCGATCTTTACATTTAACCGGAATCAGACTGTGAAATTGTATATAAAAGGCTGTCATGTATGAGGCAGCCATTGTTCTGTAACCAATTATTATTACCTGGCACGGCAGACGTTGATGAGCTACGTTCCCCCTCTTTTTCCTTACTTTTTTTCATACCACTCATATGGTAAACAAGCTTGCGGTCCGCCTGATGGTAAGCGGTCACCGCAGCCTATGGACGCTTGCAACACCGGGGACATCGATCGCGCTCTGAGCGGGGGCGTTGTTTTTGCAAAAATATGATTTTAAATTTTAAACTGCTTGTCACATTAGTGTTGTGTCAAGGGTAATTTTTCTTAGGAAATTTATTTTGATCAGAATTTAACATAACCTTTACCTACTACCTGAAATGCAGTTTTACGTATTTTAGTAAATTAAGAAATGTTTCCTTTTAGTAAATTTTCACATCATCAATATATAGCTCTTTACTTTACTTTACTTTACTCCAACCACGACCTTATTCGTTAATTCTTATTCAACCTGTGTGTTTTTTTCTTAGGTAAATAAAATTTTTGAACAATATATATAAACTTCAAGAACCTACAAACTTGTAAAAAATATAAACGTACTTGTACTTACATTGAGTAGTCTAAAATTTTATTACGAAATGTTTATACCACTTAGCATTACTTAATAAAACAATAATGTTACTTAACGCTGCTTGAATCAGTATTATAATGGACTTTAATTAAAACAAACACGCTAAATTAAGACAGAGAAAACTCTTGAAATATTTCAGTAAGCTAAGTTGTACTCTATTGAAAGGTGTATTTTATAATTTAAAACACTATAGAGATCGCTAAAATACTCTACTTACGTAAATTACGACTTTTACTATTGACAAGGTTGTTTAACTTGCAACCTTTACCTGTCAAGATGACTCGAACTAAAAAACATCATTGTAATTTTACCTAATAAACTTTTGATATTTTTTAGGGTTCTGTACATCCATAGTAAAATAGGAACCCAATAGGATCACTTTGTTGTCTGTCTGTCAAGACCCTTTTCTCAGGAACTCGTGAAGGTATCAAGTTAAAATTAATATCAAATACTTAGGTCTACGCCCCCATCGAAAATGTAAAAAAATCAATCGCATATTCAGGCATTTACAAATAAATCAAACTATGGGGTACTATTTGTGGTCCTAGAATCATGAAATTCGACACAAACAATATCAATTTCCTTACTTACATCACAAATATAGGCAAAAATACGAAATTCGTCAATTTTTCTTTTACTCAAGTACGTGTATCAAGTTTAAATAAATATTCAAATACTAAAGTCAATGGTCACTAAAAGTTGTAAAAAATCAAACTACAATAAAAATTATGCCCAAAATACGGGCATATTCACACAAAATTGTAGAAGCAAGATGTTATTAGCATAAACGATTCCATTATGAGACATGATCTGATAATGGAAGAACTATGTTTTCATATAAGTTTGTATGGAACCCTCAGTGTGTGAGCCAGACTCGCACTTGGCCGGTTTTTTTTGAAACAAATAGTAACCTGCAGCGGAACTTTTTATTTTCTCTAAATAAAATGTAGTCTGTCTAAATAAATAGTTTTAATAACAAAAATATTGGTATCTACTATCCATCACAGTAAATTAATGATACAGATGTTAATAATTGCATAGTATATTTTTAAGTACGTACCTAAATGATAAAATATGTCACTTCATGTCGCCATACTAAATAATGTATGGAAGCTGAATACATCAAATTTTCGGATGGATCTAGTTTATTTTATAAACCATTATTGATACCATTGGATGGAGCTCGTGAAGCACTTTCAGGATCAATAATTAGTATTTCGATATCGTGTATGGTTTAGAAATAATCGAGTGAGATCACTTAACGTTTCCACTCTGTATATATATATAGCGGTCCCGGCGAACGTTGTTCCGCTACCGTCCCTCTGCAACCCGGCGAACGTTGGTTTTTACCTAAAGTGCCCGAGTCCGGCTCGCACTTAACAGATCGAGATAAAAACTATCCTATCTTTTAAGTTGGATCAAATAACAGATAGTTACGAAGTTTGATCAAAATCGGTTCATTAGTTTAGGAGCTAATCGCAGAAAAACAACGTGACACGAAATTTTCATATATATAAGTGAAACAACGTGACACGAAATTTCACTTTGAAATTTGGAATTAAATTTTGTATTAAAATAATGTTTAAAATGCCCTGGTATTACGGATAGAAGATAAGATTGCCAAACGATTGCAAATGGGATTGATTACAATTGTCAGCCCCTACGTTAGTGACAGCTGATACAATCTGTAAGTAGCACTGACCATGCGCGTATACAAAGGGGGGGATTTGGGTGTCGTATCTTTGAAATTTCAAATATTCTGATGCACTTTTTCGGCGCATTCGAACCTTGTCCCATCGCCACCGTCGAGGTCGCCCCGGACTGGCCCCGACAGACAAGGATCTGTGTATTAAACTACTACTTTGTTAAGCCGTAACACTCGCGCTGGGTCGGTTGGCCCCTTTTGTTTACTTCGGCGGGTGACGCGATCGGCTCGTGTCGCCGAACGTTTCCGTCCGATACCTACAAGTGCCACACGCAAGCCTCGCAAGGTTGCCAGATGAACCTACAACCAAACAAGGGAAAAACTAATTTCCTACGGTGTAAGTACCTACATATACTTATAGCTCGGGGATAATAGCTCAGGGGAAAAAAAAATAGTTACAGGATAAGATTAGGCGGAATGGACGGCAAAAGGGGTTCGAAAAAAGGGAAAAATAAATCCAAGTGATTTTGATTAGCGAGTTTTTAGGGGTTGAAAATCGTTTTTTGCCCTTTTTGGCGGAGCATCTGCTCAGATCACAAAATGGTCTTCAGAAAAGTTGTAGATAATCAAAAAATCTACAATTTTAGTACAGGGTACTTTTCGAGCTAACCCCAAATTTTACGAGATTTTGGCAAAATACCGATTTTTCGTTTTTTTTCGTTTTTTGCCCCAAAAAAATGTTCAATATATTCAAAGTTTAGAATGAATGTACACTTTTGAGTGCTTCAACTTTTCCAACTTGCCCGAACTCTGTAAGTTAAATATTTTCTAAGATATTAACGATTTTCGAAAAAACAGTATTTTTTTCAGTCAAAAAATTTCACGAAACACTTTTCGATTTTTGACTTCTTTGAGGGCTCATTATTTTCGTCTTGAAGTAAAGTTTTATATAAGTAAAAAAAAAAATACCTTTACATTTAAAAAGTATCTTAAAAATACGAAAAACCAAAAATACCGATTTCCAATATACGCAACTTGTCACCTATCGTTCAAATTCCTTGCAAATCATGAAGTATTGCGTTAAACTACAAAAATAAAATATGTCTACTTTAATTAATTGAAAATTTATGTTAATTACACGATTTTAGTACCTGCAAAGTTAATTAATAGAAATAAAATGCAGTAAATAACAGTTTTTCGGCTACGATTTATGTTTATTAATTTTATTTGATATTTTAAAAATTGGAAAAATTATTTATTAAAAAATATAAATAATTTTATTAAATTTGGTTTTTTTTTTTAACATTGGTTTATCTTCATCTGGTTCAATAGAATAGCCTTCTTCTTCGTCGTTTTCTTCCTTATCTTCATTTTCATCAGTTTCGACGGGATGGTCGACATTCTCCGATTCTTCGTCGGCGACATCTTCTAGATCACTTGTATCTTCATAGACTTGTTTTTGTCTACAAGAGCAATTTTCCGAGCCATGAAAATGACCGCACAAATTTGTACATTTGATTCCATGCTGTCGACAGCCGCATCTTTTATTGTCAAAACCAGTTTCGCAATTACAATTTATAATTTTTCTGGTATTAAATCAAAGCCTGTAAATGTAGGCATCAGAATACCGTGATTATTTTTCCATCCCCATTCCTTTGCTTAATCCATATCAACCTCATATCAAAGTTGCAGTTGATGGTATACTTTGTAGCTATGCTGTACAGCAGCTCCTTCAGTTGGAGGAAGCTTTTCCATTTTGAAGGTGGATTTCTTTGCTGCAGCTTGATAATGCAGAAATCTCAATTTATTTAACGAACCTCCATCTTTTTACCTTTGTATATCAATGAATTTTTAAGGTAGTTTTTAAGTGTAAAGGTATTTTTTTTACTTATATAAAACTTTACTTCAAGACGAAAAAAATGAGCCGTCAAAGAAGTCAAAAATCGAAAATTTTTTGTGAAATATTTTGAACGAAAAAAAAATAGTTTTTTCGAAAATTGTTAATATCTCGGAAAATATTTAACTTACAGAGTTCGGGCAAACTGGAAAAGTTGAAGCACTCAAAAGTGTACATTCAGTCCAAATTTTGAATACCTATAATGAACATTTTTTTGGTGCAAAAAACGAAAAATCGGTATTTTGCTAATATCTCGTAAAATTTGAGGTTAGGACGAAAAGAACCCTGACCCAAAATTGTAGATTTTTTGATTATCTACAACTTTTCTGTAGACCATTTTGTGATCTGAGCAGATGTTCCGCCAAAAATGGCAAAAAACAATTTTCAACCCCATAAATCCCCCCACCACCCCTCGCCAATTAAAATCACTTGGATTTATTTTCCCTTTTTACGAACCCCTTTTGCCGTCCATTCCGCCTACTCTTATCCTGTAACTAATTTTTCCGTTTTTTAGCTAAAAAAAGTGCCATTATCCCTGGGCTATTACCTTAACGGATTCTCAAGTACTTTGAATCACAACACTAGGTTCAAACAACAATACTGATTTGTATTATTTTTACGCCATTTATTTTTTACCTTAGAAGCAAAATATTAATAATACCGCTGCAATTTAGACTAATTTGCAGAGTTTAATGCAGAAAAACCTCAAGGGACTGTCAGTTTTTTACAAAGCAAGAATTAAATAAGATTGATTTTTACTTAAAAGTGGGTTAAATAAAAACAGAACCACTACTATTTCGGTATTTTCGTCATACCGGGCTTAAGTGCGAATTTAAACAATGGAGACGTGTTTTTGCTTGTTTATTTTTTAAAATAAGTCTAGTAGGATTCGACGACTTTCAGCAGTGTTATGAAGACTTGTAAAAAATTAGGCATCGAAGACATGTAGAGGATGAATTGAAAACAATGAGCAAGTAACGGCGAGCAAAGTTGTGAAAATTTTCAATTAACGCTCCGACAAATTAAGTTTTTTGGCGTGATGGCATGTTTATGTTAGGCTAAATGGATCTAAATACCAACAGACTTTCAGAGAAGGCTGGAAAATAATTAAAAAAAAAGCGAGCGAGTAAGTCTTTCATTTGGTTATTTAAGGAACACAATGTGGCGCTACTGAGTATTCATAGGAATGTGAATGTGGATCTTGCAGAAGTTGTGCGCAGAGTTACGGTCTCACACAACAGAAGGTTAAAATTATAGTATATTGAAATGTAATAGTAAGAAACAAAATCATTTTTTAAATCTGTAAAAAAGGCTCTTATTGCAAGAATAACTAGGTTTTCATACAACATCGTAGTAATCATAAAGGTTAATAGGTACAATAAAATAATCATTATGTTAGCAGTAAGGTAAAATTCTTTCGATTTTTTTTAATTTTACATAGAATGATTTTACATAGAACCATTACAACATCATGCGTAAGTGAGAATTATTGTGCAAACACTTTTTTAAGCATCGATTGATTGACCTATACCTATCAGAATCGAAAAATTTCGCTCTCGCGTCAATGTTAAATCCCGGTGTTTTAGTGTGCGCCGTGAAATGTCGCAACGCAACCTATTTTACCGCAAGTTTAAAACTTGTCTATTCTACTTGGCAACTAGCCTCAGGATGGCACTGTTCATCTCTCCCCGAATACAAATCCTGGCTACGCGCCTGGCACTGACTGACATAACTTAACTTCGGCAATCAGACGAGAACCGATGGTTTAACTTAGTCATTTTCGATTACACTATGCTATAATACTACTACAATGACTACATTCCGTTTCACATAGAATAGTGTAGAATTTCGATTTTGTTACTAACAAAAGAATATAATTAAATGATATTATTGCGTAAATCATATATAATGAAGATATTGGTACTATCTTCAAAACTACATACTCATTAAATTTATTGTGGTCACCAGGGGCTGCAATTCAGGACGCATTTGTTTTGGGATGCAGAATCATTATTTTCAATTCTTTCACCTGTAATCCGTTCGTTTAGCATTGGTATCAAAAATATCAAATTTTAGTATCATTTGTACCAAACTGTCATGCGTTCGTTTACGATATTTTTGTTATTTTTGTCACTTTTGCCATCGAAACGAAAAATGAAACTTTAGACCCATGCCCGGAGGTGGCGTGTTTGTTTTAGTCTGTCAAACTGCCTATACATATTCATTGTTTATGGTAGTGTGTGTGTGTGTTTTATCGTAGTGTGTGTACATCATCCATTCGTTTTGCAAGTTTTGCAACCCAAAATTTTGTTAGTCACATTTCGAAGCTACACGAACGATAGGTGTCGGTAACAAAACTGGCGTTATCAAAAGTATAAATCGTGGAAACTCTTAATCCCAAAACGAACGCGCCCTCAGTAATATCTCTTGTATCGCCTACTCCATGCAAAGTGAAATGGAGTTTTCGATCGGTCTCTTCGTCATAAAAAGTCTGCGTTAGATTAGCAAAGCGCAATAAGTTAGATTACTTACTGCTACGGAAGACCATAATTGCTACACTATTAAGATGTATCTGTGCCGGAAACCAATAACTGGATCTATACGAATTCTAGTTATGCAATTTGCTAGCGTGGTTTCTCACGGATAAAGTAAAAACTACATTAACCTACAACTTAATCATTTTTATTAAAGCTTATTTTAATAAAGTCTTTGGAACGGAACAGTATATCAGTTTAAGTCCTAAGTGTAGTTATAGATAATATATTATGTCAACCTTATGTTTAGGCTACCCCTTACTGTGGGATGGGTAAGCGCCTAAAAGAGACATGCTAAAATTTTCCTATATTTTTGACTAGCTGATCAGGCGAAAGTTGTTTCTTTCTTTAAAACAACTAACCTATTGTACTAATTCAAAAACCTTTCCCGGAAGAAACCTTGCCTTACCTTAACTTACCAAAATTTCATTACAATCGGTTTACGGGTTGAGGGTTCGTTGCGCGAGTCCGAATCGCACTTGGCCCTGCCTGACCTGCACTTGACGCTTTTTTCTTTCTCAGAAACCTTCCCCGGCGTGTGCATAACAAATTACCAAAATTTCATTAAAATCGGATTACCCTCATTGCGCAAGTCCGACTCGCACTTGACCCTGTCTGACGCGAACTTAAATCTTTTTTCTTTTTCATAAACCTACCCCGGCGTGTGCATAACAACTTACCAAAAATTTCATTACAATCGGATTACCCTTATTGCGCGAGTCCGACTCGCACTTGACCCTGTCTGACTCGAACTTAAATCTTTTTTTCTTTTTCATAAACCTACCCCGGCGTGTGCATAACAACTTACCAAAATTTCATTACAATCGGATTACCCTTATTGCGCGAGTCCGAATCGCACTTGATCCTGCCTGACCTGCACTTGACTCTTTTTTTCTTTTTCAGAAACCTTCCCCGGCGTGTGCATAACAACTTACCAAAATTTCATTAAAATCGGATTACCCTTATTGCGCGAGTCCGACTCGCACTTGACCCTGTCTGACTCGAACTTAAATCTTTTTTTCTTTTTCATAAACCTACCCCGGCGTGTGCATAACAACTTACCAAAATTTCATTACAATTGGATTACCCTTATTGCGCGAGTCCGAATCACACTTGACCATGTCCGACTCGAACATTTTCCAAAAATTCCCATCCAGAAAACAAAGACCCACAAAGTTTTATTCATAAATAACTACTTGGGTATTTCACATTTTGAATGTTGCTGAACTTATAAACAAATCAGACATACTAACAGTACACTTAGAAGACCTCTCATTAAATCAAATGCCAGTGGATATACTGTGTATTACTGAACATTTCATAATGACCGGACAAGAAGATTTACTATATTCCAAATTTTCACTTGGCAACATGTTATTCACGGAATGAGGAAATACGAGGAGGGTACTGTATATTAGTAAAACACGGCATTCTATACAAAGAAATACCAAAATTATTTAAGTTCTCAGTTTCAGGCATTTTTGAATGTTGTGGCCTAGAACTAATAGAACATAATGTGATTTTGATTTGCATATACAGAACTCCAAAGACAAAAACATTTGAACTTTTTGATGAGAAATTAGATTTGATTTTTAAAACAGTATGTGTGTACCAAAATAAAAAAAAATATTATATATAGGGATTTTAATATTCACATTTTAAAACGTAATAATCGCGCACTAGAATAATCTCCTACAACAAAACCTATACCTTGCAATTAGACAACCCACTAGGCTAAGTAGCAAAACATGTATTGATAATTTTGCGCATAATCTAAAACAAGGATGTGTAAGTAAAATAATAGACCTCGCTATTTCCGATAAAACTGCCCAGATACTAACATTTTCTGTAAAAAAAGCCAAAGACATAATATATTGGCGTATAAGAAAAGAGATTATAATGTAGACAATTTAAATAAATTTTTAACTACATTTACAAAGCCTGACTTTCACTGACGTTTATAAATGTAGCAATCCGAATGATGCAAACGATACATTCCATGAAAGTTTGAGTATGCCATATGATCTTTGTTTCCTATATTATACAGCAACTATTTACTCAAAAAAAAAACTCGTTGGATTTCACGCGGAATTAAAATATGTAGTAAAAACAAGAAAAAACTACTTTGGCGCTATACATTCAGGCCGACAAAAACAAATAAGGAAAATTTGAAATCGTCCTCAAAAAGATTTATATAGATTATTAGATTGACTCAATAAGCACAAAACAATCATTTCATTAAGTCTGCAGAAAACAAAACATAAGCAACATGGCAAATAATAAATAAAAACAAAACCGCCTATCCTAAGGAATCTTTACAGAGAATAAGAAATAATAATAGCATAGTGACAGATCCCAAAGCGATAGCAGACACTTTTAACGATTACTTTGTTAATAACCCTCAATTCACAACGACAAATAATATTAAAACATCATATATAATAATTAAAACATTTTTTTAATATTTTTTATACAAATAGTGTTGGCTATGATGGAATATCAACAAAAATTATTAAATATGTGGCTTCGGATATAACAAACGTTTTATGTCACATTATAAATTCATGTATAAAAGAAGGCCTTATTCCAACCAAACTAAAAACAGTTATAATAAAACCTCTTTTTAAAAAGAGGACAAAGCAAATTTAAAAAATTACAGGCCTATCGCGCTTATATCGATATTTGCAAAAATTTTTGAAAAAATATTTATGATGCCAAAAAAGTTAACCTCGATGCAGTTTTAATGTCTTATCACGGCTCTGTAGGATCATTACTCAGATATGGAGTTATATTTTGGGGTAATTCTACCGAAAAGGAATCAGTTTTCAAAGCCCAGAATCGATGTGTTCGAGCAATGTGTGGTTTAAAAACTAAAGATAGTTGCAAGCAAACCTGCATTTAAAAAACTGAAAATATTGACACTACCATCTTTATAGATTTTGGAAATATGTATTTTTGTTAAGTGCAATCTATCTCTTTTTGTAAAATGGACAAAAGGACGAATCAGATCCACACGAGCTCAACATTTAACAAAATTATGTTTAAAAAAATGCGAAACTGCACTCATGATAAAAAGTATTTATGGAATGGCTCCATTTATTTACAATAAAATACCGGATAAAATTAAGGATCTACCATTACAGTTGTTTAAAAAAAGGATTGACCTTACAGAAAAATGTTACTACACAATAAACGACTTTATGAGTGACTAGCTTTTGCCAGCGGCTTCGCCCACCCTAAATTTTGTTATCGGCATAGGATTCTTACGGCAACTCCTCAATTATAGAAAAAAAACCTACTCATACTTGACGTTCTCTCTCTCTCTCTGGCTGACGCTCCCTATCTCCCTCTCACTCTATCTCTCTTTTAAAAAATAATAAATAATTAACTACTTAAAATAATTAACTAATAGATTAATATCGCAATCTTGGTGCTCCATACAAACTTTGAACCCCCGTTTAGAGGGTGAGTTTTGGAAAATCCTTTCTTAGCGCGCGCCTACATCATAATAGCTGTAAGTGTGCTAAATTTCAGTTTGATCCGTCAAGTGGTTAGAGCTGTGCGTTGATATATCAGTCAGTCAGTCAGTCAGTAAAAGTTACTTTGGGCGAACGCAAACTTTAACCCGCGACTTTGTTTAAGTAAAAGGTAAAAATATTTTTAAATAATACGTACCGGCCTTCCCCCGCATGACTGCACATCATAAATGCGCGCGCAGTACTTGATCATTATTTTGCTGCGATGTTATTTAAAATCCGATATCACCTAAGATATTCATTGAAATCAAATGATGTAAAGGGCAATTTTGTTTTAAATTAAATACTTGTGATGAATAACGTATTTATTTGGAAAAGGATTAATTTCGTGTGTATAAAAACTCCTTGGCAAATAATGCATTATTTTAGAACAAAAAGGTTAGCATAAAAAAGGTTATAGAAAGCCAACCTTAAAAGATAGACATATGCTGTCGCGGTTTTTAGAACTTTTAAATGGAAACACAAACTGTCATACATGATATTTGCGAAATTTTAACCGTTTACGCACCAGACGCAGTAAAAGCTCTCAAAAGGTAAAACAAACCCCCGATTTTGTAACATTCTTCATTGGTGCTCCACTTGTTTTAATCTAAGCGTAATGATAGCCTATAGCCTTCCTCAATAAATGGGCTATCTAACACTGAAAGAATTTTTCAAATCGGACTAGAAGTTCCTGAGATTAGCGCGTTAAACAAACTCTTCAGCTTTATAATATTAGTATAGATTCTATAATATAATTAGTATTGTATCTTTTAATATTATTTTTTTAGAACGGTGTATTTCAGTGCATGCTCAAATATTTGTACGCCGCAATCAACGGCAAAACGTAGAGAACACAAAATCTGTTATAAAAACCTGTATTATCTTACCTATGTTTCACAAATAAAAACTATTTGTATTTGTGATTGAACTTAAATCTTTTCTTTCTTAGAAACCTACCCCGGCGTGTGCGTAACAATTTACCAAAATCCATAACAACCTGTTTACCCTTATTATTGACCCTGCCCGACTCGCACTTGACCCTTTTTTTCGCTCTAAAAAACCTTCACCGGCGTGTGCATAACAACTTCTCTATCCACCGAAACGAGTTAATAGAGCATTGTCTCTGTCGCACAATCCCTTACAAAAGATAAGGACACAAAAAGGTGAGTGGGCGTCAACTATACTGATAAAAAGTTAAGGTGTGTTCATATGCGATGATTTTGTGCGCTCAATAGTAAGCACTAAAACCACTTAAGTATTTTGTATTGAACTTAGAGAAAGAAAGAAAAATATTAAGACAATGTTTTAAAATAAAATTATGTATATTTAAATAGTTTAACATATACAATTAATTAAATTATTCCGACGTATCACTACTGTCGCTGTCACTTCCCACGTTTATTATGAATGTTTCGGTCATTGTTTCCACATTTCTGTCCATGGCATTCATTTTCGGTTCTACTATCTCTTCGACATGTTTTATGCATTTTTTCCATTTTGCAGCGTCAATATTTTGAATTGAGTTGTTTAATAACATTTTTAATTCTGCCATCTTGTATGTTTTGTTGCGGGATGCGACATGTCCTTTAACTTGAGCCCAGATCAACTCTATCGGATTTAATTCGCAGTGATACGGCGGAAGTCGTACCACAGTTTTATTTTTAGCTTTCGCCATTTCGTCTACGACACGCGCCTCGTACTGCTCCTTATGATTTTTTACGATATTCAGTAGCTCTCGTTTTAATAAATCATCCTGAAAGGGGATTTGTTTTTCTTTCAACCAATTAATTATCTCTTGTTTTTTATTTTTTTCAGTCGGAATTTGCTCTACTTTTCTTGAGTGGTACGAAGCGTTGTCCATTACAATAATACAATTATCATGTAACTTTTCAAGAATATTTTTGAACCAATTCTCAAACACTTCGGCATTCATATCTTGATGGTAATCTCCTTGCTTTTTTGACTCGAACACGTGTAAGCCCCCTTCTACAAATCCATCATCACTTCCAATATGAGTAATTATTAACCTTTTTCCTTTTCCTGGAACAATAAAAAATTGTATTGAATGATCTGATACAAAGTTAACGCTCACACAGTTTAAGATAACATAACAAACAATAAGTGCCGCCAATTAAGGATCGCTCAGGTACATTCAAACCTTTTCAAAGAATTGCATTAATGACAAAGACAGTTTTAACAATGGAATTATGTTAAAGAACTTACCGGAAGGATTTTTTAATCCAGTTGTCAGGCCATCAAGGAATGCGTCGCGTTTATTTTTCACATTTGTATCAGTCCATACGTTTGTAGTAGTATGGCCTTCATTGAGCCAAGTCTCATCCAAATAATATATTTTTTTCTTTTCTTCTCTTGCCATTTTCATTGTCCGCAAATAATTCCTCCGCCAAAAAAATATGTCGTCACGATCAATCAATAAGCTGTTCCTGCATCTTTTAATGTACCTAAATCCAATCATTTTAAGGATTTTATGAAGTGTTGATCTTTTGAATGTCCCCAAAGTACCATCTTCATTTATTGAATTCATTATTTTGTCCAATGTCGGTATCTCATTTCGGGAAAATAAATCGTGAACTTTTCTTCTTATAGCACATTTAGTTAAGTCGTCGATTGTGTCTACAATGAAA
The DNA here is from genome assembly GCA_946406115.1 of Apoda limacodes. Classification (NCBI taxonomy): domain Eukaryota; kingdom Metazoa; phylum Arthropoda; class Insecta; order Lepidoptera; family Limacodidae; genus Apoda; species Apoda limacodes. The sequence goes on from OX291558.1 coordinate 10,030,789, forward strand.
GTACGTTTTCTTGTTTTTTTGGGTGAATTTAAAACATTTTTAGTTTCTTTCTCTTTCAGAATTCTATAGATGGACATCCAATGAACACCCATAGATGATGCAACAGCTTTCATGACGTCATTGTTTGAAGGGGATTCCATGGAACTCCTCATAGATTGATACATGTTCCATATCATTGTTTTTTCAGTCGAGGAAAAGGCTCGTCGTCGCCTTTTTTCCACAGAGTTACCTCCATGTAAACTGTCGGCCATCTCACTTAGGCAAATCGACAGTAAACTCAAAAAGTCCGTTATACAAGCGCCAAGTCTTTAGGAATGCAATCAATCACAAAGCCGGGTCACACGTAACAAAATTATCCAGAGTCCAAATAACAAGCCGAGTCAAAAAATAAAATAATAGATTGCACTAGCACAGTGAGCACGTCTGAACAGTACGAGTCGCACGAACAAACTAAAAAAACTCGCGCTGTGAACACAGCCTTAACGTCATTGTTCGACCAATCACATGCCAGTTCATTTTTCCCCTATTAACTCGTTTCGGTGGATAGAGTATAGCTTAATCCTTTTTTTCTTTCTCAGAAACACTCCCCCGCGTGTATTTATATTTTTGTATCTATGATAGGTATTGCCTTAGATACCTATTCATTTAAATTTAATAGTGTTAAGTGAAATTTTAGTCTTAATTAAATACATAGGATGAATAATGTAAGTATTTAGATATAGAGATTAGGTTTTCACTAAAAAAAACTGGTTGCCTGTAAAGTCGGTATACGGGCGAAAGTTTTACGTGACAATGATTTTATGTCTGTCTCTCTCGCTCTTAGGCGGGCGCGTGCCTCTCACTCGCTCTCATTGTGAGCGCATAACGTGAGCGGAGCGTAACGCAGTTTCTTGAAGTGTCACCCAGCAAACCAATTTATAAGACGTTGTCACGTCAAAAAGAAACACCGCCGCCGCGCGCCGTGCGCCTATCTTTTCAGTGTTCCAACAGACGCGCTTAATTTAGGTTATATCTTGTAAACTATTCGTTTTACCTAAATTATATAAAGGACAATTTGAACCTACATTACATAACCAAGGTAATTAATATACTTATTTGAATTAGGATTGATAAATGAATAGGAAAAAACAGCTGTGCAAATCGCGTAATATTTATAATTAATAATTTAAATATGAAAATAGTTATTGTGAGTCTAGGAGTTCTGACGCTTCAAGAGGAACAATCCAACCATACATTATTTTCGGGTAACTTTATCAATCTACTAGCGGTCCCGGCGAACGTTGTTTCGCTAAGTTCCTCTCTGACCCCGCAAACGCTGTTTCTACAGGCGCACCACTGCGATATCTCCTAAGATATTCATTGAAATCGAATGATGTAAAGTTCAATTTTGTTTTCAATTAAATACTAGTGATGAATAACGTATTTATTTGGATAAGGATTAATATCATGTTTATAGAAACACCTTCGCAAATAATGCATTATATTTTAGAACCAATTTGGTTAGCATAAAAAAGGTTATGGTGAGCCAATTTTAAAAGATAGACATATACTGTCGCGGACTTTTTTTTAGAACTTTTAAAGGGGCAAACTTTAACCGATTACGCAGCGCACGCAGCAGAAGCTCTCAAAAGAAAAAAAACCCCGGTTTTGAAACATTATTCATCGGTGCTCAGCTTCTATTGGTCTTAGCGTAATGATATATAGCCTATAGCCTTCCTCGATAAATGGGCTATCTAACACTGAAAGATTTTTTCAAATTTGACCAGTAGTTCCTGAGATTAGCGCGTTCAAACAAACAAACTCTTCAACCTTATAATATTAGTATAGATATTAATGATACAATACTAATAATAAACTGTAATTTATTAATTTTTACTAATAAGGTTATAAATACGAAAGTGTGTTGTGACTACGTTTGTTGATTTGTTAGTTTTATATATAAGTCAACTACAAACGCAGCACCGAATCGACGAGATTTTTTGCATAAAAATACGTTTTGGACCCCCGAGTGAAATAAACATTGTATGATCAAAATAGTGACATTCTACTCGTTTCGACCTTTTAGACTGTTTTTTTTTTTTTTTTCTAACTACTGGCTACTGTTGTTGGCCGCAGATGGCCTTTACAACTACACGCGGACTAACTTTTGCTGCGGTGCTGCTTGCACTCTTCAGCGAAAAGTTGGGGCGGTTTGCGCAAGGGTGTCCTAGACACGAACCTCGGCTTGGGCAACCGCTCTTAGAAACTAAAGTTGTATCTAACTAAAATTTACCGCCGTTTCGGAAAATAGCAAAGGCGTTCTGAAGAGAAGAAACGGCAAGAAACTCTTCAGCCCTCGCCAATTATTAATTAAATCTAACTAGTCGAAGCGCCCGGGTATATTAGTGAACCTAGTATACCTGCGCGCTCGAGTGTGTGTGTGTGTAAAAACTAAACTGTCTAATGTTCCGTCGCCGCCGGCGGCGACGTATTCTGTATATATTATTATAGTCTGTGTTCGCGGGCGCGAGCGCGGAAGGCGCTTGAGCTTTGAGCCTGCTGGTTATTTCGTCGTTTAGAGACTGTTTCTGTCTTATGACATTTTATGCGGTTGAGATTGCGATTGGGTGGGGGCGAGAAGCGCCCCGGCACTCTTTGGTACCTCGTATAAAAGGTAGGTCCGTGCGTTCGCCGACGAACCCGGGGACGTCGGATTGAGGGGGGAGGCCCTATTAGGGGGGGTCGTTAAGACTAATCTCGCTATCCGGATAGCGAGATCGTCGTCTGGGGTCGTTAGTACGTGCCGAGGCCGATAAGCGATAGTTATAGAGAGGTCGATCGGGGGAATGACTTATGCGGTGTTACCAAGAAACTTATATATGGATGTCACTGGAGAGCGCAGTATTAATAATTTTTTGAGGCTCAATTGTTTGTCCTTGCAATCACCATGAGTTATATATAGGGTGACCATGAGAATTTACAATAGAGATATTTTTTTAATACTGTTTTTTTTTTAATTAGGTAGACTATGTGTAAATAAATATTGCGCATCTTATTTATTGCCTTTTAATTTTAAGCATTAATTTACTTAAATGATAATTTTAAATCCTTAAGCCTAAAGTATTTAGGCCAAACTAGATTGTCCTGGGCTAAACTAGTAAATCATGACACGCTAAGGATAAACCCGTTTGGCCTAGGACAAACTAATTTAGCCTGAAATCTGGTTTCGCCGGTAAAATATGCCCAAAGCACCCTCGGTGAGAGTTGGCCGCGCTCAAACAGTAGCGACGTATGAAGCTGATAAGGTGCATATATTACCCTAACCTTGGGTACAGTAATTATTTTACTGTTTTGATTTGTTTTTACTGTTGTGACTGTCAAAATGACAGATGTGTATTATGTTATTACGATCACAAATTTTCTTGTTGATTTATGTGTGAATTTTAGACTTAATAATAAAAATAAGGAAAGTGCTGCATAGTTGGTGGTTGTAGAATAGTATGAAAAGCAAGTCGTGGCATTAAATTCACAGGTTTGGCCTAAGTTTACTCATTTGAATATTTCATGTTTTTTTTGATAAATAAGGCATTTTACTGTAAGATATTACGTTTAACACGTTCCTTTCAACTTTGACAATATTGCAGAATCCGTAGATGTCTTTTAATTGGTTTCCAGCGTTTTTCTAAGCATTAAAAAAAAAATCCAAAGTTTATGAAGGTCATAATTTTCCTTTAACTTTTAGTCACCCTAATTAATTTTCACAACAAGATCTTATTCATAAATTGTTATGAAAACTAAAAGGCTAGAAAGCAATTAGAATACATCTAAGGGTTATATAAACATCAGTTTAAATAAAAACTTACATAGCAAAATTGTAGTCAAAATATTAACCTCAAGCAAGATTTGAATCTGCGACCCTTGAGGTTGAACAAAGTTAAGAGGTACTTCGGTTTTTCTGAAAACCTTACCGTTTTCCGGATTTTTCACAGGTCTAAATAGTTGCGCGACTGTGGGTTTATCCTTCAATAATGTCAAATTGATCAGTATTTTGCTGTAAAAAGTCTAAATTACAAAAAAATAGCATTAGGTACTTTTTATATGTAAATAAACCTCCATCCAAAACTGAAATATGTCTTAAATACTTTAAATTACGTTTTGTTCGTCTGTATTTGCTGACTAACACATTCAAGTAAATCGAGCAACTAAACAAAAAATCACCAACTTATCTTTCCAGTTAAAAAAGTGGTATTAAAAATTCACTATAACAAACCCGTCATATTACTACCAGTGTGACAAAAAATAGCGTCTCACTCAACTGTTCTGGCCAAATTTGCCGAAAGACGATAATTTTGTTCTTCCTCAATACAGATATTTTCGAAAATGAAAATTATTTAAGTTTTTTTAAGAAAGCTGGGGTACAAACATGGCCCAACCTCAGACGACATATGGTAGAAGGGACAGATTTATCACTGTTTCGTGAATAAAAAATACATAGTTTTTATTGCAATAGATGATTGAATTTGACCATAATATTTTTCTTTTGTTGCTCTCGACTGTCTACGTGAAGTGTTCCAGTATATTGCAAGTTGTCTTTTTACAAGGCATTGCAAGTCTAGGGAGTAGATTTTGTAGTGGGTTGAAAGTCCTGTTTGAGCAGTATCCCCCATTGGTCAGCCTCAATCAGCTCAATGAGATCATTACCTTCCACACCACTGTGACCAGGAACCCAGGCAAAATCCATCTCAATACCTCGGATTTGACAGGCATATAATACTTTTTTTATCTCAAGAATGATGGGAGATAATAGTTTAGCTTTAAAACGGTTGCATAGTTGAGCTTGGAGACAGCTTTTTGAATCAGAAAGAACTATTGATATATTAAGTTGGTGAGATTTTATATATAACACGGCTTCTAAAAGAGCGATAGCCTCCCCTTTAAAGACAGGTGTGACTTAAGAGTGAGTATAATTTTAAATTTAGAAATCCAAACAGCTGAACCAACACAGCTGTTTTCAGAAAGTTTGGAGGTAAACAAGGTTAACAAGTTGCGATAATATTTATTAAGGGATAAAATTAATAAGTTGTTCGCTGCTGGATCACCCTTAGGGACATCAAGATCTAAAACTACTTGTGGATAAAATTATAAAACTTTAAACTCTGTGGCACAGAGTGGCTGTATAGGGAACTAAGCAATTGGGCAAGGAAGTCGGGTTAGTTTTTTATAGATTTTTATAAGTCTAGGAGGTTCCTTATGGTTCCAGTAAAACTAGTTCTTAGTTTTAAACTTATCAGAGAGAGATTGGAGAAGGTGAAAGGAGAATTGGGCAATTTAAAAAAATATCTGTCAGATTAGAATTGTCTCCGCAATCCCAGTGGAGGATCTACACATTCAACCCGTAAGGCATTCAATGGGGAGGACTTCATAGCACCTGTTATGATACGTAGACACTATGCGACTGAATTTCGTCTATTTTATCCAGAGATGTTTTAAAACAAGGTTCCAGAAGGAAGTATGCATAATCAAGGTGGCTACGGAGAACGGCATTATATAATAACTTTTAGCTGTAGGGGTGATCTTAAAATGTTAGCTCCTTTCTCGCATTTGTCAGTCACAGAATTCAAGTGTGGAGAACCTGTAAGTTTTGACTCTAGTAAGAGGCGTAGAAATTATACTTACTCAACTACTGGCACCAGCTGATCATAAACCTTACTAGCAATTCTTGGATTTGATCTTTTTCTGGAGAAAATAAATACCTTACTTTTTAGAATAGCAAGGGTAAAACTATGGTCATCTAGCCAAGTTTTTATATATGATAAAGCAGAATTTAAGTTACGTGAGGAATCTATATAGCACACTGTAATCCATTACGAAAAAAACTGACAGCATGTTCATGATCATAGGTATAGATACCGTACAAGTGTGGACCTAATACAGATCCTTGGGGAAGACCCTTCCATAAAGTGCTCCGAGAAGAAGCAGCTTGGAAGCGAATTATAATATTTCTACCCATTAAGAGGTGAGAAGTAAAATCTGTGGTCAGTATACCAAGGCTGTCAATAGTACCCTTACCTTTACGAAAACTAAACTGACACTTAACAAGAACTTCTCTAGATTCCATAAGCGACTGTAGAAGGTTCTTAATTAAACCTTCCATTATTTTGCATTAGCAGGAGGATAGTGCTATTGGTCTATAAGAGGATGCTTTAGAAGGATTGGATCCAAGTTTTAGAATAGGAATGATTATTTGGCATTTCCATACCTCGAGGATAACACTAGAACAAAATATATTATACAAAATTTTTAACAAAACTCCTTTACTAAATTCTGAGAGATGGGTGATGAAAGAGTATAGAATACCATCACTATTTTTGTATGTTTGCTTTTTTTGATATGCTACTCCTAAAAATAACTGGGGCCCTGCTAAAGTCTAAATAAAAACCTCTTTTTTGTTACATCTTTAGACGTGTGCTATACAAATATGAAAACTAATTTTAAAAAAAACAAAACATACAGATACAGAATAATTTATTACCTTTAAGGTGAAGTAATTTTTATTAACTTTGATGGAGATTTGGAAGAGTAATAAAGTGGGGAATATTATACCTCGATTTTGATTACGACTACGTAAAACAGCCCGAGCCGCAGTTGTCCCTATCGCGCATCGGTATCTTGAACCGGGTCCTAACGCGACAGCAAGTGTTTTTTAAATACCTATTTCTGCATTCGCTAGATTGTGATATTTCCTCTTAAAGTCCCCCAAAAATAATGAAAGCGACAACATTAAATTCTGATAAATGGCGAGGAAGTGAAATCTGAGAAGGGAGGTTACGATTAATTAGTAGGCAAGAACCACCCCAGCCATTCATCATCTCGGAGGCATGCATGGCCCTTAATCTTGAAATAAGATCCAGGAACCAACCATGTCTCCGAAATGGCTGCATCGGCCAGAGTGAACTTATTAAATAAGAATATAAGATCGTGTTTCTTGTGGCGGATGCTCTTAGCATTCCACTGCAGTATCTTTGTCTGAGAAGAATTTTAAGCAGTTTATACAGTTTATCAGCCACGGTGTTTGGTAATGCATCATCACATTTTGAGATGATTTTGGTTATAAGAGAGATAACTAGTTCAATCAATGAATCATTTGGGGTAGTATTTGAAGAAGATAGGTTTTGTGAAGCAGATCCATTAATAATTTGCTGATGGGCAAACAATAAGAGACAGCACGTAAGCAAACGCAATCGCAAAATCTTGTTGAAAAATCTATTTGCTATCCTGCTGTCAGTCTGACTTTATTTTGAAATTTGCTAAATTTGCGAGAAATTGCAAGCTAAAAACAGGACTTGAATATTAATTTACAAGCGGCAAAACAGGCGTTGTAAAGAGTATAAAAAGCGGAAACTTTTTATTTCCGGCGCGTTTGTTTTAGGATTAAGAGTTCCCACGATTGATACTTTTTACACTTTTGATAACGCCAATTTTGCCACCGACATCTATCCTTCGTGTAGCTTTTAAACGTTAATAACAAAATTTTTGGTTGCAAAACTTGCAAAACGAACGGTTGACGTACTCACACTGCGATAAAACACTGACACACTGCCATAAATAAAAATTAGTATAGGCAGTTTGACAAATTAACACAAAACCACGAAAGTGGTAAAAATCACAAAAATAGCAAAAATATCGTAAACGAATGCCTGACAGTTGGTTACAGATGGTACTAAGGGCCTGTTTTCTTAACTTGCAATTTCTCGCAAATACGGATAGCACAGACAGCAGGATAGCAAGAATTTTTAACAAAACAAACAAAACAGTAAGAGACAGCACAAAAGCAAATGCGACCGCAAAAGCTAAAAAATCACGCCTTAAAATTTTGATAGCAATGCTAAACGAACGGATGGAAGGAGACAAAGTAATGCAAATAATGATACTGCATCCTAAAACGAACACGGCCTCAAAGTTTCAAAACTTACGCATCCATCTTGATTTTTCTACATGGCAACATTGTAGAAAAAACGAAACGTTTGTAATTCAAATTAAAAACCAACCGACTTGTTTTATGAGAAAAGAATTTTTAAGCCAGCTAATCAATTAAAGTAATTTTCTATGAAGTGTTAGTGATTTTTTAACTATTTGGACCACAATATCTATCAAGATGATCAAGCTAGACGATAACGTGTATAAGTTATTGTAAGTTAATAAAATGTATTTTAGCGTCATAGAACGTAAAATCGTTAGTGTTTAACTTCTGTTAGAACTTCTTCCAGTCTGTTTCCCTTCTATATTAATGATCTTGCAATCAGATAAACCATAATCTTCAGCAATCTTAACAGAAACCTTAAGTTTTATATAAACATAGGCGGCTTTCAGAATCTATGGATCAAGCGCATAACAGGCTTTTCAGATTCTCAGTGATGGTTTTGACAATGCTGTTTAAAAATAAAATAGCCAGCTTTTACGAATAATATATTTAACGCGGTTGTATCTTCCGATCGCCGCTATGTACTTATTGCAGTGGGGTAAAAGGCGTCTGTTGGCGTATATCAAGGGGGCGCCGAACAACCAGCATGAGTATGCCTATGTCAATTTTGTGCTGGGTACAGCCCTTGTAAATTTGTCATTCTTTCAACCTAGGCTTGTAGCATTTTTCCAAGTAAACATTAAAGAAATTTAGGTGGGGCCACCTGAATGTTAATGCTTAGCACCCATTATCACCCACTTATTATTTTAGCGGTGTTCCTGTTCACCTATATTTATGATTAGTTGTATTGATATTCCAAAGACACCACCACCCGTGCTTACATTAATGACATTATAAGTCATGGTTACATCTGTCTCTATATGGTAATTAACAACATTAATCATTTGTAACACAGTATTGAGTTAGAGTGAATAAAAATTTGTTTTTTCCCAACACCCCAACAGGCCTGTATTGTTTATGCTCCCTTTTAAGTTACTTTTACCATTACTCTCTATTTTAAAAGTGTCAACAGTACTTTTGTTTTAATCTCTCTTAGGGTGCCTATGGATCAATTGAGACATAAAACTAAACAAACCAAGGGTAGTGCTATGCTTACCAGCAATTTAGGTTACAATAAGGTTTTGACTCCCTCACAGCCTAGTTGGTAGAGTGGCCAGGTGCTGTGCTTAGGGTGTGGTTCAATTGCCCCACTGGACAAACATTTGTCATAATATAAACATTTGTGTTTGTCTCGAGTCTGGGTGTATTTATGTATGTATTCACAAAAAAAAGTAATATTCATGTATATGTATCTGTTGTCAGGTACTCACAACACAAGCTTTGCTTACTTTTGGGCAAGATGGCGCTGTGTGTAATGTCCAAATAAATTTATTAATTGTTATTATTTAACTATGGGTAATTCACTTAATATATCATGCATTTAGGGGGAAGGTGTGTCAAATAGCCCAAAAAGTGCAATATGTCAGATCTATTAAATTACAGGCCAATTGCTATTGTAAGAGAGGTCTTACAATTTACCTCTCTTCTCCCCAATATCAACACATAACAGCAAGATATCTAAAAAAAACTTTCACCATGGTTGCTCGACTGCTGAAATTCTATTGTATCTCACACATCAATTACAGGCCTATCACTATTACCTCCTAACTACTTCTCTATAAAATGATGAAGGGTGTGATCAATACAAAGTTTCTAAGATACCTAGAAAAACACAATCTGGTCAGTGAGTGTCAAAATGGCTTCCCCCACATTCGCTCGACTGCTGACCTAGTGTATCTCACACACCGATGGGCACTGGCCATTGAGATTCAGAAGGAAGCGTTGGCATGTAGCCTTTATATTACTAAGGTGTTTAATTGGATCTGGCACCAGGGTCTACTATAGTAGTTGCCATCCTATAGACTGCCTGAAGGTTTATTTAAATGGCTAGCTTTTCGTCCTACAGATGCATACAAGCCATAGTTGACAGTAGTTGCTCTGATAACATGCAAATTAATGCTGGTATCACATAAGGCTCTGTGCTGTCTCCTATGCTGTCTTGTGCATATCAATGACATGTTGTCCATCATCAACAATACACATTGTTTTGCAAATGACATTACTAGTGTTGCTTATCACAGGGGCCATCTGTGCAGACATGCCATATTTCAGAGAAACATCTTCCTGCAAACAAACGCTTCGGTTGTCAAATGAGCTCCCTGTCAAGGTTTTCTCTAGGGACTACAGTATGGGGTTCTACAACAAAGAAGTTGTTAGATTTTTTAAGGGTCCACAATGTAATGCCCCTGGGGTTGCAAGCATCCATAGCCTGTGGTTACTATAAAGTGGTAAGGGGAGAGCTAATATTACAGGAATGTGCACTACCCATTGGCCATAACAGACATCTATTAATGTATTAGATGGCTAGCCTCTAATTGTGGAACCAGATGATTTTACTAACAATTCTAGTTGTAAAGTAATAGTTGCAATCTCAACATTTTTAATGAAAAGCATAAAGCATTTTTAACCAATTCAAAAAAGGAGGAGGATCTATGTTTGACAGGTATATATTTTTTTTTTTGTACGTCCACGGATTTCACTGTCAATTGTGAACCCATTTTACAAATTCTTTTTTTTTTATTTAAAAGAGTATGCTCCTGAGGTGGTCCCATTTTAATGAGGTGAACTTTTGGAGCGGAAAAATTGAGCAGACAGCGGAGGACTGGCGGTGCTTATCGCTGTCATTGCTCAGCGCAGACGCGGCTTGCTGGTTCGGCGGTCAGGGAGACCTGATGAAACGGTTGACCGCTGGCCGCCTGCAGGTTGAACGGTTCCCGAACCTAGGGATCACTTAATCTCCACCCTGGGAGGCTGATCCGCCAGCCAGTGTAAAGTCTCTAAAGTGGTAGTCGTGCCGGAGAAGGAGTACCTGACCAGAGTGGACCCGGCTACTACAACAGAAGGGGATCAGTCCGATCCTTGGCGGCCAACTAATTCGCGTCGTGTGTGGCACTATAAGTCGGCAGACTGGGACGGATTGAGAGAATTTTATGCATCGTACCCGTGGAGGCAGCTCTGCTTTAGCACAGATGATCCCGACTTCTGTGCAGCCGCAGTCACTGAGATAATCCTCGCTGAGAAGCTAAAATTCTAAAGCAAACTGCGTATGAGGCTTGGTCGACGGCTCGTAATAATAATTAAATGCTGCCTCGAGGTTCAGTAAGAAAGCAACTGCCAGAGCAAAATTCCAATTCATTGGCAAAATAGGTGGGCGACTTGCGAGCTATCCTTCTGGGAGTCGTGCTTTCTGGTCGCTTGCTAAAGCTGCCGAGGGGAACTTCTGCCAGTTGTCGTTACCACCACTGCAAAAGACCGATGACTTGGCCCATAGTGCAAAAGAGAAAGCCGATCTATTGAGCAGTCTCTTTGTCTCCAACTCGAATATGAACGACGAAGGCGCTGTACCACCTACTTTACCATGGTGCGGTAAGACCATGCCGGAAATCTCTATAACACAGCGAGAGGTCCGGCGGGTGTTGTTTTCCCTAGACGTTCATAAGTCGAGTGGGCCAAATGGTATACCAGCAGTGGTGCTTAAGTAGTGTGCTCCTGAGTTATGTCCTGTACTCACGGGCCTCTTCGCGCTTTCCTACCAGACTAAGGCAATTTCCGTCTTCATGGAAGACTGCGAATGTGCACCCGGTGCCCAAAAAGGGCGATAGATCAGATCCATCGAATTACAGGCCTATCGCTATTACCTCTCTCCAAGGTGATGGAGCGTGTGATCAACACACAGCTTTTGAGATACCTAGAAAAACATGACCTGATCAGCGACCGTCAATATGGCTTTCGCCACGGTCGTCCACTGGTGACCTAGTGTATCTCACACACCGATGGGCACTTGCCATTGAGAGTCAGGGGGAGGCATTGGCATGTAGCCTAGACATAGCGAAGGCGTTTGTGCAAATGGGTGGCTAGCTTTTTGTCCGGCAGATGCATACGAGCCGTAGTTGACGGTAGTTGCTCTGATAGCATGGACATTAATGCTGGTGTCCCGCAAGGCTCTGTGCTGTCTCCTACGCTGTTTCTACTGCACATCAATGATATGTTGGAGATCAACAACATACATTGCTATGCAGATGACAGTACTGGAGACGCTTATTACACGGGCCGTGCAAGCATCCCTCGTTCGGTTGTGGAGGAAAAACGTGAAGAACTTGTGTCTCAAATCAAGATCGGTCTGTCCAAGGTCTCTGACTGGGGACGGGAAAACTTTTTTTAGGTTTCAGTTCTAAAAATTTATTTCTATTTTTGTGTGATAATCTTAATGCGGCTCACAGAATACATCTACTTACCAAGTTTCAACAGTATAGTTCTTATAGTTTCAGACATGACGAGTCTATAAGGGTTCCGTTTTTTGCCATTCGGCTACAGATTTTTGACAATAACTAATTATTTGTACCTTTTTAGTGCATCTTTTTTTTTGTTTAAATGTTTTTTTTACACTCTGTTTGTGATATACGGAACAATCACTAGGGCTGACTGGTAGGAAATTAAGTCAATGAGGAGTACAAGCATGATCATTCTTAGTATGCAGAAGTAAATTAAGGTTAATACAAAATTTCAGTGATGATGTTCTTCAAGAAATATCAAAGAATGCCTTACACATGATGGAAGAGCTGTGGTTGAATTGGACACATTTGGGAGTAGATGAGAAAACTAAAATTCATAACACCAAAAAAATTATACAAATAGAGAAGGAACTCCATTGTGATGTAGTCTTAGAGACAAGAAGTAAGCTTAAAATGATGCAAAAGGAAGTTGATAGTGAGTATCTAGAATTTATATATATATTACTAGCTTTTGCCTGCCGTTTTGCCCACCCTAAATTTGGTTATTGGTGTAGGATTTCAACGGCAACTCCTCAATTATAGAAAAAACAACTCACAGTTGACATTTTCAAGTAGCCTTTGTCCTTCCCTGGGACTCAAACTATCTCCATACCAAATTTGTCTGCGGTTCCACCCACTCTAAATGTGGTTACTGGTGTAGGATTATAATGGAATAGAATTACACTTCAAGAATAGAAAAAGACTGACTCACACTTTATTTTAGTAGCCTATGTCCTTTTTATCCTAATCTAATTTTTTTCTTAATCCATACAGTGGTTTAAGCATGAAGAGGTAACAGATAGACAGAGTAACTTTTGCATTTATAATATTGGTATGGATTACATGTATATAAAATTTGGTCTGTCTTGTCCATGTCAAAATCATATCTTGTGTCCCAGTAACATCTGTCTATCGGAAACATTATTTGAAGTTAGCACATTTTCCTGGGGACCTCTATGTCAAACTGTTGGTCCTGACTGTATATGAAGTAGTTGCTAAGCCAAGTCTGAGGCCTTATGACCGGATATAAATTGTTTTCTATTTATTTCAGAACTCAAAGAAGAAACTGAAGAACTAAGCAAATGTCTCTCAATAAACATTCCAATATTGGAGTTTAGGGATGATATGTTACTTAATCAGTATAAACAGGAATTAGAAGAGCAAATTGCAGGGTATGTCCATTCACATTCTAACTGCTTATCTATGTATTTTGATGGGTTGATTGAAAATAAAATTAGGTATATATAAAATTGATTGAAAGTAAAATCATTAAAATTTCCTAAAACAAAACTGACTATGTGTTTGTAAATTACCTGTTCATTTTGCATGCACTGCAACAAATACCTACTTTTCTTGAGGTAATTATGGGATCTCTACAGCAACTCCTTCATAATATAAAAAAAATGGCTATAGAAAGCTATAGCTATAGCTCATTCACATGCCATTATAGTTATTCATGTGGAAACTTTTAATTTTCTTAAACTTCTAATTTTAAGTCCTATCTTTGTGCTAAATTTAAGCTCAATTGTATACTCCATTGTAAGGTAAAAGTAGGACAAACAAACTGACTTTAAATTTATTATATTAGTATGGATAATTCTCATATATAATAAATGCGTGTACTACACACACTTGAATGATTTTTTATTAATAAAAATAATTTACAGATTCAGGGAACAAGTTAAGCAACGTCGTATACAAATAGAACGTCTAATGGAATGGCAAAGAGATCTTGGTGACAAGCTTGGTGTTACCATCCAAGAACTGCCAGAAGTTCCGTTGCCCTCCGAAGATGATCTTGACAGGTTGAAACATCACTTAGACGGTCTACAGGCTGAAAGAGATAAACGCATTGAAACTTTCTTAAACACACAAGTCCAAATTAAGGATATTATGGGTAAATTCAGTTAAAACAATTAATATCTTTAGATTATGCTGAAATACTGGAAGGGTAATTTAAAGAGATAAAATATACTGCATACTTTTTTATTGTGAATTTCGAAACATATAAATTTTTATTTTCAGAAAAACTTTTTGTTAAACCACAGACAAAGTTTGAACAACTTGTAGCAACCTCTCTTTCTGTAGACTTCAAGGTTACTGATCTAAACATGGACCGTTTGGGTAAACTTCTTCAAGACCTACAGGAGAAATACCAACAAACCAATAACAGGGTATGAATATTATGTACTTTTTATGATACCCATAAAAAATTACAATTTACTTATCACTGCTTAATTACACTCACTTTGTCTATTTGTACAACCTTGCATATCAAAGAATTGCTGCTTTCTACCAATAGTGAGATAGCCAATTTATAAATTTTAATAACAGGCCATAGGTTAGCTGTGCATTACTGCCAAATTTATCTTTAAAAGCATTAGTTTAGTGACCGTCGCAGGCTGGCAAAGCCATTTAAATATTAATATTTGGGGTTTGTAGCAAACCCATATTACAATAGTTTGTGTAACATACTGTCAAGTATGTGACAGCCTTATATTATCAATGGCTTCACACCGACTCTGATGAAACTCCACAGGAAGGTATTGTACCAGTAACAGTCATACAGTTTTGTTATGACATTGACAAGAAAAATCAAGGATAGAACTGAGAGATGAATTTTTTTAACTTAAAGTGTATGTTTTTTAAATCTTAAAGATTAAAGTCTTTACAAATACTTCTGACGAAAATAGTTTTCCCTTCCTGTACCCGCCATTTATTGTAACTCCTATACCCGCGCACGGCTCACAGATCGAAAGCTTGGAACCCAATTTTTCTATTACTTGTTTGCATACATTTATAAACTAATGGGTTTGCACCCAAACGATTATAAACTACGTGTGCAGACAGACACTCGATTATCTGTGGCACAAGGTTTGACCTTGACGAGTTTCTTCTTCGACGCAATATGTAGAGCGAGATATAGAAAAACGCGTATTTGCACACATCGGATCGATTTTATTTTATTTATTTAACTTCTAATCTTAAATTCTAACACATATTTACAAATTATAATTTTTAGCTCTCATAGCTGGTACTTGTTGAAGTCTCTTGAATAACTGTGTAAATACAAAATTTCTCTATATTTATAAAAAAAATTAAAAACCCCATTAGACGGAGAGGTTGTTTTATAGAACCTTCCAGATTTAGTGCTTAAGTTACTGTGCTTTCAAAAACTTAGTTCAAGATAGCACATAGTTAAAGATACAAAAAATAGCATATATTTTAAACTTATACAATTAAGTAAGATCCCGATTTTTTTAGGTATAGTTGTCCGTATCATCAACATCGTCAACATGTCGGTACTCACACATACTATTTTCTATTACAACTAATAGTAAAACGGAAAATGAAACAAACCTAATCTACTTTTACCTTACAATTACAATTTCACAACTTATAATAACATTTTACTTCATTCTAAAGCTAGTCCCTATTAGGAAAAGAGTTTTATTGGTTATAGCATAATATTAACGCACATGACATTATGAAACATTACAAAACAATAAGTGCATCTAAAAATGCAGTTTGTGCTGCAGTCTCCTAGCGGTGATAACACTACCATTAACCTAAATTTAAATTTAATTCACTTATACTAACAAATATTAATTGCACACAATATATACCTACAAATACAAAATACAAACTTATTTTTCAATTAAGAGAAAAATATAAATAAAGCAGTCAAAGAAACTTAATTAAAAACAAATTAACTTCTAACAGCCGATAGATAAGCATTTGTGGCGAATATGATGTGCCGAGGTGTAAATTGGAACAGGTCCACCTTTTGTGTTGATATAACAGCGACAGTACAAACGTGGGCCGGACGCGTTTTTTCTAGACCGATAGCGACAAAAGTGCCAAATGCGACCACAAGTCAGTTTCGCACTAACTTGGGATTAGCACTACAATGAAGCTAGCAATAAATCCGGTAGCTAGCAAAAGATTCGACTTCTCAGAATTTCCCAGTAAAGTACTAAATACGAAAAGATGTTTCGCCGGTCATGTAGACCAACGCGCGGGTATAGTGAGTAATAGTTTTTAGGCACAATAATTTTCATTCTACGGAACCATAACTTAATGCGTGCTCCATCGCATTCAGAATACTGTAGACCACTTTATCTGTTGAATGTCTAAGTTCTTTTTATTTCAATTCAGGTATTAGAGCTTCGAGAGCGTCTAGCGAAACTCTGGGACTGCTTGGACGAAGACCAGATTTATCGAGAAAATTTCTTGCAAGCTCACATTGGCTGCCATCCGCAAACAGAACAGGCCCTCAAGGAAGAAATAAAGAGATGTGAACAAATTAAACGGCAGAAGATTCAGGTTGGCTGTATCATACAACTATTCCATAAAATCGGAACCTATGGCTCGGAACATATTTAATTTGTTTTTGTTGCCACTGTTGTATTGTGTTTTTGCCTTCAAACTAAAACTTTTCAGATGATTCATCTTTTAGGATTAGATATCATAGAAGGCTTTATCCCAACATTGTTTAAAAACCTACATTTCATACAGCTAGAGTTACCATTTAAGATCTGAATTGATCTCAGTGGCAGCTAGTGACAAAGATCTGTATGCCCTACGCATTTATAGATTGTTTTAAGTAGATAAGTACAAAATAGATATATTTATTTCATATATTTAAGAAAAAAGATTTTTTTTTTATAAGTGATTGCACATAATATAAAAAAGCAATATGTTGCATGCAGAATTATTCTTCTTAGCCGTTATATGCACCACTGCAGGGGCCTCTCCTTGAATGCTGGCCTAGTGTGGTTGGCGCACGTTGTCGAGCTAGTAGCCTCTTGTCATTTTCAAGCCAATAAGACATCTGACTTGGCTAAACGACTGCTGTCATACGACAAACAGCTGATGGTTTTACGTGCATTCCAAAAAACGGAGGAGCACAGAAAAAGTGTCACTAGGTGGTTAGCCATCTAAGACTACACCGACGTTGCTTTACTTCTCATATCGTTTCTGATAGACAAATGTCTCCGGGCCACAAACTCCTCTATTTCATTATTACACCTATTATTTCTAAACAGAATAGCTTTGTTCAGAATTTTAATGTTTTGCTTTATTGTCAGTCTTATTAAGATAAGTTTTGAAATGTTTATATATAGTTCAATAATTCTTTTACTCATTAGGTTCTTTAATTTACAGGTATTCATAGCAAATATGCGAACAAAGATAAAATTGATGTGGGACAACATAATGTACTCAAGTCAGGAAAGAGAACAGGACTTTTTACATTACTACCAGGATATATTTACTGAGGACACACTTACTCTACATGAATATTATTTGGAGAAAATAACCAAGTTCTACAATGATCACAAGTAAGTTTAACTTCAAGATCTCAAAGAAAAACAAACTATTAGTTTTTAAGTATTACAATTTTTTACTTATTTTTAAACAAACAATATCTATTAAATAGATTAATTTTTTATAAGTAGATTTATCATACACTAGCTTTTGCACTAAATGCGGTTACTAGCTTGGGATTTATATGGAACAAACTTGATTATGGTAAAAAGTTAATAGCACGTTATAGCTGCAGGTATAGTTTGTAAACGTGGAATTCGTTAATATTTGTCTGTCATTCCTACGGTATTTTTTCTCCGGGATTAAAAGTAGCCTATGTCCATCTTCATCTCTATAAATTTTCTATGTGAAAATTTTCAGCTCATTTGGATGCTCTGTTTAGAAATAAAAGAAGGACATACAAACAAATAAACTTTCGTATTTATAATATTATTATGGATAAAAGTAAGCTGAGTTGGTCACACATGATGCATAAGAGTGTCATAGGACATTTTTAAATACACTTGGGTCGAACAAAATAATAAAACAATAGGTACAACACAACACATATTTTAACATAAATATTTGTATAAAATGGCGAGCTGGTTTCTGGCGATCCTTTTTTCGCGCGCCAGTTTGTGGAAGTAAACATACATACGCTATCATTAAACAAACAGCACTGGCCAGCAAAACCTTCATCACTTATAACTTATGTTGAGTTAAAAAAAATCTAACTTAATGCATTTAGGCGATAATGTTAATTAAAAAGTACGCATATTTTATAAGTTGCATTATGCACCTAACAGTGGTGCAATAAGAACCATTATACAAGCAAATGTGCTGAGAAAAAAATAATGGAATTTTATAATGAAATTATTTTACATCAATTTTAATTTTGGATCTTTTCAATTTGTATTAAAATTTTTAGATTTTATTATGTCAAACAGTTCTTGTTTCATGCTGAAATAGCTAAAAAACAAGCCAGTAAAAAAGTACCTTATAATTTTTTTCAAAATTTATACTTTGTTGTACCCTATTTAAAGATTAAACATACAAAATAGACTTAATACTTAAAGGTTCATTCATTAATTGATGGTTCAAAACGTTTAGTAGTATAGCAAAGATCATTTCTAAACAAGCTGTGGGCCAAACTCTTCAATAAATATGTTGGTTAAATATTAATGATTTTGGTTATAGGCCATTATTCGACTTGGTGATTACTCGCAAGAATCTTTGGATGAAGATAAACGAGCTGGACGCGAAAGCTACAGAGCCAGGCAGATACCATAACCGTGGTGGACAACTTTTGAAAGAGGAAAAAGAGAGAAAAACTATTTGCAATGCAGTAAGTAGTACAGTGCTCTCAATAATTAGATTTTGTGTTAGCAGTAGATTGTTGGTATTGAACCACATCAAAATTTGTGATGTCATTACAAACTAAAAAAATTTGGGTTCAGTAACTTAGTATTTTTTTTAATAATTATTTGTTAACAGAGACATCCCTGCTAAAGTGTAAAATTTTTGCATTTAAACAAATAATTTAACCATTTAGGATAAACAATTTTTCACCTCACCAGCACGAAATGGATAGTTTTGCTGTCCAAATTCAGTGAGCAAAATCGAATTTTACTGCAGTACAGTGCTCTCAATAATTAGATTTTGTGTTAGCAGTAGATTGTTGGTATTGAACCACATCAAAATTTGTGATGTCATTACAAACTAAAAAAATTTGGGTTCAGTAACTTAGTATTTTTTTTAATAATTATTTGTTAACAGAGACATCCCTGCTAAAGTGTAAAATTTTTGCATTTAAACAAATAATTTAACCATTTAGGATAAACAATTTTTCACCTCACCAGCACGAAATGGATAGTTTTGCTGTCCAAATTCAGTGAGCAAAATCGAATTTTACTGCAACCTCAAATAAAAAAAAACAAACTAAAATGGCGGCAAGCTAGTTTTTTGAATCGCTCGTGATTTAATTCTAGCCTACTTCGCTAGCTCAGGATTTAAAGTCGACACTTCTACCCAAAAACGCTTTTACTCACTTGTATAACAAATAACTATAGTCTTCTTCAATACCTCTGAAATTGTTCAGGATATATGCATAGATCATATGATCAAGCCATGAAATGTATTAAGATATTGTCTGTGGTGAATAGTCCTATAATGCTAGTAGCAGATTTATACAGGAAAAGCTCATTGTCAAACTTGGAGCAGCAATATAAGGGAACAGAATGGGATGTTTTTTTAAATGTTAACACTAATTGTGACAATGCTCGCTTATGCGGTTTCTTTGCTCAGTAGGTAATGAACCGATTCGAAGCGCGTGGATTCGATTCCCATATACATATACAATATGTATGTTTTTATAGTGTTTATATGTACCAATCTAAAAGTGTATCTGTTGTCTGGTATCCATAGTACAAGCTTTGTTTAGTTTTGGACCAGATGGCGCTGTGTGTAATGTCCAATAAAAAAAGTATGTGCTAAGGTGGAACTTATTCAGTACAATTTCGTACAATTAATTCAAATATTATGATCTACATTGCTCATTTCCTTAATAGTCATAATGATTTTAATCAAATGTACAAAATTGAATCTGAACTTGACCAGAGAGCCAAAGTATGTGTATGTTTCAGTTGCCTAAAATCGAAACTCAAATTAGAGAAATGGTCGCTGACTATGAAGCAAAGTATGGGAAGCCCTTTACTGTCCATGGAAAACCACTTCTCCAGGTCATACAAGAAGATTGGGATGCAAGAAAAACAGTGAGTGTCAGTTATATAGTAATTCATTTTAATGGATCATTTGTGAAGCTGAAATTACAGACAACCTATGGTGATTAATTTCAGTCTTTTTGTCGATTTTGACAGACACATCAGGATTTAATACTTTCCAACCAACAGCAATCGCTTTGTGATCGAATTTATGAAAATGCTGTCACAAATAACGTAGGTACATATTTGGTAAGTTAAATTTAGACATTTCAGAGTTTGTTTTTTCTGTACATAAAGCATATATGTATGTACATACTACTTAATTATAACATTTAAAGATTAAAAAAAACCTAATAATCAATACGATTCAATAGGAATGCTGTTACGTTTACGTAGTACTCATGGTTTCCATGGCAGTTCCTTTTTAGTATTTATATATCTCACCATCACCCCTGTTTCCTGATCACTTTGGGAATCAGGTGTGATGATAAGAATATAAACTATAATTGCAACGGGATCTGCCTCGGTATTTCAAAATTCTGTCCCAACAATTAGGCTTTCTGGCAATACTATGTAAGCATATTGTATAAAGGTATACATAAGTGTAGGTTGGCAATGTTAAACTGGTATTAGGTAGGGAGTTGTCTCGTTCATTGTTCTATCTATAGTATTTATTATCAATTCTAGTACAACCACTACCAAAATGTAACCGTTTTTATAAATACTATTACAAAAAGAAACAATTTCTTTAAAAAAGTTCATTTAAAAAGTTGCTCTCCTCGGATCCATATCTGCTTTTACTAAATTCTAAGTAAACCGCAATCGAAATGTTTTGCTAGTATTATTAAGTGTTATTACTTATTAAGTGTGTGCGTATTAGGTTATTAAATCTCCATATAGCGGTAACTTAATATCAGAACTAATGCATCACATCATTTTGAAGTATGTTTGAAGTACCTATTTAATGATTGATTTTAGGGTACGATATAGGCTGGATCGCTTGAAGTAAAAACTATAACATGTGATTGAAAAAAGTGATATAAAAGTTGCCTTTATCTAGTGCATTACCTTACTGAGTGTTTATAATTTATTGTGGTTAAGAGGAAACATTTACAGATTTACGGATGTGCGATAGGGACAACTGTTTTGGTAGCTGTTTTACGTAGTCTTAACCTTCTATATCAGGGTCTCGTATTCTCCACTTTCCTCTTCCAAATCTCAATCAAATTAAATAAAAAAATTCTTAGAAAATAGCTTTCATATTTGTATAGCACATGTCTAAAGATATCATAAAAATGAGGCAATTTTTTGGACATTTGAAGGGCCCCAGTTTTTCATAGTAACTGCATATCAAAAAAATTACATAGTGATTGTA
The DNA here is from genome assembly GCA_946406115.1 of Apoda limacodes. Classification (NCBI taxonomy): domain Eukaryota; kingdom Metazoa; phylum Arthropoda; class Insecta; order Lepidoptera; family Limacodidae; genus Apoda; species Apoda limacodes. Next base: position 10,052,521 of record OX291558.1, read on the forward strand.
TCTATCTAGTATAAATAAAAAAAAATAACAGCTCTAATGCCAAAATCCAGGGAGCAAACAGGGGAATACGTTTGTATGGGAAAAGCGATATATTTCCTCTTAATGATGAAAAACAAAGAAAGTGTCCATAATTGCCACCCTTGTGCAAATTTTAAAGTGTGTATGTATTGATTTTGTTGTCATCTAGTGTATTGACTATTAGTTTTTGCATAAAGATAAAAAGATGTGACTACATACCATTAAATTCGATACAAAAAATAAAAAGTGTAACGTTTTTTTCGTTCATTTGCATTCGCATCACAGATAGAAATCAGCTTTCTAGCCTATATCGACCTCTTAAACCAAATAGTATGGTAGAAATCCAATGATATGATAGAATTTTTATCTACTAGAGTTTTAACAATGAAATAAGTAGTGAGTTGCACTGTTACCAACTTAATAAATAAATTGCAATTACAAATGCCCACCTCCGGTTAAAAGTTATGTTGTCGCCAGGAGCGGCATAACAAGGTGTCGTCAGCTCGCAAGCAAGCGCTGACTCCAAACACACCCCTGTTCCGATCGCTAGCCACCTCTCCCTTGGGCAAGAGAAATCGCACAGCAGCCGGATTACAACCATCTACTGACAAAAGGTAGGTTTCGTCTGTTATTTTGTTTAGGATGCTGCTTATTGCTTTGGCTGTATAATAGCTTGGCTGTCTCTACCCAGGTCTAAAAGCATTTTTATTAAAGGTAAGAAAATACATATGTCCTTAACATATTTATCCAAAATTGTAGACCAACTATAATAATTTTGTTTTTAGCAATCAATAATACAGTCGGTTTTAAAATCAGAGGCTAGAATTTGCCATAAAATAAAGAGTAGTCTAATCCACTAGGCTTATCTGTAACAGCAATTTTATAAAACTACGTAAAAGTGGACACGAATTCTCTGAATATTTTCGTTAAATCATACTAAAACTTGACAAAACATGCTAAATGAATAAATTTTCCTACTGTGTTCATGTTTGCAAACCAAGATTTTAATTTTTGTACAAAATCACTATATTACATAAAAAAATTGTTTCGCCTTATTGTATTTGTCTTTATCGATTATAATAACTGCCTTGTATCTCTTTTTTACAACACATATTCAAATAAATACTCGAGTCAGCCCTATGAGGGCCTCAGCAGAAACGATACTTTTAGCGTTGGCGATTTTGCTTGTGCATCGATGCTACATTGCATTTCGATGACTGCTGTTTTTGATCGTGATATCAAAATGGCGCGTTTTTGCGATTTCTTCGATGCTAACTAACTAAGGCCATAACTGCGACATGCTGTCATATCATTTAATAGGTATACATACTTACATCACTTTAAGACATTAGTATGGTGGTGAATTACCCTTATGCTTGTACGCCATCCTAGCAATATATGCCTTACCCTTAAACAAACTATGGACAGATGTGGATCTTTGGAGAGGTAGTACTTACAACATATTTTTAATTATTTACTTTGCTTTGTGCTTTTCTTAGTAAGTTTTGTTTTCTAATAAACGGTATGCTTTTGGCTATTTGCTTAGAAATTTGTTGATTATGTATACTATACTAAAAATGTATGTAATCTTATAAAGGTGCGTTCTGTTTACTGCTTCAATGTGTTTAGTGTCATAATTCAGCCAAGTTAAAAAGACATAAATTCTGTATGACCCACTGTACAAATCTTACCCCAATGGCTTTGGTTGGATTATTGACATAAAGCGCATTATGTACATTATGTCGGTCAACAAAACGCCGCTTTAGCTGTACAAAGTCCTAACTATAATAATTAGTACACATGACTTTTGTTCTGTGAAGTAGAACCTTATCACACTCTAATTTTTTTGGCCGTATGACGATTTTATTTGCAAGTCAACTCCTTCCTTCCTTCCTTCTTCGATGTGGAGAGATTTCGCATTAAAGCATATCATTTCTCCAGCGTCATGTGTTAATATAGTCCTGTGCTTATATATAAATTTGGCAAAGCGCCAAATTCAAGTTTTATCGCGCGTCCTCGTTTACATGTCCCAAGATAGGGCGGGAGTTTTGGTGTGGATCCTTCAGAAATTGCGCGTCATGTCCTGCTTATTTCTTCATAATTCACTATTCATGAGCTTTCGGTGCACAATTCTTAACACGATTTCGTAAAACATTGCTAAAATATACACATCGAAACACACTAAATAAATTTAGAAAAATTAAACACGAAAAAACACCACTCTTTCTTAAGATTCGCGCCAAAACTCCCACAAGTCAACTCTTTGTCGTTGCGCAATAATACTTTTAATTTTCCGTTATTAATGATTATGCCCTGTTCGCTCTTGAGAGGTACTGTAAGTCAAAATATAAAATGTTATAAATATAGCTGATGCTATTATTTCTATGTAGTACATTTGTGAAATAAGCTGTGTACGAAGAAAATTAAAAATACTGGCGGCGTAAATCAGCCAAGCTGTTATTGCCCTTAATAAAATACTATTAATAAAATACTAATAACATTTGTGTTTTAAAAAAGTTTATTTAACTCCTTAGGCCTCCTATAAAGCGGCTTCTTATAACTGGCAGCGCCGCAAAGGCAACCACCACCACCAACAATCTTTCAGGGTTCAAGAGGTCAGCGATATCTACCATCAAAAGGTAAGCTATGTTTTCGATTACGCATTAAGTGTCTTCCTTAATTTCCCAAAAGCCACAGACAGCCTCGTTTTACGAACTGCTTCAGTCCTACGTGACAGATGCTGAGCCCATCACCGCATCACTGGTGATACAGTGTATGTAGATTATGGTAGCAGTCCCATAACTCGTAAATTACCAACTTAAGTGGTTAAATTATGGTAGCAGTCCCATAACTGGTAATTTACCAACTTAAGTGGTTAAATTATGGTAGGCGTCCCATAATTCATAAATTACCAACTTAAGTGGTTAAATTATGGTAGCAGTCCCATAACTCGTAAATTACTAACATAAGTGGCTAAATTAAAGACCAGGGACAGAATAATTTAACCGCTATGAATGTAATTAAAGTAGTTAGTTTTAATTTTTTTTTCTGTGTTTATTAATTTATATTTCTTGATTTTTTTTTATTTTAATATTGTAAGTTCGATAATTTCTTGAAAAATCAGTTATTTAGTGGTTTAACGGCAAGTAACTTCTGAATGCAAAAATACTAAATGGCTTTAAATTCTTACTGCCACATATTAAAAACATGATTATAAAAAAAAAAAACTTTAATTACAGAGATATAGAACTATTGTAATCAACAGTTTTTCTAGGAATAAACGTAGACAATAAGGCTGCAATTTAACTTTCATCTATCAGTTTTTAAAATAAAGGGAAACTTCATAAAGCCACATATGCAGTTAGAGAAGTTGGGAAGCTGTTTTGTAATGTCGACACTGCTCGTTTGGTCACCTTAAGCTATTTTTACTGTGTTATGTATTATGGTATTTTTGATGTGGATATTAATTGCAAAATAAGGTGTCAATCATTAATTTGGGTAGGACATTAAGAATAGCAAGCAAGCAAGATTTTTTGTGATAAATCTATGCAGACATTTTGGTTTTGAAAATGGAATGAAATGAAATTCTTAATATTTTTTGTGGTTTCTGTGTATCTGTAGTTAAGTGAAGTGACTATGTATACTCAAACTCAAATTTTTTTTATCAAGTAGTCTCTTGAACAGCACCTTTGAATCATCAATTTAATTATTAATTTTATAAACTGTACCAAACTGCACCATCGGTTCGGAATAATTTACTGCCCAGAAGAACCGGCAAGAAACTCAGCAGTTATTCTTTTATAGTCTTTCAACTTTACATTAAAATGCAATATAGTCTCACACCTAATAACATTATTTGTTTTAATTTAAAAAATATTACAAACTAGCTTTTGCCAGCAGTTCCAACCGCCCTTAATTCGGTTATCGGTGTAGGATTTCTACGGCAACTCCCCAATTATAGAAAAACCCAACTCACACTTGACGTTTTCAACTAGCTTATGTCCTTTGTCGCGACTCAAACTATCCATGCCAAATTTCATCTTAATCAATACAGCGGTTTAAGCGAGAAGCGGTAACAGACAGACAGACAGGGTTATTTTCGCATTTATAATAGTGTGGATGCACCAAGCATTTTTATGATTAATGCATTAATCAACTTTGTAATAGCTTTTTCTCATTAACCTAACTTTGACATATATTTTAAACTAGCTTTTGCCAGCCGCTTCGCCCGCTCTAAATTTGGTTATGCGCGTAGGATTCTTACGACAACTTCTCAATTATAGAAAAAAAACTACTCACACGACGTTCTCTCTCTCTCTCTCTCTCTCTCTTACCCTCTGTCTCTCTCTCTCTCCCTCTCTCTCTTTCTCAAAAATAACAAATAATAAACTACTATAAATTAATTTACTAATGGATTAACCTCGCGATCTTGGTGCTCCATACAAACTTTGAACCCCCGTTTAGGGGTGAGTTTTGAAAAATCCTTTCTTGGCGCACGCCTACATCATAATAGCTCTATTATTATATTTTGCTGCGATTTTATTTTAAAACTGCGATATCTCCTAAGATATTCATTGAAATTGAATGATGTAAAGGGCAGTTTTGTCTTACATTAAATACTTGTGACGAATAACGTATTTATTTGGATAAGGATTAATATCATGTTTATAAAAACACATAATGCATTATTTTGGAACAAATTTGGTTAGTATAAGAAAGGTTATAGTGAGCCAACCTTAAAAGATAGATATATGATGTCGCGGACTTTTCTTTAAAACTTTTAAAGGGGAATAATTCTGTGATATATGATTTTTGCGAAACTCTAACCGTTTACGCAGCGTACGCAGTGGAAGCTCTCAAAAAGAGAAAAATCCCGATTTTGAAACATTCCTCATTGGTGCTCCGCTCCTATTGGTCTTAGCGTGATGATATATAGCCTATAGCCTTCCACGATAAATGGGCTATCTAACAATGAGAGAATTTTTCAAATCGGACCAGTGGTTCCTGAGATTAGCGCGTTCAAACAAACAAACTCTTCAACTTTATAATATTAAGTATAGATTTATTTGGAGATTGATTAACCTTATTTTCTATAATTTTATTGGAAACATTAATACTTAGTATTGCAAAAGAGAAGACGACATTTTGAAACTACCACATTATTCTTCTTCCTTGTATTTACACTGTGTAGGTTACTATTTTTAGCAAATATGTATGTTTAAGGTACCTTATTATTGTTTCGAATCATATTTTATTGACTGAAATATATGTATTATTTCGATATTTCAGTGCACGCATGTAAGAAACCTGTTGCAACCCATAAGGCAAGTTTAGTTTTTACCTTAAACATTGGGTATTATATAGGTATAAGGCGTGGGCTATCGAAAAAAATATAAGATTTAAGCCATTAGATTCATTAATATTGCAGGCAAAATTAAAAGATCATTCGGTTAGTATCAGTGGATTATTTGGGTTGCGTGGATGGTTTACCACGATTTAAATATTATATGTTCGAATCTTGACGTTGTAAACAAATTTTTACTTCAAAATTGAGTTTAACGTAGTGTAAACTATCAAAAATAGTCTAAAACATACTACAGAACCTTGAGTTACACCACGAAGCTGGTCGATTTTTTTATTTATTAGAAGAAAGGTGTCTAATCTGGTGCAGCTTTTGAGTTTTAGAAGTTTTTACGAATCCTATGAAATTTTGTACTGAAAAAAAAAGAAATCAAACAATATTTATTCAAATAGGTTTCTAAGAACACTTTTGAATCGTCAATACAATGTAAACAATGTTAATTTCTGCCAAGAAGAGCTGGCAAGAAGTTCTGTTTAAATTATAATAATATTAATAAATTGTTAACATTTCAGACGAGTAAGCGGACGTTTAGCCGCGAGGGAAGTGGCATTGGATGGACAACGTGGGGTCGTGAAGAGGAAGCTCGACTACGAAGGCAACAACAAAAAAACCCCCAAGGTGAACGGCAGCATCTTGAAACACAAACGTGCGGTAAGGGTCTCTTGCAATATTTTAAACCCATATTTCACTAGGAGACCACTAAAAATTAACAATTTTAAAATTATTTGCCTCAGGAGGCTTTACACGACTTCACTTAAATTAGACTGACACTTGCACCCTACACAGCGAGAACTCGCTCGACTAAGCCGCCTGAACAATAAAAGCAGGGCATAGCGACTAATCGCCCGAACTGGGAAAGTACCTCCGCCTTACTAAAAACCGCGGCCATAATAAGGCTATCATTGGGTAGTGTTGTGTTCCTGGCGGTGAGTAAGGTTGCTGTAAGAGGACCGGCGGTGCTTGTTGCTGTCATTGCTCGGCGTAGACGCGGCGTACTGGTATGGCGATCAGGGAGACTTGATTAAACGGCTGACCGCTGGCCACTCATAGGTTGAACGGGTTGCGGCCCTGGGAAGCTGAACTATCAACCTGTGTAAAGTCTCTAAAGTAGTAGTCTTGCCGGAGAAGAAGACCGGGGTGGACCCAGCTACTACAACAGAGGGGTATCAGGGACCCTTTTGCTGAGTTTCAGCAGATCTAGTACCGCACCTTTCGTCCTTTAAGCTGTCTGTGTAGTTAATTCTTATATTAAGTCTTAGCAACTTTTAAAATAAAATGGCAAGAAGTAAAAAGAAAAGATTTTTTTCAGCGGCTACTCCATCCACATTTAAAGTGAACTTTTAATATATCAGGGGTATTCGCGCCAAATGTATGTTCGTCCGGGAGTATATCTGCTGTCGCCGCTTTCATAGCCTTAAAGACAGGGACCTATCGATATTATGGGTGCGCGTAGATCACAGCGACCACACTCGTGTCTATGCGTCCCTTTACAGGTCTCATAGCAGTGACACGGACGTAGTTCGACTCATCACTCAGTTTGACGACTTACAAAGTTCTAGAGCTTAACCCACAGCAGAACTAGTTATTTTTGGAGACTAACACCCGCTATCATGAGTGGCTCATTTCTCAAACCAATAAGTACCCACGAATATCTGCTCCAACGAGAATACCAGATATAAAGGACCATACGAGCTCCTTACTGGACCTTCTGCTGCCTACACGTCCGGACGGATATTCCGTCTCAGTGGATGCGCCTCTTGGCTCCTCAGATTAACCCGCGAGTATAAAACATAAACATAAAACGGCCGTGGCTTAATCGGTCTTGCAGAGAGTTTTGAAGCAAATTGCGTATTAGGCTTGGGCCTCGGCTCGTACTAATAAGGATCCGAATATTTCTTAGCTAAAACGCAAATTAAATGCTGTCTCGAAAGCAACTGCCAGAGTTAAATTCTAATTCATCGGCAAAATAGGTTTGCGACTTGCGAGCTATCCCTCTTGAAGTCATGATTTTTGGTCGCTTGCTAAGGCTGCCGATATGAACTTTTGCCAGTCGTCGTTACCAACATTGCGAAAGACCTATGATGACTTGGACCATACTGCTAAAAAGAAAGCCGATCTACTGGACAGTCTCTTTGCCTGTAACTCTGATATGAACGACAAAGGTGCTGTTCCACCTACTGTAACGTGGTGCGGTAATAACTTGCCGGCAATCTCCATTACACAGCGGGAGGTCCGCACGCGTTGCTTTCAGGTTGTTACGTTCCCTATAACATGGTTGAGCGAAGCGATGGCTGATTCATGTGTCATACTTGTGAACGGGTGCCGCCTGTGGAGGCTGGTCTGCACTTGCAAACTTCTTAGTATTCATCATCATGGTCATAAACGGATCATACTTGACGTTTTCAAGTAGCTTATGTCTTTTTCCGGGACTCAAACTATCTTCATGCCAAATTTCATCTTGATCGGTACAGCGGTTTCAGCGTTAAGAGGTTACAGACAGATTTACTTTCGCATTTATAATATTTATTATTATATTATATTCATGGATAGTATGGATAGTTTTAAGTATATGTATGTACATATGATTGAGAAAAAATATAAATATGATGGCGCTAATGCCACTAGTACATTAAATATCGGAATACTCTAATATCGGAATTCCTTCACTCGATTAACGATATTTGACGCTTCAAATGGTGCGCCCCCTATGCTACATAAAACAAAATAATAATTGACATGTTTGATTTTGTTTTTAGTAGCTTACTTACTTATTTTTATTACGTAATAAGTGTTTCGGTACATATTGTATAATTTTTAGCTAATTATCAAAGTATTGTATTATTATTTAAAAAGAACTTCTTGCCAGCTCTTTTTGGCATAAATTAACATTGTATTGACGATTCAAAAGTGTTCTTAGAAACCTATTTGAATAAAGTTTGATTTGATTTGATTTGAATAAGTGGCTAGCTTTACATATATTTAGCAGGTGAACAATAAATTTCTAGATAACATGTTACGGTTCAGTTTGGGATACGAACCCAAGCCTCGGCTAGCTATCAATTAGTCAGCATGACTCAACCCCTTGGCCGTCAAATTTGAATATAGGAATGAGATAATAGTGGGTTCGATTCTCGCCTATATTAAAGTTGCTAGTATTTTGGAACAGACACTTAATAAAAATATTCTTTAGGTACAATAATATTTATTTTATGTTTTCCTAATAACAAATTTATCTAAAATATAATTCTATTATAAGACCTAGATTTACTTAACACTTTACAATGGTTTATTACTTTTTTTTTTCTATTCACTACCTAATGGCACTGTATAGCTAAAGGCACTTTATTTTGGAGATTTAGGTCAGCCTAGGATTGATTGATTTCACGTCATTTCAGTTTGAAATACCACTATTGGGGCTAAAGAAAAAAAATCGTTAAAATTTCTCAAATTCATATCTGATAATGGTAGTGCTAAGTAAATGCTTACTTTCTGAAAGATAAAAAGTAAATGTCTTCTGTAAATTACTTTATTCGTTATTGCTGTCGTAAATGTGACACTTAGCGCCATCTAGTTATTATTAAGATTAACAGTAACACATTTATTGAAAACGATAGTTAAAGTTAAGCAACATCGGGCTGGGTCAGTAATTGGATGGGTGACCGCTTAATGGCACACTTTTTGTTTTTGTGTGTGTTCGTAAATTACATTTGTGTTTGTAAATTCCGCTAATGGTGGTAGGTACGGAGCCGTCGGTGTGCGAGTCCGACTTGGCCTGTTTATTTTATGTTTAAACATTTCGAACGTTTTAAACGCGAAAGACTTTGCAAATGTATTTATTAATAATTTAATACATTTACAGTCTAACGGCAAACGCCGCAGCAGCAGTCGTCGCTCAATAAATGTGACTCGATCGACTGCTGAGTCTGCAAACGAGCGACCGAGCGACAAGGACCCCCTGATGGAAACTACCATGCTGACCACATACACTGACTTTAAGGTATGCACAGTTATTAGCTTTTTAATTAATTTTTTGATGACTCACTGACAATAACTAAAATCAAGTGTGCGATTAATACTTGAAATACTTGTAAATATTATTATTTAAGATTTATACTATGATATTGTTTTGACTATGCCAAAATATATAATAAGTCAATAAAAAAATGCCATTTTCAAGTATTTTAAAGAGTACAGTTGGTAACCAATATTTTTATTATATGTCCTAAGTAGATGAAGTACAGTAGGTAGTATTTTCAAGAGTTTGCAACACGTGAGTAAAGTTCCTAGTGTATAAGGCGGCCATAGGTTACGGTGACCGCTCGATATATTGCAAACAAACTTACAAATTTCTATAGTTGTCGCAATAAGCTGTGTGTACCCATATAATGGAGGAAGATGAAGGGTTTAAGCAGTTGATGCGCGCTTTGCGCCTATAAATCATAGTCTAAAAAAGTACAGCAAGTGATCTTGATACAAGCTGTCATGCATACTCACTTCACATAAATCTTAATGTTCACACGTGTACTAGTCCCCTGTACAGTAACTTATGTTTAAGACACAAAATACAACAATTTTACGTATACTTTATTTTTATAGATAGCAATTTGTTAGAAATTTATTTCAATTTCAAATACATTTAAATAAATTGAATACAGGACCAGAAACAAAAAAATAACTATACGTTCTTAAAAAAAAACTATTTTCTTTTCTTTTTCAGGACAATATAAATGAAAAACAAATCAGTCGCAGTTCATTAGCACAAGGAAAAAACCAAGAGATTCCAAATATCCCTATCATTGTTTGCGAAGTTACTACACCGAAAAAAAATACTACTCAAAAGGCACCAATGACTCCTAAGATAGGTAAAGAAAATATTCAGCACAATCTGTTTGCGACGCCTAATAAAAACATTATTTACACTCCGTCACGACTAACAAGATCAGCTGTCAAGAATAATGATGTTTTTTTAACGCCAAGGGCACCACTGAGTGCGTCTAAAGTTAATTTGCAAAGAGAAAATACAATCGCCACATTGTCTGTAAAAACAACACCTAATACAATTAGCAGGTCTAAGACACAAGCAAATATTGTGCGAGCGAGAAATTTACCTCCCATTATTTAAGGTTGTAATGTGTCGGTAGTTTGATATGTGTTGAATCTCTGGTAGCTCAGTTACAATAAAGGGCTTTTTTTTTGTAAGCATCGGAATGTTTCAAAGTGTACACTCTTTATTATTTTGCTTTTGATACAATATTACATTAAATTATCTGTCTAATGCCGGGTTCACATGGTACGTTAGTACTTAGTCTATAAAATACTAAATTCCATCGTAAAATTCTTTAATTTTCGTAATGTATAATCTTACGTCATCGAGGATAATAAGTGTTTTAACTTCAAGATCCTTTTTTATGTGTAAAGGAAATAGAAAAGTAATAAGAAGTGTACTCTTTGTTTTTGCAACTTGAACGATTTTACAACAGCTGTCTTGTCCGATTTTTATTTTGAAAGATGTATTTTTTTTATCAGATTGTTAAGTATTGACTGTTTTTTCGTTAATTAAGGCATGTACATATTGACATTTATAATATTAAATTTAAAAATCTTGATAATAATTTTTAAGAATAGTTTTAGAGCCTACTCGCAGAGAGCATATGTATTATGTATAGTAAAATGTATTAGTTGGGTGACTCTGTTGTCGGTCTTGCCCGTGAGCGTCAGTAAGAGTACCGATTTCCATGTACTGCAAATTTGGTACGTTACTGCGCGAGATTAATGACGCAGTTAGAGGGGGGACGCCGTCAGCTCCGTCATAATGCACCACTTCGTTGACCCATCGAAAGACCGAGTTTTCCTACTATTAGATTTTATTACACATGTGGTTTAAGTTAGAATATTTCGTTTAGTTTTGAAATTGTGTCATTTTTACTTTGTTTAATTTTTTGAGATGTGGAATATTAGGTTTTAGCCAATTAACTTGGAATAATTTTGAATCGTTTCTCTTGTAAAATATATTTTTTAAAACGTAGTTTTTGTGTTGTACTTACCTTTCCAACAGTATTTAGTTATTTTATTTTACATGAACAGTTAGTGATTTAATTTCGAGATAAGGTTGATTTGCTGCAATATAAGATTTGTGTCGCTAAATTGTAAATGAAAGTGGGACTTTAAGTGCTTGGTGGGTTTTTTATATATTTATTACTTCAATCTTCATTTCAAGATACAGAAGTTGTGGTGTAATATATTCTTAATTTTAAAAAGGTTGTTTTATTGGCCGTGACCTATTAGACTGTTCAGAGCCTACTAGATACTAAGATGGTTAGGGGAAGTTACGAAGGTAAATTGTTGAATATTTGATACTATGTCGATATTTTTCGATTTTGACGTTGGGCCTTCTGATAGAAGGTTTAGAAGAGCGGTGGATGGAGACAAACATGATATTGAGTTGTTTTGGAAACAAGAACGGACTGAAAAGTTATTCGGTGACGTGCACATTGAAAGATTGATGTAAGTTTGAAATTCGTACTGTAATAAAGCCATATTTGATTACAAATATCTATTCACCAAGTAATGTAACTCAAATTGACATCACGAGATATGGTAGATGTTTTTTAAATGAACGAGAGGTGTAACCGATAGTTATTTTATTAGATCCATATTTTTATATAACCAATAATTTGTAAATTGTTAACGTGTCTCGGGATCTAGGAGTTCACTCCCGAACACAATCCCAATTCCAATCATCAATCTTAAGTTATCTCGTATGAGAACTAACAGTTTTAAATACTTATTACATTTGGTAATGAGTATTCTTAATAATACTATTTGGTTTTGTGACAAAAAGATTTTATACGTGGTTAATTTTAGCCAAAATCGAAGCGATATTGTATTTGAGCGTCAAGAGTTACCCTACTGGTCTGCTCGGGACCAAATAGAATATGATCACTACTCGGGCCAGTTGAATATCGTTGAAACGTGTATGTTTTAAGTACTCTTAAGTGTTCGGCACATTATTTGACGTCTGTAAGACAATCCCTTTACCCTTAGGTTGAGTTTGATGGCAGGTATATTTTATTTGCGCTATGAGATCCATAATGAATTTTTTACGTCCATAAAAATGATGATGAAATAAACTTTAAATACGGATTAATAGTGCTTTAAATACGGATTAATAGTGTTTTGTTTTCGTCGATTTAGATTAAATTGCTAATAAGGTTTTTTTTTAATACCAGCCCATACTTATAAACCAGCCTTTTTTTGAACCACTGATTTATACTTGTTAACAGAAAAATAAGAAAATTTTTTTTTCTAAAAATCATTGTTCCACTTTGACAATATAATGGAAAAAAAAATATTTAAATATATTAAATTTGCCTATTCGTTTATAAAAAAAATTTAATCGAATTATGTAAAAAAATTTTCAACTAAGCAATGAAATGTAAAAAATTTATACAAAAACAGTGAAAATTTTTAACTACATTTTCCGGATTTTTCATTTTTTGTTAACTTAGAAAAATCATTATAAACAAATAAAATTTAATACCGGAATCTTGTTTATTGAGTATATCGGAGTAAGCTTCAAGAGGAAAAAGATTTTTAGCTAAATTATTTAAACGTTTATGATAGATTTTATGTTATCTTAAGTTCATGAAAAATAACTTAATTAACAATTGGATAAGTTAAACAAAAATCAAGTTAAAATTTTTTCTGATAACTGGATTGTATTCCTTCAAGTGTCTAAATGATACTATAATTTATTTAAATTTATATTGATAATAAATATTATAAAAAAAATATTTTCTGACGCTTAGTTTGTTTGGCGGCGACGTCACAACGTTGAAACTGCCGCGCGGAGCGCTATTTTCAACATTAAATTAAAATTATAAATAATGGAACTACAATTTCGGGAGTCGAGACATTTTTTTATGAAAATTTCTCCTCTTTTAGAATCTTTTTTAAAAATGGAGCTTTTTTTAATAATTTTGAAGTTATTGTTAAAAAACGGAGACCACCTTTTTCTCTCTTCGTTTTTTGTTGATAACAATTGCAATATTTAATAGCAAAAAAATTCCAAAATTCCCCTTTTTCAGAATAAAATTCTGAATCCAAAAAACCAAACCTCATATTTTTAAATTTGTTCTAACTATTTTTCGCAGAAAACTCACTTCTCGACCAGACTAGTAGGGCTATAGTCGATTAAAAGGCAACTGTAGTAATTGGTATATTTGTCTCAAAATTCAATACTTGGCTGCTTACTCACTTACCTACGTAGGGATGTGATTAATTATTAGTAGAGTAGGTACCTAATAATATAAATGGATAATTTGCCGCCTCATGCAAATAACATTAAAGCATTTACTGTACTTCAAAGCTTTTCTTGTAACACGCCGCCAATTAGTTCTTTTCCCCCCAAGATCAGAGTTCATCGAAAGTAAAGACAACCCTATCAAACCGTCACAAGAAGCGTACAACCTCAGTCGAGCTGGTTTACTGTGGTTAAGTAGTCCTAGTGGATGAACTCTACTGTTTGTGTTTAGAATTAAAAAAAAGGACCATTTTCAGTGAGTTAAACACATTGTCAATATGTATGATAAACGAGAAAAAGGAAGTGGTTGGATTTGTGTCGCTGTGTGATCATCCCAATGTGCCCGGGGTGGACCCGGCCGACTGGGAGAATTGGATACGAAACATGTTTCAGTTTGTACCCTTGTCTATTTTTTATGTCCTATTTACCATATGTAAATTAGCTACTATATTAAATAAAAGACAGCTAAGTGTGTTTAGTCTCGCATTAATTCAGGGTTCCGTGAAATAAGAATTATTGCGAATGTCGAAACCGATCGAGCTCAAAACATTTTTTGTGGGATGTACTTATTTATGAAGCTCTTATTTTTTTTTCAGATTTTTAACAGATCACCGAATTTTACATTAAATATAACGTACCGATATCACGGGTCTGTAGCTCGAAATAAGTAAAATAAGTAACAGATCTAAAATTTCAATAAGTAACTTGTGTATTAGCGAATATTAAATTAGAAAAACAATATATTTTTTTTTTACCATAGTATGTGGGGTTTCAGGGCTCATTGAATAGAATACAAATATATTTTTAACTTGCTTTGTCAGTCGACCCGCGTTAAATAACCCGTGGTAATCGGCGTGGGATTTCTACAGAAACTCCTTGATTATAGTAAAAAAGTTTGCTATAGAAAGCTATAGCTGTAGATATTCCCCCTCGCAGCCTAGTTGGTAGTGTGGCCGGCTGCTGTGCAGAGGGTGTGAGTTCGATTTCCGCGCTGTACGAACATTTATGTGATAAACATTTGTGTTTGTCTTGAGTCTGGGTGTATTTATGTATGTATTTACAAAAAAAAAGTATTGTATATGTATTTGTATCCATAACATAAGCTTTGCTTACTTTGGGGCTCCGTTGCGACCTAAAGGAAGGACATTCAAGCAACCCTACTTTCGCATTTAAAATATGATCAAGTATGGCTTTTCAAAAATAAAAAAAATGGTAAGGCATCAAAGTTGTCAATTTTATATTATTTTAATCAAGGGGTCTATTTCAAAAAGTAAACCAGTTAGAATTTAGAATTTTTGTATTAAATGAAGAGCCTTAATCTGTGCACTATCGTACTTGACCGGTTTTTTCTATATTACTACCACTCATTTGTATTTGAAAAATACTTGTTTCTATGTATACATTTTCTGTTTCAGAAAGTATTTCCTATCTCGAAATACTCTATTTATTCACTTCATTTGTTGCGAAGACAGTGTTGAAGAGTTCTTTTTGGAAGAAGCGTTAAAATCTATTTTTCTCAATGATATGTATTTGATGCAAATCATCCTTTTAGTCCCTTCTGGTTGTCCCGAAGGTTTGCAATTTTATAATTATTTTCATTGGCGAAATATTACTTTATGTATGTATGTATGTTTAACATAATATAGTTTGAAAATACGTTACTATACTCTTAGCATATTGTTTTGACGTTATTGACTTATTTAATATTTATTGTTATTAACAGACTTCAAAAAAAGACCTTTATTATGTTCGACGGGAATTTTTTTTTTTATGTATGTCCACATATTTCTCCGTCATTGTGAACCGATTTCAAAAATTCTTTTTTATTCGAAAGTGTATGCTCCTGAGGGTCCTGAGAGGAGTCCCATATTAATGAGGTGGATTTAAAACTTAAACTTTCGGAAAAAAAATAAATAATTGATGTTAATTTTGAACTGGCGAAACGCGCCTTTTATGTTGATGATTGTATAAAATTTTGTTACAAGTATGGATGTTTTGAGTGTACGAGAAAGAAAGCGATTCGTCACTCAGATGCAAAAAGTAAAAGGTTTTATCAAAACAAGAAAAAACAACCGGCTTCAAAACGATGCACTAAAAAGGTAAAAATAATTACGTATTGCCAAAAATCAGATCTGAATTACCTTTTTGGTGCATCTTTTTGAAGCCGGTTGTTTTTTTTTTGATAAAAAGTTTTTTTTTTATTCCGTAATCAATGTCTCCGTCAATCAAAATAATTTTAAATAGATAGGTTATACAAAGGTTATATTTGTTCTTATATCGCCTTGGCCTTTGTTTGTCCTCACCACAGGAGCACAGACCTCTGTTTAGAAAAAGAAGGTTTAGGCTATACTCCACCTCTCTGCACACCAGTGCAAATTAGCAGGGGCTGGTCGAGCCAACGGCCACTCCACTGTCACAGTTTTTAAGCCCTTTTATTAAGTTTTTTAGTTTGATAAGGCCTTTGATATGGCTCCAAGATTACTGTCATATTATAACAGCAGCCAGGACCGACTGTTAAACGTGCCCTTCGAAGGTAGGTAGGTATGGGATGCTTGCAACTCCTTGATTATACTAAAGAAGTTTGTTATAGCAAGCTATAGTTGCAGTTATAGTTCGTTCGTGGAATTCGGATATAGTTACTCCCGCGGCAACTTTTAAATTTTCCGGAATACAAAGTAGCTGGTTCTTCTCCGTATCTTCAACTATCTCAGTGCAAAATTTCAGTTTAATTGAATGTTCCGTTGCGGTAGGATTTATTAACAAACGTTATAGTTATTTCCGTGGAAACTTTTGAATTTTCCGGGATGAAAAATAGCCCTATTCCAGGACCTAATCTATAGGTGTGCCAAGTTTTATTTCGACCCATCCAGTGGTTGAAGCGTGATTGAGTAACAAACGACTAAACGTTTAAACTTTCGACTTTATTATATTAATGGGATAGCTGGTAATTAATTAATTTTGCCATCGGCTGAGTGCCACCCACCCTATATTTTGGTCGGCGTGGGATTCTTACGGCAACTTCTTAATTATAATACTGAAGTTTGGCGTTAGTTCGGTTATAGTTGTTCCCGTGGGATCTTTTGAATTTTCGGGATAAAAACTATCTAATGTCCTTCCCGGGACTTAAACTATCTACATACTAAATTTCATCGAAATCGGTTCAGCGGTTTAAGCGTAAAGAAGGAACAGACAGACTGACAGACTGAGTTAATTTCACATTTATTATATTAGTATGGATAAAACATGTAAACGTACCGAATGGTGTAAAAGTCAGAACTTAATCTTGGTGGGCTGTAAGTACTAGATTTTGGCACCATACAACAATACTAATCTTTCCATTTAACTATCGCAATAGATGGATGACATAATGAATTACTTATGTCATTCGCCTTCTGAAGGGTGGGCGTTCGAACCCGGCGTGTATCAGTCTTCCTAAAATTCTCATGACGGTGTTATGTGTTCATGACTCTTCGGTGAAGGAAAACGTCATGAGCAAACCTGTATCCGTTAAAAGAGCGTATGTTCCTATGCCAGGCATTTCCCAAATAATAATAAAATTATTGTCCTAGAAATGTTGCCACAGATGACAAAGCTGACGTTTAAAAGACGTGGCTTACACAAGTGCTGTTCAAGACGGGATCGAGATGACGACTGCGAATGCCCCCTCGTAATGTATATGGCCATCAGACAGGATTTCTGTCCAAAGTTAAAAATAAGGCGGGCTGTGTGAGTATGGCTTCGATTACACCTTTTAGAGAGAACTGTTTTCTTTTACTCGCAGAAATAGCTGTAGACGTCAAGTATAATGTATTCTATGTATAAAATCACGCACGATTTTTATGACTTTATATGTCTTGACTTTATAAGAGTTACCGCAGCCATTGTTTGGTCCCTTCAGAGCTACATGCCTCTACTCAGAGAAAGTAGGCTTAGGATATAGTCCTTCGCCCTGCTCCAGTGGCAGAAGCTTTTGAGCTGGTGACCTCTTGACTCTAGAATACTTAAAATACTTTATACTTTTTTTCTTTTAAATACACGGCTAATGTAAAGTATTGCTCACTGTATAGTGCTATAAGCGTTGTGATGTTATTTAATCAAAACTATCAATCAAATGGTTTAATGATTTTATCGGTTAAAATCTTCATTTAATTTTTTTGATTCTAAAATTAATTAGAGAAGAAGACAATGACGACATAGTGGAAATACTGGACCAAAAATGCCCACGGCTGAAAGAGCTCTACGGGAATTATTACATCAGTGAAATTATTGGGCGCCATCCTGAAAGTCAAAGGAAAATCCTAGTTGCTGATGTAAATATATTTTTACCTAATTACTTAGTTAATATTCTTTATTCTTCCTTATGATCCTTTGTGTGAGCTTAGCTCTTGTCAATAGTACTCAAACCAAAGGTTGCCTGGCAGAGATAGCTGTTTAGCGATAAGGCCGGCTTCTTTTTATGGTTCCGTACCCAAAGGGTAATTAGCGGAACCCTATTACTAAGACTTCGCTGTTCGTCCGGCCATCCGTCCGTCCGTCACCAGACTGTCTCATGAACCTTGATAGTTAGTTGAAATTTTCACAGAAGATGTATTTCTGTTGCCTCTATAACAACAAATTTACAACAACAATAAAATAAATATTAAAGGGTCCCATACAACAAACGTGATTTTTTTGCCGTTTTTATAGATAATGGTACGGAACTCTTCGTGCGTGAGTCCGACTCGCACTTGGCCGATTTTTTTAAATCATGCAATAAAGAATATTGTATTGTAGTGTGTAGATTCCACCGTACCTTCATATAGTAGTATGAAGCAAGGTACTCGAAGTGTACAAGAAATGCATGAAAGAACAGCATTTTTTTAATTTACGTAGGTAAAAAAATCTTGGAACCAGTTATAAAGATTTTTATGACAATAACACAAAAGCCCTCAAGATAGTTAAGTACTTCCTTCATAGTTAAGTAAGACTGTATATTAGGTAGATTACTCGGCCTTAAATAAACTTAAATAGCCGTTAAAAAAAATGATCACCTGAATCCAAGTCAACCCGAACGCCTCTATGGGTAATCGAAACGCCCTACCTACTCCTTACACTTACAAGGACTTACACTACTCCTTGCAAGAACTCACTAAAAAGTACGGTTTTCGGTATAAAATACTAGGACTTCAAATTATAAAATACTGGTACTTCAATACTATAAGATACACCGTAGTATAATCCGAATGTTTTGTGAATTCGAACACTAGGTAGGTATATACTTCCATAAACATGCCTTCTACAGTACCTAGAGGGATGTATCCGTACAAAACGCTGCGAAAGTAAATTGAATATAACATGTTATTTAATACGCCCATACATTTTTAAAATAGTTTAGCCAGTTTTGATATCTTTAGTACATTTTCCACTTGAAATAAAGTTTAAGAGGTGGCATTGACGACATGGTTACGCATTTTCTATGGTGGTAGTAACCGATTGTTTGCACTCTCATAGTCGTTCTGTAGTTTCAGGAGAGAGCTGTCGGTGTCATGTGTCTTAGCACAGACATAGACTATGATATGCTTCAAAAGAAATACCAACTCCAGCCATACTACGGGCTGAAGAAAGCCACGCCTTTAGAAAAAGAGAAGAGAAAAAGAGCCAATTCACTGCTTAAAACTTTTGGGTATAAAACAAAAATTATATATACAGTAGAAAAGTAGAAGATAACTTATTCGGTAGGTAAGCATGGTAAACATGTTCAGGGCTCAATCCAAAAATATTCTCGTATTCAGAAAACTTCATTTATTTCTTACGAAACAAAAAATCGGATTCTTGTAGTTATCGGCAATTAAAACTAAGCCTTAATATAATGCCATTTTATGTCTGAATTTTAATTATTTCAGGCAGCCTATAATGCTAGGGAAAGTGAGCCCTTTTGAACCGATCGGAGAATTGAGACCAAAAATGGTAAGTAAGAGTTTTCTAATGAGTGCGGTCATTACATGGTTGAGCGAAGCGATGGCTGATTCATGTGTCATACTCGTGAACGGGTGCCGCCTGTGGAGGCTGGTCTGCTCTTGCAAACTTCTTTGTATTCTTAGTATTTAGTCTTACTTTTTTGTTTTGTTTATTAATACTGTAAGACATTGATTATTCCTTAGTGAGGAATACATAAACTGTCTTTTGTTTATATTAGATACTTTTTTATGTTGTGCTTGTGCTTTATATTTGTAATGAAAAGTGTCCTTTTATGATAGGGAGGGCATTTTCCAATATTTTAATTGGAAGCTGTAAGAGAAAGGGAGAAAAGAAATGGCCTTGCTGAGTTTCTTGCCGGTTCTTCTCAGTACAAGGTCTCCCGCCCTGTAGACTTACGAACCGATGGCGTAGTGACATTCATAAGTGCTCAATTATTGTAGCCTAAATTGAATAAATTATATTGAATTTGAATTTGAATTTAAATTAAAAGTAGTTGCTGTGGTGATGAGGGGCGCCAAAACAATCGCAAAAAAAATATTGTCTCCTTTTTGACATTAGCGGAATCAAAGACTCAAACACGTGATTCTGACATGGAGAAATTGTAAAAGATCAATGAACCAGTTCTACTACCTTAAACTACAATATTTATTGTTACTATAGATGTTACTTTAATAAAACTTCTATTTGTAACTCGATATTTTGAGAATTTTTTACCAACATAATAAGTAATTAAAAATTTATAGTGGTTTATGAAACTGTCATATTGTATAGGGGTAATAAAACTCGGGTGTAGGTTCAGCCCAACCGCAGCACACGAGTGTTTTAATATCTTGTGATTTGCAGTTTTATACACTACTTAATCTCCCTCATGTTATAGGTAAAATAAAAACAAAAATGCCTATTTCTTGATTATTTAGGCAAAAGGTTGCAGATCATTTCAATTGCTGCATCTAATATTCCGGTGGAATATAAGCTAAAATAAACTTTATCCAATCACGGAACTCTTGGTGCGTGAGTTCGACTGATTTTATTTACCTGTAGTTTATGAAGTTAAACTAAAATCTAAAAATGTAATGTTTTTTAACACAACGATCGCTTTAAAAGGATTCTCAAGAAAACCCAAAGCAGTGCGAAAATCGATCAATTAGTAAGGGCAAAGTGTACTTCGGACGAGGCAGTACCGCTATTCGTCGTAGTTTTGAACATCTCTACTATCAGCACCACTCTGATGACTACAGTGAAAAGATGACGTCACCCAACCCTTCCATTGCTACTAACTTTTCAACCACCGTCGCACTTTTGGAGGGAGATCCTTTTGACTATGATATAGTCAATATAGATCCAGATTTGTTGGCGATACCGGAAGTGTTAACTCTTAGCGGGTATGTTTTACATTGAAAACCACAATAATTTTATCATGTAAATTTGATGGTCACCGCACACTAATGATAGTTTCTAAATCGCACGATTTGGTGTATTTTTTTCATCGCAAATCGCAACGGATTCGCGACTGTCAGTCACTGAGCTGCTTATGGCTTCCACGAATGTTGCTATTTTTAACCTGTGTTTTTTTGTTTGTTTGTATGCTATTAAAAGTACTTAACGTCCTAATGTTAAGTAGCAAAAAAAATAAATAAAAGACAATTCAGACTTTAAAAGAACTAAAGAAGTCAGCTCGCGTATAGCGATGGATTCTCTCAAAATGTAAAAATGAAAATTTAGATAAAAAGTCAGTAACAGGAATTATTCTTTAGATTTTTAATTAATTCTTTTTGAGTCTGTTTATGTTCCGTTTTCTTTGACGATTAATATCAACTTAGAGGTAGTTAAATCATACAACTGAAAGTTTTCAGTGAGCGGTGGCCTTTATAGATAAACGGGCTGGAGTATGCTTCAGTTATTACACTACTAACCTACTACATTTATTTAATAGGTAGTTACTTAATTGTGTTGTAGTTTTTTTTTTATACCACTAAGTTGGCAAACAGCATACGGTCCGCCTGATGGTAAGCGATCACCGTATCCTATGAACGCTTGTAAACACCAGGGGCATCACTCGAGCGTTGCCGACCCTTCAAAAATACAATAACTACTTTTTTGAAGAATCCCATACTAGTCTTGTAGGAAGTAAACGCAACCTCCAAATATCACTGACTTACCAACTCATCCACTACACAAAGTATAAAAATATATTTATTTAGATATGTATTTCTGAATACTAAATGGATGTTTTGGTAAAATAATATGAAAATATTCCAAATGTAGGCTAATGGGAGGCAATGTACCTACGCTGTCGGATTAACTAGTTATTTATAAACACACACCTACTAAGATTTCAAAATGTATTTATAAAATAAATGATTTCATTTCAGATTTATTTCACAAATATAGCTTGCTTTTATTATACCTAAATGCTTGGTATGATAAAATAATACTTTGATTAAATTGAGGGATTATTTTTAAAATTCAACCAAACACTATAGTAAATTGTAAGTATTTAATTTCAGAGGCAAATCTTTCATGAAAGGAGATTCGATTTCGTATCAACCTAAGATGTCAAGAATAATTGAAAACAAAGTTTTTAAAAGACGTAAGTATGCCACACTATTCCTCTGTCGTTACCTCACTGCTGAGGATCGTGCGTGACTTAGACGACCAAGCACTTGTATACACCGTCGATACCTATCTCTTTTCCATATCAAAGTATACATAATAGACAACAGGCCCATGGCACAAATTATCCTGTGAAATAACACACCGTGAGTTACGTTTAGAAGGCTACTACTATATAAGTATTGGGTTCTACAAAAAATAAGTTATTGGATTTCTGAAGGGTCGGCAACGCGCAAGTGATTCCCCTGGTGTTGCAAGCGTCCATAGGCTACGTGACCGCTTACCATCAGGTGGCCCGTAGGCTTGTTTGCCGCCTTAGTGGTATAAAAAAAAAGTAAATAACACTGCCATATACCATCACTTTTGAGCGGCACAGGTGAGGTCCTACATGTATAAAAATCTAAGTGCGAATGAGGAATTACGAATTATTATTTTTGTACAGCTTTCTTCTAGTTGATAGATTATTACAAACAAATGACAAAAACCTACTGCCGTACAAAAGTAGTGGTACATTTACAATAACCTTACCTACTTATATATCACATTATAGGTCACGGAAAGGGTTACGACCCCCGGCTTTTCACCCCTTTTTTAATGGGAAATATATCTGTATAAGTATCTATAGAAAAGGAATTACACAAATGACGTACAGTAATAAATTACTTTTATTGCTTCGACAATTATCGGCGAATTGAAAATTTGTGCAGACTTACTGTACCAATTCTGTTGTACGGCATATGGTTTTTAGTCATTTGCAGCTGTAAAATTCAATTTAACCATGTACTTACCTGTTCCGCTCAAAAGTGACGGCATATGGCAGTGTTATCTTCTGATAGTAGCAGCCTTCTAAACGTAACTCACGGTGTGTTATTTCACAGGGTTTAGTATTATGATAATGTAAATCTAGGATTCATTTTTTTTAAATTTATTACGTTAAGTTTAATATTAGGTATATTAAGTTTTATTATTTAAAATTTACAGCAAGAAATTCTGTTTATGGGAATTTGTTAACATCAGTATCGAACTACTTCGGTGAGGCGAATGCCTTTATTATTGAACTATTTGCTCTAAGAGAGGATTTTGATGAAAGGTAAGTAAAAACGTTCTCATAATTTAGGTATATTGTGCAACAAACTTTTCTAGCCCGGTAAAAATTCATCAAAACTATTATACCAACCTCACACTTGACGTTTTTAAGTAGCCTATGTCCTTCCTCGGGAGTCAAACTATCTCCATGCTCGCCAATTTCATCGTAATCAGTATAGTAGTTTAAGCGTGAAAAAGTAACAGAAAGACAGGCAGGCATTACTTTCGTATTTATAATATTAGTACCTATGATTACTCGTATAGTATGGATGTGAACTGAAGGCTATGTCATACCCTAGCAAAATCGTGCCGTTACAACCAGTGTACAAAGACATATTACGCTTTTCTTTATATGTAAAGAGACACGGTTCCGCGTACTGTTATACCCCAGTTTTGTAAGGGTTGTTGCTAAATAAGGATTCTTATCAGCATTAATTCTCTTTTGTTATGTCAGCATATCTTGGGAGGCCCGTAATGCCACGACACCGGCTTGCCAATTCGGATACATCATTCGTCGCGATTGGACATCCACCGAATACTTAAAAACTCTATTATTTTCTATGTCCAATTTTATTTTAAGTTTATTAAAATGACATGTGTAATAAAGAAATCTTTTTTGTAAGGAGTTACCGTAGCTTCATACATAAGTCATAACAGTACGATAGGCGCTAGCACGTGAGCGCACGTTAAAAATCTCACTCACTCGGTCATATTAATATATATTTTACGAAATAAGAATCAAGAGAATATTACCCTTAGTTTTCCAAACAATTTGAATTTAAGCCCAAAAATAGTGTGCCAAATTTATTTATTTTTCTACTGATCAATAGCCGAATCTACTTAATTAAGGTTTGAAATAACATATATTTATTTCACGTCAAAAAGTAAGAAGGCTGTAACAAAATAAATAAAATATTTGCAAAATTAACTCCTTTGGGTTTGTCATCACCTTAAATAGAAACGATGTAGTAAAAATCATAAAACGATAACCCAAAAAAAAAAAATGAAATTTTCATAATTTGGTTAAATCTGCACCTTAATTTTTTTTTTTAAATATGTTCTGATTCCAGGCAAAGTTTCGACTTCTTGGAAGCTGCTTTTGAAATCATGAAAGATTTAGATTACTGCGTTATCCGCGTCCCATGTGCTGAAAAACCTTTACATCTGCTTCAACATTTTTGTGTAAGAAATCTAAACTTTTTCTGATTTTCTTTAATTCCGTTTCCGAGTGAGCTTATTTAAAAAATAAGTAAATTCTACGGCAAAAGCCGCAATGAACGCGAGATGTTAGGTGTTGGCGGCAGAACGTATCAAAACGCAAGGTGATGCAGTGAGGAAAAAAGGGTTTTAAGTGGAGGCCGCGATTCTGAAAACGCAGTGTGGTACGGTCTTCTACTAGGTGGACTGACGATCTGGCGAGGTTTGTGGAAAATCGCTGGATGGTAGCAGCTCAGATTTGTTGATCATGGCGTGATCACAACGTATACACAGATTGATATTTGGCTTCGTGATTGTTAAGATTGTATTGACAATTCAAAAGTGTTCTCAGAACACTTAAATAAATATTGGTTTGATTGATTGATCTTCATAATGTGGGCGTATTTTCAACGAACTTATTTTCACAGATCACTTCAGTTGTGCATGATCATAGGTGATGAGCCTACCGCTGCAACACGGTCTCTCATTCGGCATCTGGACTAGAATGGCTTTCTATTTCACCTACAAGTCATACATATATCATTAGCTAGAATCTTTTTGATAGTTTTTGACGAACTCTTATAAGTAGAAAGTCATATATAATAATTAATAAAAAACATTATTTTGCAGTACGTTCCAAGTCAACCATTCAATTGCGCTAAATACGCTCTTTATGTTTTACACAGAAGTTCTTTGCTGAAGTATGTATAAATTCTTTAATTTCTTCTTTTAATCTTGTTCCAATCTTAATTTTCTAATCTATAAAATAAGATGTATTTATTTTTTACAGTAAATTAAGAGTCCGTAAAGCTGAATTTATAGATATACCGCAGATTGCACAACTTCTTCAAAACTTAGAAGGAAAAGAGACCATTTGGACGGTGGAGAATGGAATCTTACGTCGGAAACAGCTAACTGCTTATGTTTTAATAAGTGGCATGTCTCTAGTAGGATTTGGAATTTTGGAGTAAGGTTTACTAAACAATGTTTTATAGCAGTGGCCAGTGGTGTTATAGCATTATAACCCGGTAGTAATTTTGTAGATTTCCTCATACCCGTTGCTGTAAATGAAAAAGATAAACCTCGAGCCAGGACTTGAACCTGCAACAATTCTTACAGTCCGTGTAAATGCTTTAGTAATTTAGCTATCGAGGCACAAGTCTGGCATATGAAAATGCGAACTGCATTTTTGTCGTGGAAATACTAGGATTGATCTACTAGGACTTTATAAGTCAGTAAGATTTTTTTTGACGCTTATACCCTTGGGTTGGGTTGGGTTGGGTACTCAGGGCCTAAGAATGCAGATTCAGTTGGTTATGCATCTAAGAATTCTAGATATAAATGTTATGAATAATATAAAAAGATGGATTGAGGAAATGAAAACGTCTTCATAATACGATATCTGGACCAACCACATTTATAAAGGTTTTCCTTTAAAGGAAAATGAAAATAAGAATTTCAGCACATCATACCATAGCATAGCATGGGTATATGGTGTGGAAATAGGGTAGGCTCTAAGAAGCCATTACCTATGTATACATTAAAATTTCATTTTATTACTTACGGAATTTAGGCGCACACAAACAAAAATTGATTTTACTGCAGGGATTTGAAGTGCCTTAAAAGTATTTGCCAGAGAAAAAACACATTCAAATAGTACTCTATTTGAATAGTTATCAAGCATAAATATACCTTTGTTTGTGTGCGCCTAATAGGGTGGAAAAAAAAGGCGGTCGTTGGGGTGAAAGTACGTTTAATATTGATGAAATAAAAATTTTACTGAATAAGTGCGTTTTATATAAGTTTATTTGAATTTAAAATAAATACATAAAAGTAATACTGAGAGTTTAACACAAAAAAAAACCGGCCCAGTGCGGTAGCACCGAGGGTTCCGTACTACCATTAACGTAATTAACAAACAGAAACAAAAGTTTGCAGTAAGCGGTCACCCATCCAATTACTGTCCAAGCCCGACGCGGACGTTGCTTAACTTTAAATATGGTCTGTTTCGCTTAATAATAACTAGATGACGATGTAACGGTGATTTAAAATGTTAATGGCTCGGGCCCGTCCCACACTTGGCCGGTTTTTATTATTTATTGTTATACTTTAGAGCTTACACACACTACAAGATTTGATCACTGCAAGATTATATGTGTTACTGTTTTTACGATACAGCAACTAGATTATAAGTTTGTATCCTGTACTGCCAAGCGCTGCGCCTGAATTCGAACGTAAATATTGTTAGTAATCAGAATGTTATAATTTTATTTTTCTGTAATGTTACTTGGTTCCTAAACTTATATTTAATACCTGTTTTACGCAAGTACCAACCTATATCATCCCCACTTTACGTGTGGGGGACGTTACTTTTTAAATTCTTTCTTATTTTCTTTCATCACTTTCTGGGCCATGCCAAATTAAGGCTTTCTAGTACTAATAGTCTCAGAGCCAAGCCGCTGACAGACAGAAGGGCAGACGGGCAAACGGACGGACATGGCGAAACTAAAAGTGTTTCTTGTTGACTACGGAACCCTAAACATGACCATATTTCAGCCGTAAATTTTTATTGCGTTGACAAAGAAACTTGAGTTTTTTACGACTTCAAGGGACTGTATATGACCTTAGTATTTGATATTAATTTAAACTTGATACCTTCGCGCATTACTAAGAAAAAGGATCTTGACAGACAGACATCAAAGTGAACCTGTAAGAGTTCCTTTTTCCTTTTGAGGTATGGAACCCTAAAAACTTACTACTTAAAGTAAAACAATTCCAAAGACAAACATATAAACCTGGTCCGAGTAGCCCAGTGCCAATAGTGGTAGACGCTTCTCGACCTAGTGGCCACACAACTGTCAGAATTTAAATGCCGGTTTTAAGACCTCTGACTTGGCTAAACGACTGCTGTCATAATAAGACAACAACCAGGACCAACTTTTCTTGCCACTAGACTAAGCGGTTACCCATCCGGGTACTGACCACGCCCAAAGTTGCTTTACCTTGCTTATCGTATATTGACAAATGCGACAGGTTCACAAGCTCTTAAACATTATTTAAGACATGTAGGTATCATTTGAAATTAAATGCTCTTATTTTTTTTTCAGACCACCAGAGCAAATGGACTTCATAAGAGCGAAGTACAATTTAAGTTCTTTTCACATACACAAGCACCATATGAGGGGCCACGACATAGGTGCTGGATTTACGACTTTGAAAGCTGCCTTGGTGTATCCTGTATTTGAGGCACATTTCAGATTTTTCGCTAGAGAGATGTTACGGCTTTCTGGCAATGGCTGCTTGATGTGGTTGACCGCTTACAGGAATAAATGGGTAAACATAAATTAAGAAACCAGCCAAGTACGTGCTGATCACGCAATTTAAGTTAGGGTATATGTATAGAATAAGAATAATTGAGGATATTTAAAAAAAATTCTGAGCAGCGTCTGTTGTTCATTTTTCAATTTACTGTATTTTTTTTTGTTGACGGAACAAACATGTTTTAAAACCTGAACTTAGACTATACCTTTGCAATGCAAAAATTAATATCTCCATCCGCTCCAGTAGAATTCTCAAAAAATAGTAACTGACATACATACATACACACGTACAATATTCCGTTATGTACTGGTCCGTCTCGTGGGTAACTCTAGAAAAAATTACGTGTGCATACGTGCTAATGTGTGCGTGTTAACAATATACGTTAATAGGGTGGTAATCATTGTGGTGTTGGGAAGTGATGTTGACATTAGAGAGCGGCGGATATTGGCCGTATATACTGCAGGAAACTCTATTATACTCATATACTATGCCGCCGCCTGAACCTGTAACGCCCAGGATCATTCTTCGGCGACTTTACATGGTTAGAACCACTGAAGGTTCCCCTACAGATTTCCTAATTTTGGATACTGTCTCGTAGAGAAAATCCGAGTATATAGCTCTTACGTATGTCTGTATCCTTACCTGCCCCATACGTCCCCATTTTAGGGACACGGCCTACTTAACCACAAGGGTGATTTGAGCTACCTATATTACATCAAGCGGGCCCAGTGCGGATTGTGGACTTCATACACGTCTTTTTTTGACGTATGTATGAAGATTTCCTCAAGATGATTTCCTTTACCGAAAGCCAGTGGTTTAAATAATGCCTTTTTTTTAAATTTACTTAAGAAATTAAGCCATAAGACAGAAAAAAAATCATATCGATGGGTTATTGATTGCCCAGAGCAGATTCTAGTATAGTTATATTTTACGAATATGGGCCACCAGGGAGCGCTGCAGTATATGTTTTCAAAAAAATCTGTGCAAATTTTTATTATTTTTGCGAATTTTTGTATTACATAAAGATGGTCACAGCAAATCGTCTCGCCAGACGGCGTTGCACTAGATATTTTCTTCAAATGCTTGGGCTTTGATTTAATTAATTTTAACAAGACTTGTTTAACCACATCATACAATGTGATGCGAGAACCATTGACCTTTATCCCTCAGTTCAATGTTTGCTGCGTATATTTTTCCAAATATTACATATTTTTAATTTATGATTTAAAATTTATTTTTAATTTAATTTATAATAAATATACACACATAAAAACAAAACTTGCGATAGTGCACAAGAAAAAATATTTAACTTATCTTATTACCTTATTCAGAGTTTTTGTTACCGGCAGAGTACCTATTCGGAGCACACTTATGTCATCCATAAATTCAAGATGTAGGATGTAGGAAGTTCCCTTTAACCTTAAGTTCATTATGTCCTGTAAAACCTATGCAAATTGTCAAATTACCTACCAGTTATTTCTTACAGTAAAATTTATATGTAGGTATACACCAAAACACGTTTTGTATTTCAAAATTACATATTTGTAGGTAGCACACAAAGCCAACTCTATGGTATCTTCTATGATACCGCTCCTGCCAAGAAAGTCTGAAATAGATTGCGCCCAAGTTTTCGAGCTAAAGCGTATTGATAAGTTATCAAAAAATATGTAAGTAGGTATTTTTCTTTGATATCAGACAGCACGTACATAAATAACGTAACGCATTACATCCATTTTGACCCTCCGTTTCTATTTTAACGAGACGTAATGATTTGGCTAGGCACCTACTGTGAGCGTGCCCGAGCTTAACGAAATAATTTAGCAATTTTGATTGTAGAGTTTTGTCTACTGCACTTACTTATAATTTTACGCTTAATTGTCGTTTAGAGACTGTTCTAAAGGTATTCTAAGTATAATTGACATAAAATTTATTTATTTTTATGTATTAAACAACATACCACGTACAGAAAGGCGCAGCGTGGGATGCCCCTCAGCCCGCGGTGGATCGACGACCTTAAAAGGGTGTCGGTGGTGGCGGAATGCGAAAGGCAGGGGACTTATGCCCAGCAGTGGACCAATATAAGCTGATATGATGATGATAATGATAATAATTAGATATTAAAAAGAAATCATCTCAAATAAATTTAATTAAAACGTTACATAACGCAGTCCAGATCCCCTTTTCCCAATGTAACGCGACGTAACATATAAATATGTAATAATCGGTCAGATACCTCCCGCTTCCTCAAAGTGCGTTACGCAATTTATTTGCGTCCCTCGTATATGCGTAGCTTTGGCATGGTAATTTAGTATTGTTATTTTCAGAATGGCTTTTAGCACATGGTTTCTGAACAAAAAACTAACAAGTTTACCAAAAGTTAACATTGACACGCGGATTCTAATAGTGGGTGCATCCAGGACTTGTATGGCTTTTTTAGACACTTTGCTGTTTAGGTTTGTGTCTTATTCGATCAATATCTGCATGTTTTAGTTATACTATATCAAGCTCCATGTTTAGGGGGTTAGGTAGGCCAAGGATCAAATGACAAGACGAAATACCGGCTACGGCAGTAAGAATTTGATTAATCTAGTAAGGGACAATATAGGCTGGCATTCTAAGAGGATGCTTTTACCCGAAAGGGGTCATACACATAGCAATACTACCTTTTAAGCGCGGTTCCACTTGCCCTAAATATATTCGGTTTTCGGTGTAGGATTTCCACGCAACTCCTCAATAATAGAAAAAACCGACTCATACTGGACGTTTTTAAGTAGCCTAATGTTCTTCCCCGGGACTCTAGTAAAGAGGTAATAGACAGACAGAGTTACTTACGCATTTATAATATTTATATGAATAACAATAATTTCCCAAAAAATATATATTTATTTATGTTACGTTTTTCAAATAAATAAATATGTCAATTATGTAATGAATAAAGCTCTTTGCCTGTGGCTCCACATGCGCTTAATTTGGTTATCAGCGTGAGATTTCTGCGACATCTCCTTGTTGTAGTTTATCTACGTGGAGTTAGATTATAGTTATTCCCGTGGGGACTTTTGAATTTTATAAAAAGCTTGAATCTTTCTCCGTCTCTCTAACTATCTCTGTAACAAAATTCAACTCAATTGAAGGCTCCGTTACGATGTCAAGGAAGGTCAAAGAAACAAACTCACTTTCGCAATATACTAACATTTTATACTTTTTCAGTGACTCTTGTTCATATCTGACGTTTACTAACGTAAGTCTCGTGTCTCCTCACGGCTTGCCTTACGTACGTCAGTCAAAGTCCACAAATGAAACTATGTTCCCCAAGTATCGGACGAATAGTGACAAATATCTCAAGAGCGTACCGTACACTTACTACGTTAACGTCATTCACGGAACCATGATGGAAATAAACAAGTAATGTTATCCCATCTCCATTATCAGTGGTCCATACCAACTTGGTAGAATATTACAAATATATTTTGAAATCAGGGCCCCACACATGCAAAGTGGGAATGAAAGAAAAAATAGGTATCCAATCAACTTAAGTTTGTGAACGGAACTTAAATTAATTTTGAGTTTATACACAGTTTTTCCAATTCATATCTCAGTGATGGTTACAGTATCACACAATCATCAATGCGGTCCCTAAAATAAAAAAAAAAATTATAACAACTTTTATAAATTAAGTATATGACTGGAGTTAAGTAGAATTACATCTAAATCGTTACAGCCGTTCCCAATGATACCCAAATAAATATATATGTACAAGAATTGCACATATATATATGCAAGAATAAACACAAAATTATTAATGACTTGACCACGTCAATTCAATTCAATATAATTTTATTCAGATTAGGCTACAATAATTGAGCACTTATGAATGTCACTACGCCATCGGTTCGTTAGTCTACAGGGCGGGAGACCTTGTACTGAGAAGAACCGGCAAGAAACTCAGCAAGGGCATTTCTTTTCTCCCTTTCTTTTACAGCGTCCAATTAAAATATTGGAAAATGCCCTTCCTATCATAAAAGGACACTTTCCATTACAAACACTTCCGAACACACAATTTTGGTTTATAATATCGGTCTAGCCGTTAAGGAGAACTTTAGTTTAGTGACGTTCACAAAAGAATTATGGATTTAAATATTTATTTCCGGGGTTCTTACTGTGATTATTTAAAGATCTTGAGTTTATTGAGTATCATGATCGGCTCATGATCAGCCCCTTATTGGCTATTTAGATAATCTTAGTAGATATTAATCTTAGTCGTATTCACGGAAAACAATAACAAACAGCCGGAAATAATGAAGGTTTTTATTATTGCAATTTAACTACAGAACCCTAAAAATATGTCTTAAATTGCAGACAAGAAAAATACGTAACACTCACAAGTGGATTACGATATAATTATGATCTTCTGTTCCTATTGTGTGGAAAACAATACCAGCATCCTGAATATCTTAAACCATTGTTGGAACGAGAAAGACAATTTAAGTGAGTTTATACAAAAATCTTCATTAAGGTGATTTAATTTGCATTTCTGACCAGTTGATAATAGACAAAATAAGGCTACTTTATACGACAACACAGATATTTTTAGCTACTATAAGTGTTATTTAACACTTCATAAAGGTAATGACCCGCAAAGTGCGCGTTTAATGTGAGTAGTTACAGGATCGTCACAGAGAGGTGGCACGGGCCTCCTCGAGACTAGAGAGCGAGTACATAATGACCGTAGCATAGAATCCTAGAATCCTTTCGGCCTACCCTACATACTACTAGAAAGCTATCTCTTACTTTTTGACTCCCTCGCAGCCTAGTTGGTAATGTGGCCAGCTGCTGTGCACAGGGTGTGGGTTCGATTCCCGCACCGGAAAAACATTTATGTGATAAAAGTTTGTGTTTGTCTGGAGTCTGGGTGTATATATATATGATATGTATGTATTTACAAATATATATATGTATCCGATGTCTGGATAAAACAAGCTTTGCTTACTTTAAGGCCTGACGGCGCTAAATGTAATGTCCAAAAATATTTATTTATTAATGTATGAGGGGCAGCTTGAAAATACGCCCTTGCTTGTACTGTAGTCCTTAAAAGCGTAAAGTTGTTCGAGAAATAGAGTACAAAGAGTAAGAGCACTCTGCAACCTATTAACCTCTATGTCTATACGTATCAATGCGGTTTACCTGTCTAGACCTACTACGGCGCGGCGTGATAACGTGGGCACCAGCGATAGGTCTGATCCATAACTCTTAGTCGCTTAGCGAGCTATGGAGATAGCTATGCTTGGTGTTTCTTTGAAGGATATGAAATGAGGAGATCCGAAAATGAACTAAAGTCATCGCTCACATAGCTTAGAAAACAAGCAAGCCGAAGAAGCAGAGGGCAGATCGTATCTGTTGCAGAACCAATGGCCGTTGGTCAAGATATGTTCTAGAGTGGAGATCAGGGATCGGTAAGCGCAGGGTATCTAGATCGCACCCTCGCCAGGTGGACGATGTTGTTTATGTCTTTTGAGTACAGAACCCTAAAAAGCAAATAGAGGAATATACATTTATAATGAACAATACAATAATTTAAATTCAAAATCTTTTTATTCAAATGGGTTTCTAGGAGCACTTTCTAATCGTAATAGTAGAGAAGCCAGGCCGTCAAGATCGAATTCCCGTCGGATCGAAGAGTCCTCTACCGACAACTGGTATCATTGTGTTCAGCATGATGTCTTGGATAAGAAAAGACCGGTTGTCGCGTTCTTAAGTGGTGGAGGGGGGAGGGAGAGGAGGGGAATGATGCGGAAACCTGCCATCAGGGTTTGGTTAATTTCTCAATAGCCACTTATCCGATTTCAACAAATAAGGTGTTATATGATAAGTGATAAAATGCTTAACGTAACATGTCTTACAATGGTTTCTGTAGATATGGTATCTACTACTTTACAAAATATTTATTTTATTTTATTGAATTGAAGCAGTAAATTAGATTAAATTAAAAATTATTGTATTACAAAGAATTAGGCGATTGATACAGCTGTATAAAATTTTTTAATTTTTCAAATTCAGTTGAGAAATGATAAATCTGTGACTGAATTTATACATTAGGGTAACTTGACTAGTGCTGCGCATTATTCTATAGCGGGTTTTATTTTCTAGATCATTTCAATAACTACTAGTAACAGGACTTATTTCAAATTGGTAATATAATTTATTTTTATAAT
Organism: Apoda limacodes; assembly: GCA_946406115.1. Taxonomy (NCBI): domain Eukaryota; kingdom Metazoa; phylum Arthropoda; class Insecta; order Lepidoptera; family Limacodidae; genus Apoda; species Apoda limacodes. The sequence continues at coordinate 10,086,587 of OX291558.1, forward strand.
CATTATATAAATAAATAAAATATTAAGTAAATATAAGGTAAAATATAATAAGTCATACTATCATTAACAGTTTTACAAATATTTTGAATAACGAAACTCTGTAGTTTATTTATTATATTTTTTCAACTTCATATCACAAATAAAACAATACAGCCTTACACTAGGTAATAACATAATAAACAATGCTTAAATAAAATAAAAAAATGTCATAAATGCCTCCCAATTAATTAAGTTCTCATTCTTCCAAACATTTTTATCATCAACTTTTTAAAAGCTTTTTTTTCATTAAACTATCTGTCATATATTTTTATTTAATTTAATTTAATTGGAGCTAAATTAATCACATGTTTTGGAATTTTATTGTAAAAATATAAACTTTGAATTGCAAAAGAGCTACTTATGTACTTTCTGAAGACGACATTTTGGAATACCAATTTATCCTTATTCCTTGTATTAATACTGTGAAGGTCACTATTTTAATCAAATAAATGCCAATTTTTGCGTATAAACATTATACAATTGTAGATTTATTGGCAAGAAACAGTTAAAATATCAATTACCCTAAATAGTTCCCTAAAAGAATGTCTCAATTAATAGATTGACAGTAACAGGTAGGTATTCTCCTACTTCTAAAGTACAACTGAAATAGTTAACCAGAAATATGTACAATATATCTGTCTAAATTCAAAATATCATTGAATGTATTTGATGTGATGTGGTTAAAAAAAAATCTGAACCCATATGGCAAACATGATATCAGCTGCAAATCTTTGAGAGATATTGGCACAGTGTTGCCATATTCACAATATAACAATTTTTCAGAACACATCCCATTATACAAACGGTAGAACACACATAGGGAGGCAAAGTCTTTTCTCAGACTTAAGGGTTGGATATGGCTTGTGAGTTTGGGATCGTTGACGATTCTCACAGCCCGTCGTTGAACCAAGTAAAAACGGCCAAGCTGGTATTCGAGTGCACCCGCCCAGAGATGGAAGCAGTACTCCATATGGGGCCGGATTTGCGACTTGTAAAGCAGCAACCTTAGCCACGAAGTGAAGTACTGCTTCGCTCTGTTGAGTACACCAAGTTTTTTGGATGCCAGCTTCACCTTGTCTAGCAAAGGTAAGGCAAAGGTAAGGATATGGTCTTCACCAAGGATCCCAATGCTTTTCGAGATGGAGAGGGGAGTGTTCTGGAATCGTGAGACCACAGTAAATGGGATTTTCTTAGCGGTGAATGCGCAGACTTGTGTCTTCTTATGGTTGAATCGGACCAAGGTTTCCCGTCCCCAGTCAGAGACCTTGGTCGGAGTGGCCTCGATTTAAGACACAAGTTTCCGCGTTTTTTCTCCACATCGGAACGAGAGATGTTTGCACGGCTCGGGTAATAAGTGTCTCCAGTGCTGTCATCTGCATAGTATTGTTGATGTCTAACATTTCATTGATATGCAGTATAAACAGCGTAGGAGACAGCACATAGCCTTGCGGGACACCAGCGTTATTGTCCATGCTATCAGAGCAACTACCGTCAACTACTACGTATTAGTCTGCCGGACTAAAAGCTAGCCACCCATTTGCACAAACCCTCAACTCCGTAAGATGGTAACTTCGATAGAAGACCCCAGTGCCAAGCCCGATCGAACGCCTTTACTGTGTCCAGGCTACATGCCAGTGCCAACCTCTGACTCCCAATGGCCAGTGCCCATCAATACACTAGAATGTCACCAGTCGAGTGACCGTGGCGAATGCCGTTATGACGGTCGCTGACCAGGTCTTGTTTTTCTATGTATCTTAACAGCTGCGTATTGATCATACGCTTCATCATCTTGGAGAGGAGAGAGGTAATAGCGATTCGCGACCTGTCATTCGGTGGACCTGATCTATTGCCCTTTTTGGGCACCGGGTGGTCTTACCGCACCATGGTATAGTAGTTTGTACAGCGCCTTCGCGGTTCATATTCGAGTTTGAGGCAAAGAGACTACCAAGTAGATCGGCTTTCTATTTAGCACTATGGGTCAAGTCACCACCAGTCTTTCGCAGTGGAAGATGGTTATAAAAATGGATTATTAATAATAGGACATCGGTGCTGTGCACTTATTAACTTTTCAAATCCCAAATTTCTACAATCTATACCATAAAGAACATATCATGTGTCAGCTTCCTCATGATAGGATTGCAAGTTGTCAATATTTCGATGGGGTTTCGTGCTTACGACAGTCTAAGTCAGTAATTCGTAATTGGCGTCAAGCTTTAAGGCTTGTTTAGTAATTGCTATGGACATAAACACTGCAAGGCTTACTTTATTTGCAACCGAGTGAATAAAACGATCCCACTTCCTGATCAATGGAATCTATTGAATGCCCTCGTTTCGAACATGTTCTAGATTTGATAGATTCCTTTGCAATACAAATCAAATAGGACAAAAAAATTTCGACATTCCATTTTATTGGAACCCTAAGTTAAATGCTCGTAAGAATACGGCAATGAAATCACCAAAATCTTTGTACATTTTTGTTTCCCAATAGCTTGTAATAAAACAATTCCATGTAAAGTTTAAACAAGGCAAACGCCTCCTTGAATCGCTGGATACCATTTTCTGTTGCTTTACTGACATTTGCGCTATCTTCAGAGGGGCAAATTAGGCAAAGTTACCAGTTTATTTCGGCCTTTTCTTTTCGCTTAGGTAAATTAACCGACCCGACAGCACCTAACTACATGTTTACTTGCTAACTGCTATATACATAGGTATGTAACTTAAAGTGTAGGATACGGCCAATCTCCGTCTCGAATGTCGCGTGCGCGCCCGGGATATCGGTGATAACTTTTTTATTGTCTGACCGAATTTCAAAATTGAAAAAAAAACCACAAGGTAATAAATGTGACAATTTTATGTAGTACTTGGTTTTAAACCTGTCTATGTCATTTTCTTCTTCAATTCAACAACCTAAAAATATTTTTGTTGGAAATTTCTTTTTTTTCTGAATATTAAATAAACTATGGTATTTACAGAAATTATTGTAGGACATGATATGTTAAGCATTTTATCACCTATGATATGACACCTTATTTGTTGAAATTGGATAAGTGGTTATTGAGAAATTAACCAAACCCTGATACCTAGTTTCCGCGTATTTTCTCTCCTTCCCTCCCCCTCCACCACTTTAGAACGCGACAACCGGTTTATTCTTGTTCAGAAGATTATGCTGAACACAACGATACCAGTTGTTGGTAGAGGAGTCTTGAGTCCGAATGGAATCGTTATTTGACGACTTTCTTAAAAGCGGTTTCTCTACTATAAGTGAATTAACTACAACTAGCTTCACAAACTAAATACAATACTGTTTTATTGCGTGCGTCCAACAGGTAGCTACTCTATGTAAAATGACAAACGAAACATAATATTATAGTGAATCAACTAATGACTAGGTAGTCAAATTTATGCAGGGCGCAAGGACTTTTTTAAAAAGAATTAAAAATTAATATAAAATTTATTTACTCTACAATAGAGCGTGTTTCTTACATGGAATCTACAATAGAACTGTCTTAAAACTAAGAGCTCGAGAGGAGCCCGGCGAACGCCGTGCGTGTGGTCGTCTGAGCGTTAGTCAAAACAATCCGGCGCCCACGCGCTTTCGTGGAGGTTTAGTTTTGCTGACTGGGTATTTCTACGAACCTGACCGTAGGACCAGCAAGCGTAACTCCTCCCCCCTTAAGTTCGAAGTCATCAGAGGGATTATTTTCAGTCTGATGATTTCGACTCATTAAAATAAAAGATTTATATTTGTATAAAATAAGGGTTACAATGCTTACAACTATTATTATATATAATATTAATGTCCCGATGCTAATGCTATTCACTTTTATCACACTTTTACATTCACTATATTGACTTTCACTTTCACTGTTTCGCAGGTTACGTGCCAGTTGGTGCAGATTTGTTAATTCGGTATGATCCAAATTAATTAAGGTTTTTCTTAATGGTTTTTCTTCTTGAGTCGGCAACTCTGGAAAATGAATTATAGGAAGCTTCTCAAAAATAATTGCTTCGCCTAGGAACTGGTGTTTTTTCAGGGTCAAGTCTTTGATTTTAACTTCGCAGTTGTCATCCAGGGTAAGTATGTAAGTACCTTTAATTATTTCTCTAGACTCTTCTGAATTACAAAATTTTGTCATCATTGTTTCGGTCTTACAATAAATTATCCAGCGATCTTTTTGTATTAACTCTATTTTTAAGTCTTTAATTTCAGTTAGAATTGGAGTGCACGTACTTAGATTTTTGGAAAAGGTCATAAGTGCTGTAATACAGTTGTCTTTTGTGGATGGCTGCAGTTCGGCCTCGTGGCACAGGTATGTAGCTTTGCTGATCTCTTTACACGGTTGTAGAGGAAAAAGTGCTTTCGACCCTTTCAATATCAGGTAGGGGTAGTTAGGTATGATTAGGGTAGTTTGGTTAAGGGAGTTGGTTATAGGTAATGGTATTACTTTGTAGTACGTGTACATATCCCTTTTAACAAGTGGAATATTAAAAATGAACGTTATCTGACTTTGTTTAGAATAGGCTTTTAACTCTATACATTGCTCTAACATTAATAAATTGTCAACATTTGCAGGGTACATAAGCTTATCTGTTTTTTCAATAGTTTTTAACATTTCTAACAGTTCATCTGGGTCTATTAAAGACTGATGCAATGTTTTTAATTTGCTAAAGGCTATGACATTTTCAATTTCATCCAATCTGATATAGAGCGTTTGGAAATTGTGAAAAAAGAGATTGTAGGTGTTTATTACTTTATTGATATTTATAGCTGTTTTAGTTTCATTAAAATGCTTTCTAATTTCCCAAATAGCTTTATCTAACTGAATGAAATTGTCTCTACTTGAACTAGAGATATTGACAAATGAATCCACCAATTCGGCAACTAGCGTGATCTTTTTATTAAACGCATTCTGTCGTATTTTTACATCATTTATCAGTTTATCGTACCTTATAGCGTCGTCATTATCTAAGTTACCAGTTAATACCTTTATAAGGGAACCCAGAGGGTTTAGAATTCCTCGTTTGAGTCGTTTAGGAGGGATTAATTGTAAAATCTTTTTAATGGTTGTATTCATAAGATGGTCAGTCTGAGTCTTAATATCAGACATTTCATAATAAAATTTCCCTTTAAAGAAATTTGAAACATGTTTGTTTAAATTAGCATATCGGTTAATATTAAATTCTAAATCTTCGTAAATTAAACTTAAATCTAATATCTTAATAATAGTCCAACTATCGTAATTAATAAAAGACTGTCCTTCTTTTATAGGCAGAATACCAGGATTCTTATCGATCCTTTGAAGTTGTAGGCTGCAGGTCTTGGTGGCTTGGGCTAGTAGCAGGAGTACGCATCTGGGAAGAACGTTTTATATCTTTAACTGGTACTCTTGTATCACGTTTTTTTATTAAAATAGGTACGGTATTTCTAATTATTTCACCGGTGACTTTAGCCTTTTCATATCGAGGTTTGTCTTTACTACGCCGGGTATTTACTCCTTTGATAAAGACGTCATCTCCTGTATTAATGTTAAAATCTTTTTCGCCTCCCCGTTTTTCTATTATTTTTTCTTTACACTGTATAATTTTGTCCGTTAAATATTTATATAAGTATTTGGTTCGTTTGACATGGTCGCTAACTAACTTTTGTGTATACTGTCTGTTAAAATCTACGTCAAAAATACTAGTTGAGTCTGTGTGACCAAAAACTACTTCAAAAGGGGTAAGACCGGTAGTAGAGTGTATTGTTTGGTTATATGACATAATTGCGTAGGTCATTACGGCCGCAGCGTCACTAATTTTCTGTTCGTATTTTGCAATTCGGTAAATTTCTATAATGGTAGAGTGGAAGCGCTCTATTAGACCCATAGAGTTAGGGTTGTGTGGGGTGCCAATGTGAAGTTGGATTTTGTAGAAACTTAGGGTTTCTTTGAGAAGGGTATTATTAAACTCGGTTCCCGGGTCACAGCTTATTTTATTGGGTACACCATAGCACGAAAAATATTTAATTAAGGAACGTATTACTTCGGGAGTAGATCTATTGGGTATATCGTAAGCTTGTCCAAGTTTGCTGAACGCGTCTATAATTGTCAAAAAATATTGGCCTTCTATCGAAAACAGATCCATGAAAATTTCCTGAAACGGTTTATTTTGTGTTTGTGTAAGTTGCAGTTCAGGTTTTAAGGGTTTTCTGTCATATTTCATCTTTTTACATGTGTCGCAGGCGTTAATAATACTAGCAACTGTTAAGTCCATATTATTCCAAAAGTAAGTGCGTTTTAATTTCATAAGCGTTTCTTTAATGCCTCTGTGACAAGTCTTTCCCTGATGATAAGTGAGTACTATTAGTCTTTGCTCGTCCTCGTTTTCTACGTATATTACGCGTTTCCTACACTCATATATTTTAACAGTATCCTTTTTATATAATTTAATAACTGTTTCCGTAAACTGTTTGCGGTGCATATCGTCTTCGAAATAAATAAAATATCTTATTTTAGGCTTAATATATTCTAATAAAAATTTCTTAACTAATTCAGGTTTATCTACTGGCATGTGTACTTCTAAAACCTTTTGCTTACTTCTTGATAGGTTTTTTACTGATGTCTCATTTCTATTCCAAGTAAAAACAAGAATTTGGTTCGGCTTTGTATCTATTGCCTCGTCTAAGATAGGAATGCCTACCGTGTCTACATCTAAGGCAGAGTGTACTGTGTCTGTTTTGGAATGAGCTGATATAGTACTTGAGGATGGACTACGTACTAGTGGAAACTGTGAGCTCTCTGACTCTGAGTCTGAAATCACTATGAGATTGTCGTCACTCCTATTATCTTCGGATCGTTTCTCGTTTTTATCGATGTTAACTTGCATAGAATCACCGTCGTTTTCTAAAGCGTTGAGTTTAATACGTGAAAGGGCATCAGCATTACTATTTTGCTTTCCATTTTTGAAGATAATATCATAATCAAACTCAGCCAATCGCAACTTCCATCTCGTGAGCTTACTATTTGGTTCTTTAATAGAATTTAACCATGCAAGAGGTCTGTGGTCTGTGTATATTGTAAACCTTCGGCCATAGAGGTAGGGTCTGAAGTGTTTACATGCCCAGACTATAGCCAAAAGCTCCTTTTCGATGGTACTATACCGGGTTTCAGCGTCATTAAGGGTTCGGCTGGCATAAGCGATCGGCTTATCGCTGCCAATGGGGCCCTGGGAAAGAACAGCACCAAGTGCGAAATTTGAGGCATCCGTCGTCAGTACGAATGGTTTTGAGAAATTAGGGAATTGTAAGAGAGGGGCATTGACAAGGAGTTCTTTACATATTTGAAATGCGTTTCTAAATTCATCGGTAGCTTTAACTTTATTACCTTTCTTTAAGCAATACGTCAATGGCTGTGTGATTTTTGAAAAATCTTTTATAAACTTTCTATAGTATCCTATGAGACCTAGGAAACTTTTGATCTCTGTCGGTGTTTGAGGCAATGGGAAGTCGATTACGGCTTTTATTTTGTCATCATTAGGCATAAGGCCATCAGCTGTAATTCTATGACCTAGATATAGTACTTCTTTCCTAAAGAACTCGCACTTATCTAGCGTAACCTTCAAATTTGTTGCTCTAAGCCGGTCAAAGATTTTTCGGAGCTTGTCAAGGTGTTCCTGCAAGCTTGCAGAGTAGACAATTATGTCATCTAAGTAGACTAGGCAGTGTATGCCTTGGAGACCACGCAGGACGTTGTCCATAGTCCTTTGAAACGTCGCGGGGGCCGTCTTAAGGCCAAAGGGCATCCTAGAGAACTCGTAATGTCCAGTTTCTACCGAAAAAGCGGTCTTGTGTCTATCCGATTCTAACATCTCTATCTGGTGGTACCCACTGGCAAGATCTATGGTGCTAAAGTAAACAGATTTACCCAATTTATCAAACAAATCGGTGATATTGGGCAGCGGATACTTGTCATCGACCGTAATCTCATTGAGGCGCCTATAGTCTATTACCATCCGGAACCTTTTTTCACCGGATGAGTCAGTCTTTTTCGGGACAAGATGTACAGGGGCACTCCATGGTGAATGTGACTCGCGAATTACGTCATCTTTTAATAATTTATTAACTTGTTTTTCTATTTCGGCTTTCAGTAACGGTGGGTGTCTAAAAGGTCTAATGTATATTGGATCCTCGTTTTTTGTTCGAATTTCGTGTTTAACTTGATTGGTGAATGATAAAGGAAGCTCATCGCAATAAAAAATATCTCTGTATTCGTAACACAGATTTGTGATCGCTTTGCGCTCTTGTTCGTTAGTGTGTTCTAATCGTAATTTTGATAAATTTTGTTTTAGTAATTCGTCTATTTCGAAATCGTTACTGTATTCTGTGTAGTTAAGTTCAATTTCGTTTTCGTTAAACACGTTAGATTTTAAAGGGTGACAAAAAGATATAGTTACTTTATCTTCAGAGGTATTTTGTATAACTGTATCTGCCAGGTAATTAGAACATTTAACTATTGCGCTGGGCATACGAACGCCAAGGCCAAAGTCCATAAAGTTTAATATTGATGTCCCATCTTTTAAGTCTACTGGGACTTTAACCCGAGTTTCTGTACGTGGTTCTAAATTTATTTCATGCGGTGGGCTATATAAAATGGGTATATTTGTATCGCTGGTATGTAATATCTGGTCTTTCATATTGACAGTGGCATTTAATTTTTTTAATAAATCCGAACCGATTAAGCCATCGTAGCGTTTATCTACGTCGTATATATAAAATTTATGTTTAGCTGTGCTTTTGAAAGTTTTTAAAAGGGGTATGTAAATGACTTCGTTGTGGTTACTACGAGCATGGGTGCTAATAACTTCAAATGGCTCGTTGTACTTATAGTATGAAAAAAATTCGTTAGCTTTTTCTGGACTTATGAATGATCGAGTGCTACCAGTGTCAATCATAAAACGTGAATTTATTTCGGGGATCTCTATATGGGGTAGTTTAAGAATACCGTTGCAATTTAGGTGTACTATTTCGGTAGTTTGGTTCTCGAGGCTATTGTGTGAAAATTTGTGTCGACGCTTTCACGGTTATTAGCGTCTTCGGCGGAGGTGACCTCTTCTGTAAGGTTATGGGTATCGTCCTCTTCTGAATAATTATAGTCAGGGGGGTAGTAATCGTCTAACTCCTCTAACTCGGGGTAGTACCCTTCGTAAGCTTCTACATCATTGTTATAAAATAAATTTTGGGAAACATAGACCATGTTTTGCTTTACAGGGGCCGCAGTGCGCATTGAAACGTCTGCGTCGTTAGTGTAGTTAGGTTTTTGTTGTTGTGCCCTAAATTGATTTTGTTGACCCATGTTGTTCGAGGCATGGGGCATAGCTTGTCTATTATAATTTGGATTAGCGTTAAATGTAGGGCGGTAACCTTGATGAGGAATACCAAACTTGAATTGGCTTTGTTGGTTGGGCATGCCAAATTTAAAGTTGTTTTGGTGGGGAACACCGTATCTAAAATTACCTTGATTATTAGGTATGCCAAATTTGAAATTACTTTGATTTGGGACTCCGTATTTAAAATTTGGTTGGTTATTTTGATAACCTTGGATTCTGAAACCTTGATTATTTTGCAAGGGCATATTGAATTTGTTCTGGAATGGGGTTCTGATAATATTATTGTTGCGAGGAATTCCAAACGAAAAGTTTTGATGTGGGTTTTGGTTTTGATTTAAAGTTGGTTGAAAGCTTTGTGAATTTTGAATGGGTTTGATATTTGGTCTATTTTTATTTTTAGCATTATACTGAAATAAGAAATTAACTTCTTCCATGACAACACTTAAGGCACTCTCTAACGTAGTACAATTTTTCAAACGAACAACACGAATCATGTCTTCCGGTAGGTTATATAAAAACACATTTAAGGATGTATTGTTGTAAATTATCATTTTGGCTGCCTTTACGCCTTCGTCAATAAGTCTATTTACTTTGGAAAAGAGTGTACTGCGTACAGATTGTATGCGGTTACAAAAATCGGAATATGATTCGCCTTGTTTTAATTTTAAGGACTCTAACTCGATTGCTACACATTCTTCCGAACGTGGATCGCCAATCAATAAAGTCTTTAAACCGTCCCAGGTTTGTATGTCTTCCCTTTCACCCAGCAGGGAAGCTGCTTTACCAGAAAGTCTGCTAGTTATAGAGTGAAAGACGTACAGCTCCTGAGCTCCATTATTTGGTGTAACAAAATGTCTTAATACATATTCACTCTTTTTAATAAACAAGTTAAGCAAGTTCTCATCCCCCTCAAATTTTGGGATAAGACACAAAAATTCTTTTGGTATTATTCTAACTGAATCCATTTTTATAATAAATCTAAAAACTTAATACAAAATTAGTTAAAACACAATAAAATCAATATCTGTTTCAATAATGTAAATTAACTTTTCTTATTTTCTTCGTTTCATTTAATGCAAAAATGTTTAAATATATTCTTTAAATAACACAAAATCTTAAACTTAAGTAAAATATAATGCCTATTTTTGGTGCAAAATAATTAAAATCAGATAATGTTCAGCGATTGTGACCGAAAATTATTAAAATTGTATACAGCTACCGGAATAGAAAGGAACAAGACAGGAAGTGAAAAGGTCTACTCACATAAATCTGCTCGTTTCCATGTCCTCCAGATATAAGCTGTCGTCCTCAGGCCGCTACACAGGAGACTAATTTTTTTTTTGGTTCGAGGATTCCCGCACTTGTACAGTCCACACAAAAACACGGACGATTTTGACCCGAAATTATCGCGCGTAAGACGGCAAAAGAAACTGGAATCCTACCGGCTGCGCCAGTCAAATTTATGCAGGGCGCAAGGACTTTTTTAAAAAGAATTAAAAATTAATATAAAATTTATTTACTCTACAATAGAGCGTGTTTCTTACATGGAATCTACAATAGAACTGTCTTAAAACTAAGAGCTCGAGAGGAGCCCGGCGAACGCCGTGCGTGTGGTCGTCTGAGCGTTAGTCAAAACAATCCGGCGCCCACGCGCTTTCGTGGAGGTTTAGTTTTGCTGACTGGGTATTTCTACGAACCTGACCGTAGGACCAGCAAGCGTAACTAGGTACATATTTTGTGTTGAAACACTTAATAAACAAGATTTACAAAGTAAATAGTTCGATTAAAATAAAAACAAAATTCAAGTTATATTCTGATTGCCTATTGTTTTTCACATTGCATGGGGGCACCATGTGATACGTTAAAAGTCCTCAATTATTCTATGACGGGATTTAAAGTAGGTAACTTCCGAGAAAAATATAATAGCAGACGTACATATACATTTATACACACATATTTACATTTTACAAACATGTAAATAAATAGATGTTCGTATGCATTTTAAAGAAAAATAAAACACACATATTCATTTAACACACAGACATATATTAATATTCAACACATATAGAAGATATATAAAACAAAACAACAAAAATAGAACAAAGCTGTTCGTAATTTAACTTTGTTAGGTCCTATCTGTTGCAATCCTCGTTTGGCCGCCCGATAGCGACAGGATCCGAATGCGAGCGGGTATATCACACAAACACGCACATATATATAAAGGCACACACCCATTTAAACAGACATCGCACACCCGAAAGTGGTCCAGCTCCCACACAACAGCCTGGCAACAAATGCACATCATTTAATCTACTATCTTATAATATGAATGTAGGTATTAATGTTGTATTGTAATAAGGGGCCTGAAAAAACGACGCGGCGGCGGCACGACACATCCAAGCCGAGGTAGTAAACCCGTAGTACTCCTAGGCCTTAGCGGCACTTAGGGGTAACGCTAGGCCATAATTCAGTTCACTTATGAGATAGCTAAGTATTTTATTTTTAAGAAGTAAATCTTAATAATATATAACTTATAATTTGCAGCTGCAGTAACGCCAAATCGTATGTACGCCTCGATGTGCCTCGATCTAGAAACGCAGATTTCGACATAGTGCAATATGACATACCAGATAACGTATTTATTATTAACAACACTAATGACTCTAATAGAGCCCTGGGATATATCAAGAACTTCTCCTGGCAGGAAGCTGACTGTTTGTATACTTGGTCATCTATAGTATAATCAGAAAAGTCTGCTATAGCTTGTCTTTCCCACGCATACGTCCCGCGTAAATCCGTGCTTAAGGAAATCCTAAAGGCCGCTGCCATTGAAATACCTTGAATTCGGATGTACGGTGTATGTGTGCGGGGCAAGCAGAATTTATTAGAAAGCTCACTCCATAGTAGGCCCCACAACACTTGAACTACGCTAAATCAAACGTATTTCCAATAAAAACATATGAGATGGTTAAATGTTTTCATTCATTCCCTAGCACATGCCAAATGTAAACAAAGCGTGATGAAGTAAAAATCCAAGAGGTTGAAAAAAGAAATACTTGTACTACTACTAGCCGTAACTACAATATTAGGTAGCCCTCATAACTACAATATTAGGTAGCCCTCGTAACTACAATATTATAGGTGGCCCTCGTAATTACAATATTAGGTAGCCCTCGTTACTACATTATTAGGTATATTCGACTTTAGTCAGTCGTATACCTAAGCTTTACTTATTTCAGAAACCTCACAATAATTTTATATTCCCTATTCAAGAAAGAAGTTATTAGATTTCTGAAGGGTCGGCAACGCGCAAGTGATACCCCTGGTGTTGCAAGCGTCCATAGGCTACGGTGACCGCTTACCATCAGGCGGGCCGTAAGCTTGTTTGCCACCTTAGTGGTATAAAAAAAAAAAAAAAAAAAAAAAAAAATTAACCCCCATCCGATAAAATTAAAATTGTATGTATAATTATCTATACGTATGTTTATAATAGTTTCAGCGCTATTTTCTTAATTATCTCTCAATAAAATGACTGTGACATACTAAGGCTAAGTTTGGCAACGAAACCTTTTTTTAAACAAAGCTCATAGCTATATAAATATTTTAAATGCGAAAGTAACTCTGTCTGTCTGACTGTTACCGCTTCACGCTTAAACCGCTGTACCGATTCAGATAAAATTTGGCAAAAAAATAGTTCGAGTCCTGGGGAAGGACAAAAGGTTTTAAAAAACGCCAAGTGTGAGTCTGTTTTTTAATTTATAATTGAGGAGTTGCCGTTTAAATCCTATAACCGAATTTAGGGCGAGTGGAACCGCGGGCAAAAGCTAGTGTGTAATATTACGTTATCTAGGAATATTGTATTCACCTCCTTTTTTTTCCTTTAGATAAAATTTTGGTATATGGCGCCACTATAAATGCATACTGCTGTATATCAGCGTTGTTGGAAATGAAAGTTCCCACGAAGAGTATTGTGTTCATCGAGCCCTTCCCCTACGAGAGCCCTTCTAAAATTAGAGTCCCAGTCTTTTGTAATGTGTATGTTAGTACGACATTTGATTGATTAAGTTTACACGCGCTTTTAACTAAGCGCTGGTGGTCAAAAAGGGATCATGTTTTTAATCTACGATTCATTTGCTTTAGCACAATATTTTTGGATCATCCGACTCTCGATGACAATCCCAATTTGTACGGCAATCTTAAATTATCGTATAAAAGCCATTAATTTTAAAGTACATTGCTGGCGCGGCACTTAAATGCTTTTCTCTAACATGCGTGTAAATTAAAACAATAATAACGTACATTTTTATTTAAAACACTAATTATATTGACAACTGTATTGACAATAATAAAATCAGTTTAGGTAATTTTGCCGCCAAATCGCCGCGTTCAAATGTCGATTTCTTTTTTACTTTTTTTAAAATAATTCAATGGCGCATTTTTTGCTACGTCAGTCTGAAATTTAAATAAACAAAACTTGATGAATTATCTCTATAGTTATCAATGTACAGGTTTAAAAAAGTTCGCTCTATTTTTGAATTACATATTCGGCCGCTCGAGCGGGCGGCCTAAACATTGCGGGCCGCTCTCTGATACTGTACTGCAAGTACGATTTATCCCAAAGAAACTTGAACGAGACATATAATCGCATATCTTAGCTTGTTTTAGAAATTACTTTCTTTGGACATTACACACAGCGCTATCTAGTCCCAAACTAAGCAAAGCTTGAGCTATGGATATCAGACAGCGAATAAGTCTCACGACAAACACCAATAATAAAAAAAAACCTTGTGAGGGAATCGAACCTACTCCCCTCGATTCAGCAGTCGGGTCATAACCCACAAAGCCACGGAGCCCACAAATAATACTATTTGATTTTGTGGCATAAATATATGTTATAAGTGGTTTATTTGATGTCTAAATTCTAGTGAAATTGTGATTGGGCTTCGAGAGTTACCACACAGATTTATATTTTAATGTTTAATCATTTGTACATATCCGTTTCAAAAGGTAAAATCCGGTTACAATATGAGATTACAGTTTTTTGTTATTTAAGGTTGACCAAACTGTCAGAGAATTCATGGAAAATTTAAATATAACTGTGTACAGCTCTTACTATTTCCAATCATGGGTGCTTGATCTGGATAACACCATAACGCATGTCAATTTGCTGTCACATTTCCAAATGTTAAGGCTGGAGTGTTCAGCCTTATTTTACTACGGAACCCGAGGCGTCGATGTGCATGCTTTTGTTGGTAAGCCTTTTTTCATGTTATCACTAGTTTGTTCATTGCAGTTCGGCAGCGTCTACCTACCATAAGTTTACACACTCGATTCTGTGTAGCGATTGTAGTAAAAATTTCTATGCGAGTTGTACTATGCGACTTCCGGTTACTCAGTTCATGTCTCCTTGTTGTTAAATGTAAGAAGCGAGACTGTTGGCCTTTTTTGGGTTGATCGCACATGGCTTTTACTTTCAGTAAAGTGGGTGACAGACGTACCACCTTAAATACCACAGTTTTAAAGTACGGCAGTTGCTCGGCTCGCGGTAGTGACACACGTTAATACAAGCTCATCATGTTATCATCTGAAGAAGCATTGTGCTATGTAGGACTTATTTTACCCTATGTTTTAAATAACAATTAAAAGTGGTTTTAACAATTTTATAGATATGTATGAACACGTATTATTTTTAACCGAAATATTCCAGATGTAAGTACCTAAACAACACACGAGATGCAATGAACTGTCTGCTACCCCAATAAAACGGCGGGTTGCGGCTCGCAGATGTGACACACGGCGAGCCTAGGCGGGCTACGACCAAAATTTAAAACCGGTTGGATATCTCACAAACTTACTAGGCGGATTTTAGGTTCGTGTACTTAGGACTGAAACGCTGTCAAAAAAAGCTGCAACTGCAAAATTTGACACTACCTATACTTAGTCTTGGTGTCCAGTGTCTTGGGCAGAGGTGTTCGGTACACATAGGAATAACCGAGAGACGGAGATGGGTTATATATAGAGTGCGGAGGAAAAATGCTACATGTCTTCATCTTTTTGTCCTACATGTAAACTAAACTGTGCAATTTCATCTAAATAAGTAGTAAGACATGCGTAGGAAAAAACTATTAGTTCCTAAAGAACCAGTACAGTAAAACTCGTTAACAACTTCGCATATACGAGTAATAGGATCAGGCAACGGTACTATATGGATCTTTATTTAGTCCATATTCATTTTAAGACTTAATAACGATTTGCTTAACAAGATAAAGTGTATGACTGTTTATCTTGGCCATTGTAGCAGTGAACAAAAGTGGAATCGTATACGACGGAGGTGTCCTGATAGATCACCAGTTCTGCACTAAAGATCCTTACATTTACGCAGCTGGTCCAGTTACTAGATATTTTAGGCGGTACTTCGCCGAGAAGAAGAGGCAGAAATACTATGATTCGTATGAAGTTGGAGAAAAGGTATTTGTATACTTACATGTGTGCTCTGTAAAGAATACAAACCATGATTCCTACCCTTTTTTTAATAGCTCTCTAAAGAATACAAAACCATGATTCCCACCATTTTAATAGCTCTTTCCATCGCAGTAACACGTGAAATCATTAAGCCAATAAGTCATGGATATAAAAAAATCAACCAAGTGCGAGTCGGAATCGTGCACGAAGGGTTCCGTACCATTATCTATAAAAATTAAATCTCTTTTTTTATTTGAGTTGATTGAATGAAAGGTAAATTGCGGTTTACGATTTATGACGTATTAAAAAAAACTACTTACTAGATCTCGTTCAAACCAATTTTCGGTGGAAGTTTGAATGGTAATGAACATCATATTTTTTTTTAGTTTAATCATTATCTTATTTTAGAAGTAACAGGGGGGGGGGACACACATTTTACCACTTTGGAAGTGTCTCTCGCGCTAACTATTCAGTTTAGAAAAAAAATGTATTAGAAACCTCAATATAATTTTTGAAGACCTGTCCATAGACATCCGTCCTTATGGGTTTGATAAAAAAAAATTTTTTAGTTTAATTTTTTTGACGTGACAACGTCTTATAAATTGGTTTGCCGGGTGACACTTCAAGAAACTGCGTTACGCTCCGCTCACGTTATGCGCTCACAATGAGAGCGAGTGAGAGGCACGCGCCCGCCTAAGAGCGAGAGAGACAGACATAAAATCATTGTCACGTAAAACTTTCGCCCGTATACCGACTTTACAGGCAACCAGTTTTTTATTTTTATTTTTGTGTGAAAATCTTAATGTGGTTAACAGAATACATCTACTTACCGAGTTTCAAGAGTATAGTTCTTATAGTTTCGGAAAAAAGTGGCTGTGACATACGGACGTACAAACAGACAGTCATGACGAATCCATAAGGGTTCCGTTTTTTGTCATTTGGCTACGGAACCCTAAAAACCAGATATGCCCGCGACCGCAATTTTGTGTCACTACTGTAGAATGCATCACTCACTTTCTAACTTAGCTTACTTTGTATTGTTACTTAGCGTTACTAGTTTGAGATGAGTTCTTCTAGCTTATTTCGACTTGAATACGGTTTCGATGCGGCGACAGTAGAACGGCATATCTTGTTGTTTATATCGATGCAATAAATCGTAAATCTACACTATGCTAGGTCATTAAACGTGACAGACGAACGAGCAGGAAACTTAACGACAAGGCTTCTCTTCTCTCTCTTCATGTCATAACATTAAAAGCACAGCCTTAGCATTTATTTTATCAATACAGACAGTCATCACCTTTGATAAACTCTACAACATCGAGACAATATGGCGCTGTGACAAAATATATGACTGGCTTGACAGCATCAGACTAGCCATATTATGTGACGACTATATATGATTTTGGTATTACCAAGATCTCGAAATACCGGGGTCCCGCATGAATTCCTGATCCCTCAAAGATCGAGATTATGGGTGTGGGATCCGCGGTATTTGTGGGATTACAAATTAGTGTGATTAACAGGTTTTTTTTTGATGAACATGTTTTTAGTTAGGTGAAATAATAAGAAACAAACTTGATCCACTTCACTCCGAGCCACTCAATGTAAAGGAACCATTCAGGGTCACCTCCAAAAGTGTCAGTTTTGATGCTACATCCGTCAATAACAAGTTATCTTTTACGAGGCCTAGTGAAAAATCTATCAACAGTCATATATTGTGAGTATTTTCGAAATTTAACTTTTTTTTAGTTAACAATTGGCGGAAGTTTCAGTAGGTAGGTACGTTTGACCGCCATGTCTAAGATCCCGGTTTCAATTTCGTGGAAAGGGCAACAACTTATCTGGTTTGTGTTCGATACGGTGACAGTCCCACCACCTTTTACGTTTGTGAGACGTCATACCATCGATGAAACGTGGATGCTACAAAAATCATTAACTGTTCATCGCAACTACTGACGTTTGTGATATCTTGACCATCCCCACGGAGATCAATTTCGTGGTGGTATATATTATTTTTATCATTATCAGTCCAGAGTTAGATATACTATTACTACTTCCTGTTAACAAAACACGCCTCACTGCTTTTTAGTTTTGCATCGTTACTACATTCATGGACAAAAAGAACCACTTCTATGTGTCAAATTCATCACGAAACCTGACATTTTCTGGATCGGAACTGTCTCGCGTAAACCAGAAGATCTGGGTCGAGTTCTAACGAAAATAACTATAACCGAGCTTAAACGAACTATATCTACTACTATATCAAACTTCATTAGTATAATAATTAAGGAGTTCCAAGCCGATAACCGAATTTAGGGTGGGCGGCGCCGCTGGCAAAATCTATTTAAATATACTTATTGATAGCATATGAATATTATTGGGAACTTTGTTGTAAAAGTGTATACATTGCACCATAAAAATGTTCTTATTTTGTGTAGACGTGTATCATGCACCAACAGCTTATTTTTACTTCTAGTATTATTTTGTGAACGTCACTTTTCTTGCTAAAACCATTAATATTTTTATATAAATATAAAAGGTTTCCGAATATGTACTGCAATGGTAAAGTTAAAATATTTACTTTCCTAACCCTATCCCCCAGAGATATCCTAGATCCTAATTTATAAATAAATAAATATTAGATTCCAAAACTAGGTACATAGGCACACACTTCATTGAATTCATCACGGCGCTACAATTTATTAAAAAATCTCGAATCCCGCGCAGCATACTATGTGAAATGGAGTTTAAAAGCCAGCTGCTGAACCGGCAATTGTGGAACATTATAGTATGAGAGTGGACGCCGTAAGTGAGAACAAGGCCGATTGGGGACCAGCTAAGCCGAAAGGGGAGGGCCACAACTGCCCCAAGTAATGAAAAATCCTGAAATAAAATGTTGCCTTGTTTTAGCTCCAACATAAGGCGAAGGAATCGGATTACCGGAGGCTGTTAGTTCGGCTTGGCTGGTTCCCAATCGGCACTGTCCTCTAACTTGTGGCGTCCACTCTAATTATAATTAGACGTAGTAGAGTTAATTATTTTTCTTCTTTCACTTTGCAAATTTATAATATGTATATATTTGCACATATATATATATATGTATTTGGAATGTGGACAGCCTAATACAATTTTTTAAATGCTAATGGATTCCCCTGTTTTAAGTTCTAAGATTTTGATATGTGATTGACTGTAACCATTGAGTATTGCTAGGGATGCTACTAGTAATTTTGCTGATGATGTAAGTTGTTGTTTTAAAGGCGAAATTCATGCGAAGGAGTGCATTTCTTAAAATTACCTGATTTTAAAAGGCCTTTAGTAATACACTGCACTCTGCCCGGAGGCTTGCAATATTTAGATGTTCGTCCGCCGGGAAAGAAATATCCACACCACTATGTACAGTCGTTGGATTTTAACGTAAGTGCCTTATCTATTTTAAATAAGATTTTTTACATTAAAAATACAAGACGAAGGTATCGTTACTGTCACAATTCTGAAAATCGTCTGAAACGTTAAAAGAGCAGTGACAAAATATTTTTATCTATCTGGATTCCTGGATCTCTGAATACATTTGCTTCAAAGTCAGAGAATCTGCATGTTTTGGTAGCAAAAAAAGGCTCCAAGTAGAAATATTGAAATATTTTTTCCCAAATGAATTTTAATTTGAATATTAATATTTTATACGAACGTGGGGCACATGTGAGTTTTGATGCTTTTAAGTTATTTATTATTCTAATTTTTAGTCTTCATTAATAACAACCTTATAGTTTAAAATTTATAATAGTTAGTAGAAATGCGCTTGATGACTTAAAATTATATTAGAGATATATTTATTCCAGTTTTTTGCTTGAAATTTGTTTTTCAACTCGATGAAACCTGAAAAAAACTGTTGAATACTCTATTGTCATTCAGTTCTGAGATTTAGCCTTAGGTAGAGACTAGCTAAAGAACTCATTGGGACATTGGTTTAAAATCGATTGCGAAATTAATACCGGACAGACAAGTAAAAAGAAAACGAGTAGGTAATCAGAAACGTAATAGAAAAATAATTTAAACAATGTTTAAATTCGTGATATAATTAAGTACTATAAATGGACAGAATGTTTAACAGAATTTTCAATTTTGTTAATATTAACCTAATTACTTATTATGTAATAGGCCAAGAGCTCTCGGCGTCTTTCTGGCGTACGAGGCCAGGCCAAAGAGGGAATGAGTTTTTACACATCATGGAGAAATCTGCATAATTATGTCGAAAAGACGGTACTTATGTGAAGTCCACAATCCACATTTCGCCTGCGTGTTAAACTATAGGCCAAACCGCCCAAGGCATGAAGTGACACCTATACGGTAAAGGTTGTCAGTGTCCCGAGACGTTGGGTACGAATGAAGGCTTAGTGCGCTTGTGCACTGATTTGTCGTTAAAAAAAATCATGAGATAGTGTTGTTTGCAGATGACACATCACTATTGTTTAGAATTAAAAGAAGCAAAACAGTTCTAGATAATGTAAACAACTGTCTGTTTAAAGTTTTCCACTGGTTCAATATGAATAATTTGCTTTTAAACAGTAAGAAAACCAAATGTATTAAATTCTTAACGCCAAATGTTAGTCAAGTAAGAACCAGTGTACTTATAAATGGGGAGCAATTAGATGTTGTAGATAGCGCTGTATTCTTGGGCATTACTTTAGATGCAAAACTTCAATGGGGCTCACACATAGCTGGATTGGCGAATAGACTTAGTTCTGCAGCTTTTACGGTTAAAAAGATTCGTCAACTTACAGGCGAAGTCACAGCCCGGCTAGTATATTTTAGTTACTTTCATAGCGTGATTGATATACAAACAATATTTGTACTGCAGAAGAGGTCTATTCGAGCAATATACAATTTATCTAACAGACACTCTTTAAGGGATAAATTTAAAGATATCAATATACTAAGTTTACCTGGTCAATATATATTTGATAATTTAATTTATGTTTATAAGAATATTAATCTTTTTAAAAAAATAGTGATGTTCATAATCTAAATACAAGAAATAGACACAAACGGGCTCTGATCCGCACAAGGCTTGCGAGAATTGATAAATCATTTAAAGGACAATGTGTCCGTTGACAACAAAATCCCTGCAGAAGTATGTAAACTGGATTTAAAAAAGTTTAAAATTTTTGTTAAACAGAAACTTGTCAAGAAAGCTTACTATTCTATTAAAGACTATCGTATAGATAAAAACACATGGGAATAATTAAAATGTTGCTATCATAGTACTTGTATTTGGAAATGTACCAATCATTACACACATTCTAACTAGTACAATCGAAGTTTTATTGCAGTTGCTTGAGTGTGTCATGCTCTCTCAAAGTGTCTCTGCTGTGGTGGCATGTGTGTCGGTTCGTTACGTTCCCTAAAACATGGTTGAGCGAAGCGATGGCTGATTCATGTGTCATACTCGTGAACGGGTTCCGCCGGTGGAGACTGGTCTGCTCTTGCAAACTTCTTTGTATCCTTGTATTTAGTCTTACTTTTTTGTTTTGGTTATCAATACTGTAAGACATTGATTATTTCTAAGTGATGGAGTACATAAACGGTATTTTTTTTATATTTTACAATTAGATACTTTTTTATGATGTGCTTGTGCATTTTACGTTTTTTATTTTTGTAATGGAAAGTGTCCTTCTATGATAGGAAGGGTATTTTCCAATAATTTAAGTGGACGCTGTAAGAGAAAGGGAGAAAAGAAATGCCCTTGCTGAGTTTCTTGCCGGTTCTTCTCAGTACAAGGTCTCCCACCACTGACGAACCGATGGCGTAGTGACATTCATAAGTGCTCAATTATTGTAGCCTAAATTTAATAAATGATTTTGATTTGATTTGATTTGTGTCCGGGAAAAAAAGGATTCGGAAAAAAGACTTCATAGCCTTCATAGTAAATGTATGACCGCTTGTGCACTGACCCGTTTTCGGTTCTTATTCGTATTTTTCACGTACGTTATTCAAATTCACGTATAGGATTTTGGAGACAGAGAGCCTGGTTAGAATTTGTCTAGCATTAAAATATCGATGTATCGCTTACTTTATGTATTACTTTATGTCCTGACCCTGGTCTATAATTTTACCACCTATTACTTAAAAGCCATAATCACTACTTAAGAAGTAAAATAGTTCATATTCACAATATATATTGGTTCAGTGACGAAAAAGAAAATCCTTAAAATGTTAAGCTGATAGGTGGCGCTGTGGTCCAGTTATTAAAAGGAGAGTGTTTTAATTTGTATGAGATAAAACGAAGAACGTTATCCTGCGTTTCTGTATGCATTCGCCCGATTGCGACACAAACTTAGCGCGATTTCTTCTGGAGGCATACTAATTCTAAAATTATATAGAAGAGTAATTTCTTGTTTAATGTGAGACAATGTGTAATAAAATGTAACTAAATTTATATTATAATAATTAAAAAATACATTGTAATACTGTCTCATTTCATGCTGATCTCTAAACGCTCCCCTTGTACATCTATTTAATAACAGATCATGTATCCAGAACTTTTTCAGTCTGCGGCGTCTTTAAAGCGAGGAGCTGGCGACGATTTATTTCAGGACACATTGTAGACGCGCTCATTGCCTACGAAATATGTACGAGAAAA
This sequence comes from Apoda limacodes, assembly GCA_946406115.1. Taxonomy (NCBI): domain Eukaryota; kingdom Metazoa; phylum Arthropoda; class Insecta; order Lepidoptera; family Limacodidae; genus Apoda; species Apoda limacodes. The sequence goes on from OX291558.1 coordinate 10,109,091, forward strand.
TCACGAATGACGGATGTAGTGCACAAGCAGCATTCGTGATTTTGTGAATCGTTTTTTGACGTCCGTCAAAATCACGAATAAGAATCAGTGCACCAACGCACAAGTACGAAGTATCGATATAACAAACTATTCCATTTTTCCTTGCTAACTACTGTTATTGATATGGAAGCAAAAAACTGTACAGTACAATAAACTTTTCTGTCCCGTTAGTCAAACATCAAAACTACAGTCGCCATATTTAAATGCTGTAAAATTACGAGACTACCGACTGGGTTAAAAAATTTGTTGCACTGTACCTTCTGTGTTTTTTGTGTCAAGTATTTATTTTTTACAGGGTTTTGTAATGGAGACATTCAAACGAGGATATTTCAAGTTGCATCTTAACAAAGATTTGATAGTAACGTGTGTTACATGTCTTACCCTAGAAAAGTACAATTTAGAAAATTTTCGAAATTTATACGGACTCTCAGCGGGGGTGCTTAACAACGTACATTTGAGATATACTGTTAGAAATCTTACTTTTTATGTATAAAACTAGCCATATTATAAAGTATACGAAGAACTATAATTATAGCACGGACGCTAAGCAGTAAGAATTTCGTTCAATGCCCGGTCACTATTTGTCTTTGTTGCACGCGCATAATTATTTGCCGTTGCGCTCCTCTATGACAGCGGTCATAGTATCTGTGCGAGTGCGACGGCAAATAATTATGCGCGTGCAACAGAGACGAATAGTGACCGGTCATTGAACAAAATTCTTCCTGCTAAGCGTCCGTGCCATAGTAATTTTGATAGTAGATCTTCCTCCACAAAAAAATTAAATAGCCGTCATTAAGTATGTGCTTATTTTGTTCAACTTTGTCCCCTAGGGTTCTGTATCTAAATAGTGCCAATATTTAAAAGACCGAAGAAGGTAGATAGAAGTCTGAAATTTTCATGTGTTACTATGCCAGATTTTAAAAATAATATTATACTAATTATTGTAATTTTTAAATGAAATACACTTATCTTCGGCATAAGGCGCATATAGCAGCTAAGTAGCGTCTCCATTTTATTTATCACCTCTAAGTACATTTTCAAAAATGTATTAGGAACATAAAATTTATAAAAGGAGTCATAAGATACATTTAGAACGTATTGTTATGTTTCTGGAATACAGCTGTGAGCTTTGGTTAACTTTTATGCTAAAAGTGGCTACTTTTAGAATAAATACCAAATAATACATTTTTAAAATATGGTTTGTACGAATAGGAAATAAATAATATCTTATGGTGACTGGTTAGTTCGCTGCTACACTGCGCGCAACTTAAGCCGAAGACACGGGTATTTAGTTTTATTTTATTTAAAAGTTGCATTAATTAGTAATAATACCATGTGTTGAGTAAACAGTAGGCATGTTCATTTGTGACCTTATTAATTTTGAACAGTGTGATCGACCTAGTTTAACGAATTGGGTTTATAGTTGGTATCACACTAATATTATAAAGGCGAAAGTTTGAACCCGAAGGTGAGTCACCGCCAGGAGGAGAGTTCCCCGTTACTCGGGTGCGGTTGCGATTGAGTGGGGTTGAGGCCGAGAAGCGCCCCGGCACTTTTCGATATCTAGTGTATCCTTGCGGGCGCCTGGATAGCGAGATCGTTATCTGGGGCCGTACCGAAAGTTTGTGAGTAAATGTGTTTGTATGTTTGTTACTTGTTCACGATCACACAGTTCAAACATTGGTCCAATTTTGATGAAATTTGGCATGGACGTAGCTGACACCCAGTATTAACACATAGGCTACTTATTCCGAAAAATTCAAAATATCCCGTGGGAATAACTATAACCAAGCTTAAACGAACAATAGCTACAACTTCATTAGTATAATTAAGCAGTTCATTCAGCAGTTAAACGCCGATAAACGAACTAAGGGCGGGCGGAGCCGCAGACAAAGGCTAGTAATAAAAATAAAATTGTATTTCATATGAAATAAAAAGTCTTATGTCTTTTACTTTTATTTAATAAGTGACGTCAATAAGTATAGGGTAAATATTTTTCAGGCTAAGAAATTGGATTGTTTTTACGATTTCTTCCGTTCGCCATGGGCATACTTTTTGTATCATGAGCAATCATCTGAATTGTTTGCAATGGTTAAAGAGATTATTCCAAAGGTAATTTTTAGGTATATTTTTTTTAGATTTAATAAGGCGTATGATATGCAAGAAATATATTTTTGCAGCAAGTTCTTTTATAAAACTATACGTTTAGTATGAAAAAATACACACTAATATAAAAATAGTCGTTACTTTTTTTGAGAACTTCTCTATAAAATTTATTTAACAGGTTTTGTGTACAAAAGCTTCCTATTATTGAAAAACATTGTTTAGACGTCAGTTTTATTGTTTAGACGTCAGTTTTATTAAGATCGTGACGGAGAGAAATTTAGGAAAACTTTTGCTATTAATTTCTAAACAATTATTTTTCCACATTTTTACGTTCTTTTTTAAAAAGGAGATATACTTGTCCCTTTCTGATGCACTTGATTCTGTATTGATTCATCACGCTTCCTCTGTGATGATGAGTTGGCATACTCTTAAGATTTATTTTTTTGATAACAATATTTTTTAATTACAATGTGAAAAATGCCCCCATCCCCTAATAGAAGTCTGTTCTATACCCCTTTAGAGAAATGTGTCCACCCATGAACCCTTATGCCGTAAGAGATTCTAGCTAATATATATTTGTGAAAGTCTGTTCCACGTGGACGAACTAGCTCCAGCTATAGCTTGCAATAGCAAACATTCTTTCTATAAATCAAGGAGTAGCCGTAGAAAACCCACGCCGATAAACGAATTTAGCGCGAGTGGAGCCGCGGGCAAAAGCTAGTAATGTCTAAGTTCAAACATCAACTGTATGCCTAGTGTGAGTTTTTAACGCTACTATCGCGTTCAAGTCAACGAAATACATGTATGGAAATGAAGAAGCGCCCCTAGCGGACGCGTTTTGAGATGGTTTTTCCTCATAGGACTTTTAGTAAATACGCGAACACGATAGTAGAGTTACGAATACGCAATAACTCACACTAAGCACACTGAATATACCGGTCTATTTAACATTTAATGAGATAACTTTTATATATTCTGGCCTTATTTAGGGTGCAAAGGAACTGGGTACGGTACGAGAAGCTCTGAGAGGCGCTAGTGACAGATTAATCGGCCCGGTACGTTGTTTCACTATACTCATATAAATATCAATATCTGAGGTCACAAAAAATTTGGTAACGATGTCTTAAATAACTGAATCAGATAAAAAAAATAAAAAAATAAAAAATCAGAATCACAGGAAATTCAAATTCAAAAATCACAGGCGTATCTCCAAAACACAACCAAATATTTGATCAGTGTTACGTCTATACTAATATTTTTGAACGCCCTTATCTTGAACAACAAGTCTGATTTTAAAAAATCTTTTTGCATTTAATAGACTTATTTATTAGGCTGGTTATAGGGTTTTTAACATCACGTTTCCAAGCTTAGGGGCCAAGCACCTGCACGGTATTTTCAGAGATAAGAGTTTTCTAACAAAAAAAAACAAAGCATATAAGTAGGTATAGAATAAATATTCTTAGCGCGCATCCTCAGTAAGCGTTATGAGTAGGCTGATGTTTTAATTCAACCCTAAAATCAGGTGTTGGGTTCATGTTTCCTGAAAGACCTAAGAAGTGACAACCCTAAGATCAAGTATTGTGTTCATGTTCCAGTAAGTTACCTTTGGCTTGAATAAAAATTGCTAAAATCCCTTTTCTAAATTCGTATACCTACATACTTTTAAGGCATTCTGCGATGCTGTCTTAGTAACCCTATTCAGTTACCCCCTGTATAGGTAACAACCACTTCGTACAGTCAGACCGATTTCTTTAGTATCAGAGAGTCGTTCTTTATCTCGTAAAAACCCCTATCCTGTCATTTAGTTCATAGTTACCTACTAAATATGTTTTGAATTATTTTAAAAATGTTGGAAATGGTTTTTGATTATTTATGAAGTAACTTAAGAAGGATAGAAGGTTTGTTGGACGAGATGTCTTTTATAGATAAGTTACCATTAGTTACTATTTTCAAAATTTATACATTACAATTTATTTATTAATTTATATATAAACAGTAAAATAAGTTCATCCTGCATATTATAAACAAGGAATTTAATTTTCTTTACTTTGATGTATATATTAATAATAATCGGTTTCTACTTCTTTTGACATTATCTTCGACCATTTTAGTTAGCCATGAATTAGTTCCTTCTACTACTTTTTTATACAATCCCTCTTAAACCATGAATTTTTGATTTAGTTTTATGTACAATTGTGCCTTTCCACGCAAGCAATGACTATTTTTAGTTCCGTGATAATTTTAAGAACGCGGTTCTATACGAACGGTTAAAAAATTATGATGAAACTGGATTATAATGAGATCTTACTATCTTGCAGTTTGTTTAAATCTTTGCGAGGATAGTCACATATAAATGATATTCATAAAACATCACTGCTACAAAAAATGTAGGGAAGTTCTATTTTTGTTTTACGATACGTTGGGACTTCTACCTTACCTTCATTAATTTTTTAACAGGCTTTGAAATCTTACAACAAATTGAGAATTCGCTCAAGCTTTGAAAAGTCTGCTCATGTGGAAGCCATTACCTCTTACGTGATAGAGTGGCTGTCGGAGACCGATGTGCTGCTGCCCATGTACCTTCAGCCCTGGCAGGTCACTGACTACTCACACGATATCGACACCAACCCAGTTTTTAAAAGAAAGAAGACTACTGTTCGAGCAATGATAGCTCAGATTAATTGATGTGTTTAGAAGAGTTTTATTGAATTCAAATTAAAACTTTTTAAGTTTTTTTTGCTCTATTTGTGATTTCTATTATACCACTCTCAAAACTACCTCCCTGCGTTGGGCGGGTGTGGCAACCGGCTCACACTTGACGAAAACTACCCCCTGCGTACGGCGGGTGTGGCGACTCAAACTTGATGAAAACTACCCTTCTGGGTTTGGGGGTGTGGCGACTCACACTTGACGAAAACTATCCCCCTGAGCCTGAGGGGTAGCGACTCACACCTGACGAAACCTAACTAACCCCAAATTTTTGATTCAAATTATTATACAAAAATGTTTTTAAAGCATAGGCTTATTTTATTACAGAATTTAACATTTAACGTAATGGAAGAAAACACATTCAAGCACTACTACTACGCTACATCGGAGGATGAGCAATCAACTGAGAAGGCCTTAGAAACAACAAAGCTTAAACGGTCTCGTCGAAATAGTATCGACTCATTCTTTGAGAAGACCAATCAGAAGAAAAAGAAACTCAGCTCTACAGTGGCGAGAACTTCAAAAGATGGTATCCCTGGTGTCACATACTTGTCTACTAATAATGATGACAATGCTAATGCTACACATATGTTGAAAATTGAGGTGTATGACCTCATAAAATTGAAAAAAGTACCTGTTGATGAACATTGGAAACACTCAGAAGTGAGGATCAAATATTATACGGATACAAAAGATGAAAAATATGAGATTACTTTTTTAAAAAGTAATCTCTAATAGCTTAATTAATTTATAAGAACCATCTTTAGAAAAAATTATGAGTATCTAATTAGTAACGATCAACTATTAATTAATCATCAACTAATATATTAATCACCATATCGACTTGCATATATAAGAGAAAAATCGAATAACATTATATCTATTATTAATTCATCATTCACAAGCAAAGCTATACTGGTTTTTTTCAACCATGTCAGTAGTAAGTGTTTTTTTTTCAAAATGTTATTGAAGAAGAAGAAAAAGAACTAATCAGAGTGTGTGAAGAATTATGTTTAACATCTGTAAAGAAGTTGAGGAAATATTCAGGTATACATTCTAACTATACTTATTTAAATTTTATGTTACATATTTGTGTTCTTATATTAACATAAGCATGTTATGCCTACCTACAGAAAATCTTCAATTCAAGTCGGTCGAGGTTTGAAGAGACAAGCTGATATTAGTGTTGAAGATTTACAACAAGCATCGACGTCATCATCTTCCAATACAACACATAGACAGAACGTTATGTGTCAAATATGTGATTTACAGGTTAGCCAAAGGTTCTATGCTCAGCACTTACGATCTAAGGAACACAAAGAGAAATGTCTTATTCGTAATTATAATTTACATAATGTCTCTGTTATATCAGTTGCTTTTGGGTCTCGGGTCTTAACGTATAGAATTCTATCACCTAAAGCTGATGCGTCACACATAATACAAACTCCTGAAGTATTCATAGCATCAATTAAAGAATCAATATTATTTCTTATTTCTTATTCAGGAATGCTTAAGAGAGTTAACTATTGTTAAAGTTAATTTTATTATTCATGCAGATTTTAAACAGGAAACAGAATAAGAAAATTATTTAGAAACTTTAAGCGAAAACATTAAAAATAAAATGACTGATTTCGAAAAAAAAGATAGTGGGTGGACTTTAAAAAAAATCAGTTCTTAGAAATGAATGTTAATAAGTTCAGTCCCTTACGGGGTCTTCGAATATTGAATTAACTTTAGATATTAAGCGTAAAAAAGCAGCCATAAATGAAAAAATTACGATCAACAATGTTTTTAGTGTTGCTGTAATGTTTGCTGTATTTAAATCCTTTTTAGGTATATATACAATGCAATTCTGGTCAGAAGGGAATATTCTCGTTTTAAATCGACACATATCGATTGTGTCTTGTTTTACATCTATCATGAGGCAGCCATGAGATTCACTAGTTGCATCTTTGTAGGCATCTTCCATAAATTTGATGTTTTTAGGTGAGACTTGACGTGCTAAGTAACGAATTTGTGTTTTGTCTCGTGGATTTTTAAAGTAGACGATATAACTAGAGTTTAAAGAAATATCTCTCTGTCCTTTAACTTGATGGAATATGTCGTCGATTATTATTAGTTGTGGTTGTTCTCCATCAAACATACTGAGGTCAGGAATACCTTGGGTAATAATTAAAATTGTTCAAGTTGTATAACGGTTGCATTTCATCACAACACCACATAATATTAGAAAAATGTTGATTGCAAATCTCATTAGCATATTTCACAAAGTTTTTAACAAAAACTGATTTACCACATCCACTAGGGCCAGCTACAATTACTGTAAAGGGATGATAAAAATGAATCATAACTATTTTTGATGTGTGTTCTCTTTGAAATTGTTAAAATTCATATGAAGGGAAGTAATATTTTAAAAACAATATAATTAATAATAAAAAAAATAAAAATTACAATCATTAGGTTACTTAGTAATAGTTATTGAAATATACCTTAGTCTTTTGTAAGTGTACAGCAATTAAAGACTCTGAGAATATAGATAGACTATGAAACTCAGGGCGAGCAATTAAACTTTGTGCACCTTGAATTTTTCCACGGTTTTCCCAGTGGGTTAACAATTTCACATTAACACGTTTTTTAAAATTTTATATACATACATAAACGAGATACAATTAACACTCTATATTAAAACACAGAATTACAATGTTACTGACTTATATAGTAGGTATACATACATTATATATGAAGGAAAAATAAACTTAACTTAACAACATTTACATTTTTTCAAAACTACAAGTTAATCTTGTAATGACCCCAAGCATATGTATCTGTTGAATTACGTAAAATATATATCTCTCAGTGTCATCATAGGACAGACAAGTTTTAATAATTTTTTGTGTAAAAATAGTTTCACACTTCGAATTTGTGAATTATTTACATTTTTATTTTCATTAAATAGACACGACTTATAATTTTCCAAATTCATCTTTTTTGTCACACTTTTATTGACACCTTTAGCTTTAGCAATAACTTTACTTTCAATATTCATTGCATACATTTTTGATCAAAGTCCTACAAATTCCCTAAATACTTTACCATTGTTTTCATCCTTAAAATATCCAAGTTTCTTTTTACTTAAAAGTGGGAAACCATAAACGTTATCCCTAGGATAGTCTGAAGTATCGAAAAACTTTCTAAGTCAGATTTTATATCATTAAAAAAATTATCTGTAAATACATGGTAAACTAAGCTATCCGTATCAGTGTAAAATAACTTGACACTATTATTGTATTTTCTTTTCATGTAGTAATAATGAAAGTTGTACATCAATGTTGGTGATATTTCTAATATACAAAATACTAAATGGTTTATTGAAATATACCTTAGTCTTTTGTAAGTGTACAGCAATTAAAGACTCTGAGAATATAGATAGACTATGAAACTCAGGGCGAGCAATTAAACTTTGTGCACCTTGAATTTTTCCACGGTTTTCCCAGTGGGTTAACAATTTCACATTAACACGTTTTTCAACATTTTCCATAGTTTTACCAAAGACTGCATTATTCATAAGTTTATAAAAATCTTTTTCAAAGTCACTTTTAGCTATAGTTCTTAGTTGTGTATTTAAATCTATATATTTCTTCAACCAAGGACTTTGCTCAAACTGTAAAACTCTATGAACCCTAATTAATTTCATACCAAGTTGTAAACGTTGTTTCAGATGTGTATAGTGAATAATATATTTAGTTTTGTTATATAAATTTGGTACTAATTTTTTAGCTTTACTGTTACCAATTACAATGTTTTCAAGGCATAAAGGTAAGTCTGAATGGTGATTATGTAAATTTTCAGGGTACTCAAGATCAACTTCCAGTATATACCCAATATCTGATATATTGAAGTCTATGTTCGAGTTAACCCATTTAAAATCTCTTACTGACAAATACTGAGACATTGCCCAACCATAGAGATTGTTTGCATCAAAATACATTAAGTAAGATTTTGGTAAGTTCTCTTTGTAATCACCCATGTACTCGTTATTTGCCTTTCCATATCTCTTAGAACACTGTAAAATACCACGTCTTATACCAGACTTTACAACTGCTATTTTATCAGTCTTTTAATAATTCCAGTGTGATGTTAGTACATTTTAGCATTGCATCCTAGAAGGATTTAATCCTGGAAGGGTATAATATTGTACAGGGTCAAGTTCATATGTTTTGATACAAATTTCTCTAAAGTTTTCAAAAATATCAGTGACTAACATTACATCAGTTCTTAAGTATAGATTGGAATAGTCCAACATATTTTTACATTTAAATTGGGTCCAAACATTTTGAGCATGTTTATAATCATCATCTGAGACACTGGTATTAGTTAAAGAGTTAAAGAAAGCGTCTTGATCTGGAAGAGTTGTAACTTTTAAGGAGTCATAAGAATTAACAAATTCATAAGGAAAAACACCTTTTTTAATAAGTTTACTAAAATAATTTTCGTTTGTAAATTGTTTTCTTAATTCTACAAATTGTTCTTTTTTTAGACTTTTTGCTAAACTATCTAAACTACTAGCCATGAATTTAAAAGAATCTAAAAACCGCAAATGTACTATATGACCTCTTATAATAAGTTTTTTGAAAATGAAATATATTTTTCCTTATTTTGCGGAATTATATCTATTTCTCTATCTTTAAAATTACAACATACATACAATAAAATGATCATCATAGTTACTTAGATTGTGAAATAGAATGGAAATGAAAAATAGAACGCGATACTTTGAACTACATAATTCGTGAGCAACACCTCTAAAATTACCAGTATTCCAATCATAGTCTACTGTGATGTCATCACCCAATAGCCCTTCACAAATATAACATAATTGCGATTGTCTAATAGATTCCTTCTCTTCATTAGTTAATGGAAGTGGACATTTTTGAAAACAGTTTTTCCTATGTATATTGCTTATATCTTTGTAAATGCTTTCCATAAACATTTTTGCACAATAAGGCCCTGTGTATGTTCTGTATGTAGACAGTTTATCATCATATGAACATTTTATATAGTATCCATAACTATAAACTTCGTGTTCATGTATTGTTTTTGTATATGACTTCGATGGATCAGGGTCAATTCCTGTTAATGCAGTAACAATATGAGCACAGTCATGTTTTTGGTGATTAATTAAATTAACTTTAGATTTAAAATATAAAAGGCAACCATCACAGATATGAATAGTATTATTTTGATTTGTTATTTGTTTACTTACTAAGCGTGATAATTTTTTTATAAAACAATAATGACTATTTGAACCATTGTTTAAAAATAATAAGTTAATGTGTAATTCTTTACGACATTTTGTAAAATATAATGGTCCAACGATGGTATTAAATTTTTTTTCTTTGTTAAATTCTAAGCCGAAAACATTGATACTAATATTATTTTGTTTTTCTACCTTGGGTGTATCAGATAATTTTATTGGAAACTGAATATTATTAAACTTTAGTTTATTTTGATTCCTCAAGTATGATGATACCCTTCCGGAATTTTTATTTACAGGACATAGTGCGGATAATAAAGCCCACTAAAAACATTTTTGATCGTTATTTTTTACATTTATGGCTGCTTTTTTACGCTTAATATCTAAAGTTAATTCAATATTCGAAGACCCCGTAAGGGACTGAACTTATTAACATTCATTTCTAAGAACTGATTTTTTTTAAAGTCCACCCACTATCTTTTTTTTCGAAATCAGTCATTTTATTTTTAATGTTTTCGCTTAAAGTTTCTAAATAATTTTCTTACTCTGTTTCCTGTTTAAAATCTGCATGAATAATAAAATTAACTTTAACAATAGTTAACTCTCTTAAGCATTCCTGAATAAGAAATAAGAAATAATATTGATTCTTTAATTGATGCTATGAATACTTCAGGAGTTTGTATTATGTGTGATTTAGGTGATACAATTCTATACGTTAAGACCCGAGACCCAAAAGCAACTGATATAACAAAGACATTATGTAAATTATGATTACGAATAAGACATTTCTCTTTGTGTTCCTTAGATCGTAAGTGTTGAGCATAGAATCTTTGGCTAACCTGTAAATCACATATTGGACACATCCTGGATCGCATTGGATGGGAATACATATTGATAAAAATGGATTAGGTGAATACTTCGATTCTTATGGTCGTAAACCTAGTAGACACCATTTATATTTCTTAAATAAGAATACTAAGATATGGAGTTACAATAATAAAAGCGTTCAAAATGACTTTACAACTGTTTGTGGGGAATATTGTCTTGTTTATTTGTATTTTAAGTTTCATGGTAAATCAATGATTGATTTTGTAAATCACTTTAGAAATAACACTCTATGTAATGATATTTTATTATATGATATGCTTAAGTTTTTTTTTGATAATAAAACTTTTTAAAATGAAAAATGTTTTTTTCTTATGTGTGTGTTTGTGTAATTAGTGGTAAAAAACAAAAAATATTTTTATTCAAATCATTTATTCATTGTAAAACTCAAACATGATACAATTTGATTCAAAGTTGATTTCGAGTAATACTGAGGCTGGTTCCTATAAATTAATTTAGCTATTAGAGATTACTTTTTAAAAAAGTATTTTTTACAGTTATTGGTTTCTGCTATTTGCTTCGTGATATCAAATATGATATCGTTTGCTCATATTTTTCATCTTTTGTATCCGAATAATATTTGATCCTCACTTCTGGGTGTTTCCAATGTTCATCAACAGGTACTTTTTTCAATTTTATGAGGTCATACACCTCAATTTTCAACATATGTGTAGCATGAGCATTGTCATCATTATTAGTAGACAAGTATGTGACACCATGGATACCATCTTTTGAAGTTCTCGCCACTGTAGAGCTGAGTTTCATTTTCTTCTGATTGGTCTTCTCAAAGAATGAGTCGATACTATTTCGACGAGACCGTTTAAGCTTTGTTGTTTCTAAGGCCTTCTCAGTTGATTGCTCATCCTCCGATGTAGCGTAGTAGTAGTGCTTGAATGTGTTTTCTTCCATTACGTTAAATGTTAAATTCTGTAATAAAATAAGCCTATGCTTTAAAAACATTTTTATATAATAATTTGAATTAAAAATTTGCCAAAAGTGAAAACCATATCAATCAATTTTGGGGGTCTGTAATATATAATAATATAGATATAGAATTATAAAGCATAAAACACATACCTCCATAGCTTTTTTTGAAGTAAATCGAACAAGCCTCAGTATCACACAGAATGAATTAAATCACTTGATGTTAACTTGTAACTTGAATACTATGGCCTAGTGTTTATGAAACCTATATATATATTCGATTTGTCTTACTTTCTAAGTTCAAATATAATTAATAAGGTATTACATTAAACTGGTACTGGTCTTGAATTAGGAATGTCACCACCAACATCATTATTGCACTCACGTCATTGTAATTAAATAAGAATAACTTAATTATAAACGGGAAAAACACGATAGACCCATTACGATAATGATATAATTACTTAACAAAACTAGAAACAAGTTATAAACAGAACCCACAGTGATGTTACGTGGTAGTTTTGGTCAAGCGTGAGTCGACACACCCCTAGGGCCCCATACCCAGACTCAGGAGGTAGGTTTCGTCAAGTGTGAATATCTACCCCTCAGACTCAAGGGGATAGTTTCCGTCAAGTGTGAGTCGCCACCCCTCAGACTCAGGGGGTTAGTATTCATCAAGTGCGAGTCGCCACACCCGCCGGACTCTAGGATTAAATATCTCGGTCTGCAGTGTGCCACTTTTATATTAAATTATAAAGTTTAAAAGTTATGCAGGATTCTACTTTTTCATACAAATGATCTCGAATGAGATTTAAGGTTAAAAAAAACTTTGGAACTTTTATTGATAGAATTATTGATAGAATCAGGCGTTACTTTGCGGAAATTCATTATTATGATAAAATATACCTTGCAAATCCGCTAAAAACAATTCAGTAGCACTCAGTTTCAAATTCAGGACGCAAGTTGGTCGTGCCTCTTGCGCCTCCTGAAGATGCCTCGTTTTGAGGCGAAACACGTGTCGAGTGTTTTTTTATCAATTTGGTGGTGGTGTTGTGGTGAAGTTGGCATCGTCCACATAAGGAGGGAGGGAGGGAGGTGCACTCCTACATGTGGATGGTGTACTTCTGCATGTGAGTGCTACTGAATTGTTTTTAGCGGATTTGCAAGGTAATAAATATTTTATCATAATTTGGTACTTTTGGAAAACCACAGATATAGATATTCCGCTTGAGATCATGCCTACAAAATTTTATAGTATTTAATCATTAAATGTCCAAAACAAGTAGGAAATTCTTTTCTATAAAACACACTGCAAGGCGCCGCGAATCGTATCCTCTTAACAAATTGATAATAGCAAAAAGACAAGTGGAAGTCACCGTTCTATCTTCGCTATCGTTACCAGCTTTTACACGCGCTCACTGTTGGGGCATTAGTCTGCCCTAACTGATTTAGGCCTTAGTCTATAAAGTAAGCATAGTGAGAATTGTGACTTTATACGTCTTTTCGAAGTTCAAGTAACTTCCAAAGCGTAGGTCATATCGATCGTTAAATTTATAACTGATGGGAAATAATGGTTCTCGAGTGGCCACCACGGATTAGAAGACACAACGAGGGACTTCTACCAGGTATGTAGTCGTTAATTTAGTCAATACGTTCGAGTGAATCGTTAAGCAGGCAGCAGTCTTATACATACCACAGAAGCTAGAGACTGTATAATTATTTTACACTTTCCTGTTTTAAAGTGTAATTGATTTGCTTCACTCCATAAGACAACGTGGGACGTAACACTGGAAAGCTTTGCACGTTGACTTGCTGTGCACACAAGTGTACAATTTAAATTGCTCTGTAAAATCAAGCGCTTTGTATTTTCAGTCAGTATATAAATATATCTTTGGTAAGTCGTTTATCATAATAAGAAACTGAGAGTGGGTTCGTTTTAGTATAAGAAGTTCCACATTTGATATTTTTTTACATTAGATAACGCCAGTTTTGCCACCAACACCTATCATTCGTGTAGTTTTGAAACGTTGAGATACACACACTATCATAAATAATGAATATTTATAGTTTGACAGATTCACACCAAAATCCCACCTCCAAACATAGATCTAAAGTATCATTTTTGTGGCAAAAGTGACCAAAATAACACAAATGTACGTAAACAAACGCTTGACAGTTTTTTACAAATGATTTTGATGATTTTGACTGATGACAGGTGACAAGAAAAACGAAAGCAATGATTACTTATCCTAAAAGGAACACACCCTGAGATGGTTCCAGCGTGCTCCTTAGGGCTGCTCTACATGATAAACCAACATGATTCATGATGTCCGATGGTCGTGGCGTAGTTTTCGTAACATTGAGCATTTATGTACTAAAATAATAGTTATAGCTAAATGGTGGTAGTAGCACGGCGCGGCCATGATTGTTAGCGATGAAGTGCGATGGCGCGCAATTGCTACGTGGTCCATTTCTAGGTAAAAATTAAGACAGTGGCAGCGCTTAGAATTGCTCTTCGAGTAGTACAATTGTATAATTACCCAGAGGTGGTCGGTTCTTTTTAACCAAAACTTTTGTACCCAAAAATTTATCAAAACGTAAGCAAGATGTGAAGTTAGTTTAGTTTTACTTGCGTTTTGATATTGCCTGGGTTTGGGAACACACCATAAATAGTTGTCAAATTGACATCTTACAGTTTAAAAATGTGAATTTTACAATATTTTCATGTGCATTTCGTTTTGTAGTTATTTTTAAAGCCATGGGAAAACCGGAGGGCTGCAAACCTGTAGTATTAGATGAACTACTAATACAAAATGTGAACACTTGGGGTAACGTTCAATATAACATTCCTCTAAGGCTCTCCAGCAATGAGACGAGGACCGCCACCAGCATTGGTTTACGCCATGTCCCGCCCATACCACATAGCATGGACTGCGTAAGTATTTTTTCTGCACGATCAATGAGGAAAACCAAAAGCTATATAAATAAATATAAATAAAATAAATATTTTTGGACATTACACACAGCGCCGTTTGCCACTAAAGTAAGCAAAGCTTGTGTAATGGATACCGGACAACGGGTACAAATACATATATTAATTTTTTTTTTGTAAATACATATATATCATACATAATTACACCCAGACTCAAGACAAACACAAATGTTTATTACATAAATGTTTGTCCACTGCGGGTATCAAACCCACACCCTCTGCACGGCAGTCGGCCACACTACCAACTAGGCTGCGAGGGAGTCAATAGTAAATATATCATTTAGGTACTACCTAACTACCAGTAAAAGTTGAGCCCGGTGTAACGGTTCAGTCTGGGATTCGAACCCAAGCCTCGGCTAGCTATCCCTTAGTCAGCATGACTCAACCCCATGGCTGTCAAATTTGAATATAGGAATGAGATAATAGTGGGTTCGATTCTCACCTATATTCAAGTTGCTAATATTTTGGAAGACACTTTATAAAACAATTCTTTAGGTAAAATAATATTTATTTTATGTTTCCCTAATAACAAATTTATCTAAAATATAATTCTATTATACGACCTAGATTAAGTTAACACTTTACAATAGTTTATTAATCTTTTTATATTCACGGTATACCTATTGGCACTGTAAAACTCACTGTATATTGGAGCTTTAGATCAGCCTAGGTTAGACTGATATCACTGATTGGGACGAATTAGAAAATTGCCACGAAGGCAACGTAGATGGTCATGGCTACCATAGCCAGCTGATCAGGGTTGCGCCTGGAACTTGGGGTCGCTGTCCTTTACCACCAGCTGGTATAGCTTAGGTACGAATTATGGGGTCACTGTCCTCTAAGGCCAGCTGATACTGCTTCAAATGTTGTTGACCTCTTATTTTTCATTTGGGTAGAGTGAGGCCACTTTCTTCCGTTTCAAGTTTTCTTGGTCGACGAATTCAAAAATACTGCGCTGACGCTGAGCCTGCAATGATTTTTATATGAGGGCTCGCTTCTATGTTACTTCCGCTAAGCGACGCATATTTGGTTGCCCAATCGCTGCATATTTGCAATTTCGAGTTCCTCGATTGGTCAAGCCGTTCTACAAAATTGCTGGGAATTTCAAAATTTCGCTTGTGGAGAATTTGATTGGTCCACACGTCTTAGTTTCATACACTCCGCCGCTCTTGTTCTAGAAGTTTCCCGTACATTCAATTGTGATGTAACTTCCGGTCGTAAACTTCGTCTATGTACTTATGTACATGTACGATGGCGAGCAGTGCCCCGTGAATGTAATAACATTACACCGGTTCGAAATGCCTGTCTTAGCTTTAAAGAGCTTAGCCTAGAACCCATGCTTATAATGTTGTCTACATTACCTGGTATCTCCTAGGTATAAATAATACACTATTTTTTAAGAAAAGCTTATGTAAATGTGAAAACCTCGTTAAATTTCGTTTTGGAGTCTGTGTGATTAAGTAACAAACAAACAGACAGACAGAAAATCTAAAAATTGTTGTTTTAGCTTTGATTAGTGTTACTGATAAAAAAAATCCGTTAAAAGTTTTTGATTACAGAAATATATGTATGTATGTATATATGACTTCACGGTTTTATTCTCTAAAAGAGGGTTATTAGTTGCTGGATACGCACTTACATCATAATGTGGGGGATGAGCACTTTTCATCAACTACTTTTGTCCTGTGTCACAACTTTGTAAAGTTATCACCGCCAGGCTGCTCCTAATACAATGTATCTGGACTAAAGTACACTTACCATGTTTTAAGATATTGTCTACAAAAAATAATTTTACACGAATTTAAAACAAAAAATCTTACTCCGTTTTATCTCGTATTCTCGCTCCTCCAATGTTTGTTTTTAAAAACAGTGAAATGCTTATTTAACTAACCAATAAACCAAATTCGAAAACGAAATATTTTGTTAGTTTTTTTTGTTAAGAGAGCTGGGTCCTAAATCGAACCTATTTCCATTGTTTTTTGCAGAAAATTGACGATCTACTTCCAGAGCGTGTGACGGGTCGCGATATGGTGGTAGGACAGGAAACGTACAAAACCACAACTGGAGAGTACTGCGTCAAACCTAACCCCAACAAGGCAATGGAGCGTTCCGACTGCGCCATCAACTGCCGTCGGGTTATCTTTATGACTGGTGTGGAGAAACGCGTACGTAATCTAAATTAATTTTGAGCATATTACTTTACCTAGCAAAAGCGTGCCGTTGTACCAGTGTACAAAGTCATATTACACTGTTGAAGCATACAAAAAGACAAAGTTCCACGTATGATAGGCGCTAGCAAGAGGCCGCACGTTGAAAATTTTTATTTTTCTCGGATGTTTTATGTGTATAAAATTCAAACGTTTATTAAGAACTATGAAATTAGCAAATTCACTTTGTCATATTAATACATATTTTATTTTAATGAAACAAGAATCAAGAGAATAAATAACACTTGGTTTTCCCAACAATTTTATTTAAAGCCCTAAAATAGAGTGTCAGATATTTTCTTTTCTAATTGTTTTAATAGGCAAATTATTATAATATTAGGAAATACAAAATAAAGTTTGAACTATAACATATATTTTTTCACGTCAAAAAGTGTACCTACACAGGACTGTAACAAAATTAATCAAATTCTTGCAAACTAAACTCGTTTGGGTATGCCATCACCTTTAGTCACTTTACTTCGTGCTGGTATGTAGGATGATATATAAAAATTAGCTTTTGCCCGCGGTTCCACCCGCCCTAAATTCGGTTCATGATGTAGAATTTCAACGGAAACTCCTTAATTATAAAAAAAAGAACCGACTCACACTTAACGTTTTCAAGTAGCCTATGTCCTGCCACGGGACTTAAGCTATCTTCATGCCAAATTTTATCTTAATCAGTACAACGGTTTAAGCGTGAAGAGGTAACAGACAGTCAGACAGACACACAGACAGAGATACATAAGAGTTACTTTTGCATTTATAATATTTATATGGATATATATAACTATATAAATTCATAATCAAAAGCAATACTTAATTTCAGCCACATCAGCAATAGCAAAATTTGGATATCGTGTTTCATTATTTTTTTTCAATTTCAGCTTCAAGGGAAAAACATCACCCAACCTTTGATAATATCAGAGATGAAGGATAACTACCGAGGAGCTCTGAAGCCCCACAGCGCTCCCCCAGAGGCTATTGTCAGAGCACCTGATCCAGAATACATTTTTGATGTAAGTTTAATAATTTCTACTTCTTATTTAATTCGTGGAGGCACCGAGACTGGAGCAAAGCACCCTGGATCCGTTAAAATAACTAGGTACTTTTGTTTGAAGAAATGGTATTTTTGTCTCCTAAAATCTTTCTGTCTTGGCCGAAGTAATCGACTAGTTACTACAGAGTATAAAGCTTTGCGCAGAGGCAACATCGTAACCATTGAGGTTAATCCGAGGTGCGATTATTGCTGGTTGAAAACTCCGTAACGGGGAAAACTCTTGGCGTTGACTCACCTTTGGGTTCGAGACTCACGCCGGTCGATGGGACGCCCCCGAGAGCGACAACCCAACCCGCGGGGAGCCCTTGAGCGTTGGGCTGAGGCTCGTTTAGAGTCTCGCCCCAAAAACCCGGTGAAGCAGTAATGGCTGCAACAGCCAACTGCATAGTCAGTCAGAAAAAAAAAACATAGTATACATTTTTAGTAATTTATAAAGTAGATAGATAGTAAGTAAAAATAAATAAACAAGGACTTTACTTCTTTTCTCAATGTGGCTTTTATTGGAATGGCAAGAAACAGTAATTTTTAAAAGTCACAGGGTGCAAAGCTATTTTCTAATTAAAAATAATATGTAGGTACAATTTATTTTCTACTTAAAAAGAATTTTTTTAATTAAAAATTTAAAAAAAAATGTTTTTGTAATTAAACTCGGTTTGCATTACTTAAACTCATAAGTTTCAATTCAGTTTTCATTTTTGCGCTAATAATTCAAATTATAATTTTTAATTTTTTAATTAACCTAACCAAGAGTATTTGCCTGTGCCACTGTCTATTTGTAGGTACCCTCGGACTATTCCTTATACGTAAATACTATAAAAAAACACTATAAATGAAAATCTTTTATTACATTAGTAACCATTGCAAATATTGTACAAGTTTTTTAAAACTTTTGTTAATACTAAAAGCTCTATTTTTTTTAGAATTGATATACCTAATACGGTAGTTTTTACTTATCAGGTCGTAGCGTCTGGAAGAAACGAAGCTCCAGCAATACCAGATAGCGCAAGTGGATATAGAAAATTGACAGATCCCTATCTCTCTACTTATAGATTGAACCATAGACCCTTCTCTACGGATGATCAGTATGGGATTGCAGCAAAGGATCACATCACGTACTATACGGAATCCAATACACCTAAGGTAAACTTTAATAAATTGATAGCAATTCAATTGGTTGTATAATAACAATAATACCACAAGATTTTATTTTGTAGTTAAAACACAACTTAACCAAACTTTAGATGTTTGCAAATAGGATATGTATAAAGCAGAAATCAAAAAAATACCCTTTTAATTTAAATAACAACTCTAAAAGTGTTCGCTTTTAGGAGAAGTACCGTGACAACTATATATTCAGAGATATTCCAGAAACAATAGAGAACGTTTTAAAAGTAGCTTATTATAAATACACTGACGAGCCAAATAACTAGTCACTTACGTGAACGACAATATTTCCTAAACAACTCTTTGTTCCATAAAGCTATCTTTACTAGTTTATGAAATATCGTCGTTTATGTGACTAGTTATTTTGCTCGTCAGTGTAGTTTCATATTTCTGTAGAAGTTGTTTCGCTGATAATGTGCTTCAATAGAATGCTTTCAAAAATTTTGGTATCACAATGGAATGGAATTCACTTTATATTTCGCACAATATTTATTACTCCAAGGTACGCGGTTTTGGTCCACAACACAAAGAGATTTGGATGCCACTGACTTCAAAAGTCCATCGATCTATCTACGACAGGATTCAAGTGAAAAAGGAATACAAGGAAGTGGCAGCGTGCCACAATCCCGTTAATAATATTAAAGGGTGAGCGGTCTATTATTACAAAAATATTTAAAACGATTAAAATTGTTGTATCTCGGGTAACTCTTGCATTTTTTTTCATATATTTTTAGCATTAGGTACTTGAGTTTCTTTCGTTTGTTACTCTCAGTTAATACATTAAATTACACCTGATTGTATGTCATGAGAATAAATGAGTTTAGATAAAATAATAAATAAATATAAATAAATAAATATTTTCGGACGCCGTCTGGCCCTATGTTATGGATATCAGACAACGGATACAAATCCATATACATATAACTTTTTTTTCTTTGTAAATACATACATATCATACATACTAGGGGCGATCAAAAAGTATTGAGAATGACGTAATGGGGGGTACTTGAAAAAAAAAATTATTGTCACGGAAAAATTAGGTCTTTCTCATTAGAGCTTCAAATAATTAGCTTTCTATCTTGTATGTGTCAGTTGTATTAATTATTTGTTTGTGAAGAGTCGATAGCTCTCGCTAAAAATGGATAACATTGAAATCCGTGCGATGATAAATATTTTTGCTTGAAAATTTTTACTACGCAACAAATTTTTAATTTTACGTGAAACATTGGGGGAGTCTGCTCTTCCATATTCCACAGTGGCTCGGTGGTGTGCAGAGTTTAAGCGTGGTAGAACATCGGTTAAAGATGACCAGCGCCGGGTCCCGCCCCTTCGACGTCACTCAGGAAATTGTCGAAAAAGTTGAAAAAATTGTTCTAGATGATGGTCGTGTAACAGTCCGTTTTATAGCTAAAGAGTTGAAGATTTCAATTGGTAGTGTGCATAGCATTTTGCAAGATCACTTAGGAATGAAAAAGGTATCCGCGCGTTGGGTCCCAAGAATGCTAACGGACGCACAAAAGCAAACGCGACTCAACATTTCAAAGAGCTCATTGAAACTGTTTCAACGAGATCCTGATCTTTTTTGGCTCGATTGATAACAATGGATGAAACATGGCTTCATCATTATGATCCAGAAACTAAACAGCAATCAATGTCCTGGAAAAGACCGTCATCTCCCACACCAAAGAAATTCAAGACTCGACCATCTGCCGGTAAGATCATGGGCTCAGTTTTTTGGGACAGCTAGTGGATAATAATGATTGAATACCTTGATCATGGAGCCACTATCACAGGAAATGTCTACCTTGAACAAATAAAAAAAATACGTCAAGAAATCCTTGAAAAGCGACGAGGAAATCTCGCGAAAAAAGCTTTGTTCCATCAAGACAACGCGCCGGCACTCAAGTCTGCAGTTGCCATGGCAGCAATCCAAGATGCTGGCTTTGAGATCCCCGATCATCCACCATATTCAACTGACTTTGCCCCTAGTGATTTCTACCTATTTCCGCGTTTGAAAGGACACTTGAGAGGAACAAAATTTGAAGATGACGAAGAAGTAAAGGCCGCCGTAAATGATTTTTTGAGTACTCAAGATGAAGATATTTTTTAAAAAGGGATTTTTGGCTCTAGAAAAAATATTTGCTAAAGGTTGATTACGTCGAAAAATAATATCATATTGAATTAATTCATTTTCCAACATAGCTATTCTCATTAATTTTTGATCGCCCCTTAAATACACCCCGACTCAAGGCAAACACAAATGTTTATCACATGAATGTTTGTCCAATGCGGGAATCTAACCCACACCTTTACACAGCAGCCGACCACACTACCAACTAGGCTGCCATATAGATACTTTTTTATACCATGCTGCTTGGATGTCTTCTAATTGTATATTATAACTACCTGTCCAATCCCGACTGGTAATGGGGGTATACAATTCTATCCCAGGTCTTTCATTTCACCGCTTATTAAAAGCTGGTAATTTACGAAGTATATATAAGTATACTTGTATGTAAAGCCACTTTAGTCTAAATACACTGTATCATAAGCAGTATTGCAGCGATAGGCTCACCCCTTGTCACGTAGGACTTCAGTGGTTGTCTGCAAGAAATACTAAAGCCGAAAATTAATACTTAATAATTCGATGTAGACTTTTTTTGGATGTTGATACCTATTCCATCACGAAATGTGATACTGACACTAGTGAGGTGCTGGTTAGGGCTCTTTCAAATATTGGTCATACATATTGCTTGCTCGTTTTGTAGTTTTTTGAAATAAAACAAAAATGGCATGAACCAATGGAGTGAACAAGAAGAAAGAAAATACTGTACTCTTAAAATAAAGGCCATAAGGCTATAAAAAGGAAAATAAAATAATTTTGAATAACTTAGCCATGTAGCTGAACTCGTGACTAAAGAGACAATAATACAATTTACATTATTGTTTCAGTATCACAGGACGGCTTTTATAAGATTTTTACTTACGAAAAAAAAAAAAATTTAATTTTAATATTTACCCTTTCCTTACCCCTTTTCTATGTCCTGGTCCTACCAAGCAACTTTATAGTGAACAATTTAATATTTACACGTCGACTTTCCCCAGGGTATTTGTGTCAGAAACAAAGAAGAAGTACAAAATTCCATTCGCGTCTTCTTCATTGGCATCCTGGGGCCACGGAGAGATGTTCGACCTGGCTCCATTTGCACCGAATCCTTACCAGACGAACATTGCTCCCTTCATGTACTGCAGCGACTACTGCCACATTGCACAGGGTACTCCCCCCTACACTGTTGTAGACCAGATCAACCATGGATTTAATCCTCATAAGAAATGTGTGAAGAGATTTATTGTATCAAAAGATTGATGACAAAATTAATGTAGTTTTTCTCTGTTTGTTTTTGTGATTTTATTTATTCTCTTTCAAAAAACGGCTCTTTCAGATTAAAAATTAAATTTTGTATCTCGTAGATATCTACAAGCTAATAAATCTAAAATTATTAATCGAATCAACAAAAATGTGTATATAGGTAACCTTATTATTATTGATGCTTCTCAAATTGTTGAACAAGTATCGACGTGCTCTCAAGTGTTCTTTAATGTCTCTTTAAAATGTTTTTTGCCTTACAAAATTATACCAAAAGTGACAAAATCTGGGTAATGCATGCCTTTTAAGTTTTGTCGTTTGAAGAAAAAAACGCAACTAGAACCTTATAGTACTTTTTATTGTTTTTCAGAGTATTCACCACGTAGCTAAATACACTTTTCCATTTGCTCAAACCAGTTATTATAACATTTATTCCACTCTAAAGTGGGGGTGTTCAAAATGGCTGACTTGAAAGCGAGAATGCTTCTTCACCGGACTGGAACCTTTGACCACGAAGACTTTTCTTGATTTTAGGAAAAGAAATAGTTAGGGCTTAGGTCAGGACTGTATGGAGGATGGTCAAGAATTTCTACTTTTTCCTGCTTCAAATACTCAATCGTTTGACGAGCGCTGTGTGAGCTTGCGTTGTCGTGGTGCAGGATGATGCGTCGCTTGGAGCTAGATTTTCGAAGTTCGGCGATGACTTGTGGTAAACAAACTGTGGTATACCATTCTGCGTTAACCGTTTTTTCCAACGAACGTGGCCACCATCTTCTTTGAAGTGATTCCAGAACGATCAACTTTAGTCGGCTTCATTTAGTTTCCCCTTCATTTAGTTTAGTTTCCCCTTTATTTAGTTTCCTAGCTTAATTATAGCAATTTGAGGGCTATGCAATACAAGACAAAATGAAAATCACTGAAGATTCCAGATAATAAACATCAGCAGTCATTGTTCCAGATCATAAGACCTTGTTGTACCTAAATACCTACCACAAACTATTTACATTTTTAGACAATTTTCGTTTCGGCCATCTTGTTATTTTAGTAATTGCATTTGCATCTAAACACGAATGAAAGTTTAATAGGACACATTTAAAGAATTTAAATTATCACGTCACTGTATTGCAGTTAAAAATCTTAAAACCTTACAATGTTTATTTTTGTTAATTTATCATGGCATTAAGTAGTAAGTTTTGTGGGTTATAAGGACCATAAATAAATATAATAAATATAAAGCGGCATTGGTTCCGCTTCGCAAATTAAAATCGGTTACGGAATTAAAATATTGGTATTAGTTTAGAATAAAGTGTTTTTTTAAGTAACCGTGATTCGGTGACAACAGTTAAGACTTTTGGCGTCGCTTTCGCAATAGACTATTCTCTAGAGATCCGCGGAGTTCAGTGGAATGTCGTGTTCAAAGACCACGATGAAGCAAGTGTGAATCCCGTAAATGCGGGCCGGACACGCTAGCGCCGCACCCATTCCAGCTGCATCGCAACAGTGCAGCTCGCCAACCATGTCTAGGTGGTGACAGGCCCAATACGAAACTTGCATATATATGCGTGACGAGAATAACACGTGGCAAACGAGTTTTGATCAATTGAGTGCTCGGGTGAGTACTTTCACTGATTTTATCAGTCACTCTGTAGCTTCAGGTACCGGTCTTCAAACGTTCTAAGGATTCGCCTTCGGAGGGCAATTCCTTTCCTATAGGTATTTCTGTGAATTTAGAACTGTTTTATAGGATAAGAAAAGTGGCAAAGCAGAAAAATTATAAATTTACATTACTTAAGTAATAAAAAAATTTTCATTTCGTAAGGTCTTAACCTCGTCGTGCTATCGTTAAATTTTGCTAAAATCTAAATAAAAGTTAATAATAAACTCAAAAATGACGTTGAACATAGCTAGGTGCATTGGCCTGTGTGTTAAAGTGTTCTACATGAACACTCCTGTGTATGGAGCCATGGATCCACCCCCGATCAGCAAGTTCCTCTAGACTCTTACCAATAACAAGGAGTGGTTTGAGTTCCTAAATATATGTGGTCTCAAAAAATTACTTTTAAAAGAAAAGTTTAGGTATTAGAAATACATTATTTATTTGTTGATCTTTCAGTTAAGTCAAACTTAAAAGAAATATATTCACTTATTGTTAAAAATTTTAAAACAAGGTGTATTTATATATAATAAATGAAGTAATCTTAATCTGTTACTTCATGATTTTTAGTGGTATAATTTAATCCAGGAGTCATAATTACGAAGAATAGATAGGTATAATATTACCTATAGATTTTATGAATTCTCGACAAATATATAATGTATTTATTTTATAAACACATTTTTGAATGGCAGCTGTATATTTCTTTGAGTAATTCAGTTTTAACATTTTCATGTAGTGTTAAGTTTTTCAGATATTACGGCTGAAAATTTGCCTATTAAAATTTCAATTTAGATGTTCTAGTAGTCTTCATTACTTGTCCTTCAGATAAATTATTTGAGACAAACAAAATAATTTAACAAATTTACATACATCCCATCAATCACATAACAGTTATGTATAATAGTTGAATTAAATTAGTTTTGTCCCTAACCCCAACTAAAATAGTAAATTGGAAATCACTGCCATTGCCCAATGGCAACTTGTTCACCTGTATAAAAGGGGAAAATTCCTACTTGAGACTTTTAGATTTATCACAAGCCTAAGCTCCTAGATTGTATAACCCATTAAGAATAACAAAAACAATATAGAAACAAACGCAGTAAAACTAAAGAAAATCCATACCCTGTTGCACACTGAATCAGCATCTAAATTTAAAGTTAGGTATGAGTAAGTATCTTGTATTATTGGTAAATTCCAAACAGTAGACTTTATTAAATTTGTTAAAAAACGTTCCCGCTCGAAAGTTCGCGATTGACTACCATGACTTCTAGTCCTGATTCCTAACCAAAATTTCATCTCACGCTGTCGTTGTGGAAACATTCTAGTTAACTTGGCCATTTCGTACTTGAAACTCAGTCAAGCGTTTTCACGACTTTTTGTTTCAAATATTTGTATGTGTGTGTTAATCCTGATGAAACCATTAATATAAACCTCAATATGTCTTGTAAGCAAATATTAGGGCTGGCAAAAGTTTTTCGTGTGAATTTCTTAAATTTTTCAAACAAAAGTTTGAACTTTTCTATTCAGGAAAATTCATAAAGCTGTGTTATTTTAATAATAACACTGTGTTTTATTCCATTATGTTTTCTTAATTTGAATAAAATTTATATAATTTTACATAAATTATGTATTTATTTTATTACTATATTCTTCGGTTATAAGTAAGATTTATAATTAAATAGTTTTTATTTGAGTACCTCAACTATTTATGACTTTTCACAAATTTGTAAACTATTGACATCAAACTTTTGAAAACTGATAATTTCAAGTGTACACTCTTAAATTGTCTTATTTCCTTTTAAAAAAATCTATCACAATGTTGATAATTTCTAACAAAATAAAACAATAATATTTGTGTTCCATCTTGTGTCAACCCTAACAGAACTGTCTGTCCGGTATGTTATTTCAAAGCTTTAACTACAATTTAACCTCATACAGGTACAGTTAGGTCCATTGTAATGTAGTTAACAAGAAAATATTTTTTTATTAGCATTTTGGCCAGGCGTGAGGAATTCTTACCCCTCATATATGAAACTCGACCAGTTTATCTTGAACTATAGCACATATTTATGAAAAATTAACACAAGAATGTTTGATATCGATAATAATTATAGCTCGTGTGCTTTTGATCGAGTTTTAGCCTCTTTTAAATGTTAGAAGAGTTTTATGAATAACTTTACGTATACGTTAAATACCTAACCAATATTAATGTAATCACTTCATGAATAAGTGATTGTTACAGTTTCTATAGCATAAATGGTTGGATTTATCTTCTCTTGATGGAAATAAAATTTAAAAATCATATGGTCGCTCCAAGTTTTAAGAAATTAGCCAAAAAATTATGATGATCATGTTACTTCATAGCATTTGATGTAATTTTTTAAGCTTTGCTAGTATCTTCGAATCTTAAATAATATTTAGAGATGAGCATATTTCTTTTTCGGCTCGAAATCTAAAGTTAGTCGGTTATTGGTTACAAGTTAATGTTGCAAATGAGTCAATATTATAGCGAATCCTAGCAATTAAATCTTAATCACAATAACTGAATTTCGCAATGAAACACCTATCTACACTAACGAAAATTGTTTAAATTCTTTCTGTAATGACCGAGAATCATTTTTTAAGTTTTTTTTTCACTGACTACGTTTAAGTTTTAATGCCATAATCGATAAATACTTGTAAATTTGTTTCAATTATGCTAGAAAAACAAACTACCCTCAACCGATTAGGTACCTATGTCTAAAATTGCAAAATGATAAGGAATTAATTAACCCGTGTTTTACAATCTCCGAGTATTCTTTTTTTTTCTTTCAATTAGATAAAATACAAAAAAATAAATCACGAAATATTGTAATTTTTAATTAGGGATAATGATAAGTATATTATATATGTGAGTTTTTCGGTTCTTCTTACAAGGTATAGTCGTCATCATACATCTCATCTGTAAATAAAAATAACGGAGATTTATTTAAGGTTTATATTAAGCTGAAATCCGGGAATCAATGAAAATTTATATATTTACCGTAATCTAACCATTAATCTGTACTGTTTTTAATATGAGTATAATAGTAAGTATTATTTGCTATTGTATCTACTGCGACCGCTGCACTGCGCCCCGGATAAAGCGCGGTAAGACACGTGGGTGGAGTAGCTGTTCTATATTACGTATGTCACGCACGTGAGATAGAATATCCAAAGACAAATTGAAATACTTTTTGATGTTTAGTTGACTAGCTTAATTTTTAAAACAGATAGTATAAACTGATTCATTTCTATTTATTGAAACTTAAGTAAAATAAAAAAAACAATTTAGCAATATGGGTGAATGTCTGGTTAAGCTTGGCGACAAAAGGAAAAGTTTGTATTAGTGTGCAATACAACATTCTAGTTTTTCACCTCCTTAAATTTTCTTCCTCAAAAAATTCGAACCATTTATTATTATGAGAAACAGCAAATATTTTGTGAGGGTATGTTTATTCTTCCCTGAAGCTTAGGGTAAAAATGCCTAACTTTATGAAATTGAGTTATAATTATAAAACGATTACTATACAATAATTATTACCGGTAAATGAAAAAAAAGCATTTTCTTTACATACTTGAGAATAAGTAAAAAAAAGATTAACTCCAAGAGGATAGATGCCTATGGTGTGGGATAGTTGCAAATTTGCATTTTATGATGTGAGGATAGATGCTTTAAGAAATTAAACAAAAATTTTTGCTAACATTTGTGTAGTTTTATTGCAAATTTAACTAAACAAACTTAAAAATAATAATTTCTTTCTATTAACTACGTCTTTTTCTTTGGATTGAATTTCTTATTATCCAATCTGATTTTGACTTTGTATCTTTATAATCTTCCAAGCATTCTTAGCATTAGGAGTTTTCCCTGTTATCATCAAAAGTATATTCTTTTTCAAAATCGGAGCTTTCAGAACAAGACAAATAAGCTGTTGTTTGCTTTTGTGTTGATTTAATTTATTTGTTCTCAGTTACTTTTTCTCTTCTACTTCTTTTATTTTTGTTTTCTTTTTCTTTGTCTATGTATTCTGCTACGTCTCTACTCTTAGTACTTAATTCTGTTCTGAGTCCCTTCTTTTGCAGGTATAACTTTTGTCGCTTTTCCTTTTTTTTTTTTTTACTTATATGAATACCCCAAAGTACAAGACAACAGCAGACTTCACTTCGAGTTTTTCTCTTTTATAAAATGGAATAGGCATACACAGTCTAGTGGATGTGGTGCTTGGGTTGTATGACTCGGCAAAAAAATTAATGATTTCTTCTTCATCGCAATTTCACCGTTGTTCATAGCTTCCATGGATTTTGTGCTTCCTGTGTCCATTAAGCACGCGGTCCAGCATTTCTTGTTATTATATATTGTCGTGGCATATTAGAATATAAATTATAACATAACAAAAACAGCAAAATGTTTACTCAAAGTATAACACAATTTTGTTTTCTAACTATCTGCTATTAAGAGTATAGACGCTCTTAGGGCATCTATCCTATCCCAAAACTGAAGCATCTTTACTTTTAGCTAGGGATATTATATATATAGGGACCTCTTGTATTTAAAAAACAATGGCTTTTGCAATGACAGAAAAAATAGGCATGTCAAACACGCTATTAAGAATACTATAAAAACAAAAGCATTCACTCTACTCACCTCATAAAACTAAAAATTACGAGCGTAAGAGAATCTTCGCGATTTGAAATCAGCAATTGAGATTCACGAAATTTACGTTCCTTGAATGCCGCCGACGACAGGCTTATCCTGTGAGCTGTTTCGCTCGCACCGACACGGTGGGGCACAGTACTTTTCTAATATGACGTTAACCTTGTCGCTGCGTATTTTTAAATAGGTAAGATAATAATCGAGGCAACTATCCCCCGTAGGCATCTATCCCACTTTTACCCTATATATATATAATCAGTTTTTGCGTAATAAATTTGAATCCCGCTATGTTATACAAATCTCAAAGAAATGAACAAAATTTTTACTGAAAGTAACTCATATTGTTTATAAATTACTCTGTGTTTTAGCTAAAATATTTAAAATCTTGGCAGGCACTTCAAATTATGGAGTAATTTTTGGAAATTTTCAAACTGCTATAACTTTTTTCCATTTCACTTTACAGAAAAATAGTTGGGCATAAAAATAGGTTACTCTATGTTGTTTACTAGATATAACCTTTATTTTCAAATTCTGCAGTTCTTAGCCATTTACCTCATCTTTATATACAATATCAATGAGAAATACCAATCACAAATCGTAAAATACTACTTATCCCACGAAGCTGTTATTTGGAAGGAAGATTCCTTGTAAGGTGTAGATATAAACTAAGAAATATTTTACGACAGTTAGATAAGAGGGCTATAAAGGTGATCGAAGTTTCATATGAAAGTTCAATATTTCATTTTTTTGCATACTTACCAGTGTTACACAAAATTTAAGAAGGAGAAAAACAAAGACGTTAGTCGCACCAATACAAAGATTGTCACATGGGCAGCTAAACTTCGCCAAACATTTCCCAACCAAATCGTAGATTGACTCCAGTAATAGCTCATAGCTGACTAGCAATAATATTTACCTACCCAATATCAGCTTGCTTTATCAATATAAATAGATATTACTATAACGATATTGTAATCAATATCTTTAGAACTATTCTGTAGCATTGATCTCATGTAAATTCGTTCCTCGTCCCCCGCGTGTCTGTCGCATCCAAGGCGCAACACAGCGGTCCCAGTAGGACTACATAATATAATTTTTATACCACTTGATCTCTTTTTCTTTGCACTGTCTTTACTAGAAGCACGTTCCTTACTTTTGGCATCTTTCTGTAATGCAAAATATTTTAAGTTTAAACAGTTATCTTCTTAGGACTAAGGAAGTTATATATTTTCTCTATTTATACTTTTCTGTCTTGTTAATGTTTTCCATCAGCTGGTTTTTGTTTAGCTGTAGCTGATGGACTATGT
This sequence comes from Apoda limacodes, assembly GCA_946406115.1. NCBI lineage: Eukaryota > Metazoa > Arthropoda > Insecta > Lepidoptera > Limacodidae > Apoda > Apoda limacodes. The sequence continues at coordinate 10,139,431 of OX291558.1, forward strand.
TTGTCAGCAGCTTTTACTTCCGTTTTCTGCAATATAAAAAAAAATATTTGAGTATTTTTAGGAAAACAGAAGGTAAAATGTGCTAAAATGAACTAAGATTATATATTTAAAGACATATTAAGGAAAGAACTAGCTTTGATTAAATTTGGCTATCGGCGTAGGATATACCAGCAGTGATGCTTAAGCAGTGTGCTCCTGAGTTATGTCCTGTACTCACGCGCCTCTTGGCGCTTTCCTACCATACTAGGCAATTTCCGTCTTCATGGAAGACTGCGAATGTGCACCCGGTGCCCAAAAAGGGCGATAGATCAGATCCATCGAATTACAGGCCTATCGCTATTACCTCTCTCCTCCCAGAGGTGATGGAGCGTGTGATCAACACACAGCTTTTGAGATACCTAGAAAAACATGACCTGATCAGTGACCGTCAATATGGCTTTCGCCACGGTCGCTCCACTGGTGACCTTCTAGTGTATCTCACACACCGATGGGCACTAGCCATTGAGAGTCAGGGGGAGGCATTGGCATGTAGCCTAGACATAGCGAAAGCGTTCGATCGGGTCTGGCACCGGGGTCTTCTATCGAAGTCACCACCCTACGGAGTGCCCGAGGGTTTGTGCAAATGGGTGGCTAGCTTTTTGTCCGGCAGACGCATACGAGCCGTAGTTGACGGTAGTTGCTCTGATAGCATGGACATTAATGCTGGTGTCCAGCAAGGCTCTGTGCTGTCTCCTACGCTGTTTCTACTGCACATCAATGATATGTTGGAGATCAACAACATACATTGCTATGCAGATGACAGTACTGGAGACGCTTATTACACGGGCCGTGCAAGCATCCCTCGTTCTGTTGTGGAGGAAAAACGTGAAGAACTTGTGTCTCAAATCGAGATCGGTCTGTCCAAGGTCTCTGACTGGGGACGGGAAAACTTGGTCCGATTCAACCCTTCAAAGACACAAGTCTGCACGTTCACCGCTAAGAAAACCCCATTCACTGTAGTCCCACAATTCCAGAACACTCCCCTCTCCATCTCCAAGAGCATTGAGATCCTTGGTATTCACATCACCAGCGATGTTCAGTTCCGAGATCACTTGCTAGACAAGGTAAAGCTGGCGTCCAAAAAACTTGGTGTACTCAACAGAGCGAAGCAGTACTTCACGTCAGGGCAAAGGTTGCTGCTTTACAAGTCGCAAGTCCGGCCCCATATGGAGTACTGCTGCCATCTCTGGGCGGGTGCACCCGGATACCAGCTTGGCCCTTTTGACTTGGTTCAACGACGGGCTGTGAGAATTGTCGACGATCCCAAACTCACTTGCGGTATCGAGCCCCTAAGTCTGAGGAGAGACTTTGCCTCCCTGTGTGTGTTTTACCGCTTGTACAATGGGTTGTGTTCTGAGGAATTGTTCGAAACGATGCTCACGGCTACTTTCTACCATCGCACCGCTCGCCATCGGCAGGGAATTCATTCTCACACTTTAGAACCGAAATGAAAAAGAAATTTACTTGACAATGAAATTATGTTAATGTAATGTACCATATCTACTCGTATAAATAATAAAAACAAAAATTAAATATTACACACCACTGCGCCATTGAGAAACTTTTAAAGGAGTCTCGTGGAATAGGCCCGTTTAATAAAAATTACATTTTCACCTAACCAGCACGAAAAGAATGGTTTTGCTGTCCAAATTCAGTGAGCAAAATCGTATTTTGCAAAATATATAATGAGGCAAAGTAATTCACTGTTCGAACATTGACTTTTGGAATTAACCCGATGACGAAAAAAAAACATTACAATGACTGGTCAGAAACAAATTTCGGGCAAATACTTAACCTTGTTCATTTTAATTAAGAATATAACATCATAGCATTTTTTCGTTTTTAAGTGAGTTTTTATAAATTATTAGTAAGTATTATTAAAAGTTTATACAGCTAACTTAAAAATATCATACGTTGTTTTGATAGCAATGGCAGAGGTTGTAGTAGGTACAATTGCGAACGCAACCTCAATAAAAAAAAAAGTAAAATGGCGACAAGCTAGTTTTTTGAACATAAGATTGTTTATTTAATTAATAATTCTGTTTTGTTTGAAAAATAAGCGATACAAGCTACGAAGATATTTCTCTGACATCAAAAGTATTAAGACAACAAGTCTCTAATGCCGAACTTAACTTTTTACCAGAAAAGTCACGTGAAAATATTTTTCTCGCTGCCAGAGGCGAAAAGTTGTATGTTGGACGCGTGAGCAAATTTTTTCGGTCTCGTGCCTTTAAATCGCTCGCTATGCTCAGTAGTGTATATTTGAATCACTCGCTACGCTCGTGATTTAATTCTAGCCTACTTCGCAAGCTCAGGATTAAAAGTCGGCACTTCTACCAAAAAACGCTTTTACTCCCTTGTATAACAAATAACTATTATTTTACTTACACTTAATGCGCTCGACTTTTCTGATAAATTCTGGTTACTAGAACGAGATCTCCTCGACTTAGATTCTGCAGATTTAGTTCCGCAAGGTGGATTATGGAAGCATTGATTAGGGCTGGTACAGGGAGCTCCAGCTCTCGCGGGCCAGTAACATGTTGAAAGGCACGGGAAGCAGGGAGACGGCGGCACGCAGGGTGGTATGTGCTCACACATTCTTGCCATCATGGGCTGTAAAAAATTAGTCGATTGTAGATCATTAATGTTAGATTAAATCCGTTTAGGGTCATCATCATTATCATCATCAGCCTGCTGCAGATTACTGCTAGACATAGGGCTCTCCTAAGGTGCGTGACTTTGCAGTTAATAGCAAAAATGATGGATCTAAAGTTTGAGACTTTGAGTATTTAACTCATGTTTTCTGTATAAATTTCTTTGAAATTAAGTTCAACTATTGTTATTTTTATTGCGACGAATAAAATACTAGTTAATATTTCAAATCAAGATGATTTTAGATTTAGGAAAAGCATTTCTTTGTTAGGCGATCTAAACTGAGACACAAACGTCAGAATTAGAGCGCTAACCGCTTAAGGTCCTAGTATACACCCTTAACGTCTGCTTCCGCTTCGTAATATATTGACGTACGTCAGGTCTACGTGTCCTGGAATGACAATCTAAGGACCATTTCGGTGATATACAGGTCGCCGCATTGTAAACTCAAGAATGCTGTAACCCATGTAAACCATCGTTGGACGTTTATAATATAAGAAACCGAGCTCACAGAAAGTACTTGACTGCTACTATATTTGTATTTTATTATGCGTGCGTTGAAAGCTTATTAATCTCCTAACCCCAAAAGGTACAGACAAATATCATGAAACTTTGTAAGTAGTAAAGTAAAAAGTGGGTTTTCCAGATGTCCTGTTCATAGAACGTTCGGTGTCAATTACTAAGTTGGTGGGTTCAATAAACCGTTCTTTCGAGGTTAATTAAACCTCTTTCATTGATGTGTCGGTTATCCTTATCCCATCTTTTTGTCGAGTTAGGTTAGTTTGCTGTTCTTTGTGTTACCATGGATACCGAACCTGACCTTTTGACCTCTGCAACCTCACAATAAACCTCTGAATCACACTACTGAAGATCTTTCAATATTTATAATGGGGTTTCAGACCTGTATAATAACTTCGTTTAAGTATAAGGAAGTTGTTTTTAATCGTCGATGTCCTATATATAGGGCATCTGACGAAATTACAATTTTACTGTACCAATAGCAAAGCCTAATCCACCATTTTATTCAGTTGCGAGGCGAGACGAGAGGGGCAAACGCACCTGCCTAGCCTTTGTTTCCATATATTGCGAGTCGTGTGTTGTCGCTGTCCAGCTCATATTTTGTCACAGCACCCTGACTTTTTCGACATTGTTAGATTTATCATAATCAACGACTGAATGTATAAATAAAATGAATGTTTAGGCTATGACAAATGTGATACTGTAATCTGAATTATATCTATTTAAGATTTAGCTAACCTTGCTTAAGATGCAACTAGTACGTGGCGTAATTTCTTTCTGAAATAAGATAAATATTATGTTTATGTGGCTTTGTCTGGGTGGTAATTTTTGATGCATCTTGTGATTTTAATTAATTTTTCATTTTGTATCGTTTAAGGAAAGGGGACATTTGTAATACAAAATTGTTGGATACCATAGGGAAAGTGGCGTCACATATGTTATAAAAAAAATATTTTTGGATATTACACACAGCGCCATCTAGTAGCTTAATAAGCAAACCTTGTACTATGGATACCAGACCACGGATATAACACATTCAATATTTTTTTGTAATTTAATTACATAAAGACTTAAGACAAACACAAATATTCATCACATAAATATATGTCCTTTGCGGAAATCGAACCCACACCTCTCGGTTCAGCATGCAGGTCATTTCCCGCTGAGCCACGGAGCCGCCTGCCATATGTTGATATTTGCCGTTACAATTTTATATTCGAAGTAAGAGTCGGGAGTGGGCACATCATAATAATCTTAGAATCTACTTGACGTGCATTTAACATTTAGAATCTTAAAGAAATTAGTATTTTTGCATTTATTTGGCTGACTTTGACTACAATTTGTCTAAAGAATTTTGAACCTAATAGGTGTTCAGGCAGTCCGATTTCTCACACTACGCAATTTTTTTTTTCAATGCCATTAAATAAAATATGTGTAGCATGTAGTATATGTGGACTATATATGATCCTGTAACCAGTATATTATAGTACACTAGCTGACCGGGCAGACTTTGTTCTGCATCCGACTGCAGCGCCATCTGCCGGGCTGATTTGTGAATCTAAACCATCCAGGGCGTCACCCAAACGCATACAAAAAAAATCATTCAAATCGGTTTAGCCGTTTACGAGGAGTACAGTGACATACACACGTACAGTAGAATTATATATATATAAAGATAGCATTGTCTCGAGACACAGCGTCAGCCACACGTGAGGCGTAGGTCGAGAGTGGACGTGGGTATAACTGAAAGTACCCAGTGTTGGTCGAGCTATTGTAGCACCTCATCCCCGGGGTTGCAAACCCTACATTTATATATTTATGTGCGTTATCTATTGATATACCTACGTATATATATATCGATACTACTTAAATTATCGTAACAATGTAGGTTCTTTTAAATTTTTTATTATAATTGATAATATTATTAATTTATTAACAATCATTTACTTACATATACAGGTTTGGGTTTAGGTTCTTTTCTTTTGATTCTTACCTGTGAATAATAAAAGCGTGAAACGTATTAAAAATACTTTAAAAAGAGAAAGCTGCGAGCAAACTTTGTTAATTGCCATATTTTCCATGGGATAGGCCCAAGTTAGGCCGATCAGAAGGTCAAACCAGAATATTAAACATTAATTACTATTTAATGAAGGTACACATAACTGAAGTTTTGATCACTGGTTTGTATAAAAGATGAAAGAGGTAATTTCTACGAAATTTTTTGTATACAAGTAATAAAAAAATACTATAAATGTAACGGTTTTTCAATTTTTTTTGCGATTTTGCGATAATTATGTACATGCTCATTAAAAACTACCGTCGTTAATAAAAGTTATAATAAATATTTAAATATAAGGCTAAGTAGCAGTTTGATGCAGGGAAAGCTACAAATTAAAAAGGTATCGATTCTAACAGAATTTTAAAGATTTGCAATTTTGTGCTGCTTTTTCATGTTTTACTAGATTGTTAAAAGGTTTTAAGGGTAGGTTAAAATTTGGTCCAAACAATTTATTTTATTAAATATATACTACGGCGATTTTTTACCATTTCAATGTTATTTTTTAAAATCAGGTAAACAATAAAAAACAACTGACAAATGGCAAATTTTAAGATTCTTAAAATTTTGTAAATGAAAACATTTTTTCTTAACTTTCCCTGCATCAAAGTAATACTTCTTAATTAAAATTCTATTTAATTATGTCTTTTATTCATCGATCGATAATTTATTAAAGACTGATAACCTAAAAAGGGTAGGCGGAAGTGGATGGATAAATGAGAAAGACAAAGGATTGAGTGTGTTGTTCATTAGCAAAGGCCTATGTCCAGCAGAGGATTCTTTTAGGCTAATTGATTGATTTTGTTAAAGACGGTGGTTTTATGGCATAAAATAAGTACTTGTTGCTGTTAGGTTGTTATGTTTGGTGCGAATACATTCAGTGGTTTTCATAATAATTAACTAGGGGGTCAAAAGCTGTTGGCCTGTGGTGGTCCGGGGTTTCACCTTGTGTCCTGAGTGGCGGAAGTTCGAGCCCGGCGTGTAACAATGAGTGTTTTTTTTTAATTTCTTAAATACATTGATTATTCGCACCACTGGCTTTCCACTGGTGCAGAAAAACATCGTGAGAAAACCTACATACGAGTACGTCAAAAAAAAGTCGTATGTGAAGTTTACAATTCGCCCAGGGCCCGCGTGTGGACTATGGCCCAAATCACTCTCGGTGAGGGTAGGCTGTGCCTTAACAGTGGGGGCATGTGAGGCTGATAAGAAGAAGACAACGTAATATAAAACTTGAGTAACAACAAGGATGACGCGATATGTAACTGAGCGTGCGTGATTTTACAGCTACATTTTACCTCACTGAGATTTTCATTGAAATACAAGAAATAAATTTTTATGAAAAATGTTTATTTGGGTTTAAAGCACCATCACGGCTATGTTTACCAAGGTTGTAAACCAAATCACTTCGAACTTTGAAGATATTTATGCCAAAATTATTGACATTTAGGTAATACAGCCTAGCCTGGTTACAAACCAGAACAGTCTGCAGATTCACTTACTCCTAGACAGCTTACATAATATATATATTGTTGTGTTGGTCACAATGTTCATCATGTATAGTAAAACTTAAGGAATTTTGGACAGAAGTATCATGGAGTCTAAAGGTAGTCAACGGAACTCCTCAAATTATGATATCATATTTTTGTGTCGTGAGTACTCCAGAGTACTATCAGCAGATAGATAATTTTAGGGACCCTAAATCTTGACGCCATTTTATTTATCTCAATATAAACAGTTTCCTATAAATATTTATAAAATACACCAATACAACTTATCAGTAGTACAATTTTAGCATTAGTAAAATTTATTAAACAACATTATTTTATGATATGGAAAATTTTAGAAACTTGTTAAGGCAAAAAAATTACTTACCTTTAGAACAATTTTAGTACAAAAATGTATGGTGTATAACATACAAAATCAAATATGGCAAATTTATAAAGCTGTGACATAAAAAGGGACGTACATAACAATAAAAAACTATAAGGATTTTTGAAATTGGGCTGCGAAAGCCTAAAACAAAGGCGGAATCTAGTTTTTTTTATTTTTTTAAATAAGACATCTTATACTTACATTTAATCCGAAACAGCTGCAGGGGTCAAAACATGGTTTGGGTTTTGGCCGTACCTGTTATAATCATCATAGCTCTAAAAGATGCGTTAAAAAAGCGGTTATTAATTTTTCTTACGTAGACATACCTGGGTGTACGTATGCATATATCAACAAATTAAATTACTATGTAATAACAACACTGACTCGATATCAGATTATTGATAACTAGATGTGCCCCGCGGTTTAACCAACAGTAAAATTTATTCACGTGGAATCTCTGGCTTGGTATAAAAGCTTTGCCTACTTCGTTGCAACAACGTCAAGGAATATTGCCTTTTTCCTCAGACTTGATTTAACAATTGTTAATATTTAAAACAAACTTATTTTAATCAAAACAAAATACAGCTTTTGTTACTCAGGGATAATGTAGTTTTCTGTTTCGGTTTTTCTTCATACAACTAAGGTGGCATACAAGCCTACGGTCCACCTGATTGTAAGCGGTCACCATGGCCTTTGGATGCTTGCAACAGGGGTATCACTCGCGCGTTGCCGATCCTTCAATCGGTTCAATAGTTTTGCAACTTACTTATGTAGATGCAAACAAATTTTTACCTTTTTTATAATTTCATGCTATACATTTATACGCGTGTATGCCATATACAGATCTACTGACATTTTAATGAAGCTATATTGTTGTTTCTTCTCAATGCTTTGTCAAAAAAACTCACCTTATAGCAGCACTTTGGAGAAGAGCGGCACTAAAAATAAAAAATACATGTTTTATAATTGGCGACGATTTCTTAATTCATTAATTAATTTATTTAAATAAATCTTATAAACTAACAGACATACGTTTATAAGTTAATTTGACAACAGTGAACAGTCATCACACTTTTACTTGACTTCCTTTTTTTTCAATTATTTAGTCTTGCAATCCTATCACTTACGTAAGACCATTTTTGGCATTTTTGATTCCCCATTATGGTAATAAGATTTTACCTACAATAAAGAATATACCTAAAAAAAATATGTTTGTAATTAGAAGATTGTTTTATAATTGCTTCGACTAACGTTTTTACTCTCAAATTTCCGTCACTTCACGTTGCAAAACGTACTTCAGAAGAGAGAGAGAGAAGACACATCTGCCACTCTCCCTTTTCTTCTCAAAAAAAATAAAAAAAAATGGCACATTTCGCACAATGAATTTCGGAGAACCCCCCTGAAATAAGAACATGTAGAGATTTTCTATAAACAAGGGGGTTCCCTCAAGACCCTTACGTAATAATTAATTAACGGCCCCTAAGTTTAGTTTCTAAGACGAAATGAATACTATGATTTGGCGTCGGATGGCAACGTTCTAAAAGAGACAAAAGCGCTAACGTTTTATTTATAGATTGAAAGTTTGGAACTCTGAAGCTGAAGAACTTCAAGTTCCGTCATGTTATAAAAGTGTTTTATGTTACGGGAGCCATATTGAATCCCGAGAGTAAGGAAGGTTATTAGAGTTCAAACTTGCTTAAGACGAAAACACCTTTGTCCGCGAGGAAAATACTATTTTTCATAACTTCTGTGATACACTTAAAAGCAATAAGTAGGTACTACCAGGAACATAAAAAATATCCTTATATTTAAAGAAATTATTTAATAGTCCTGCCAAATCTTGACCTACTTTATATAGTTCAAAGACTGACAAAGGGGTATATTGATTGGTACATACATACATGGTAATTCACAATGTTATGTCCAGGGCCAATAGCAACTAAAGGTCTAGCTTCTCTTTATATATATGTTACCGGTAATGTTCGTAAACTAGTAAGAGCGCAAGTTAATTTCGTAATCTGCAGATTAAAGTTAAGTCAGTTAAAGTAAAAAAAAACCGTTCTTAACTCGATCATTCTCAGTAGATCCATTGTCTAGATCCATGATGGATCTAGTGAGATATTTTTTTCTCAGTAGATCTGTTTTCTAATAAACTGGATCTGATGAGAAATTTTATTGCCAATAGATCTATTTTAAAAATAATGTTAAAATAAATTTGATTTAATGATAAATGAATTGTCTCACTAGAAAGAATGTTATTACAATTAATTTAAAAACAAATAAGGTTTGAAAAACTATGTAATTCAAGAAAATGATACCTAATTATTAACGAAAATGATAATTAATTATTAACGAAAATGATACTTAATTATTAACGTAAATGAAACTACATTATTATATTTGAGCTCTCGAAGTTTTTATGCATTTTTACCTAATTTATTTCTATTTTATTAGATTCTATAGATAGTGTCTATTTTTACCAACCGGAATTGAACATGGCAACTTCCTACACTGAAAGAAAAAAAAATGTGTATTATAAAAACAAATCATTATAAAAAAGTACACGCCTGCCATGACTAAAAGTGAACTAAAATAGTAAAAATAGTTTTTGTGTCTGTAACAAACCATTTTTTAAAGCTGTCGGAAGACCAATATAAATTAGAATAATGGATTTAGTGCCACAAGTGTGTAAAACTTTGTCCAGAAAGGGCTAATTAGCCACGATTTCACTAGTGCCAAGTTTCTGGACAAGGTCTAAAACGAAACAGTATTGTTTATCTTTTATTGTATTGTATAGCTTTATTCATTTTTAACAAATTTACAAAGTTCGTAGCTGAATTTTAAAATACAAATGCAAGAAGTAAATAACTATCAAATATAAAACGGTATTTTGAACAAATAATCCGTGTTTGAAAAAGGTGTGCTTACTCGTGCGTTACCTTTGTTATTAAGTATAATTAAGTAATATATTCTGTAAATGCATATGTATAAAGACTTGTCATGACTAACCGTATCGAGGAAATACGTAGAAGTTGTCAGATCAAAGCAGAGTCTATAGTTATAAGTCTACTGCCCAACGTAGGGAGGGCTCTATCTAGATGGAAGACTAGACTACATACTAAATTACAATTTTACAGTTTTCAGCAGAGTCTATAGTTATAAGTCTACTGCCCAACGTAGGGAGGGCTCTATCTAGATGGAAGACTAGACTACATACTAAATTACAATTTTACAGTTTTCAACTTTAAATTTAGCATAATTTTGTTTAATTTTACTTCATTTATATCTACTTTATAAGATTCTATATACTGTGGCTAATTTACCAACCGGAACTGGACATGGCGGCTTCCTACACTGAAAAAAATAATTTATACTATAAAAAATGCCTGCCATTACCTTTCAGTCACTTTAAGTGAGATAAGTAAAAAAGTAACAAAGCAAACAAGATATAAAATAAGTTTTGTGTGTGTAACAACTAGGCCCGCTAACCTAAGTCATAGATTTCCGGGACATTAGCATTCAAAATGCGGGATGGGGCCAAAAAGCGGAATCTAGGTGTCCAAGCATAGGCAGGCTAGAAACACAATCAGGAATCAGCTATAGATTTCATATTTTAAAGTTTTATTTAATACATTTGTTTTCTATATTCATAAACATATTTTTGTAAAATTATTATGTTGCTGCAATAAAGTATATTATTAGATATTATTTTAATAAATGGAACCATGAACATTGTTATAAAGACAATTTAGCCACCAGACTCAGAATTTTTGAAAAAAATAGCTTTATTGTACCTTATTCTTTAGGTATATGATTTTAATTTTAACATTAAGTATTATTAAAAATTAAGTATAGTTTTATCAAATTTAAATTTTCAGTAAACGATAAAAAAATAAGCCCTTATAGCACATAGAATACTTTTTTAAAGCTTTTATAAAAGTGGCGTTTTGTTCACCGCCTTAATGTCAATTAATCTAACTTTAGTAAGTGAGCCAAGATTTGTAGTGTGCCATACAGTATTCATGTCTTTTTAACTTGGCTGGATTATGACATTAAATGCATTGAAGCAGTGAACAAAACGCACCTTAGTTTCACCCATAGACATAGGATTTTTTCACTACGTTCAAAAGACCAATACAACCTGGAAGCGAGAAATCCAATGTAAGTTCATAGTGCCCATGAGAAAATGAGATAGAAGAAAATGGCCGAATATGTCAATAATTTCATCGATAAGCGGCGATATGAGCGGGTTTGTTTTATAGCAATTGGAATTTTCTGTTTTCCTCCTTGAATCCTTGATTTATATTTTTGAATATTTAAATTGTAAATTTCGTATTTATTTTGTGAGCCAATGTGATGTTACAAGACTCAATAATCCAAACTAATACATGTTTTACCGGTTATTTATGATTTTTTTACTGCTTTGTTGTTAATTATATTTTATCAAATTTATCCGAAAAATTAACTTAAAAATCAATTTGAATTGTAGTTTACATATTATTCTCTAGATTTTATACCATATTTCAATGCCTTATCAAGATTTGTGTAAAATATGTAATCATTTAGTTACGATAAAGAATGACTTAGCACTGACGTCATGCGTATCGATATCGATAATAAAGTCTATTAGGAATTCTTTTTGCGGCAAAGATATATACGTTTGACGGCTCCGTGGCTCTGTTAGTAGTGAAGACTATCTACGGAAACGAGGGGTGCAGGTTCGATCTCCGCACAAGAAAAAAAAAATACCAATAAAGCGTGGAAGCGAGAAATCCAAATTAAGTGCATAGAGCCCGTGACAAAATAAGACAGAAGGAAATAGGTGCCTATGTCAATGTCTCCAGCGATATGATCCGGTAGGGTCGTCATTTGTTAATTGCGACTAGAATTTTCTTTTTTCTTACTGTAATCCGTCATTAATATTTAAAATACTTTTTAGATAAAAAAGCTGCCTTCTAGTGTGAGCCAATGTTTATTTACAAGACGGAATAATCAGAATTGATACACGATAAACAGGTAACTTGTACTTTTTTTTAACTGCATTGTTGATTGAATATTTTATCGAATTTTATCAGTTTTAGTTCAGAATTTTACGAAAAAAACTATTTAAATAATAGCTTGCATTTTTTTTTGACTATATTTACTGAGTACCATTATTTCGTTGTTAAAATGGCATCAGTATCGATAGTTAATCGTTAGAATATGTAATTATACATGTATAGAATGTTAATAAGATAATTATTCATAGCCATCCAAAGGTGATCGCACATTTGTCCGTATCGTACGCGCCGTTGGAGCCGCATTTTGCGCCCACGGTGGGGTGAATTGTAAGAGTTGCATATTGAAAAATAATTTAAAATACTTGGTTTTTATGACGGTGTTCTAATCTCCAGAAGACTACTTACAAATAGTTTTTATATTTAATATTCTTATAGTTTTAGTATTATTACTGAGTGATGCTAAATTTAGATACTTTCAATAAAAAAAATTGAGACGTATTAATTAAATTTGGTTTTTATTCTTTACAATTGCTCAAACAAAATTCTCTAAACTGGTACTTTCTCTAACGAGCATACCTAATGTGGTAAGATTATGCGAGAAATCTTCATAACACAGCGGAAGGTCTGGCGGTCGTTAAGCGTTTCGGGATTCAACCCAAATAAAGACACAAGTCTGCGCGTTCACCGCTAAGAAAATCCCATTTACTGTGGTCCCGCAATTCCAGAACACAGCACTTACTGTCTCCAAGAGCATTGGGATCTTTGGTGTTGACATCTCCAGCTATATCCAGTTTCGCGACCATCTTACTAGATAAGGTGAAGCTGGCGTCCAAGAAACCAGGATTACTCAACAGAGCGAAGCGAAACTTCACCTCAGGGCAAAAGTTGTTGCTTTACAAATCACAAGTCCGGCCCCAAATGGAGTACTGCTGCCATCTCTAGGCGGGTGAACCTGGATACCAGCTTTGCCCTTTTGATTCGGTTTAACGACGAGCAGTAAGAATCGTCGACGATCCTAGACTCACAAGTCGTATCGAACCTTTCAGTCTGAGGAGAGATTTTGCCTCCCTGTGTGTGTTCTACCGTTTGTATAATGTGTTCGGTGTTTTGAGGAATTGTTTGAAATAATTTCCACAGCTACTTTCTACCATCGCTCCGCTCGCCATCGAAAGCGAATTCAATCTCACTCTTCGTAACCTAAATGGTCACGAACAATGCGGTTTGACAGGAACTTTGTCCCGCGAACGCTTAAGTTGTGGAATGAGATATGGGGTTCTTTAAGAAGAAAGTGATTAGATTTAAGACGTGATTATAGTCCTAATAGTTTAGGTTCTAATGGTATGTTTACACTCTTGCATTCAACGCTATGTTATTGGGCACATGTACGAGCACAAGTGTATAAACAGTTTGCTTTGCCCGACAACGCGTTCCGAGGCTGCGTGGCGCGAGTGTAAACGCGACATAGGTAATATTTAATTTCACCAGCGCGCTAGTTTGCAATAATTTTGTCCAGGTAAAATTATCGATAGTGTTGTTTGACAACACTATTCCACTCACACACTTGCAATTTTTTTCGGTTTCATTTTTCATTTGGCATTGTTGATCTTGTACAGTCATTTGCTTAAGTGCATGCATTGTGTACAAAGGTTAAAATTGCGTGAAGCCATTCTGTGAATCTCGCACTCACACATTAACATTATTAGAACTGTCAATAATATTAACCTTAAATCGACAAAATTAGGTCTAGTTTTTTTTATACTAACCAGTTTATTTAAACCGTTCTTCTATCTTTTAGTTTCTTAACCTAACAAATTAATTAGGTGTAAACTGCAGTGTTGTTCTACATACGTATTGTTTATTTCGCATTAAATGATACCTGTTAAATAATTAAATTAAAATAAAACAAAAAATTTAGGGGGGCTCCGATACAACAAACGTGATTTTATTGCCGTTTTTATAGATAATGGTACGGAACCCTTCGTGCGCGAGTCCGACTCGCACTTGGCCGATTTTTTAGTATTTAATATAACCTCCACTATTTTCAATCACAGCAAGCAAGCGCCGCCACATAGATCCGACTATATTAGAACAGATATCTGTTCCTCTAATATTATTCCAAATTTCTAAACAGTGAGCCTCTAATGACTCTGTAGTTCTTTCATTTCGCATGTCCCATCTTTGCACCATCAAACCCCATAGGTTTTCTAAGGGATTTAAATCTGGTGATTTTGCAGGCCAAGGAATAACATTAATGTCCGGTTGTTGAGTAAACCAATCCTGCACTATGTGCGCTTGATGCACAGGACAGTTATCATGCATATACTGTATTTGTGGCATATCAGCTAATGGATAAACCGCGCTGTTGGCATCATGATCTCGTCTAACACTTCATATTGTAAAGCTCTAGCGCGCCCTGCTATCGAGATAAACTCACCAGGACCAGCCGCAGTCATCCACCCCCACATATTTAGTGATATCCGTCCAGATTCCATATTTGGGACAACATTGTGTTCTGCATAACGGGTTTCATTTCTGCGCCACAAATGAAGCCTCCCGTTTTCAGATGATACGAACGACTTCTCATCGGTGAATAATGTGTGCTCCCAGTCAAAACCTAAATACTCCCTTGCAAACAACAATCTATTTTGTTTATGGGTATTAGTTAAATATGGTTTTTTAGCTGACTTTCTATGATGCAATCCTTCAATATGCAGAGCTCGACGAACTGTTTGTGAAGATGTATAAAACATGTGTCCAAACACAGCAGTCGGTATGAAACCATTGTTCTCGTATTGTTCCACCATGAATCTTCTTTGAGTCGCATTAATGGGTTGCGGGCGTCCACTTTGAGGTCGAGTTGATAAACTCCCCTCCTCTTGGTTGTGCGAGACCCAATGCTTTACGGTAATCCACTAAAAACCAAATAGCCAGATTAAAATAAACATTTTTCAAACTACTGAAATTATATTTAATTTTTTTTTAGAAAATTACTTATAAAAAAGTGTGGTATTAAAAAATTATGATATAACATTAACGTCAAATAAAATACATACGGTAAAACCAGTCTCATTGCAAATTTGATATATTGTAACCCATATTATATAGTTCTATAATACGCATCCTCTCTTGAATATTAATATTGGCCTGCATATTATTTTTAGCAAAGAAATTTATGGAAAACACAAATCAACCTTATCAACACAACTACCTTCAGTAACACATCCACAACGACAAAATGGCTACGACCTATGTAATTACCGCATCTAACTTAATAGGTAAATGAAAACACCAAACAAACTTGTCAGCACATACCCCCAGAAACAAATCGGCAACGAACGAGAAACATTAAATGTCTACCTACTCAGAACTGAATAGCTATTAGAAAATTGGTCTAAGCTGATTAACTAAACAAAATATTCATAATTCGTAAAATGTAACAAAAACAAAAGCATAAGGTGAAATTCGGGCCTGATAAAAGCTTTTTATAAAAAAAAAAATTACGTTTATTCTTTTATAATTTACTAACCGAAACACGGCAGGATGACAACTGAAATGATAACATTAATAAAAAACGTTTCTCTAATATGTAATATTAACTAAAAGAAATGGAATGGAAAACAACACAAATTGTATTACCTACCCTTTTGGTAACACAAACCGTAAATATGCTATACATACATACAATCACGATTAAAGCCCTTTTTTTGCCATTGCCAATCGAAAAAGTACAGTTTCTTTGCTGATTAGTGTCTAAAAACTCTCCTTTTTACATAAGAGTTAACATAAAATACAACGTAACGAGACGTGAATTCACCCTAAGGTCGTTCCACAACAGAACGAGAACATAAACTGTGAAGAGTACATTTACAAGAAATCATTGACTGGTTTAATAAAAACTACAGAAATGACTCATTTTGCTTGTTTCTGCTCGATATTGATAACGGCACGCTTGAAATATTCACAGAATATATATTCACTTTAAAAATAAATAATTAAAATAAAATAAAACAAATATTTCCCATACAACAAACGTGATTTTTGCTCGTTTCTGCTCGATATTGGTAACGGCAAAAGGTAGACGCTTGAAATATTCACAGAATATTTAGTAATATATATTCACTTTAAGATTAAAACGTGATTGTTTTGCCGTTTTTATAGATAATGGTAAAGAACCCTTCGTGCGCGAGTCCGTTTTTTGTATGGGCTCCAATATTTAAGGCTGCGGTACAGGCTAGACCGCAAAAACACGCCATTTTGTTCAAATTTTGTGGCTAAACTATAGCATCTAAACGATTAAGAAAAATATATGTTATAAAACTTACTTTTGTCTAATAAATAAACTACTACTGTCTTACTGAATGCTTTTCATTTATTGTATTTAATGCAATAAAAAATCTGGAAGTGACCATTGTTTCAACACTTGTGCAAAATTTTAAAGCGCGTTTTGCATTTGCTTGTAATAAAAGTTGGTTAAATAATTAAAATAGCTTGATATCTAGTGCATTGACTCTAAGTTGTAGCAAAAAGTTAGGAAATGTAACTACAAAATGGTAATAACGTTAAATTCCATACAAAAAATTAAAATTTTCAAGGCGTCATTACGGTATAAATTACTTAAGAAATATATGATATATATATCTCATAGTAATGTATATGACATTATCTAATGAT
The DNA here is from genome assembly GCA_946406115.1 of Apoda limacodes. Taxonomy (NCBI): domain Eukaryota; kingdom Metazoa; phylum Arthropoda; class Insecta; order Lepidoptera; family Limacodidae; genus Apoda; species Apoda limacodes. The sequence continues at coordinate 10,156,243 of OX291558.1, forward strand.
TTAGAGTGCATTAACATACACAACATTAGAATTACAGAAATTAGCTTTCTGGCCTATGTCGCCCTCTGGAGTGCTTAAATATTTATTTTATTCTGTTTTTGAGTATCTGTTGTTATAGCGGCGACAAAAATATATCTGCTGTGAAAATTTTTAACTGTCTATCTCAGTTCATGAGATAGAGCCTGGTGACAAACGGACGGACAGCGGAGTCTTAGTAATAGGGTCTAATTTTTTACCCTTTGGCTACGAGACCCTAAAAACTACAGAAATGCCTAAACTTTATTATAAAAATGGTTGACGAGTTTTGTTCTGTATTTTATTATTTATTGTGATTGCGTCGCTACTTGTTGGTGCAATCAATATTATTTAATGTGTTTCTATTGCTATTGTTTTACATATAATTATTGAGAGCAGTTTATTTCGTAGTAAAATTTAAGTCAAGTAAATCAATATTTACTCATAGTCAATGACAAAAAGTAGAGTGACTAACTTTTGACGACTTTTAAATCCCTCGCTGTACTCAGGATCTATTTATTCTACAACTATAGAATCTCGGGATTCTATAATTTCGGTTCTTAAATTTTGCAGAAATTTGCCGTCTTTTATCTTTAGCACAGTATGTAACTGAAAAAGATACCCAAGTTTTTTCAAACTACCAGAAGGTATATAAGATTTACTTACCATAGTTGGACAAGGTGGCGGTGGCCCACACCGCAACTGACGAATAAAACACACATGATTAGATTTAATTAAGAATATTCCAATCATTATTATAATTCAAATTAGAATAAGTTGAAAACCCTTTCAAGGCAAAAATAATTCTAGAAAATATTACACGAACAATGTTTTGTTAATTAATTTCTACTAATAATAATAATAAGAATAATGGACATATCACACAGCGCCATCTGGTCCCACACAAATGTTTGTCTAGTGCGGTAATCGAACAACACCCTCTGCACTGCATTCGGCCACACTACCAACTAAGCTGCGAGGGAGCCACTAACATTTAATTGTTACAGAGACAACAATAATTTATTTTTATTTTAGATAATTGTAACGTCTCAGTACAAATATTTATTGCGTTAATACTATTGATAATTTCACTTTTTTAGGATTTTCTAATATTGGGTAGAAAAAAGGAATAACTGCATAATAATAATGTTTTTGTTTTATAAGGTACCAACCTTTATAGTAACACAGTCACAGCAGGTACAAATTAGTCTAGTAAAGTTCGATAAAAAAAAAACGTCGAAACACGTTGGGGTTCGTCGCTGTAAAATTTTTGGTCTTGGTATCAGAAAATATTACGGTACAAATGCGACCACTCGCAAGATGGGGTAGTGGCGATGGTGCTAACTGAGAAACAAACACGTTTATAAGTTATTCTTTTTTTGCCATTGCCAATCGAAAAAGTACAGTTTCTTTGCTGATTAGTGTCTAAAAACTCTCCTTTTTACATAAGAGTTAACATAAAATACAACGTAACGAGACGTGAATTCACCCTAAGGTCGTTCCACAACAGAACGAGAACATAAACTGTGAAGAGTACATTTACAAGAAATCATTGACTGGTTTAATAAAAACTACAGAAATGACTCATTTTGCTTGTTTCTGCTCGATATTGATAACGGCACGCTTGAAATATTCACAGAATATATATTCACTTTAAAAATAAATAATTAAAATAAAATAAAACAAATATTTCCCATACAACAAACGTGATTTTTGCTCGTTTCTGCTCGATATTGGTAACGGCAAAAGGTAGACGCTTGAAATATTCACAGAATATTTAGTAATATATATTCACTTTAAGATTAAAACGTGATTGTTTTGCCGTTTTTATAGATAATGGTAAAGAACCCTTCGTGCGCGAGTCCGTTTTTTGTATGGGCTCCAATATTTAAGGCTGCGGTACAGGCTAGACCGCAAAAACACGCCATTTTGTTCAAATTTTGTGGCTAAACTATAGCATCTAAACGATTAAGAAAAATATATGTTATAAAACTTACTTTTGTCTAATAAATAAACTACTACTGTCTTACTGAATGCTTTTCATTTATTGTATTTAATGCAATAAAAAATCTGGAAGTGACCATTGTTTCAACACTTGTGCAAAATTTTAAAGCGCGTTTTGCATTTGCTTGTAATAAAAGTTGGTTAAATAATTAAAATAGCTTGATATCTAGTGCATTGACTCTAAGTTGTAGCAAAAAGTTAGGAAATGTAACTACAAAATGGTAATAACGTTAAATTCCATACAAAAAATTAAAATTTTCAAGGCGTCATTACGGTATAAATTACTTAAGAAATATATGATATATATATCTCATAGTAATGTATATGACATTATCTAATGATTTAGAGTGCATTAACATACACAACATTAGAATTACAGAAATTAGCTTTCTGGCCTATGTCGCCCTCTGGAGTGCTTAAATATTTATTTTATTCTGTTTTTGAGTATCTGTTGTTATAGCGGCGACAAAAATATATCTGCTGTGAAAATTTTTAACTGTCTATCTCAGTTCATGAGATAGAGCCTGGTGACAAACGGACGGACAGCGGAGTCTTAGTAATAGGGTCTAATTTTTTACCCTTTGGCTACGAGACCCTAAAAACTACAGAAATGCCTAAACTTTATTATAAAAATGGTTGACGAGTTTTGTTCTGTATTTTATTATTTATTGTGATTGCGTCGCTACTTGTTGGTGCAATCAATATTATTTAATGTGTTTCTATTGCTATTGTTTTACATATAATTATTGAGAGCAGTTTATTTCGTAGTAAAATTTAAGTCAAGTAAATCAATATTTACTCATAGTCAATGACAAAAAGTAGAGTGACTAACTTTTGACGACTTTTAAATCCCTCGCTGTACTCAGGATCTATTTATTCTACAACTATAGAATCTCGGGATTCTATAATTTCGGTTCTTAAATTTTGCAGAAATTTGCCGTCTTTTATCTTTAGCACAGTATGTAACTGAAAAAGATACCCAAGTTTTTTCAAACTACCAGAAGGTATATAAGATTTACTTACCATAGTTGGACAAGGTGGCGGTGGCCCACACCGCAACTGACGAATAAAACACACATGATTAGATTTAATTAAGAATATTCCAATCATTATTATAATTCAAATTAGAATAAGTTGAAAACCCTTTCAAGGCAAAAATAATTCTAGAAAATATTACACGAACAATGTTTTGTTAATTAATTTCTACTAATAATAATAATAAGAATAATGGACATATCACACAGCGCCATCTGGTCCCACACAAATGTTTGTCTAGTGCGGTAATCGAACAACACCCTCTGCACTGCATTCGGCCACACTACCAACTAAGCTGCGAGGGAGCCACTAACATTTAATTGTTACAGAGACAACAATAATTTATTTTTATTTTAGATAATTGTAACGTCTCAGTACAAATATTTATTGCGTTAATACTATTGATAATTTCACTTTTTTAGGATTTTCTAATATTGGGTAGAAAAAAGGAATAACTGCATAATAATAATGTTTTTGTTTTATAAGGTACCAACCTTTATAGTAACACAGTCACAGCAGGTACAAATTAGTCTAGTAAAGTTCGATAAAAAAAAAACGTCGAAACACGTTGGGGTTCGTCGCTGTAAAATTTTTGGTCTTGGTATCAGAAAATATTACGGTACAAATGCGACCACTCGCAAGATGGGGTAGTGGCGATGGTGCTAACTGAGAAACAAACACGTTTATAAGTTTATGTTTTTGTTTTCCAAAAACTCACGTCTAAAAAAGATGCATATAAATACGAAAAAAGTTTCACAATGTACATAGATAAGTTTAAATTATCATTTACTAACCGGAGCTGGACATGGTGGTGGTGCACACTAAATATAACAAAAATAGGCAATTTAAGGCAAAACCACGTTATTTATTTCAATCGATGTAATTTGAGTACATCATGGTGACTATATTATACCTATACCTAGTAGTAAAAATTTATTTTATTAATATATTTGTATAGTTTTTTTAAGCTTTAAGTTTTTAATACATAATAAAGTCTATTAACCGGAGCTAAACACGGCGGAATCTGAAATTAAAAGGAAACATATTTTATATAAGTATATTTAATTGAATAATAGAAGAAATAAAAGTAACGAAGCATTATTATTTTATTATCATAGTACTGAAAGGAGTGAAAAAGGAATTGTAAGCAAGATTTCCAAGAATCGATTCTATTGATCGATTAAATTTTCTTCGAAATTAGTTTTATGTACCTATTGTATTACATATAGAGTTGGGTTTCTTTGATTACTCAAATGTTGTAAGGAATGGTAGATTGCATTACAAGAGAGCAAAATAATATTTTACTCCACGAGTAAAAAAATCAAATGCCAATCCACTGTTTAGTTTTTAATAAGCAGTGACGATAGTAATTTACTTTTAAGTGATTTATTTATTCAATAAAATTGACGTTTTACTAACCGAAGATGGGCACTGGGGTGACGGTTTCTGAAAGAATTAAAAAAATTAAATATATGTTTATATAAACTTTTTAACATCAAACGACACATAAACGCGACATATTTTTAGGTGATTTTTTCTATTGACTGAATATAGTCTTAAGGATTCTTAAGAACAGCTCGGAACTCGTAAAAAGTCTTATCGGTAATTGCCATACAAAAAATTGATTACAATTAAATTAATCTATGTATATTCATACTAGAAGATATAACAAACCGAGAGTTTGTTTGTGTTTGAACGCGCTTATTTCTGGAACTTCCAGTCAGATTTGAAAAATTTCTTTTTCCATTTGATGGTACAATTATTGACGAAGGTTATACGCTTTTTAACATCATGCTACGACGCTTAGGAGCCGAGAAAAAGGAAAAAAAGAGCGGGCGAACGAAGCGCCGGGATAAAAATTACGTAAAGGGCAGAGTAACATCAGCCAGTATAAAATATTTACTTTTTTTAACAGGTTTCTTACAAAAAGAGTAGATTTTTAAATCGTTATAGTTATTAATGATTTATGTAACGTTTTGTTAAATATTTTAATAGCAATAATTTAATGTTCTATACACATATAATATTCTAAATAAATAATAAAATAGATATTTATAATAAGACGAAATAAGTGAATCTCTTCCGTTTTCACGTATTTTTCAGATTTCTACAATTCGCTGTTAATTCATAATTTTCGTTTGAATGCGGTGAGAGACTCAAAAACATAAGTTCAAAATAAGTTATTATTTCAATAAATAATATTATTAGTATACGGTAACAGGTACAGGTTTAAATTTTTGCCATTTACGAATAATTTAACCTCAAAAAACACCAAATTTTCGTTTTTTACTGATAATACGTGTGCCATCTAGTGCCGTTATCCGACAAATTATTATTTTTTACTATAGCTATATTTACACACTAGTGTTGTTTTTATTGTAAAGCAAATAACTAACCGTTGCTGGACATGGTGATCCTCGCTGAAAAGGAAACATACTTCGTTTTTACTTACATACTTACACTAATGCACAAATACACAAACGGCTCCAACGATTTTTATTTTAATTTAGTATGCGAGGGGTTTTAGGGGCGATAAATCGATCTAGCTAGGTTTCATTTTTAGACAACGTCGTTCTACCGTGTTTTCAGGCAATGATAAACTACAAAATATGACTCTTTCTGACATCTATTGGCGAGTAGCAATACTATTTTTTTTACCTACACAGCAACACTAAAGCTACTTGACAATAGATGGCATTGTTAAAAAAAAACAAGCAAAGCTCGGTCCTCCAGGTACTGCCAACTTCAACTCACAGATATAAGCTAGAAACTATATAAAACTTTCTTAAAATAGCTCATGATTAGTTTTATATTTTTTGGATTTGGAACATTTGGATTTTAGAAATTCACTTACTACGAAGAGAACATTGAGGATATTTGATGGCAGCTGCTATATCTCCCTTAAATAACCCCATTTTGTAGTCGCTAGAGAATACCTTGGCAACTCTTCCACAACTTATGCTTTCGCGGGAAGAAGTTCCTCTCAAAACGCACTGTACGTGATCATAAAGGTTCCAAGGTGTGAGGTGAAACAATTCCTCATAACACAGCCTATTATTATACAGAGCGGTAAAACACGCACAGGGAGGCAAACATTTCTCCTCAGACTTAAGGGTTCGATAGGACTTGTGAGTTTGTGATCGTCAAAACTGAATTACAATTTTCTATTTCTTCTTTTAACCGAGTCAAAAGGGCCATGCTGGTAGTACATAAGTTGCTGAAAAGACTACTAATATAATACATTGTGATTCCTAATTTGAAATTAAAGTAGGAGTATAAAAATAGTTATTATGCTTGACAGATAAAAAGTACGAAAAGAATTTCTGTATGTCACGTTTGATACAGTTACAGAATTCCCTTTTTTAAATTCTACAAGTATTCCCCAAATGCATATATACTTATAAAAGAATTATTTAAATAGAAAGAAGTACATATATTCATTAAAATAAATCACATTTTAACAATACTCAAGTATGTAACTAGAGAATACTAACACATGGCTTGCAAGGTTTGGGGCAACATCGAGAGTACGTGGAAATGCAGGGCACACAGCATCTACTGCACTGAAAATTTATCATTAGATGATTTACTATTACTTTCCTATGTAATATAAATTTTTGTTATTAAACTTTGAAAACTTTTTAACGTCGTTATAATATGTAAGTAAGAGTACTTAATTTATTGCCTGGTCTTTATACTCATACATAAAAAAACCACCAGCTTCAAGAATATGCACTTAAAATGTAAAAATAATTACTTATTTCCAAAAATCTGATCCGAATCACAGTTTGAAGTTGGGTTCATGCAAGTGTAGTCTATGAGGTCCATAGACACCAACTTCAAACTGTAATACAGTAAAAAAAAAACTGTAATACAGTTTGGAAGTAAGTAATTTTTTTTAGTGCATCTTTTTGAAGCCGGTTTTTTTTTGTTAAAAAAATTTTATTTTTTACTTTTGAGTGACGAATTGCTTTTTTCGTACCCTAGAAACATTTATACTCGTATCAAAATGTTATACTATCATCAACATAAAAGGCGTTTTTCCAGTTTGAAATTACAATCCAATTATTTTTTTTGACCAAAAGTTTAAGTTTTAAATTCACTACATTAATATGGGACCACCTCAGAGGTATACCTTTTTAAATAAAAAAAGAATTTCTTAAATCGGTCCAGGCGTCTTCGAATAATCGGGGAAGAAACATAAAAAAAAAAGGTTCCGACGACTTGAGAACCTCCTCCTTTTTTTGAAGTCATTTAAGAATTAAGGTGATGGCATACCCAAACGCGTTAAGTTTGCAAGAATTTGATTAATTTTGTTACAGTCCTGAGACCACTTTTTAACGTGAAAAAAATATATGTTATAGTTCAAACCTTAATTAAGTGGATTTAGTAATATTATAATGATTTGCCTATTAAAACAGAAAAAAAAATCTGACACTCTATTTTTGGGCTTAAATAAAACTGTTGGGAAAACCTGAAAGAGTGTTATTCTTTTGATTCTTGTTTCATTAAATATGTATTAAAATGGCTTAGTGAATTTGCTAATTTCATAGTTCTAAATAAATGTTTGAGTTTAATACCTCTGAAAACCGAGAAAATTTAAATTTTCAACGTGCGGTCACGTGACACTTTGTATGCTACAATAGTGTTATATGTGTTTGTACACTGGTCGAAATGGTACGCTTTTGCTAGGGTATGCAATAGCCTTAATTACGAGACATAAGTTGACAAAAAATGTTAAATAATAGCAAAAATTTCCAATACATGTTGATTACAATATCTTGAAATTGTTAATTCAATTTAGTTATAGTTATTGTTAATTTTTTTTAACTGACGTAATATAAATATCTTTTATAAATAAATAATAAACAAAAATTAAGAATAAAAATTAAAGTATATTTGCAACATTACAAATTAATTAAATAATATAACTAAGAAAAGTAAAACCATAAAATCCTACGTAAAGCAACCATATTCGCATAAAAAGAACACTTCGTCTAAAAAAGTAACCAGATAACTAATTATACGTATGCCTATGGACTGTGGCATGGTACCCAAGTATTATACGTATGCCTGTGGACTGTGGCATGGTGCCCAAGTATTATAGCATGCCTGTGGACTGTGGCATGTGGCATGGTGCCCAACACGCTAGCGGCACAATGTATTAATATACTAGCGGTGACATTACCACTTTGTATGGCCAAACTTAAATGTCCTTTATCCTAAATTACCTAACTAATTATAAAACTAATTATGATATAATGATTATAATTAGGTGGTACAATTAGATAATTTATATAATTAAATTAATTCTTTTATTTTATAATAGACATTTTTAATAACCCAGTTTTTTAAACTAGAAAAAAAGATCGGATCAGATATTAGGTATATTTTTATTTCTTTAGGGATTTGACGTCATACCTACTATGTATGTTAATCTTATAATAAGTGAGACCGCATATATATATTTAACTTACATACACAAAAAGCTAAAATAATCCTTTTAGTCGACATTTATAACCTTGATAGGCGAAACCCACTGGAATCGATTGAAATAAAAAAAAAGGTAGGTAAGCAATTTATGCTCGTTATAAAAAACAACGTAGTAATAATCGAAAAAAAAATTCACATAAGTCGCACGTAGTAGCAGTAGGTACATCCCACATTTATGCAAACTATTTTCCCTAAGTCATATATTGCTATTATGTATATGTGTAAGTAATGTATATTTGTCATCAAGTTCGAAATAAGCATTTTAAAATAAAGAGTAGCTGTGGATCGCTTACCTTTAATGAAGCTGGGAGATCTGACTTGCTCTGTAATATAAAGAAAACACAATATACTGCCAAATACAAATAAAAGTATCAATTATTACAATATTTATCTATGTTATACATTTAAACGAGCAATTCTTGCTATATAGTCAATATAATAGCCTATATGCTATTTCAGGACCTAACCTATGTGTATGCCAAGTTTCATCCCGATGCGTCCAGTGGTTGAAACGTGATTGAGTAACAAACATCCATCCAGACCTCAGAGGTATACCTTTTTAAATAAAAAAAGAATTTCTTAAATCGGTCCAGGCGTCTTCGAATAATCGGGGAAGAAACATAAAAAAAAAAGGTTCCGACGACTTGAGAACCTCCTCCTTTTTTTGAAGTCATTTAAGAATTAAGGTGATGGCATACCCAAACGCGTTAAGTTTGCAAGAATTTGATTAATTTTGTTACAGTCCTGAGACCACTTTTTAACGTGAAAAAAATATATGTTATAGTTCAAACCTTAATTAAGTGGATTTAGTAATATAATAATGATTTGCCTATTAAAACAGAAAAAAAAATCTGACACTCTATTTTTGGGCTTAAATAAAACTGTTGGGAAAACCTGAAAGAGTGTTATTCTTTTGATTCTTGTTTCATTAAATATGTATTAAAATGGCTTAGTGAATTTGCTAATTTCATAGTTCTAAATAAATGTTTGAGTTTAATACCTCTGAAAACCGAGAAAATTTAAATTTTCAACGTGCGGTCACGTGACACTTTGTATGCTACAATAGTGTTATATGTGTTTGTACACTGGTCGAAATGGCACGCTTTTGCTACAAACATAAAAACTTTCACATTTCTTATATTAGTAGGACTATCACAGCTAAGTGGGCTAGCCAATCAACTTATAAAATCATCTAAGTAATATTCCGTTGCAAATCACTTAGATGAAGTTATTAGGTGTGTAAAGCAGGTAGTAGATCTAAGTGTATGAACCATGTAAAATGATAAATGATGATGAACATGAAAAATAAAATTTAAACATTATTAAATTTTTTATACCACCAAGGAGGCAGACAAACTTACGGTCCACCTAATGTATATAGCACGAACGCGGAGCAGGAAGAATTTCGTTTAAAGACCGGTCACTATTTGTCTCTGTTGCACGCGCATAATTATTTGCCGTCGCGCTCGCACAGATGCGATGACCGACCGCTGTCATCAGAAATTACTACTATTTTGACAACTGACACAGGCTAAAATGTAAAAGGTCAATGTTCAAAATTCTTTGTGCTTCGCGTCCGTGCTATAGCAGTCATTATTAAAATAATAAATAAAAAAAAAATTATAACAAAAATAACGCATTTGTGTGGGATAAATTTACTATTATCAAATTATCGGATTTTTGGTATACTTTGTTATGTGTAAAATTAAAGTAAAAATAAACAAACCCTGTGTTTGCAGCATTTTGCTGAACAGCAAACTTGAACAATCGCCGTTTGAGGAAACACCGGTCCTTCATCTTTCCGACTCTTTCTCGACGGCTTGGCCCCAACAATGGTTATGTTAGATAACCCAAACATATTGTGTTCCTTGTCCAACTTCAATATTGTAGTCAAATATTTGTCGTCCAACTCACATTCATCTGATTCTCTGCTGCAGTCTGAACTTGTTACTGAATTGTTGGGGGAAAGATTTCCAAAGCTGGAAAAAAGACTTTTAATGTTATTGTAATAAAAATAATCGAATCTAATTGATCTATTAAATGCTGAGCATCGCTTTGTTTGATTGGACAAAGTACCTTTGGATGAAATGTTATAAAATCTTACACACCTGTTCGCAACGAACAAAGCAAGTTGCAGAAATAATTCGGAAATCGGAAGGCGTTCGCTGATTTCTATTTGTTCAGTGCAGTCGGTGCCGTTAAGAGCGTCAAATACATCGATTTTAATTATTGATCGATAGTTAAATATTAAAACTAGAAATTTTAATTATAATCTTAAGTAGTATATTAGACATTTTGGGTTTGTGAAAATGGAATTAATTGGTTTAGTATTGTACTAGTTGAGTAATATTTTGGCTTTACATGTAGGTATGTCTATTTACCTTTTACTTTTTGCTACTGTCTTCTTCCTTCCTTTAACTTCGCGCCAGTAAGGGCATTTACTTTTCTGGAACGACACCAACCCCCTTTTTATTTTAAGGTAAAACTAAATTACCCTCTGGTATTAAATAAAATATCAGAGAATTTAGAGTGTCAACAAGTGATACATTCTGCTGCCTTGCGCGTTATGATGTAGTTAGGTAAAGGATAGCATTTGCAGCATTGACGCTTGCGGCTTGCGTCATGTGTCATGCATCGATGACTTTTCACATGACTGATGTTTCGCTTTTGATATTAATATAGTACATTGTTCACCAAGGGGTGAAAGTGACTGATTACCGACGAGGGTGTAGTTAAAACACACGAGGTGGGAATCGTCTTTCATCCCGAATGATACATAGTGCTTTACACTACTAATGCGAGGATAATAAAATATAATTAATTAAAGTTTTAATTTACTCAACAAATATTAATTCACTTTTATAAACATAGATGGCGCTGTACCGAATAATTACAAGCTGGTTAATAATTACAAATGGTTATGTTTTCTTTTGTTTATATATAGTTAGTTATTTTTTTCAAGTTGAACCTGGTTCACTTTTATAAAAACAGATGGCACTGTACCGTATAAAAAGAAGCTATTTGAATAGAAAGTGCTTTTTATTTCCTCCCTCCCTCCCTCTAAACGGGTAAGAAAGTAATAATCTCTGCAAACACGTACTTTCAACACTACATGTGTAGTGTAAATATAATTTTGGATCTCTTCCGAGTAATGTGATGAACCGTAAACAATATTTTGTAAACTTAATTGCCAAACATCTTTATCTGTAGATACTCATAAGTCTATGCTGTAGAGCGAATACTGCTAAAATACTAACACATCAAAAATTGCAGAACGGAGGCTGTATCCCACATTATGATGAGGATATAAGTGAAGTTATACATGCATGTACTTACTAACACGTGACTAAAGAATCTTAGGGTTTTTAGGTTATATGATGCGCATGTACACTGGGTTACATAAGTGTTTCAAATATAGTTCATGAACACTTTAATTACCTATTACAATTTTTACTCATTTTTTCATTTATGTACTTATAAATTGCCAATTAGCCAATCCCGGTTCCCGATGAAATGTAAACCAATCGATAAATCTGAGCTGGCGCAGCGAGGGACCAATATGTGAATATGAGGCTACGATCTGCGCAGTTGACCCTGAGACTCCAAGACCCGTAATTCGCCTACACTCAACGGAAGCGCAAGTTCTCTAGTTCACAACTACAATAAATTATTAATATTACTGACCCAGGATCTGGCGATCCATCACGACTTTCTGTCAGCCATTTCATTTTGGTCAGCTTTAGTATATTTGGGTTATCATTGCCAGCTTCAATCTGTGAAGTTTCGCTATCTTCTTCTGAAGTAGTTGGTGTCTGTGTAATAAAAAGAAATGAATTTATACATCCATTAAAAGATATTAAACATATAATTTAACTCACAAAATAAGTAAAATAAAATAAATTGTTTTTATTTTCTGTTTCGGTATTGATTAGGCCTGGGGAGCAGTATAAATTATTTACTTCATGTCAGGGACTAAGGACTTGCTGAATAGGCTTTCACCGCCACCTATGATTTCTTTACTAAATTATACCGTTTATATGCAATCCACCTACATTATAAGGGTATCAAAATGGTAAAAATATGTTTGTTCAAAACTTAGCCGAAAAAAGTTAAAATCGTTTAGATGGCTAGAAAACTGTCTGAATTGTTACGTATTAGGGTAATAACAATGTTGTTTAGTGAAGTAGAATTTTGTACTTATTATTTTTTTTTATTTGAATAAATTTCTAACCGTGGCGTGGGTTAGCGTACCTTTTTTATACGCGCTGACAAAGAGCCCAGGTGTTCTAGAAAATATTCCAGACACATCAAGGGTCAAACATGTGCTTTAATTAGTAAACAACCCTTGTGAAGTCGAAGACTTTTTTCTGCACTTCCTTTGTAAATAACATTAGTGATCGAAGTAAAATAATCCTTATGTCGAAGGGATGAGGTTCACTTTTACCTACAGCGCGGTTATCCAGTATCTTTGGTTGAATTGAAGACTATTGTTATTCATTGTTTTTGTTTTTAGGGTTCTGTACCTCGAAAGGAAAAAACGGAACCCATATAGGATCACTTTGTTGTCCGTCCGTCCGTCTGTCGAAACCCTTTTTCTCAGGAATGCGTGGAGGGGTATCAAGCCAAAATTTATATCAAATACTCAGGTCTACTGTCCCTTGTAGCTGTGAAAAAACTTAAAAAGTTTTTGCTAGCAAGTTTATGTCGCAAATTTTCGAAACTCGCAAGGGAATCAAAACCTACAGGGTACTTCCTGTAAACTCAGAATTTTAAAATTTGGGACGAAGCAACGTCTTATAGAACAGATAAAGCAAAAAAATTTTAGTTACATCATATAATAAGAATATTTTTAATAATTTTACAGTTACTACCCCTTTCCTCATGAACGCGTAGAGGTATTAAATTCATATCAAATACTCAGGTCTATAATACCTTTAAGCTGTAACAAAATCAACCTTCTGTCAACGCAATCAAAAGAAACAGCAATTTAAGCCGCATATTTTCAAACTCGCAACTACCCTCTTATATACCTACGGGTTTGTACGGAACCCCTTGGTGCGCGAGTCCGACTCGCACTTGGCCGGTTTTTTTAATATATATTCATTAGGATTAGATTGTTACTAACGTAACTAAATATTACAGAAAATATATATTTTTTTTTTAAATTTCTTAAGTGGCTTTTGATGTTTTTGTTAGATACGGATCCTTGGCGTTTGTCTCGCACTTTACGGTTTTTATATCATGATACAGCCTATCTTTACCTATTTTTTTTTGAGTATCAAGGTGTGCTGTTGTGCTATACAGAATCAATGTCAGGTACAAACATAGATCGAATTTCAGGCCATAGAGAAAATAGAGGCTAGGATAACTTAATAGTTGTAGAATTGTTACAGAACTTTATGTCTTGTTTGGTTTACCGACATAATTAACATAATGTACTTAATGTCAATAATCCAAATAAATAGATAAGCCAAGTTTTTAAAGCAGTGTTTATGTCTTTTAACTTCGCTGAATTATTGAAGCTGCTACAAAAACACTCTTTTATTTACATTACTTACGCAAGTTGAAGACGAGCTAGTGCCATATTCATTCAGAGTTTCTTCAGCAGCACTATTTACATTCTTGCGTGTATCCACCAGCTCATGAACGGCTTTTGTTCGATCTACTTTAATGAGTTTTTCTTCAGCCTTTAATATAAAGAAAGCAATTAACTTGCTAGAGTGTATATATGTGATTAGGTTGTTTGAGTGATTAAGAGGCAGGCATTTCAAGAACAGAAAACTTTTGTTGATATGTAATTGTGTATACCTACTGTAAATAAATACCATGGTCTAGTGAAACGAATAGATATGTCAGCACGTTTATCATTAGGAATTTGTATCAGAAGTAGTATTGCTGTGATTTTTACTAGTGTTTTGAGAAGGTATGGTTGGTGTGACCCGGTGTCTAGACAAAACCCACTCACATCATAATATCTTATAAGGCAGTCTCTTTTTATCAACTACTTTGAAAAATATGTATGTATAAAACTGACTTACATCTTCAATTTCTTGGTCCAGTAAGTTAGATTTAGTCATATTACTGCTGGTTGGTTTCACATCACTGATCAAACACACATAAGTGAGGTAAGAGTTATGTTCAGAAGCACTACTGGCCAATTTTAAAGAAGACTTAGGAACGTACAATGTAGGAACTTCGTCATCGTGCACATAAATATTACACATTTTGAAACGCATAAAAGCTTAAGATCTTATTATAGTTGTAAATTGGTTGTATTTAGGTTTGCATTCTTGTCACTTGTAATTTTGATATGAATGAATAGTTTGAACTGTTTGCGTGTTAATGTTTTGATAGTAAAATTTTGCTCACTGGTCACGGCATTTTGTTTGACAGAGTAATTGACACTGAGAAAATTTTATATTTTTGTTTTGGCATGTCTATTTTAGAAAGTTTGCGTACTGGCTATTATTTAATGAAATCTTTTTTATTCGTACGTAGATAATCGGATAAAAAAAATCATCCCTCGATAAAAGTATATATGGGACTTTCGTTAGATTTTAGATCGTTAGATATTACAACATTATTATACTTATATTATACGATTAATATTACTATTATAACTTACTAACCTTATGGCCGTCGGCCTTCTCGACGTAGGGGTGACAATCCGTATGTACTATTGTCTATAGGGGCCTAGCTTGAATAGAGGAAATTTACTTTAGGGTATAGCAAATACAAAGGGGGAATAGCCGCTGCCGCCAGCAGCCGTCGCTGGAATCCGGCAGGGTGCTGACGCTTGAAAGATGCACTGTGCATTAGAAGCGTGCCACTGTTCACTGGCCACTAACACTTCACAAATGCTGCCAAAGTCTAGTGTCCCCAAGGACGAAAATACAACACAATTCACACCGATCACGAATATTTTATTTAACTTTTAGGCTATACTGAACCGAAAATTAACAGTCCGTAATACGTTTCTCCAGGAATGCTAGTCGAGTTTCGGCTAGCTTTTTGAAGTGAGCCAATGGAGGCCTGTCAGGACGAAATGGTCCGGCAAACGTACAGGCACTAGTGGTTGTTTACCTGGGATCATTATAATTTTAAAAACCGATGACCGAGACAAAATACTTGGGCGAGGGGAATTCAGGGGGAAAACAGCGACCGAAAACTGTCCAAACAACCCAAATACCGAAATTCCACAAATTCCTTGCACAAAGTCCGCTTACGGATTAAGTCTCAACTTTAATTGCTCCACTAATCATTCGGACACTATACACCCCTGTGAGCCTTGAAAGGATGGGTTGGAGACAACTAACGCGGAGGAAGATCAAACCTGGGAATGGTGGAGGAAGGGACGCGATACTGCCATTCATGGAGGGTTCCTCCCAACAACTCCTCTCTCACCGTTGGGGGAGAGGGGGTCTCCGTATGTTACCCAGCTGGTAATCCGAGGGGGGGAAATGCTTCCCCAGCCGTGCAAGGTGCGGAGGCCTGTGCCCTGAATGGGGCAAAGCCCGTGGGGATCGCGTCTGAGCTCCCATCCAGGGAGGGTTCCTCTGCACAACTCCCCTTTCACCAGGGGGGGAGGGGGACAAATTTAACGATCCGTACCGACCCCGTGGTTCGCTCTAAGTAACTTAAACACCAGCGTCGCGTGCGCACAATGTTGCGACGACCCTCACGACACAAACTCAAAAATTTGGGACACTCGGTCACTATGTTGTCCCTACCGGACAATATACATAAGTCCGCGGTCCAACATCCTCTACAGCAGCAAAAACTTGCCCACCTCCTCGAGGTCTAGGCGGCTGCCTAGGCAACTGCACCGATGGTGGCCTAGTCCTACCGTACGAGGTGGAGGGCTAGGAGAGAGTGAGGTTTAAGCAATTTTAAATAACACACTATAAATAAAACCACACCGTCATAAAACAAAGCAAAGCGTTAGTTGGCCATTGTATAAAGTACATTCCGAATAATAATATATTTGCTAACCATTACTCAAAGTGGTAGCACCATAAAAAAGGAATTCAATGTTATCCCCAAGCCACATCAGATTTGCCGGCTATCTCTGCGAGGCTTTGTCGCAAAAATCACACGTGCGACCTTTCCCGTATTCAAAACAGGACTAAAACGTCAGGAAGGTCTTGGCAGTTACTATAAGTTTTTGCAATTAGCAAAATATATCCGTTGGCAATTTCTTCAATATTTCATGAAAAATGTTGACAAGTCAGACTTCGTACTGTCAAAAAATAATCAGATCTTATGTAGAGCCAAGCTTCTAACTCTACCTTACCCTTACACTGCAAGGCCTAAACCTACACCTTAGTCAAAATATGTGACTTGGCCGTTTCAATACTACAAGAACTATTGTATAACAGAAAAGTAATGAACAGTGAATAAATTTTTCACCTTACGCCCGTGTGACGGTAGCGAAACGGCCAAGCCACATATTTTCAGTTTTTACGTAGAGGTCAGATAGCACTGTACAATCATTTCCAAAATTCCGTAACATATTATTGTATAGAATGAGCTCACTATCTGATTAGGAAGTTATATTTTACGTGGGTGAGACAAAGCTGGTGTCATGGACCATGGCATGAATGGGCAGATGCCCAGCCGGGTGTGTCTGCATATGCAAATACCTACATCATTTATTAACCTTTAGTTTTGGAATGACAGGACTAGACCAAATATGGTACTTACAACGCCAACGCCAACAAAGCAAATAAATAACGAATAGTAAAGGAATACTTGTTTACCAAATTAAAGTTGGTTACAATAAAGTAAAAGCTCAAGTAATTGTTTTAATGCTCTCTTTTATCTCATCTATCTACATCTATTGACTCCCTCGCAGCCTAGTTGGTAGTGTAGCCGACTCCTGCGCAGAACCCACACCGGGTTCGATTCCCGCATTGGACAAACATTTATGTGATAAATAACATTTGTGTTTGTCTTGAGTCTGGGTGTATTTATGTATAATATGTATGTATTTACAAAAAAAAAGTAATATATATGTATCTGTGTCCGTTGTCTGACACCCATAACACAAGCTCTGCTTACTTTGGGGCCAGACGGCGCTGAGTGTAATGTCCAAAACTAAATATTTATTAAAATATTATTTATATCTGTTTTTAAGGCGACTGGGCTACGATGATTTATATAATTTTAGTCAACGAAGTAAAACGTAAAATTAAATTAAATTTAGTAAGTAAACATGAACCGGTAGTGTCATTTATATAATAGTTAAATTTAAAAAATATACGTGCAAGTAACATTCTTTTATAAACCTACATAAAATATTTATACATACATATACATAGACACACACACATATATATATTTATATATAAATAATATTACTCGCACGTTCATACCTATAGATGATTATTGTCAAAATAATGCATTTTCAAGTTTTTTTGATGAGAGTCTTATGTCTGTTGGCAAATTAGTTCACTGCAATCCTGTCTTGACGGCAAAAGACTTACCAAAGTTGTGTGGCAAAAAAAAAGTTGTGGTATAGAGTACGTTCTTCCTTTGATCGTAAAGACATATTGTGGCAGAAAAGTTGGTTAAATTTGAAAAGCTCTCGTAGATATTGGGGAGCACTGGGGCTATTCAGGACTTTATACACAGATAACATATGAGTATTCCTGCGAAGTCGAATTGGAGGCCACTTGAGTTAAGCACGATACTCAGAAACATGATCATTTTCACAGATTCCGCAATGTGAAAATAAATTGAATTCAGGGATATTGGAGACGTTGTAGATTATCAAGTAGTTCCTCAGCAATGTCAATATAGCTTGCATCTGCGTAATCAAGTAAAGGTTGCAGTAAGGACTGCGCCAACGAAACCTTATTTCGAAGGGGCAGTAAGTTGTGCAGAGGTTTAAGGGAATGCAGTGAGGCGTTAAGTTTCTTATTAAGTGAGGAAACTTTTGCATACCAAGATAACTTGTTTTACATTATAATGCCTAAATTCCTTACCTGGTCAACTCATGGAATTGTGATGCCATTATTATTTATACCAGGCAGATTGGCCAAGTTGAATTGCGACATTATTTTTTGACTTCTAATTAAGGTTTGAACTATAATATATTTTTTAAAAACTGTACATATACTCAGGACTGTAACAAAATTATTTAAATACTTGCAAACTGAACTCGTTTGGGTATGCCAACACCATAAACTCCATTACATTTTTTCAAAGAAGGTAGACTTAATAAGTAATTGCTTCAAAGAAAGACCTTTATCACGGGTCTAACTTTACGTACCGGGCCTCATCTTGATTAAGTTTTAATAAACTTCCTACAATGACGCAGTTTTTGCGTTGCTGCCGCGTGCGCCGGTGTCAAAAGAGCAATTTACAAATAACTGTTTAGAGAGATAGTCAAAGAGTAGTTACATTATTTTGGCGAGTCGATCTTCCGTTACGTAACATTTTAGGTAAAGATTTATAGATATTAAAGAAATTTTAAATAAGTTCTTAGTACGTTGTGCCATTACTGTAAGACGTAGGAAGATAAAACTAGCTAACTAATATAAATTACCTCAGTAATAATTAAGAGGAAAAAGTGGTTTTAAACAAATCTGGGAGCTTATTGCGAAAATTCTAGAATATACGGACTTACAGTTTGCCTCTGAGACCCGAGTATATAGAGTACGCCTAGTACGGTTCCACCCCGCCCTAAATTCGGTTATTGGTATAAGATTTCAATAACTTCCCAATTATAGAAAAAAAACCGACGACTCACACTTGTTTTGATTAACTTGACACATTTGATCCTGGGACTCAAACTATCTCCATGCCAAATTTCATATAACTCGGTTCAGCGGTTTAAGCCTAAAGAGGTAACAGACAGACAGAGTTACTTTTGTATTTATAATATTAGTATGTATATACTTTTTTCAGTTTAATTAGTTCCGTGACCACGATATTATATTCAAATTGATATTTTCGTAATGGAAATCTAGAAAAATATCAAATGAAGGTCTAAATATTTGAATGCGATAACTACTCATGGTTATCAATCCAGCACACCTTTATTTAAAAAAAAAACCAAAGTTAAGACGTAAATTAATATATTAAGTTAATATAGAGAACGCACATACAAAATAAGCAATTATGAAACCTAAATGTAAACACTAACTTGAATTTGGACATTATTAAAAAAAAACAATTCGTTTCTTTTTTCACTTAATCAAGCTTGTTATTTCTAAGTTTTGTTTGCAGTAATATAAAATGTAAAGTAAATTACTAATTATCTAGACAATACTGAGTGTTAACTACTTGCTGATTTTTTACTCGTCGATTCATAAAAGGATTAAATACGTAAAAAGCCTTGCACAAAATTAAAACAAAATGTTTTGTACTGGTGATGAATCACTATTTTGTCAGGTGTAGTAAACCTTTTCTAACATACGGCATGCATATAAACATTGTTAGGGATGACTTAGAACAAAATAAAAATTATGGAGGTCGAGGCATTTTTTACTAAGAAACTTTATACTTATTTAGTAGCTGATGACTTCTAAGGAACTTTGGATGTGATATAACATTTTGCAGTGAAATTCGTAAATAAAATTTTTGTACGGTGCTCGGGATATAAACTGTATAAATTAACAGTAACAATCAGTAATGATTGCATGGTTTCATAACACAATTTATGTGTCAAACAAGTTTGCAGTCCGCGTGATCAGCGATCATCGTAGCCCATCAACGCTTGCCACACCAGAGTCATCGTTCGAGCGTTGCGGAGACCCTTTAAAATTCTAATCATCCCCTTTTTTATAAACCTCATACTATGTAGTCTCTAGAGAAAATGTTGTGAGTTTTTGTTTGTACTTACTTTTTTTTATATTTAAAATATTTTTTTTAGTAAAACAATTTTACCTTCGTACTCTAAAGTGACCCTGCTAGTAGAACCGTGAGTTGTAGGCTCTATTCCGGGTAATAGTTATATTATGCAAATATTTGTTATTCCTTATTAACTTGGTGTACTCAACAGAGCAAAGCAGTACTTCACCTCGGGGCAAAAGTTCTTTGCCACCTTAGTGGTTTAAAAAAAAGTCTAGGTAACGGTGTATTGCCTGTTTGTCTGTAGCACATGAAATTATAGTTAAATGATTTTTAAACAAAAATGTTCCTTTTAAAAACGACGTGCGAATGTTTATTATGACTTCCCAATGTTTGAGGACCTCAGCAACGGGTCGTTGCCGTTGCGAAGGCTTTGTACATCATTTTTGATGTGATCTCAGCGCCGTCGACGCTACTTCCTGCTAAATTTATAATAAAATATGTGTTTTCACATAGTTTAAAATTTATTAGTGAGAAATAATAGGATATTTTAAATAGAGTAACATTAAGTTTTATATCGTGAGTCATAATTAGTGGAATAAGTAATATTAATAATTGAAAAAATGTTCACGGATGTCAGAGCGTTAGTAATTGCGTGTGTGTGTTTATTTCAGCTATGGAATGCAAATGCACAGTTCGGCAGTAAGTTTTTTGTTAATATTTTTTTGTTAGGTACATTTAGGTATTTTGCTTGTATATTAAAAGATAACTGATCAACATCAGGTGGTTCGTATGCTTGTTAAGTACCTTAATGGTATAAAAAATCGGTCAAGTGTGATTCAGACTCACGCTTCGTGGGTTCTGTACCCCAATTTTCGAAATTTACGAATACAAACAAAAACAAAAAGTATGCCGCTAAGCGGTCATTCATCCAATGATTGACTAAGCTCGACGTTAATTAACTTTGAATATCGTTTCCAACAAACAAATGTGTTACTGTTGCTTTTATTAATCGCTAGATGGCGCTGTAACGGGGATTTAAGATGGTAAATGCCTCGGGCGGTTTTTATTATTTGTTGTTATACTTTAGATAAGAGCTCACACTATTTTTAACTGCAAGTTTAAAGTTGCATGTATCACTGTTTTTACGATAGAGCAAAAACAAAGGAAACGTGTTTCTTGTATGGGGGTATATTTTTACTTTTTAACTATTATTTATTAGATAATCCGCTATTTTCACTCATATCCTGTGAAAAAGTTTAGGCTTCTTCTTATTTCGATCTAAAAGAAAGACCCCTTTAATAGTCAGACAGACAGACAGACAGCGTAGGCTTAGTAACAGGATTCAGTTTGCACCCTTTGGGTATGATACCCTAAAAAAATAATTTGTAGACTTAGTATAGGAAGGTAATATGTATCTACTAAATCTACTAAACAGTACATAATCTTAGGGATGACTTGACGGCATTTAAGATAAGCTTAGCAATTCTCACACTAATAAAAAATAGTTTTTTGGCTCTTAATATCGATTTAAATTTTTGCCACAAAGTATTTTTTTTGTTCTCACAATAATTACCGCTTGTATGATGAGATATCGAAATGATGCCTACAGCTACTTTCTACCATCGCACCCCTCACCATCTGTAGAGAATTCTTCCTCACACCTTAGAACCTAAATGATCACGTACAGTGTGGTTTCAGAGGAACTTCATCCCGTGAACGCTTAGGTTGTGTTATATGCAAGAAAGAAGTTACTAGATTTTTGAAGGGTCGGCAACATGCGAGTGATGTTGCAAGCGCTTACCACCAGGCTAATTGTTGGCTCATTTGCCATGTTAGTGATATGAAAAAACAAAAAAAAAAACGGCGTAGTGTGAGTCGGACTCGCGCACAAAGGGTTCCGTAACATTATCTATAAAAACGGCAAAAAATCACGTTGGTTGTATGGGCCCCCTTAAATATTTGTTTTATTTTAATTTAATTATTTATTTTTAAAGAGAGTATATGACTAAATATTCTGTAAATATTTTAAGCGTTTACCCGTTATCGTTATAAAATCGAGCAAAAACGAGAATAAATTACGTTTGTTGTATGGGAGCCTCCTTAAATATTTATTTTATTCTGTTTTTTAAATACATCAGAAATCAGAAATACATCATCAGTGAAAATTTCAACTGTCTAACTATCACGATTCATGAGATACAGCCTGGTGACAGACGGACGGACAGGGTCCCGTTTTACCCTTTAGGTACGAAACCCTAAAAACCGGCCAAGTATGCTCGTTTACCACTTTAACCGGCCAATTAAGTTTGTCACCAGCAAAATAATTGCAGATATCTAAAAAAAATCTTAACCAATTTTGCTTCAAACAATGTCTTGTTTAAAGTATTTATAAAGCTATATTTTAAAACTCAAATATTCATTTTTCAAAGCTAATAATTATAAAAATCAAAAATGTTTTTTTTTTCTCGTAGGTAATCAAATTAAACTTGAAATATGTTAAAATTTCTTATTAACAAAATATGATATAGCTCGGCTGTGGCTGAGCAGCTCAGATATTTTATACAGTCTTCATGTTATAACTTTTCTTAAGCACTGACTTAATTGATCTAGATGCAAATTCTGCATGTGTACTGTACCTTATTGTATGAACGTACAAGAAAGTGCCTTTAAATGAGCTAGTGACGTTACGTAGACGAGCAAGTTCATCCTTGATTCTTGCATAAACAATTTTAATATTATGAGTAACCCCGTTTCTCTTAAATGATTTTAGGTAAGTATATGTTTCTTGACATAAATAAGTTTTTCATTTATATAATTATTGGCATGTCAAAAACATTGATTTCCTAAAATTTATTTGTTAATGATGCCCTTAGTCCTTATTTATAAATTGTACGGAAAGCTTGTATCTGCAGTGTAATAATTATGTTTACATCAGCGGCATGTCTCTAAAGTCAAATTCAGTATATCCTTGCGGTGCTTTCATCTGTAAGTTATCGAATTAATTTAACTACATATGCTGCAAAACTGAGTCTCTTCGCCAAATTAGTAACGTCAGGACCTTATTGAAGTTTAGTACTTAAAGTGATGCCTCAATATTAAGTCGTATCCACAGGATTCGATTCTCCGTTTTATATTTGTGTCAACTGTCTAACATGAGGTACTAAAAATTAATACATTAAGTTTTTTTAACATAAAAACAAAGAATATTATTTGAGAACCATTCCACTAATTTGTAGATGGCATTGTGTACACCCTGCCAGCCTGTAAAAGCTGTTTGCTGTTCATGCAGTTTGCAAAGGAAACATGTATGGTATGCCGCTTAAGTCAATACTTTGTTCAAACTTTTTTTTTTTTTTTTTTATACCACTAAGGTGGCAAACAAGCTTACGGCCCGCCTGATGGTAAGCGGTCACCGTAGCCTATGGACGCTTGCAACACCAGGGGTATCACTTGCGCGTTGCCGACCCTTCAGAAATCTAATAACTTCTTTCTTGAAGAACTCCATACTGTAGTCCTTGCAGAAAAACTCGAATCTATTCTATACAACTTAATTATTTAAATTATTTAAAGCACACGAGTGTTGCTCTATGATTTGAAGTCTCGATTCTCTGCACGAACGTTCGCTTTGTTCTTCTTAATCTTCTTCTTTCTGCACCTCGTCACCGCACTGGTTTTGGCTAAAAAATTAATACTCTGTTCAGGGTTCATGCTATACTACTCTGGAACGCGCTTACTAAAGAAATTCATAGAACACAGAGCAAAAACTATTCAAAGCTTAAATAAAAGAATTCTATCTGAAGCAGATTGGAGGAGAAAAGTCTAAATTGTTTAGTTCTTGTGACATATTTATTAATTTATCTATAGGTGTATTAGCATTTTATATGTATTTGTAATTAAAAAGTAGTTTACATATTTTTATATGTTGTTCTTTTGTGTGTATATGTTTATTTATATATTTAATGATATGTTTATTTTATATATATGTAATATCTATTACATCGTCTACTCTATATTGCTTAGGCTATGGTTATCTGGTAGAAAATGCTACATGGCATTAAGTCCAACATTGTGCAACAATGTAAGTACTTGTGTAACAGGTATAAATAAACAGTTTTAGTTCTGCTAAAAATATTTACGTTGGGTAAAATAAAAAGTTACAGTTTTTTTCCAAAGACGAGTTAATTAAAACTGTGAGTTGTGTATGTAAGCATTGTGCATTGCAATCATTGGTAATTATTAGTTATTACATTGCCTACACATTGAACAGCCTCAATTACGTTAATATTTCCATTTTTAAGGTCACATTGAGTGTAGACCAAACGCGACACATGCAGTGTAGTATTGATGTACTGTTGCCCTACATTCCACAATACGTAGTGAACCATTGAATTGTACCGATTAATTAGTCGTGTAAACTGTGTAATGTACAATGGATGTGAAAAATGGTCCGACTTGGGGAGTCGCACGGTATATGTCTTCCTGGAGCTGATTGATGGTTATTTATAGATTGGTTTGTATCAGTATGTACAAAAAGACTGGGCTATTTTTATTGTCGTTCTTCCTCCTATTTGACACACATTTTCACTTTACAAGTATGCCTGTTTTTACAATAAACTAGATTTTGCCAGCGGCTCCACCCGCCCTAAATTCGCTTATCAACTGCAACTCCTTAATTATAGTAAGAAACCTTACACTTGACGTTTTCAAGTAGCTTATGTCCTTCCCCGAGACTTCAACTATCTCCATGCCAAATTTCATATTAATCGGTACAGCGGTTTAATTGAGGTCTAGACAGATAGAGTTACTTTCGAATTTATAATATTAATTATGTATTATCGGTGGTGACACCATGCGGTTTCACTTGCGGAAAATTTTGTTATCGTAGTAAAGTATTCATGATAGGGTAAAAAAGGGTTTCTATGTTTTAAAATTCAAATGCTTTATTTCTTAAAAATAGGATATCATATCACTTTTTTGAAGTAAATAAACTATAAGTTACTGGTTACTACCGTTGCGAAGTCAAAATGGCGTTCTGGTGAGAAGAAATGGCGAAAGTAACTCTCCAGCAGTCGCTCTTTTTATTTTGAATAATCAATACAAATTATCAAGTAAATTATGTTAACAAAAAAATATTCAATCCCATGCTCTGTTATCATGAAAGTAGTTTTGAATTGTGTAATAAGATTTTTCGACAAGTTTTTGTTTTACATTTTTTTTTAACTTTTTTATGTTTAATTGACATAATTCTGCAGTCAAGGTCAATTTTATTGAAAAAACAGATACATTGTCCTTTAAATGATTTATCTATTTTCTTAAGCCTTGTGTAGATCAGAGTAAGTTTGTGTCTCTTTCGAGTATTATGATTATGAATATCGAAATTCTTTTTAAAGCAATCTATATTTTTATGAACATAAATTAAATTATCTAATATTTACTGAGACGGTAAGGTTAAGACCTTAATTTTCTTACATTTATCTCTTAAAGAGATGTCTATTTATGCCTATGACATAGATTGTAAATTGCTCGAACAACCCTTTTCTGCAGCACAAAGATTGTTAGAATATCAGCTGCGTGTCCCCATAGTGAAATACCGTAGGACATCACTGATGTCTATGAAAGAAGCTGTAGTATACTATCCGGTGTTTAAAAATAAGAAATATGTGTCAAAGTGACAGAATAAAGAAATTTATAAACCAAAATGTCTTTTTGATTTTCATACAAAGAATTAACAATTTAACATATCTTTTTTGGTCCTTCGAGCCGCATACAATGCAGGCTTAAATGGTTTTATCCTAAATATGAACTAAACATTAACGATCTTGTCATAATTAAAGATGAAGTTACTCCTCCTGGTTATTGGCCATTAGGTAGGATTGTTAATCTTTATCAAAACCGAAAAGACGGACTTATAAGGTCCGCGGTAATAAAAACTAACAAAGGTGAATTTCACCGTCCTGTTAATAAGTTGATTTTATTCCCTGTTCTAGATTAACTTCAGACTTTTAGTTCTTAATAAAATGTAAATTAAGTGTTTAGTTTTAGTTTTGACATTTAAAGTCCTTTTAATTAATTAAAATGTTTAGTTGCTTTAGTTATACTCATGTTAAGATTAATACCCACATTATATTGTAAAAGGGGGGGGGGGGAAGTATGTTTACAAATTTATAAACCAAAATGTCTTTTTGATTTTCGTACAAAAAAATAACAATTTAACATCCGGGCTGAAGCTTCGTCCGTAAGTAGACGAATCTTCTTAACCGCGAATGCTGCAGAACTAAGCCTATTCGCCAATTTAGCTATATGCGGGCCTCACTGGAGCTTTGTGTCTAGGGTAATACCTAGGAATACTGTATTTTCTTCAATATCTAACTGCTTCTTGTTTATAAATACACTGGTTCTTACGTGACTGATATTTGGTATTAAAATAATTATAAATTTGGTTTTCTTGCTATTAAGGAGTAAATAATTCATGTTGTACCAGTAGACAACTTTTGTCAGACAGTTGTTAATTGTTTAAAATAGTTTCGCAATCTCCATTTGTCGTCCACCTTTACCTGCTTTAGTAATCAAGACATACCATTGATGCACTGCTACGTGAAGGAGGATACAAAAAAAAAACACTTTTGAAGATAATATTATGACTTACGTTACGTTGCCATATTATACAAATATTGTTCTTAATGATTTGCTTTGACCTTTCAATCAATAATAATTACTTTAAATGCCATTGGCATTCTAAAGACAATATGAAGCCCTTTTAGTTTATATATCTTACCAGAAGTGTTCCGGCTATGGGCTCACTACCTGTCATGCAGGACTGAAGTAGTTGGTGAAAGAGTAAAAGAAAAAGTAGGCTTTTCCCCAAATGGGTGTGAATCCAGCAAATTTTTACAAAACACAAAATAATTTTTAACTAATACTTATGCACTTTTTTCTAGTTTTATTGTTTATGGTACCAAATTATACTGCTTACATTAAAACAGGTTGTTTTCTGATTTGTTATTTCCTTTCACACACAAAAAAACTTGATGAAGTTGCCACTGAGTCATTCATGGTACACTTCCGTCAGGCATTGTTAATTTTGAGTCTACTTTGGTACTTATATAACTTGCTTAACTAGTAATTATGTTTTATAAAATGTATATAGCTACTAGCATCGTTTACAACCAAAAGAAGTGGTTCCGTAGTATGTTTTTATTTTTATGGATATCAGATAAACTTATAAAAATATTTTTTTCATAATGTATCTTGTTCAAGATATTCATAAAGCTTTGTTTTTGTGATTTTTTCCATATTTTAGAACAGTAAGGACTGTAAGGGGTAACAATGTTTTCTAATAACTCGCTGAATATACATTTGAGAGAAAAAGTCGCTTATGTACTTTTGAAGATCTATTCAACAACACTGTACAGAATCTCTACAGAGTGTGAAAAATAATCCTATGGTTAATTTTATTCATATAACTCACCACTTGTAATTGTTATAAAACAATTGACAAAACACATTTTGCTGTGCCATGGGATGGAGAATTCGATGTCCTAATGAACAAGGGGCTTTGATTAAAAAAAAAACCATAGTTTTCAATAATTAAGCTACCAGTAATAGTTTTAAACAAAAGGAATGGTTTTAAAGTATCAGTTGAATTTAAAATTTTAAATATTATGGAGAGAGATAAATATAATTTATGAAGATCATCAGCTTACAAATTTAGGATAGTGAAATAAGGTATAAAGCTATTAATAGATTCTCACACATGTTTTTTTTTTTTTTTTTTTTTTATACCACTAAGGTGGCAAACAAGCTTACGTCCCGCCTGATGGTAAGCGGTCGCCGTAGCCTATGGACGCTTGCAACACCAGGGGTATCACTTGCGCGTTGCCGACCCTTCAGAAATCTAATAACTTCTTTCTTGAAGAACTCCATACTGTAGTCCTTGCAGAAAACCTTGGCAGGGAGCTCATTCCACAACTTAAGCGTTCGCGGGAGGAAGTTTCTCTGAAACCGCACTGTACGCGACCATTTAGGTTCTAAAGTGTGAGAATGAATTCCCTGCCGATGGCGAGCGGTGCGATGGTAGAAAGTAGCCGTGGGCATCATTTCGAACAATTCCTCAGAACACAACCCATTGTACAAGCGGTAGAACACACACAGTGAGGAAAAGTCTCTCCTCAGACTTAAGGGCTCGATACCGCAAGTGAGTTTGGAATCGTCGACAATTCTCATAGCCCGTCGTTGAACCGAGTCAAAAGGGCCAAGCTGGTATCCGGGTGCACCTGCCCAGAGATGGCAGCAGTACTCCATATGGGGCCGAACTTGCGACTTGTAAAGTAACAACCTTTGCCCCGACGTGAAGTACTGCTTCGCTCTGTTGAGTACACCAAGTTTTTTGGACGCCAGCTTCACCTTATCTTGTAAATGATCTCGGAACTGAACATCGCTGGAGATGTCGACACCAAGGATCCCAATGCTCTTGGAGATGGAGAGGGGAGTGTTCTGGAATTGTGGGACCACAGTGAATGGAGTTTTCTTAGCGGTGAACGCGCACACTTGCGTCTTTGTAGGGTTGAATCGGACCAAGTTTACCCGTCCCCAGTCAGAGACCTGGGACAGTGTGGTCTCGATTTGAGACACAAGTTCTCCGCGGTTTTCCTCCACAACGGAACGAGGGATGTTTGCACGACCCGTGTAAAAAGCGTCTCCAGTACTGTCATCAGCATAGCAATGTATGTTGTTGATGTCCAACATGTCATTGATATGCAGTAGAAACAGCGTAGGAGACAGCACAGAGCCTTGCGGGACACCAGCATTAATGTCCATGCTATCAGAGCAACTACCGTCAACTACGGTTCGTATGCGTCTGCCGGACAAAAAGCTAGCCACCCATTTGCACAAACCCTCGGGCACTCCGTAAGATGGCAACTTCGATAGAAGACCGCGATGCCAGACCCGATCGAACGCCTTCGCTATGTCCAGGCTACATGCCAATGCCTCCCCCTGACTCTCAATGGCTAGTGCCCATCGGTGTGTGAGATACACTAGAAGGTCACCAGTCGAGCGACCGTGGCGAAAGCCATATTGACGGTCACTGACCAGATCGTGTACTTCTAGGTATCTTAGAAGCTGTGTGTTGATCACACGCTCCATCACCTTAGAGAGGAGAGAGGTAATAGCGATAGGCCTGTAATTCGATAGATCTGATCTATCGCCCTTTTTGGGCACCGGGTGCACATTCGCAGTCTTCCATGAAGACGGAAATTGCCTAGTGTGGTAGGAAAGCGCGAAGAGGCGCGTTAGTACAGGACATAACTCAGGAGCACACTGCTTAAGCAGCACTGCTGGTATACCGTCTGGCCCACTCGACTTATGAACGTCTAGAGAAAGCAACGCCCGCCTGACCTCCCGCTGCGTTATGGAGATTTCCGGCATGGTCTTATCGCACCACGGTATAGTAGGTGGTACAGCGCCTTCATCGTTCATATTCGAGTTCGAGGCAAAGAGACTGCCCAGTAGATCGGCTTTCTCTTTAGCACTATGGGCCAAGTCACCATCGGTCTTTCGCAGTGGTGGTAACGACGACTGGCAGAAGTTCTCTTCGGCAGCTTTGGCAAGCGACCAGAAAGCACGACTCCCAGAAGGATAGCTCGCAAGTCGCCCACCTATTTTGCCGATGAATTGGAATTTTGCTCTGGCAGTTACATGGTAACCGAGTAATTTGATATTACTGAGCACATCTATGCGAATAAATTTCAGTACAAATTTATCTTTAATGGACTATATTTTAACTAATGCTGATACTAGAATCTGTATAAATATTAAAGAAAATAAAATTTTATTGGTAATGTAATAAAAAATTGGTAATTTGAAGCGTAACAAATTAGTTTTTATGGTAATAACATGTGAAAATAAGAATACTTAACCTAAACTAAATTAACTTTGAACCTCTCTTTATGTATATAATTCTACTGTATGCACGTGTCTATGTCACTGTACTCCTCCTTAACGGCTGGACCGATTTGAATGTTTTTTTGTATGCGTTTGGGTAACGCCTTGGATGGTTTAAATTCACAAATCAGCCCGGCAGATGGCGCTGCAGACGGATGCAGGACAACGTCCGCCAAGTCAGCTAGTTTTCTATAGTTATAACATACACAAATTTAAAATTACCTGACAGAACAAGTAAATATATTAAGTTATACTATTATCCCATTTGAACAAAACCATACCATTAAATTTGTCCATGCCGTAATTCACAGTAACAGGTCGAATAATGCTCTATAAACATACTGTACCCACAAATGTGCAGGTCCCAAACAGTTGGCACCCCACACCACCACCGTCAGTCTTCCAGTCTGCGTCCGAAATTGAGATTGACCAAGATACTTCTACTCCACGCTTCACTCCAACTTTCGCAATTCCTTAAGAACTGTGGTCCTACTGGCTCTCAGAAGCTCTGCTGTGTACTGTATTTGCGAGGCGCTTTGTTGTTCTCAAGTTGCTCAAGAGCTTTCCTAATCTTAGCTTATTCTACTTCTGGAATGTCCTCGGTGTGGCGGCAGATTGGGGATAGTTTATTTGCAGAACCGCAGATTTTGGCGCTTATGAGAAGTACAATTTTCCATAAAAGTTTTCAACTTCGGCAAGTGTCTCTTAGAGGGAAAGGTTCTCCTGTATGATATCCTCAGTTTCGACAAATGGCAAAACAAAGCCAAAACATTTCACAAATTCTTACTATCCCTTGCTGTTCTCTATCGCTTTCTTAATAGCGCGTGTGTTTAAGCGTCGGATATTAAAGTGTATATGCGTTTTGACCCGTATGTTTAGAACATGCCATTCCGGTGAAGCAAAGGGAGTTCTTCGTCTCTGCCTTATAAGATGAAAGTTCGATGTAGTTTACCAAAATGCCAAAAGAGGGTAACGTTTTTTGATCAACGGCTTCGGTGGTATCCAACAATGCAATTCGGTTGCTAAGTTTCACCTGGATTTTTTCATTCCAAATCATTTAAAGGACAATGTATCTGTTTTTACAATAAAATACCTGCATAATTATGTCAATTAAACTTAAAAATGTTCAAAAATTTTGTAAAACAGACTTCCTTGATGATAAAAATGTATTGGATTAAATATTTTTTTGTTAACACAATTTACTTGATAATTTGTATTGATTATTCAAAATTAAAAGAACGACTGCTGGAGAGTTTCTTTCGCCGTTTCTTCTCATCAGAACGCCATTTTGACTTGGAAACGGAGGTAACTTATAGTTTATTGTCTTCAAAACTGTGTGAAAATACCGGCTAAGTGTGAGACGAGCCGGTGCCATTTCCTATCTTAAATCACCGTTACAGCGCCATCTAGCTATTATTAAGCGAAACAGTAACACATTTGGTTGTTAGAAACGATATTTAAAGTTAAGCAACGCCGGGCCTGGTCAATAATTGAATGGGTGACCGCTCAGCGGTACACTTTTTGTTTTTGTTTGCATGTACGTAAATGGTGGTAGGTAAGTAACCCTCGGTGCGCGAGTCCGTCTCGCACTTGGCCGTTTTTTCTTGATAAACTTACTTTAAAAAAAAAGAATATTGTAAACTCTTCTGTAATTGTTACAGGTGT
The DNA here is from genome assembly GCA_946406115.1 of Apoda limacodes. Taxonomy (NCBI): domain Eukaryota; kingdom Metazoa; phylum Arthropoda; class Insecta; order Lepidoptera; family Limacodidae; genus Apoda; species Apoda limacodes. The sequence continues at coordinate 10,188,196 of OX291558.1, forward strand.
TACTATTAGCGTAGATGGAAAGAGCTCCGATGGTAATCGGGTAAGTTTGTCGCAGCTTATTGTAAACAAAAACATTTTTGTCATTGATAAAATTGAATTCCAGTGATTTTCTTGACTTTGACTCATTTCAGGGATCCTGTCCCCCAAACACTTCTTGTGTACCCATGAGTACGTGTCCCATGATCGGAGATCTATTGGATTTCTCATGCTTCTCTTCTGACAAGTAAGTATTTATTAATTTGGGCACTATTACTGTACAGTTATAAGAACCTACTTACTATATTTGATTTTTGAGTTTGTTTTTGAGGTGTGCATATTCGTAGTCTTATAATGTTTTGCTGCTTATTTCATAGTGGTGCATGCCTGTGGTTATAAAACTGTAGGTAGGTATATTAATATTAGTAAGATCGATTTTAGAAGTATAATTTTGAGTTTATATGTAGCCTAGTAACATGTATATATTTTTGTAATCGCCTTTTAAAATCCTTGATTTAGTCAGTACCGGGGCGAGTTCTCTGCCAAGGTTTTCTATATCAACTACAGTATGGTGCTCTTCAAGAAAGAAGTTATTTGACTTTCGAAGGGTCGGCAACGCGCGAATGATGCCCCAGAATGATGACCGCTTACCATCAGTGCCGCAGTCGGGTAAAAAATTTGAAACAAAGAAGAGTCTCTGATGTCCTCCCGCCCTATAAGTATAGTTTACGCACTGGTAACATTATAAATTGTTTATATATTAGTAATATTGATCGCTAAAGACATGTAGTGTATCAAACTTTTTGACCTTGAGTTTTTGGTCGCTAGTGTCGTTGTAGGTTCACACCATTTCAATATGGCGATTGTAGGTTTGATTTTTGACCACCGGGTCAGAAAAGTTTGCTGCACTCGACATTTGTTTTACCGTTTACAAAACTGTTTAGGTATTTCCATCGGCTCAACCAGTTGACCTGTGGCAATGCCAACAACGAGGACTACGTGTGTTGTCCGTCTTGTGACTGCAGACATGTTTACCAAGAAGGCATGCCACAATGTGGGCAGAGCATGGTGAAGGGTGTCGACTACAGTGGACTGGGTGCCCATCCCTGGGTAGCTAGAATTGGATTCACTCGTAAGTAATGTAATCACCTTAAATTTTTTTTAAGGTGATGGCATACCTAAACAAGTAAAGTTTGCAAGAATTTGATTAATTTTGTTACTGTCCTGAGTACACTTTGTTTTGTGAAAAAAATATATTTGATATAGTTCAAACCTTAATTAAGTGGATTTGCTAATATCATAATAATTTAGCTATAAAAAACATTAAGAAAACAAATTAATTCTGATACTCTATTTTTGGGCTTTAATTTAAATGGTTTGGAAAACTAAGGGTGGTATTCGCTTGATTCTTATTTTAGTAAATATATTTCAATATGACCGAGTGAAATTCCTAACTTCAATAAATATTTGAATTTTATACCGACGAAAAGTGAGAAAATCGAGATTTTCAACGTGAGTACAAGCGAATATCGTAAGTGGAACTGGGACTCTTTGTATGCTTCAATTGTGTAATATGTCTTTATGCACTGGTCGAAATAGCACGCTTTTGCTAGGGTATGCCATAGCCTTAATAAGGAAAATAGCAAACATCACACGTCAAAGATGATAAGTAGTAGTAGACGAATATTCTTATGGAGTTTGACGTAAGTACAAAGTTTTTTGACCTTTTATTTCAAAACTAAAGAAAAATCATAAATATATACCTACTGTACAATATAGTGTACATGAATCCATTGAATGCATATTAGGTCCTCTTGTGCCTATGCTAAGCTTAGTTATTGTTAAGATTTATTACATTTCTTTAATGACCATTTCTGTTACAATCTCGGTGGGTAGGTATTATTGTGTGTACATAAGTAGTCAAGTATATCTGCTTATAGCATTTGACGGCGAACAAAAATGTAAGACATCAAATAGAATAACTTGGCGCTTATTTTTTACTTAGTAACAGTGAATTTAAGCTACAGTTAATTAGTAGTTACATTTATATTACTTTTTAATAGATATAAAATACATTTTCTTTTTAGACACGGATACTGGCAACGTAAGGTTTGCTTGCAGTGGTTCTATCATATCGAAAAGGGTCGTTCTGACAGCAGCACATTGTGCTCTCGCTAGACCTGAAGGATACAAACTGTAAGTACAAACACAGTTATTCCAGGCGGGTAACAGAAAATCATAGGATAAAAACAACTTGTTTTATCCAAACTGTAGTAATTTAAAAAACTATTCGAAATTCTATAAACCATAGTGCCTAGCACGAGATCGTTATAACATCAATTGACGTAAAGCAATGATTATATACAAAAAATATAGTTCTACTTACGCCCACTGATGGCGCTTTAAATTATTTTTCTTACAAAATGATTTGCTTTCCGTCTTTTCACTTAGCTATTTGAATACGATAAGAAAAGAAACCCTTAGAGAAGTGCACGACACGTAAATAGAGACTTGGCGAGCGGAAGCAGTGGAGTGTTTGCACAGCTGTATAAACACGTGGTGTGCGAAGTCTCTTCTTACGTGGCGCGCGTTATTATTTGGGCGATTAGTAGTTTAGTTGACGTTTGTTGGTTTAGATCGACGGTGGTGGTAGGTGAGTGGGACATAGGTCGCAGTCCGGATTGTAACGACTACTTTTGCGCCCCTGCGACACAAGCCATAAAGGTGGACAATGTCATTGTACACCCTGGTTATGAGCAGAAAATCTTTCGCCATGACATTGCCCTGATTGTGCTCAAGGATGAGATCAAGTATTCAGGTAAGGGAATTGGAAATCCTAGCGTTATAAATTTTTCATCACACTTACTCGTAAACAGTGTCAATATGTGCAAGCAAAGCGTGTACGAAGACCTTAATTACTCTCAAGGGCTTATTCTTTGTAATTTTTATGTTCTCTAAGCAGTGGGCGACTGTGGCCCGAACCGCTCTTGCTTAGGGTAAAGGTAGGTAGTCCCCAATAGTGGCTAGATAGGTGAATCTATGAAAGTGAACCTGCCTAATTTAAGTTTATGTACCGAGCATCTCGTGCCATGCCTATATAGCTTAGTTACTTAACATGGTTGAGCGAAGCGATGGCTGATTCATGTGTCATACTCGTGAACGGGTGCCGCCTGTGGAGGCTGGTCTGCTCTTGCAAACTTCTTTGTATTCTTAGTATTTAGTCTTACTTTTTTGTTTTGTTTTTTAATACTGTAAGACATTGATTATTTCTTAGTGATGAATACATAAACTGTCTTTTGTTTATATTAGATACTTTTTTATGTTGTGCTTGTGCTTTATATTTCATGTTTTTTTATGTTTGTAATGGAAAGTGTCCTTTTATGATAGGGAGGGCATTTTCCAATATTTTAATTGGACGCTGTAAGAGAAAGGGAGAAAAGAAATGCACTTGCTGAGTTTCTTGTCGGTTCTTCTCAGTACAAGGTCTCCCGCCCTGTAGACTTACGAACCGATGGCGTAGTGACATTCATAAGTGCTCAATTATTGTAGCCTAAACTGAATAAATTATATTGAATTTGAATTTACGGTTCGATTGCGAAGTTGTGGCCGCAATGAGCTTACCTTACACTTACTCGATAATATCCCAAGAACTATTTGATTATAGTTAGTCGTGTTATTTATACAAAATTTTCCTGATACAGATACAGAGAGTAATGTTTTCAGCGTTTATTTCTGAGCCAAACTTAACCCGATAATAGCAATTTTCAAAGAAATTGTTTCTAAAATAGGTCATTATTTTATAAATGGGTTTTTGCTTAGTAATGATATAAAAACGCTTTTTTATACCATTTTTAATTCAATGCCTTTGTTATAATCCATACTAATAATATAAATGCGAAAGTAACTCTGTCTGTCTGTCTGTTTACGCTTAAACTGCTGTACCGATGAAATGGAATTTGGCATTGAGATAGTTTGAGTTCCAAGAAAGGATATAGGTTACTTGTTTTAAATTTAGAGTTTCCGTTGAAATCCTACACCAATAACGGAATATAAATTTGGCATGGAGATGACTTTAATCTCGGGGAAGGAAACAGGCTACTTGAAACGTCAAGTGTGAGCCTTTTTTTTTCTATAACTCAGGAGTTGCCGTTGAAATCCTACATCGACAACCGAATTTACGGCGGGTGGCACCGCAGGCAAAAGCTAGTCATCTATATGTTTACCAGATTTTAGCTTTGTAGCCTTAATAGCCTCTAGATAGAACTACCGTGACACACTGACGGAAACTATAAAGCATGACTACGGAACCCTAAAATCATTACCTCCGGTTTCTATGACATCATTCTATAGGTATGGTATCACCGGTTATTATTCTTTGACGACAATATGACAAGTGTCCTTTAACATGACATCAAAGGGTATGTCACCAGTAATTGTTTTTGACCGTAGTGACATCTGCGCCCATCTGTCTGAATGACAAGCCGGAAGTGATGCTGGAGGAACGAGCTTCTCTCGTTGGGTGGGGGAAACTGTCCGGGCAAAGTAATCAGGTAAAGTTAAATTACTGTTATTAGACCTTAATTGATAGGATTATGTTGTAGATCTGTATATTTATTGGTACTGGAACTACACAGCCTAAATAATTATTTTAAATATTAAATTAATGTTTCTTTTCTGTTCTACTAGCGTCAACTGACATTTAAATTTGTCGTATTTCACGACTCTTTGGCTCAGTGGGTAATGATCCGAATGCTGTATCAAGGGGCGTGGGTTCTATTACCGCACAAGGCAAACATTTATTTTTTGTGTTTTTCTTGAGACTCGGTGTTTTCTATGTATATTATGTATGTATTTAAAATAAAAGTAATATATATGTATTCGTATCCGTTGTCTGGTATCCATAACACAAGCTTCGCTTACTTTGAGACCAGAAGGCGGAGCTGTGTGTAATTTCCGAGAAAAATGTTAGATATTTCATTGTACATGTAGGATAAACTTAAGTCGTAACTGAAATCTATGCTTTATCAAATAATTATACGCTTACTAGGATGTAAACTGTCATTAGACTGTTTTGCTAATACAGTCAGGTATTATGTACAGAAATTACAAATATATCGCGGTGTCACTCTGTTTATTCTTAATGTATGTGCCCACTACTAGATAAATCTATAAAATATATTAATGTTTACTGCTTTACTGTGAGTAAAATATTTTGAAAGAAAAGCAGATAAGTTAAGATCCATTTCCAAAAAAAAAAAAAATTTCTGTAGCAAGGTAGATTTTTTTCTTACCAATTAAATCGCATATACCTCCGATTTTTGCTTTTGTAAGATGTTTTACTAACTTTACAATGTTTCAGGTAAGTCGCCAACAACAGTTGGAGGTTCCACTGGTGCCTTTAGCTACATGTGAACAAACATTTGGAGAATCGGTGCCAATACAGGAGGGGCAGCTTTGTGCAGGAGGGGAGGAGGGGAAGGACGCTTGTTCAGGATTTGGTGGCGCGCCCCTGATACTCTCTCGAGATGGCAATTATGTACAGGTATGGAAAAAATAATGAAGCATAACAATAAGCATTCATAGCTCTACAGTGTCAATCCAATTTTTTTGTTTGAAACTATATTACTAGGGCCCCTTATCCCGAAGGTGTTGATTAAGGAATTTTCGAACATCAGCTTCCACTTTTCACCGAAAATGGAGTGGTATATTTCTTCCCAAGTCCCGACATAATGACCCAAGTTGCAAATGGATTCCAGTATAGTAAAATAATTTTTAATATTTAAAACGGCCTATTCAACGACACTACACCATGGGGTAGACGAATAAATTAAATCACCTACACTTACCATATTTTTTTTAAGATTTTGTTGTATCAAATTGTCGCCATGATTAACATTAATAGTATATCTAGGCCAAATCACAGCTTTTTTTGTACTAAGAGTCTGAGCTAAGCCGCGGACAGATAGGCAGACGGACGGACTCGGCGAACTATAAAAGTTCCTTTTTGAGTACCAAAAAAAGGAACTAAAAAAATATAGCACGTGTGGAGTACAATTATTTTTTATTTTAAAAATTATGTAAAGTGCAACAAACTTTCCTGACCTTCTGACCTTGGGTGTTTGGTCGCTAGTGTCGTTGAAAGTTTACGCCATTTTATTATGACGACTTTAATTTAGTCTTTTGACCGGGTAAGAAATGACTCTGTCAAAGATGTCAGTTTTAGACTGCACTTTTGGGATCCATTTCAAAACTAAACTAGTTAAGACCGTGAAATTTTCAAATAATACATATGGACCATATTATTGTATTTAAATAACAAGGAGCTATCAGGGGGCTGACTCTCTACGACAATCCCAATTACAATCGCACGGCAATCGTAAACTATCTCGAATAAAAGCCAATTTTTAATAGTGTCGTTGCATGCATTTATATATATTTAATAATTACATAATATCTTATTTTAATAAATTAAATTGATTTTGTATAAAATGATGTAATTAGTGGTTTATTTGAACAAAATCACAGCTAAATTGAAATTGAGCGACGAGATTTGCCACACTAAGGGCACGTTCGTTTTAGGATGCAGCATAATTATTTTATTACTTTTGTCACCTGTCTCCCGTTCGTTTAGCATTGGTACTAAAAATATCAAAATTTTAATATCATCTGTAACAAACTGTCATGCGTTCGTTTTCGATATTTTTGTCACTTATGCCACTGAAAAATGAAACTTTAGACCCATGTCTGGAGGTTGGGTTTTTGTGTTAATCTGTCAAACTGTATATACATATTCATTGTTTATGGTAGTTTGTATGTTTTTATCGTAGTGTGTGTACGTTCGTTTTGAAAGTTTTGCAATCAAAAATTTTGCTAGTAACGTTTCGAAGCTACACGAACGATAGGTGTTGGTGGCAAAACTGGCATTATCAAAAGTGAGAAAAGTATCAATCGTGGGAACTCTTAATCCCAAAACGATCTGGTGTCATTTGGCAACACTGATCACAGACTAAGTACAGTACAACAAACTTATCTTACCCAGTGATCAAGTATCAAAACTACAGACGCCATATTGAAATGTTAAAACTTACGCGACACTAGCGACAGAAAAGTTTGTCGCAATGTACAATTCGTTAATCATCACATTTTTTTTATAATTTCAGATTGGAATCGTGTCCTTTGGCTCCGAAAACTGCGGAAGCGAAGGTGTCCCTAGTGTTTACACGAACATCGCGCACTACCATCGGTGGATTGTCGAGAATTCTCCTTCTTAAAAATTTCGCTGCAATTTCTAGCAATATCGTCTTCGAGTAGGGAGAAAATGTCGATATTTTACTAAATCATTTGTTAATAATTTGTACGACAAAATTTATTAAGGTTTTTTATACGCTAGTTCAAATATTAATAATCATTTACAAAATATTAGTTCTAATTTTAGTTAGATTTTTTTTTTTAATATTTAGATTTGGAATACTATTCTATGTAAAGATTCAAAGCAACTTGCAATACAGATATTTATTATTATAATTAATCAAAATCAAAGTATATTGTAAATTATCGCTTTTCTCTCTACCTGCGACACTAATCAATTAAGTATCTACCTAATAAAATAAAATAGTGGAAAAAACCTCGAATTTATTATTTAGAGGATTTTCTAGTTTGTGTTCTATAGTTTAGTTTTTAGCACCGATTATATAATACTATACTAGGTTTTAAGTAACAATTTTCAAACGTATTCGAAACTAGCTGACCTGATGAAATTTTGCCTGCGCTATTACCTACTTCGTTTTCGATGAGCTCCAAAGCTTAATAAGTTAAATAGCCTATATTACCTTCCTTAAGAATGTCGCTATCAAATGCAAAAAAAATGATGTTTACACTATAAAAAAAACAAAGAGTTTTAGATTTAAAATAGAATAAAGTTAAGGGTGGGAAAATACTTTTTTAAAGCGATGTTTTCACAGATATCTAATAACAAATACTACCATTTAATTTTCTAGTAAAAAGTGTAGATAAATATGTAATTCTTTTCCATTTTGAAACTTGCAATAGGACAGTAGAATCGATTTTAGAAACGGAAAACTGTCCACTTATTTTTGTGTAGGTCGCAGTAAGTACTGCGATAAATCACTGTTAAAATATGCCTGTGACTTTTAAATCTTTCTTGTTTAAGAGAAATTTCCAACCAGCTAAGATTATCAAGATAAATTAGATTCAAGTTGTCCCGACAATTGAATGGCAACATGTTCACACATCTCCTTAAGGTCACTTCAAGGAGTTTCTGTAAAGAGACCACTAGAAAATTTTAAACCCCGTGGCCCCTTAAAGAGGTGAACTTGGGTACATGGTTTATTACTTCCTTTGGGTGCCTCATCAACATCAAAGCTTGTTTTCCATTTCTAATAACATGGTAATAAAGTTGAGCTTTTCATCATTTTAATTTTATCCGAAACTTTGAAACGTCTTTTATGATATTAGTGCAGTAAATTGGTTATTACAAACGAGTAGACAATTACCATTGTCATGAGTTTGTAAATACCAATTCCGCACGAATGTCATACAACGTTTTTCAACACATTTGTGAGAAAACCGCATAGTTTATAGGTAGATTTTTTTTTTCATTTGAGTTTTTTTAGTAGCAAATAAGAAATTATGTAGATAGGTCATTACTTTTGGGAAATGAATAGTAAAATTTGTTCGATTATTGAAATTCAGTGAAACTTGCTGCTTTGGAAGCACAACTAACTGACTAACATTTTTAATTTTACATTAATTATGTTGAACAGGAGAATTGGGCGCAAAGAACTACATGTTTCGTCTCTTTTTCTTTTAGTATTAAAGTGAGACAAATATAGATCGAAAGGCGCTTCCAAGGAAGTTCGATCGAAATAAAAGAAACCGTAAAGGTTATGCACGGCGCCACACAACGGATCGTGCCGCAAAGTAGGTAGTTATGTGAGAGTACCTTTTTTTACCGCACGATCCGTTGTATGGTGCGTAATTTTGAACTTTCGAACAATGTATACAAGCTTCGTAAATGCATTTTTTGAGCAAATGTGTTGAAAAGGTATTTTATTAAAGGAGTTAATTTTATTTCTTTTGGTGCCTCTAGTTACGCGGAGACTGTAGTTTTCCAACCTCGGCCTCTTTATACAACTTTCCGCTGCTTTAGCTGCTAATATCTATTCAATAAAAGCCGGCCAAGTGCGTTTTGTACACACATTAAGTTAGGGTTCAGTAGAATGGGAATTATTGCAAATATCTCAAAAAAATATGAAGCTATTTTGTTTAAACTAATTTTTATTAGAAGTATTTATAAAGACCTATTACCGAGATTTTTTTAAAACTGGGGTTTACTGCATAGGGAGGGACTGCACGACCCACGCGCGTGACCCGATCATGCCGTTTTATTTTACTTTTAGTATTTTGTTTAAATTCACATTTTAAATTCGTAATATATTTCGAATTAAAGATATTAATATCTTTTGAATGAAATGAATTTGAATCATTCAAAAAGTAATCTACAGGTATTCAAACAGTCTGGAAAACAAAATTGTTTATTTGAATAAGGATTAATACGAAGGTATGGATGACATGGTCTGATTTTGGTCGGCATTTCTATCAACTTTTTAAATGTTCAAAAGTAGTTAAAGTGACATAACTACAATAGTTGGACTTATGGTAACGCGTAGTTTTTTATATGATATGATTTGTTCTTTAATATTGTAGAACATTTTTTTGTTCTGTAATCTGGGGTTACTCACTCACTTACTGATGATCATCAAAATTGTTAGGGTACCTACTTCCGGAAGTCCTAGAAAGCTGACATTTGGTATGTAAGTGACATTTGGTATGTAAGCTACGTAGTATTAGTACACAAACAACAAAAAAAATCTAAAACTTTGATTTTTACCCCCAAACCCTTAAGCTAGGGGATGGAAGTCTGTATAAGACTTCCGCAAATTTTGATGCTAGAGGTCTAAAAATTGATATAAAATCCCTCCTTGTTATAAATAATAAAATAAATATTTCAGGATTTTTAGTATATCACCCCCCAAACTTTAAATTAGGGGATGAAAGTTTGTATGGGTTTTTCAATACAAACTAGAAGGGATACTACTAGTAGGGATCCCTAATTTCCCCTAGTATATAATATAGCCTATGTTACTTAGGGATTATGTAGAATTCTAATGGTAAAAGAATTATTGAAATCGGAGTAGTTTTCGAATTTATTCGTTACAAATATATGTATAAGATAGGTTGGGAAAACATAGGAACGGTGCAGCGTTACTCTTTCACAAAACGCGACTGTTACGATCGATTTTACTGCCCATATTTTTTAAAGCCTTATATCGTTTTTAGGAATACACTCCAAAGTAATGTTGAAACCTTAAAAATATATCTGTAAAAAAAAATATATTAATATTTTTGGACATTACAGATGGCGCCGTCTGGTCCCAAACTAAGAAAAGATTGTGTTATGGATACCAGACAAAGGATACATTTTTTTTTTAAATACTTACATATTATACATAGAAAAGACCCAGTCTCAAGAAAAACACAAATATGAATGTCTCTTGTGCGGGAATCGAACCCACGCCCCCCGATTCATCAGTCGGGTCACTACCTACTAAGCCACGGATTTTTAAAAGCGCTATTCATCGACCTATTTAATGAAGTGCGCGAAAAAAAAGTTCATATCTCAGTTCAATGTATGGTGAGATATTCTCCTTCTTTCCTTCCTTCTTTATTTGCAATATGCATGACCGGCAACAAAAGACACAAATCTGTAAAATTTAATTAGAATCTATGGAAAGCGGCGGCATTATAAGGCTATGATATATGGCCAGACGGATGGAGAAACTGACGGACGGACGGACGGACGGGCATGATGAAAATATACGAGTTCCATTGTTGGCTACGGAACCTTAAAAATAGGTATCGAGGAATCAATTTAAATTTTTAATTAAATGCATAGTTTATTTCATAAGATAGCTTCTCTGGTAGTCGTAGGATCCGTTAATATATGTTGTAATGCTAATTTGTTGTAGTACTGCATACAATGTGGCGTCTCTTTTAGGAAAGAGCAGAAGGTTGCGGTGAGGTCCTTCATTCCTTCATTCTGGACCTCTTGATCAAATACCTGAAGAGAAAAAGATATTCTTTATTAAAATTATTTTTTGATAATAGTAGATTAACTAAGTACTAACACAGCCTTAACATTCATTTCATTCATTCATACAGTCGGCCATCGCCTTTAATGTTGAAGTCTAGACATTCATGGCGTCGCGACCAAACGTACTGGCTGGCTGGATAGCTCCCGAATTGCCATATGTGAAGATATAGACTAGTCAGGCCGCCGCTACTTTAGTCTAGACACTTTTGGTGGCCGACTATAGTATTGAAATTAATGTTTATGGTGTGGTAGTAACCATCCAGCTCATTTCACAAGGACTTTAGTCTAAGCATGGAACAACTAGCACATTTAACAGGGACTATAGTCTGAGCATGGAATAGTATGTAGCACATTTAACAGTGACTATAGTCTGAGCGTGAAATAACAACCACATCCCGTTTAATAAAGAATATAGCCTATGAGCATGGAATAGTATCTAGCACATTTATCACAAGGACTATGGTCTGAGTGTGGAATAGCAATCGCAGAACATTTAACAGGGCCTATAGTCTGAGCGTGGAATAGCAACCACAGGACGTTTAATAATCTGAAAAGATTTATAACTCGGACCGACGTAATAGAATTGTCGCGCTTACTCTGGGTGGACCGGCACCTCAATCAGTCATAATCTTTGACACGTCGCGGCTGCGTACATCGGTTTGATTGAATTAATTTTACATTTAAAGTGGATAATAAGTGAAACAAATTACACATACACAAACAAACATACAACTCACTACACCACAAATTTAAACGAAAACATCTGACGCCAACCGGTAAGTCATTGTAATTTACTGTATGACGTAATTTTCCTTAGGGCCTACGTATGGCATAGTTTTAATAAACAACATTTAATAAAGAATATAGCCAGAGCATGGAATAGTATCTAGCACATTTAACAGGAACTATAGACTGAGCATGCAAGATCAGATTTTAACACTATGTCCTATATATATATATATATATATATATATATATATAAGAATTCTTTAAATACATAAAATCTTCGAAACGGTAGAAGGTAACCATAGTATGATAAAACTAAAAACACAAATTTTCCTATTCCTATAGATAGCATCTTTGCTCAAACCTGTCTTACGTCTTATGGTTCGTCAGGAACTGGAATAAGAGGTATATTAATCTGTCTTTTATTTTACCCACTTATTACTTTAAAGCTGGTAAGTTGCGACGTATCGAACATATATAAAGCGATAGGCTCACCCCCTGTCACAGAGTAATAAAGAGGTCGTCCCCCACAATATGATGTGGGTGTGTATTCAGCTGCTGTCTACCCTATCCGGAGATAAAACCTGTGAAGATATATATAATATAAGGAATATTTCAAATTTTCTTTATTGCTATGTATACATGGAAATTAAAAAAAGAAATGTTTACCCCATCGACCGTCACCGTCGGCACCCACTTCGGCTGTAGGAGCTTGGTGAAATATTCTGAGTCCAGTTGCAGTTCTAAACCTTTTCCTGACGTGATACACTCGCGCACTTCGGCAACTGGAACTTTTGCCTTTTCTACACACTGAAAGATTAAAAAATATGTAATAAAACTTCTACACTAAAAGCGCTTTTGACACAGACCCTCCAGGTTAGTTTACAACTGACGTGCATAGGTTACACGATGGTCACACGTCACAGCATCACTTGTCGAACCGATAACCGATAGGGAAGAAAAGTTTTCAAATGGAGACCGCACAGATTGGAAGACTCTGCGTGGATGGCCTCCTTGCGTTTTGATATCCGTCTCAAGATGAAATTAGCAACACTGGATGAATAGAATATGATATGAAGACGATCATGACGTGGTTTCTTTGTTTAACACTTATCCAGGTGGTGTGCACCGCCGCTTTAAGTTTTGCCAGGTATATTAATGATAGCGAGAGGCTATTGGACGTCGATGACGGTACGTACATAGTGGGAAAGACATACGTTCAACAGTCAAGTAGACAGCAGAGGGCTGTGCTGACAATGCTCAACAAGAAGACTTGCTGTACTATAACCTCCAAGAGTAAATAAGTTTAGTTACTCCGAAACACTTATATTTGAAACATTTATCCTACCCAATCCTGACTTACTTTATATAATCAATAAAGAACTGGCTGAGGGGGAACATTATTCTGTCCTTGGTCTTTAATTTTACCACTTATTACTTAAAAGCTGGTCATTCACGGCTTGTGAGATACATATAAAGCTACTACTCCGTAAAATCCTACCACATTTCCCTTCTATTCCGTACCTTTGTACCTAATTGTATACGGGATCCTTGCCGCACAAGTCGACACTGAGTGGCGCCTCGCTGTACTCGGCACTCACCGCAAGATGCCTGAGCCACCCGCTGTGCGACTACCCGCGCTGCTGACCACGCGTCGCACCCCACGTGCCCCGCTACCGGGAGCCCTCCGGCTTCACTGACCAGATTAGTTTAGTCTAGCAATACTGCGCGTGTTCCGCTAATTTGGTTAATTACGTAACTGAGGAATTTCTACTTTAAAAACGCCCGCTACGTTAAAATCTACAGTTTTCTTAGTCTATTTCCGCAAAATAGGATATCTATCAATAAAATGTCAAGATCAAGAATATTATAATATATTATAATGATTATAGACAATCAATTGACATTCGCAAGACGTTATATTTATAAATGTTAACTTAAGAACATTTGCATGTATAAAATGTACAGAATATTCTGATAATCTTTTATTTTGCCCATAAATTATGATAATTTTACGCATAGATAATGTAGAGGTTGACAATACAAAACAAATACTTATTTAATACTAACAAATATTTCACTCACTTGGAAATGTAAATATATCTATTGAAAAGGAGATTATGCCTTTATTTGTATAGAGTTAAAAAAATAATTGAAGTTCTGTTAAAAATCTATTGAACATAGTTTGACTATTTATTGACTACTTTATTTTAAACATTACTGGTAATTATTTTTAACTCGGGAAAAAATAATTTTAACAAATTATAATCATCATGAATCTACATCAATTATACTTTGGATTTACTAATTTCTTAAAATAAAAGCAATATTTCATAGTTAAGTTATAGAAATCAAATAAGCCCACTTAACTAAACGACCGTAATCTATTAGCTTACATTAACTTAACTTCGTACTCGTTCCAAAATAGAATATAACTCGTTTACCGAAACTTACAAACGATATGTTAAGTTAAACAACGTCGGGCGCGGTCACTACTTGGATGGAAAAATTTAAATTTTAAAATGACCTGTTTTTATTCTATGATTTTTTTTTTGGTACATACTTATACATATGAGATACATTTACATCATTCCATTAAGCTTAAATTACTCACTTCTATAGCAGGTATATCACCTATTATTTCTTACCACTTTTTATTTTATATATATATATATTATTTTATAGACATAATTTTTATTTTACATTAAATTGAAGTATATTTTATACATTATTTTTTTGACTCCTAGTATTCTATTAGGCCAAAGCAATAGCACAATTATAGCAGATACATCATCGGTTTTTTTTCACAGGCATTACTAAGCCACCGATCGGCTTATATCTAATATAAAATTAGAATATTTTTTATACAGTAATTTACTTTACATATGCTTTTGAAATGGTGCATTTTTACAGTATTTAGTAAGTTACTCACATTATTCCGCCAGGCTTTAAGCGACAGCAGTTTCATAATAGTTTTTAACTTCTGGTAGAGTGATATCTGTGTGCGTGTGCGTGTGCGTATGCGTGTGTTTGTGTATGTATGTTAGCATTTTTTTGGCCCTCGATGTCTCAAGAACCAATGGACCAATTTGCCTCGTTACCATATCAATCAATACGGCACGTCATGAAACTTCTGAAAAGAGTTTGAGCAAAATCGGTCCAGCGGTTTGTTTTTCATCGCAAAAAAACTGTTTTTTTTTTAAAAAGAGGTATTTAGCTACCGAACTAATTTTCTCTCATCGGCATTACCACTTCCTATATAGTAAACTGTCAGCTAATCTCTAAAATAAAATTAATTACACAGTAAGTCACCTTAAAATCGTCTCTCGTAGCTGCTCGCGTTTCCATTTCACATGCGACATATTGTACTTTTTCATACTCCGTGTAATCTTGCATCAAGTTCAGGGTGCAGTCATGAACCATGTCACCGTAGCAAGAGTCTTGACCATGAGGACAATCGAACCCATCGTACCCATTGTTTATACTCTGAAAATGATAAAAGACTCATCTACGTAACTGTTATTGTCCGTTAAAATAGATCTATCTGTTTTCACAAGGCGCAATATATGCAAGAAACCGGTTTATTCAGCAAGGATTTTTCTTAAACTATTGAACATATTTACCTGTAAAAAGCACACATAAAAAGACTACTGGAGGTTGTGACGGAGCTCAGAACATGACAGCATATACTTTACTCGATAGATTTATAAAAAAACCTCTATAAATTTTATTTAGCAGGTTTTACTCAAGACGTTTTAAAATATTTAAGGTTCAAATAATTTAACTACATAGTTTAGCCAGTGACTAAATACTAAATATTTGCGTACAATAAAGTACAGTACAGATATTATTGAAACCCTTGTTCATTAAAGTACTAATATAAATTACGCAATGGATTCCCCCGACCCCCTTGCCCGACTAGGCATGCACCAGAGGACACAAAATTTTAGTACAGAAACCAAATGAATATATCGGTACAGAAATTCATCTGGTATAGAATTTCAGCACCTACTAATATTTTAACTGCTAAGTACTATAAATATATTAGTTGAGGTCGTGACGTAGAGATAATTTTGAAAACTCTTGCAATTATAAAAAAAAAAAATTATACTTCTTAAAAATTGGAAATGTACTTGTCCCTCTCTTGTGCGTTCGATTCTGTATTTTATCTCGCTGCCTAAGTCAAGTATCATCATAGTCAATATCAGTTTGTTTCTGTCTACTACTAAATTTAAGTCTTCTGAAAAGTAAGCCACCTAAATCTACCAAGTGTAAATGCACGCGACAGTTATGGGGGCATGCAAGTAGCTGTATTTTCATCATGCAAATGATTGCAATCTGTATTCTGGACCTAAAATAATTCCCTGTGCTGTTCCCAACCCACTTTTTCAGTTTCCAAGTCTTTCTTATAACAAAAGTAAGTAGCAGAAGTCAACTTCAGCATTTGATAGTTTGGTCACAACCTAAATAATAATTTAATTCCGTCGGCCATCGAAGGACAAAGCAAATGTAAGGTAAGAATCGCGGCGAGCACCCATATGTCGTCACATATTGCTAGTCGGTGCTGTCCAGCCAGACACACAGTCTTTCGCGATGCCATGACTGTCTCGACGTTGTCGGATTAATTGTGGTTTGGTATTAGTTTGGAGTAGACTGCTTCTATTCAAGTAATTATTATTATTATTTAGTTTAGTTTCACTTAATTGTATATTATGTGAAAACATTTAGTGTTTAACAGTAACAGGAAGTCAAAGAATAACTTGCAGAACGAAAGAATTTCATATTCAAACTACTATATTTGGACGACGTTCCAATACATCAAGCACTAATATTTAGGTGGAGTTTAAAGTCAACTTTAGTCAACTTCTTAGGTGTTTGTGCACAGATAGTTGATATTGAGCTTACCTTTGATTTGCCAAAGGGTATGAACTTGAACATGAGGTAGTCCTGTAAGTGCTCTACGGCAGGCACCACCTGTTTCAGGATGAACGAGCGGCTGTCAGGGCATTTGCTTTCGTAGTAAATGGTCACGAATAACTGAAAATAATTAAAATTTCTATTATACTTATTGAAGCTGACATGAGTTTTGATACAGACTACCTTATTTAAGTCAGTAAAAACCATTTGATTTCGAGATGAATGTAAAAAAGTCAGTAGAATAACGATTTAATTAGCAATGTAGGTCGTAATCTTCAACTTTTAAAACGTAAGTAAACGGACAATGCATTTTACAGTCATCTCGGAACCAGTTGTATTTTACTGACTTGAATAAGGGGGTGAAAGATGTAAGTTTAAAAAATTTAAAATAATTTTCGAATAACTTGCAAATATAAAAAAATATTTAAAAGTATTTTAGCATTCCGTATTCTACTATAAAAATAACGACACCCATGTGTGTCGTCAATCTGTATGATTTGAATGATAAAGGCAGAGAGGTCAACTGAAGAAATAGCTCGATATGGTTTAGATATTTTAAAGCTATTTTAATTTTGTTAATTTTGCACGTAAACAGAATATTAAGAAGATATCTTATTACAAAATTATTAAACATATATGTATATTTTTTTAAAATTACCTATCATTCGGGGCAGATTTTTAAATTGGGTCGTTATTTCTCTTAGGCTGCGGTATAGGCTAGACCGCAAAAATACGCCGTTTTTGTGCAAATTTTGTGGCTAAACTATAGCATCTAAAGGATTGAAAAAAATATATGTTATAAATCTTGCTTTTGTCTAGTGCAGAAACTTACTGAATGATTTTCATTTATTGTATTTAATGCAATAAAAAATCTGGAAGTGACCATTGTTTCAACACTTGTGCAAATTTTTAAAGCGTGTTTTGCATTTGCTTGTAATGAAGGTTGGTTAAATAATTAGAATAGCTTGTTATCTAGTGCATTGACTCTAAGTTCCAGCAAAAAGTCAATAAATGTGACTACGAAACGTTAATAACGTTAAATTCCATACAATAAATTAAAAGTTTCAAGGCGTCATTATGGTATAAATTACTTAAGAAGTATATATCATATATATCTCATAGTAATGTATATGAAATTATCTAATGATTTATAGTGCACACACAATACACAAATACACAATAACATACACAACGTTAGAATTACAGAAATTAGCTTTCTGGCCTATATCGCCCTCTTAATGTCTTTTTGCGTCAAATCCACAGAGTGGTCAAATCTTTGCAGCCAACATTAACCAACTTCTTGATGTCAGATCGTGCTGCAATTTAGCATACATTTTGAATTTACATGACAATTTAATACTGTCTGTCCGTTGGTCTCAAATCTTTAATGTAAGTTTCCAAAAACTTTATCAGGTTGTGATTCAACTTTGCATGACCTAAAGTTCACTTGACAATCCGATTTAGACAGAGACTCTGTGTCTATCGTATACTTATTTATTTTTTATTTATTTATTCATTTTAAGACAACAAACGGTCATTTACAGACAGTGACAAATACAATACATTTTATTTAATTAATTAGACCTATAGTGTCGTTACATGATTAATTATGATAATTATTAAGAGCTATAATTAAGTACATGGTTGAGACAATGTAGTTAAGCACAAGGCGAGATTAATTTATATTTTGAAATAAAAGAAACAGAATCAATTTAGGTTACATAAAATAAGATGGTAAAATATTGTTATTGTAAGTATAAATTATTGATTGAAAGAGGTTATTGTATTTACAATAAGGTTTACAAGCATACGAGTACCTATAACTGAGCTTAATAAAGGAATAATTACCTTAAATCTTGACCAAGTTCCTGTTATGAGATGGGGCCCTAAAAGACTTAAATGGGTTTGGAATTTTGATATGAAAATAAGTAAATAATAACATTTCTATAAAGGCTTTAAAATAATAATGAAAAAAAAAACGTTTTCCGGCTCGCGAAAATTACGGTTTCTGCTTTTTTTTAATTTTACAAAGATAAAGGCGTGCGAGAAAGCTAGTAGACGGAAAAAAAAGAGTTTCCAAGTTCTATTGAACCAAAATAATTTGCATTCAGTCAAGAAAGAGGCCTGTGCTCTTGCAGTAGGACACTAGCTTATCAAACGTCTGCCAAGTCACACTAAGTCAGTGTGGTAGACTGACTCGATATGGCCCAAGCCTCCAGAAAGAGGCCTGTGCCTCTGCATTAGGGCTCTTACAACGGTAAATCAAACAACTTTATTTAATCTGTACGGATAACTATGTTATTTTGGACCGACACATTTTTGTTTTAAACGAAATATTAATATTAATAACATCATTTATTAATTTAAGAGCTGCCGTAGTCAAGTTAAGAGCCCTATTCCCTTGTGTAAACTACAAATTTCTACCATGCAATAACACACGAAGTTCTACGCCCAAGAAAACTAAGAGTTTCAATAAAGAACCATATTTTTCTTCAATGAATTAAATATTGTATCAAACTGATAGAGTTTCTTTTACTGGTTCAAAGAAATTTGATCTTTATTTTCATATTATTTTTAAATATTTAAGAGAAATAATATCTAAAATGAGGTAAATATTCGTTGGTGCATATATTAAACCATATTCTTTTATCTCAACTAATTCTTTTTAACGTGTATGTAAATAAGAAAATTATCTGCATAAAAATGGTAAAAATAGATAAGTCCGAAGTAAATTATATTCATAATGACAATCAAGTTTGGGAAAGTATTCCACCTTGAAACATCCTAAAAGACGTACCATCTACAAGTTTCTAAACCAAGTTAACGTTAAAAAGTCGTTGACATCCTTCATTGCCTAATCAATGCTAAAGAGAGCTAAATGTCATTTTAAAACCATCTGGTAGTATTACGAAACATATTGAAATACATTAGAGAAACCAATGTCATGGCAATATGGATTTTTTTTAAGTTTTAGAGCAAAACTAAAGCATTCAAAGGATTAAAAGAAATATAGGTTACTTACTTACTTACTTACTTACTTTTGTCTTGTCCAATATTTTGTCGATTTGTACGTGCTCATTTTTATGATTTTGAGTATAAAAAAACTGGACAAGTGTGAGTTGAACTTGCGTGGAGAAAGGGTTCTGTTGAATAATGTTATCTACTTTTTTGTGCAAAAAAATCGTGCGAGTCGGATATAATAATTGTATACCATTATCTATAAAATCGGCAAAAAATACCACGTTTGTTGTATGGGAGCTTCCCTTAAATATTTGTTTTATTTTAATTTACTTAATAATTAATTTTTTTTTAAAGTGAGTATATAACTCAATATTCTATGAATATTTATAGCGTTTTGGGTACGGAACCCTAAAAAATATACGTTTGTATGCACAATATTGAAATATTTACCATGTAATATAAATCGTACATGAAACCACAACGTAGTTATTTGACACATAATTGGTGCGAACGTCCTTGGTTTAATTTTGTTATAAGTACTTTGTTAGTTTGTCTGAATACTTATATATGATTCAATTTAATAAATTATTTATAAATGTTACCAGTGTAGGGTCCCGCTGACTACCTAACTCTAATCTTTTCTTTTTGTAAAAATGTACTCTGTCATACACAGCAACTTTACAAGTTCATTCAATAGGTTTGCGATTTTTATAGCAATACAACTATAATAAATTCCCCTTTTTTGGTATCGGATTTTTATAATTATTATGTTTAGAAATAGGTCCCTATATTTATTTATTTATAAGTTATATCTAAATATTCAAATAAAATCACATTTTAACAAAAAAATTGGTCTTAACTTAAAATTCTAATAAAAATTTAATGAAATATTGTTAATATTTAGGATAAATTTTGATTAAATTAGGTATTTGGGTAGATCAACATCAAAAGTAGAAATAAAAAAAAAATCATTATAAGCAATTTTTCACAAACAAGATTTATTCGATAGAGGTAGGAGGATATCTGGATTGTCTCTATTGATCTCTACAGGTCTCTCTTGGTACATGGTGACACGTTATAAGTAAGAAAAGGATGTCGGTATAGACAATGTTGCTAAGTAGTTAGAATTAGTATGGGTTTTACTCATTTTGACATATTAGTCCCAATTTAACCAGTTTTAAAAAAAGAATTTCTTGTCAGCCAGGTCCGACCCGCCTATGTGGGCCCATCCCATTAAATTGATATGAAGAAGAAAATAAGGTGCAATCCTATCTGTCTAGAGAAAGTGTACCTACGTAAGATTTTACTTAAAACTGTCTCCCTGGAACTCAATAAAGAATAGTATTACTAAAAAGGAAATTAAATTTATACCAATAACAACTAAACGGGTTGAATCATTTAAATCTAACTTAATGCATAAACTTCCAGATTTGCTTTATAATGGCAACCCAAATGATATGTACAATACTGTTTGACACTATTACTACAGAGTATAATAAAATATTTACTGCAAAAAAGAAACTTATTTCCAGTCGCTTTAGTTTTAGTGAATGGGCTACCCCAGGTATTCATAAAAGTAGGCGTAAACTGTATGAATTATATAAAGAAAAAACATATAATAATAGCCAAATATTTAGGGAATATTTAAAAAAATACTCAAAAACCTTTAAAAAGGTCTGTCTTGTTGCAAAAGCAATTCACCTCAGACATAAAGTAAAAATTCAACAAATAAAATAAAAACTACATGGAACATAATAAATAATGAAACTGGTAAAGCTAGGAATTCTTGTCAGGACTTTGAGTTGATTGTAGATGATGCTAGTTTTAAAACAAATTCTGAGGTAGCAGTTGCCTTTGAACAGTTTTTTAGGAATATCCCATTCAAAACAACTGAACATCTAAACTCAAGTCCAATCTTAGCAGAAAAATTATTAAAAGCTAGGTTCCTGAATGTAACGTTCCCTTTGTATTTAAAAACATTAGTCCTACAGATATCATTAATACATTTAAAACATTAGAAATTAAAATCACCACAGACCTTTGGGGACTTTCTGTAAAAACTATAAATTCAATTATTCATGTTATAGCACAACCCTTAGCCATTATATTTAATAGTTGTGTTGATAGTGGTGTGTTTCCTGATGAGATGAAACTTAGCAAAGTTATACCTCTTTTTTAATCAGGTAGTTCAACAGATCCTAATAATTTTCGGCCTATTTCAATACTACCTATACTCAGTAAAGTTTTTGAAAAAATCATACTTTGTCAAATGTTAAGCCATTTCTGTATTAATGAGCTACTTAGTAGTAAACAGTTTGGCTTTATGAAAGGCCGTTCCACAACCGATGCAGGAGTGGCACTATTAAAAAATATATATATAACGCCTGAGACGATTCGCATGACGCCCTTGGAGTGTTTTGTGATTTATCTAAGGCATTTGACTGTGTTCAACATGAAAATCTCATCAGGAAGCTACATCACTATGGTATTAGAGGCAAAGCTCTCGACCTTTTGACATCCTATATGAGTAGGAGAGTACAGAAAATAGATGTCAACGGTGAAAGATCTCCGGGATCAGCAGTCACTATAGGAGTCCCTCAGGGCAAAATTTTAGGTCCTTTTCTATTTCTTATTTACATTAACGATCTCCCATATAATGTAAAAAACCATGACATTGTCTTATTTGCTGATGACACCTCTTTGCTTTTTAAAGTTAAGAGACGACAGACATGTAATAATGAATTAAGTGATGCCCTTTCTAAAATTGTAAATTGGTTTAACGCTAATAATTTGTTACTTAACGAAAAAAAAACCAAATGTGTTAAATTTACATTACCAAATGTTAGTCAGAGACAGACATGTATTAATATTAATGGCGAGCAATTAGAACTTGTTAATTCAACAGTCTTTCTTGGCATAACGCTGGACTCCAAACTTCAATGGGGTCCTCATATTCATAACCTAGCCAAAAAACTTAGCTCTGCTGTGTATGCGATCAAGAAAATAAGACAATTGACCGATGTCGACACTGCAAAAATAGTATATTTTAGCTATTTCCATAGTTTAATGACATATGGTATCCTATTGTGGGGTAGCGCTGCTGATGTAAATACAATATTTTTGTTACAAAAAAGGGCAATTCGTGCTATTTATAAATTAGGATCTAGGATATCTCTGAGGGATAGGTTTAGGGAAGTAAAAATTTTAACTTTAGTGTCGCAGTACATATATTAAAATCTTTTATATGTACATAAAAATATCAATAGTTTCAGCAAGAAAAGTGACGTTCACAAAGTAAATACTAAAAGTAAAAATAAGCTGTTGGTGCATGATACACGTCTACACAAAATAAGTAACTCTTTTATGGGGCAATGTATACACTTTTACAACAAAGTTCCCAATAAAATTCAAAATCTATCAATAAGTAAATTTAAATCTTTTATCAAGCAGGTACTTTGTAAAAAGGCATACTACAATATTTCAGACTATGTAAATGATAAAAATCCTTGGGACTGATGATGCTCAATTACAGGATGCATAGGTAAACCAAATTAAAATGGAAATAACATAAAATTGTACGACTAAAAATCTTTTATTTAAAACATTAATTGTATTTTAGTTTATTTAAGTGTTTTTAAAAGAGTAACTATCGAGTTTCTTGCCGGATTCATCTCAGTAGAAATCAACAACATTGTGAACCGGCGGGAAGGTGGGAGGGTTCAAAAAATAATATTTTATAACTTTGACGATTCAAAAGTGATTGTAAAATCCTTATTTGAATAAACCATTTTGACTTTGACTTTTTTTTTTTGACTTTGACTTCAATAGGAAAATTCGTTTCCTTGCTTTGTGCGGTGCAACTTTTTGTATATAAATCATTATTATTGCTGTCTATTAAAACAGTAAAAACCAAAAGTTCCGATCCCATCATTTGTTTTGATATGACCACCATTTTGAATGAATAACGCTCTGTGATTGGAAGTCGCGGATGATCTGATTTTGATTTTTTCTTAGTGTTGGATGTTATCGGGTTTTAAATATAATTATGCTTTAATTCAAAATTACTCTGAGAAATGGTAAGATGTTTCCATATTTGACATAATCGTGGGTATCGTCGATCGCTTGTTGCATTTTCAAGCCGTTTGACGTCGCTTCTTGGTATGAGCTGACCGTTAGGCACAATTCCCCGAGAAATACCACTCAGTGTCAATGTAATTTTTTTTATATAAATATATAAAATTGCATCACTATTGCTATTACAATGGATCAAGTGGGCCAAAAATTTATGTTATTATTTGAATCCTTGAAGTTCACAATCCGCACTGGGCCCGCGTGTGGACACTGGCCTAAATCAGCCTCGGTGAGAGTAGGACGTTTCCCCAACAGTGGAGACGTATGAGGCTGATAAGGAACTTAACAATCTTACAATTAGAATCAGATTACAATGCTAATTTCTACCAGAAACTGATTTGTTACTTTGATTGGTCGTTACTGTGCCTTGATAGCTCCATCGCGATAGCACTTACACGGAATTTAAGGGTTGCTAGTTTAGGTCTTGGCTCAAGGTTAATCTTTTGACTGCCTCTTTGCTATCAAAATATTTCTTTATAATAATAATAATTGTTCGGTAAAGATAAGTAATAATTGAGGCATCTGCGTTGTCTTGGACGCCCGGCGTGCATCCATTACTGGAAAAGTCGCGGACGAGTACGGTCACACCCGCGTACTGCGTTCATAGTTGTGTTTTAGTTTCATGGAAGTATTGCCGAAATTACTCCGCATACACGGTTGCGCGGCTCTGCTTTTACACATTTTTACACATCATCATCCTTGTGTATAATACTCTCCAAGTTCAAATTATCTCAAGTGAAAAAGTGTATGTGCTTCAAGACAGCAATTCCTGTAGACGGCGGACGTGCGTGCACAGACGAGACTAGGTGTTTGTTGTGTTCTGCGTGTTTGCGCCTACAAAAGCAGCGCTTGAAGGTAGACGGTTTCCGCTTTTTCAGCGGTCTTGAGGAGGATTTAGCGGTAAGCGATTTTTATTTTATTTTCTCGGCATTATTGCCACGGATCGCCGTCGTTTGTCGCTCTTCTAAGGGCGGCCCTTTTTGGGCCACCCCTTCAGTCCCAGCTGCAGCCGGACTCGCATCAAGGGATGCTGGTAGCAGCCATCTAGCGGAATGCCGCCACCCCCAGGACCCCCACCACCGGTACGTAGAGGAGGCGTACGTAAACGGGGCGTATGGTTACGCTCCCAGCCCTCAGCCGCTGTCGTGGCGCGTAATTTGTTTACTGGCGAAATTTCTGCCGCGGACCGGCCCTTTTCGGTTGCGTTCCCACCCTCTCGGCCCCCGTCTAGGGTTTCTATGGCCTCGGCCATATCTCAGTCGTCGATATACTCGGCGTCAGACACCGGCGACGAAATGTTTAGGGATGAAGATCTCCCCACCCTCCCAACGATGCTCTCTCCAATTGAGGACACCCCGCCCCGGCCAGACCCGAACCCGTCATCATCCAAACAGGGCAGTACAAACAAGGTAACGCCCCCTTTGTCAACCCCGCGGAACTTCAACCCGCCCTCAATCCCACTGCCGCAGAGAGACCCTAGGGTACGCAGCAGAGATACAAGGCCGAGACCTTTTTCTCTCAGCCCATCCAAGGACCCCACCGAGCGTGCCCGTCTTGAGGCAAGAGAAGCCATTGCCGATCGGCAAAAGGCTCTCGCCACTCAGCCATCGACTTCAAAAGCCACTGTAGAGGTGCCCCATGACCCCACCCCTGTTGAAGGGATGGAAATTGCCGAAGTCACCCCCCCCCAGCCTGCCGCACCCCCAGCGCCAGCGCCGCCTAGCGGTCGCTCCTATGCCCAGGCAATAAGCGCCCAAACCGCTATAGCCCCACCATCGCAATCTGTCGCTCAGCCGGCTAGCGTTGATGTCAGTGCCAACGACAAAAAAGTCAAAAATAGTCACCCCCCCATAGTCGTAGAGTCCCTCCCCCAGTGGTCGACGCATCTAAAAAAGATGCACTCTATATTAGGCCACGCACCCAACGCCCGGCCGTTTGGCAAAGGGGTACGATTTTTCCCTAAATCGCCTCTAGAGTATCGTACGGTAGTGGCCTATATAGACGAGCTGTCTAAGCTGGATCACGCAGTATCTTGGTACTGCTACAGCTTAGACAGCGATCGACCACACAAAATTGCCATCAAGGGGCTCCCGCAGGATACCTCGCTTGACGAGCTTGCTGAGGACCTCGCATTGGCCAACTTCCCCGTGTCGCACGTGCGGCAAATTCCTGCAGTTAGGAGTCGACCTAACTGCATTTATTATGCCCAGCTGCAACACAAGCATACTTCTGCCGAGCTGCAACAGCTGTACGCAGTAAATGAGCTGCTCAGCATGCCTGGCATAACAATTGAGGCCTGGCGTACTCGCCCCGGTCCGGCACAATGCCATAGGTGCCAGGCATTCGGCCACGCCTCCTCGAACTGTCACCGGCCAATTAAATGTGTGCGCTGCGGCGGCGAGCACCCGGCGTCTGACTGCGATCGGCAATCGGTTGCAGTCAAATGCGTCAATTGCAGGCAAGCGCACACGGCCAACAGCCGCTCGTGTCCCGTTTTCCGGCGCGAGGCGAGACGTAGGGGGGTGACCATTAACCCTCCGTTACCCCGTAATAAAGCCCAACGGGCTACAAATTTGCCCCCGCCATCACCCACTCCCCTGCAACAATTGCAGCCGCAGGAGTACGACTTATCCTCGGGCGCAAATTTAATGCCCCCCGCCAATCCCCCCACCGACAGATCCCAAGCTCTCGGAGGGAAAAAAAAGAGGCCTCGACGCAAAAAATCCGCACCCCAGCCCACAACAACAGTTCAGGCTAACGTTCCGACAGTACCGGACACACAGTTCGCCCCATACATTTTTATGCCCCCCCCCCAATTTGCGGACCCCCACAACCCCCTAAGCCATTGTTAGCGCAAACAATTACAAAAATGCAGCCGCAAGCGGCCTCTAAACAACAGACGCAACCTACTACGTCAAACCGCCCTAGTGGCATGCTACACACACAGGCCCCATGCAAGCTGGTGCACTAAATGTTGCCAGAGCCGCAATAGCGGCGCTAAACGCGGCCATAGAGGCCATAGCTGCCGGCCAAAATCCCCTGCCAGCCCTTTTTAACGGCTTGGCACAACTCACCACAATTCTTACGTGGGAATTTAATGGGGCCTCATCGGGGCCTTAAATTAAGAATTGTGTATTGGAACCCTGGGGGCATAATTGGCAAGACAGCCGCCCTCAGAACGTTAGTCCAGGAACACGATGTTCACATTGTGTTACTGGGCGAAACGAAACTCCGAGGTGAGAATGAGCTCCGTATTCCAAATTTCTTCACCTATAGGCGAGATGAAATTTCTCCCGCTAATATGGCCTTCAGGGGTACGGCTGTATTAATTAGACGTGACCTTATTCACGAATTACTACCCCTTCCCCATTTTACATACACTCGGTCTATAGGTGTAAAACTAAAGGTCGGCAATGCGGAGCTTAAAGTCTTCGCCGCATATAAGCCACCAGCAACCCCCTTCGATCCAAGTGACATCGACAATATCTTTTGCGATGCCACCCTCACACTTATTTTAGGTGACCTTAATTCCAAACACCAACAATGGGGTTCACGTATCTCATCCAAATCGGGTCGTGAACTAAAAGCAGATGCTGAGAGCAAAAATTATTTAGTCATCGGTCCAGGATCACCAACACACTATCCCTCTACGGACAGTCACGCACCGGACGTACTAGACATCGCCTTAGCCCACAAGATTAGCTGGTCAATGTCGTTAGAGGTCCTCCACGACACTGACACTCAGCATCTGCCAATCTTATTGGTCCTAGGAGTGTCCGCAGCTGGTAAACCGCTCCCCAACCCACGTAGAATCACAGATTGGGCCATATTTCACCGCGCCATGTTAAACTTTCAACTCCCGGCTGGTGGCATTTCTACTCCCTTAGAGGTCGAAGAGGCAGTTAGTACTTTTACAACTGCCATTGCACAGGCCCTAAGGGAGTCCGCCAGTATCTCAGCCACAGTTTCTGGTAAAAAACTTTTACCGGCGCACCTCCGCGCAAAAATTAGGGAAAAAAGGGCCCTTCGTAAGCACTGGTGTCAAACTCGCTGCCCAGTTGCTAAGAGGGACCTTAACAGGTTCAGCGCAGAACTGCGGTCAGAAATCGCCAACTACAGGCAGCATTCGTGGGACCAAGTGATTTTTAAAGCCAGTGTCGATGACACGGCACTGTATCGCTTGGCCCGACAAATAACTAAAACCCCCGCCCCTATTTGCCCTCTTATCGATACCGCTGGCATTCGCCACTATCACGCAGCGGAACGCGCGGAACTTTTTGCGGACCACTTCGAGGACCAATTTAAGCCGAACCCCATTATCGACCCTGCCCACACGCTAGGAGTTACAGAACGCATAGAGCAGTTTCTCGCGGCCCCAGCCCCACCACTAAGAGGTGATTATTTTATTTCGCCTAAAGAGGTTAGGAAGGAGGCCTCTAAACTTAACAAGCGCAAATCACCCGGTCCCGACGAGATTCCAAACACAGCGATTATTATGCTGCCTAGGAATCTTTAATGGGATTAATGGGATACTGCGCACTGGACATTTCCCATCTTCGTGGAAGATCGGCAAAATTATTGTTCTCCCGAAACCAGGGAAAGGTCGTCATCGCCCAGAACATTACCGACCGATTACATTGCTGTCCAATTTAGCCAAGTTGTTCGAACGCCTACTTTTACTTAGGATATCCCCGCATATCCAGCTTAGGCCTGAACAGTTTGGCTTCAGAGACAGCCACAGTACCACTCTTCAGCTTGTACGAGTGCTCCATCACATGGCCTTCGAGCTAAACAAGGGCAGACGCACAGTCGGAGTCTTTCTCGATATGGAGAAGGCTTTCGATCGAGTTTGGCACGAGGGCTTATTACACAAGCTGTTAGAGACGGACATCCCACCGATGCTCGGGCGAGTAATAGCCTCGTTTCTGGACAAACGAAGCTTTTATGTCTCGGTCGAGAACAACCAGTCAGTATGCAAACCCATTAGAGCAGGGGCACCTCAAGGCAGCTGCCTATCGCCACTGCTCTATGCGTTATTCACCAACGACATCCCCACTCTCAGTGACTCCGGTCTAGCTGAAGGTGTTGAAGACGTCATCCTAGCCCTTTATGCGGACGACAGCGCCTACATGTCCTCCTCCCGCAAAGCTAGTCTAGCAGCCAAAAAATGCAGCGACTACTGGACACTTTGCCTGGCTGGCTGGACAAGTGGAGAATAGCCGTTAATGCCAGCAAGACATCTGCGATACTCACCGGCCTGCAAAAGTTTCTCCCACCGAAACTTGTGTTTCGAGGTCAAGTCATTGAGTGGCAACCCACTGTAAAGTACCTAGGTTGTATTATAGACCGCCCTTTACGCATGCGCAAAATGCTAGACCATGTGTCAGCAGGCGCGGTCGCGTCACGGGCGTGCCTTAGACCGGTACTTTCCTCTGACTTGCCACTCCATAACGCTCCATAACGCAGCGGGAGGTCAGGCGTTCTCTAGACGTTCATAAGTCGAGTGGGCCAGACGGTATACCAGCAGTGGTGCTTAAGCAGTGTGCTCCTGAGTTATGTCCTGTACTCACGCGCCTCTTCGCGCTTTCCTACCACACTAGGCAATTTCCGTCTACATGGAAGACTGCGAATGTGCACCCGGTGCCCAAAAAGGGCGATAGATCAGATCCATCGAATTACAGGCCTATCGCTATTACCTCTCTCCTCTCTAAGGTGATGGAGCGTGTGATCAACACACAGCTTCTAAGATACCTAGAAGTACACGATCTGGTCAGTGACCGTCAATATGGCTTTCGCTACGGTCGCTCGACTGGTGACCTTCTAGTGTATCTCACACACCGATGGGCACTAGCCATTGAGAGTCAGGGGGAGGCATTGGCATGTAGCCTGGACATAGCGAAGGCGTTCGATCGGGTCTGGCACCGCGGTCTTCTATCGAAGTTGCCATCTTACGGAGTGCCCGAGGGTTTGTGCAAATGGGTGGCTAGCTTTTTGTCCGGCAGACGCATACGAACCGTAGTTGACGGTAGTTGCTCTGATAGCATGGACATTAATGCTGGTGTCCCGCAAGGCTCTGTGCTGTCTCCTACGCTGTTTCTACTGCATATCAATGACATGTTGGACATCAACAACATACATTGCTATGCAGATGACAGTACTGGAGACGCTTTTTACACGGGTCGTGCAAACATCCCTCGTTCCGTTGTGGAGGAAAACCGCGGAGAACTTGTGTCTCAAATCGAGACTACACTGTCCCAGGTCTCTGACTGGGGACGGGTAAACTTGGTCCGATTCAACCCTACAAAGACACAAGTGTGCGCGTTCACCGCTAAGAAAACTCCATTTACTGTGGTCCCACAATTCCAGAACACTCCCCTCTCCATCTCCAAGAGCATTGGGATCCTTGGTGTCGACATCTCCAGCGATGTTCAGTTCCGAGATCATTTACAAGATAAGGTAAAGCTGGCGTCCAAAAAACTTGGTGTACTCAACAGAGCGAAGCAGTACTTCACGTCGGGGCAAAGGTTGTTACTTTACAAGTCGCAAGTTAGGCCCCATATGGAGTACTGCTGCCATCTCTGGGCAGGTGCACCCGGATACCAGCTTGGCCCTTTTGACTCGGTTCAACGACGGGCTGTGAGAATTGTCGACGATTCCAAACTCACTTGCGGTATCGAGCCCTTAAGTCTGAGGAGAGACTTTGCCTCACTGTGTGTGTTCTACCGCTTGTACAATGGGTTGTGTTCTGAGGAATTGTTCGAAATGATGCCCACGGCTACTTTCTACCATCGCACCGCTCGCCATCGGCAGGGAATTCATTCTCACACTTTAGAACATGGTCGCGTACAGTGCGGTTTCAGAGAAACTTCCTCCCGCGAACGCTTAAGTTGTGGAATGAGCTCCCTGCCAAGGTTTTCTGCAAGGACTACAGTATGGAGTTCTTCAAGAAAGAAGTTATTGGATTTCTGAAGGGTCGGCAACGCGCAAGTGATACCCCTGGTGTTGCAAGCGTCCATAGGCTACGGTGACCGCTTACCATCAGGCGGGCCGTAAGCTTGTTTGCCACCTTAGTGGTAAAAAAAAAAAAAAAAAAAGTTTACTTATTCACCCTCCTACCTCCTTACCCTCCTCCCTTCACTTCATTTCATTTCATTCCATTTTTATTGCCCATCTCGCCACTATTTTATTTCTGCTTTTATTTCTGTTTTTATTTCGCTTTTATTTTATTTTATTTTCATTTTTTGTTTTGTTTTTTGCTTCGTTTTTATTTTATTTTAATTTCGCTCTTTTTCTTTTCTTTTGCTTTGTTTTTATTTTTGTTTTTATTTGTTTTATTTTTCTGTTTTTATTCTGGCGCCTACATAACATCTACTGTTTTTCTTATCGCTTACGGCGATAATATATTAGCCACAAAGGGGCCTGATAAGTAGGCCGCCTTTTCAAATTTCACCGGGGGTGTTCAGCACCCCTGAGCTTCTGCCCGGGTCATGGTGGGAGGTAAATTCCCCTCCCCCGACACCCGCACCTCAACACCCAGTAGGGTGTAAGAGAAGATACCCGCAAGCTCTGCTTTTACGAAATATAGAATATTTGTGATCGGTGTTGATTCATTAAGGTGTTTGGGATTATTAGTGAGTGTTTGTGAAGTGCACATTTTTTTGGATTGTCTCTACTCCTGTCACACAAGGAGATCGGCTCCGGATACCGGATTAATCAGGATCTTACCACTGGTCGGGTTTGGATTTACCGGGTACTGCCGACCCCATAAGGGTAGTAGTAATTTACGATTAAGTAAGTAAAGCCTCGGTTTTTGGCATAGTTTGTAGCTAACGTATTTACGGACCTCTGGGTCTGACCTTATGCACCGATAGGACCCGTGAGTAGGTATTAGGTATAGCAGTATTATAGATATACGCGTTCGGTTGAAACAGTTAGGGTTCCGCGCGCCTTTGTTATCTTAATATATATAAATCTCGTGTCACAATGTTTGTCCTCAATGGACTCCTAAACTACTGAACCGATTTTGATCAAACTTCGTAAATATCTGTTATTTGATCCAACTTAAAATATAGGATAGTTTTTATCTCGATATGTCAAGTGCGAGCCGGACTCGGGCACTATAGGTAAAAACCAACTTTCGCCGGGTACAGAGGGACGGCAGCGGAACAACGTTCGCCGGGACAGCTAGTCTGTTATAAATTATCAATTTGTTCATTTTTCGGTTTTTATTTTCGGTTATTTAGAAAATAGCGTGAATTGCTAATTAGGTTTTAGTAGTTTTTTTTTTTTTTTTTGATATTTTGTGTGCTATTATTAGGAGACTGGATATGATGCAGGCACTGCTTGCACGCTATGAGCAGATGGGTGAGGTAAGTGTTTTAAAATCGTTTTTATATTTTTGGTAATTTATTTGTTTTTATTCTTGATTTTTAGTTTCAGTTTTTATCCCTCTTGCACCTCATATCTCCATGACCCCTCGAACTCTCCTGCCCATGTTCGAACTAGAAAATTTTTTTACCGTCAACTAATTGTGTACCTACCAAAAATGATGAAAACCGGAGCAATGGTAACTCAAGTTATGGTCGAACAAACATACATAGTTACAAAGATACATCCTACTAACTAGACTTTACTAGCTTCATTCGCTGAATCAATTATTGAAGTGAAAACTTCTTTAGCGGCGTTGTGCACTTTTTTTGTTTCGAAGTTTATTATTGTAACAATCCAATTATTTTGCTGTGGTTATTCAAGAGATATGTATCCGGAATAAAATTTGTATCGTCCGAGTTTTGTTTTTATTAGTGAAAACAAATATAACACAATGCTTAAGCGGATGTTGACCACAGCGCGCTTTATGCAGACAGTATTTTTAAGTCGAAAGCATTTTTAGTTGCTAAGAAAAACATCCGATACAAAAAAACAGGACAGACAAACTCAACAACAAAAAATGTCTCACCATAGGGGGTTCTATGTACGATTTTGGCACGGAATCCTTAAAACTAGTAATTTTAATTAATACAGGTTTAGCTTAATGATAACTTCGAAAATCTGAGTTTTCGTTCCTTAAACTAAGCTAATAACGTAAAAAAAGATGTTTTTGATAAATTAAAAAAAAATCTATTAGTAATGGTACAAGACCTTTTTTCTGAAGATTACGTATAAATCTAAATTTTTGTGTTAGATGTTTTTATTATTTTTACTTTAGTTATTAATGCATAAACACAAAACGTTTTGACTAATGCGTAACGCTAAAAAATTAAGGAGCTATATTTAAGTTAATTATGCATGTTAAAATTAATCAACGTTTATAATTTAGTCAGAAGTGAATGAATTGAGCCATTCAATTTTAAGTTAACCATTGCTAAATTTTTTATTTTACAAGTGATTAGTTAACAACATTGTGGATGCTTAAAAAAACAACTGAAATATTACAACTCATATGGACTTAAGATAGAATGAGGAAATTAATTAAAAATATATACATTGAAATAATCTTTCTTCGTTTGAGACTCATTGAAGGTTAGACTCTTAGAAAAAAATATATGATAATTGCCAAAGCTTGGCTACAACATCAATGTAAAAAAATGAGTAACCAAAATCCAAAGTGCTTCTTGTCCATTTGAGCTGAAAAAGAGTTATTGACAAAAACTATTTCTCTAGTCGATAGGAATGTAAAACCTAGGCATTTCAGGCAACAAGAACAGATAACGTCAGATAATGTCCTGTTTTTGCAGTCGGTTAAAAAATCCATCATCAGTTTAACGACGCAATTCAATGCCAAACTTATTTGTGTGCCGATTTTTTACTACCAAGGTGGCAAACAAGCACCCAGCCCAGTCCCCGCAGCTAGGAGGCGCTTTAAACGCTCCAGGGGCGTTAGTCCCGCGTTACCGACCTTCTAAAACTGTAATAAACTAAAAACTCCCCTCTTTAAGAACCCCATGCTTTTCATTTTTTTTTTTTTTTATTATTTTATTAGTAAAAGCCTAATTATAATCATCTATCGGAAACGATAGATATGCGAAGTTAATCAACGTCGGATCTAGTCAATACCTGGATCGGTGACCGCCTAGTGAAACATCTTTCTGTGCTCCTTCGGGCTTTGAAACACACGTTAAACTATTGTTTCTAATAGTCATATCATATGACATCAGTCGTTAGGTCAAGTCAGAAGCGTGGATGGCTTAAAAACTCGAAAGTCTAGTGACCATTAGCTACTACATCGTCCATAGGCCAGGATAGTAGACCTGTGGTATGGCCTAAGACTCCGTCTTCAAGAGGAGGTCTGTGGCCCTGCAGTGTGGCATAAATGACTGACATGCAAGACGTCTTCGTAAGAAATATTCAGTTTAATGGTAAAGGTGCATCTTCCTCGCGACGGGTTTTGCAATATAAGTAAGAATTTGTAAGTAAAAAATAATTTATGTAATAATATAAAAAACTTATTTCTACAAGGTTGATGGTAGCAGAAGCTAGGTTTTATTCAAATAGCGTGTCATTTTTTTACAATATTTATTTGCTTATGATTAATCAAGTTTTGTTTGCGTTCGAAAAATTAATAATGACGTTATAAATAATATTTAGAGCTTGTGAGAAAAAAAGTGACACCATATTATTTTTTATCTTAGAATGCATTCTGCTATAATGGTAACTATTTTATTTAAATGTTAAACACTTTAAATGTTAATGTAATTTTACGAAAAATTTAGTTAGAAATAATATGAAATCCTTCGAAATACGATATTCTTTTAAGAATTTAACTTACTATAATATACGACTGATACACACTAATTTTTCAGTTTTGAGTTTTCAAGAATATATAAACGCTTCTAAATCTATAAATTCTACAGTAGAACCAGTCACCTACTACGATGCTTTAAAAATTTACAGTAGATATTTTTTTTTGCGTTTGACTTCAAGATGAAAAGAAACAGTAGCTCAATGTTCCATGTGGTTTCGTTTCGCCCGGAAGGCGTTCTCAGCTGAACGTAGGCCTCCACCATATGTCTCCACAACGACCAGTTCTGAGGAGCCCAAGCCCATCCGCTTCCTGAGGCTCTGACCAAGTCGTTTGTCCACCTGGTAGGAGGAAGCCCCACGCTGCGTATTTCGATCCGTGATCGTCACTCAAGAACCTTTCTTCCCCATCGGCTATCGGTTCGACAAGCGATGTGGCCTGATGTTTTTTTAGTGGTTTCAAAAAACCTGTGTATTTTTTTAAGTTTCAAAATTTTAGCTGGTAGGTACTAAGACATACGTATAGGTATCAGTAGGAATTAACTTTATTAATAAAAAATATGGGGTGGATCAAGAAGGCAGTACCTTATTTCAGTTTTAATAGGTCGCCAATGGCGGTGCAAACGTCCGCATGTAACCCCTTAAAATCAGGCGGGCCGTATGTTTGTTTCCCACCTTAGTGATATACAATCAGCTCACAATCGGCGACGATATCGGGTAACATATATAGAACACAATTTAGTTCCGTTTAGAATTGTTAAACCGTGTCAACAACGTGTTGGTAATTGGTAACAGTCCATACCTATCTTAAAAAGTACTAAACCAATTTTGATGAAACTTGCACATATACGTATATAAACGGTTTTTATATTTGGTTGTATGTACAATTGTACATACGTATACATACTTGTGTATTTTATGGTGATCGATGAACTACGACACCGTATCATCAAATTTGGCACGTCGAAGTAATATTTCATGATTAAGGCTTTTTTTTTGTCGCAGTTGTTGTAACCCTGTAACCAGCTACTAGATGCCGTTGCTGCGCATTACTTGCTGTAAAACACGGAAATGGTAGAACAGCGTCTGCCAGGCCAGCTCGATTGTATATAAGTAACAAGTCGATTTTGACTTTGAATTAAAAAACCAATCTTATAAAATAAACATATGGGTAATATATTAGCATTTTTTTCATATTCAACAATTATAATTTCAACTAAAATGAATAAATGTATCACATATGTTCATCACATTTGTAGAATTTTAATAAAATAAAATACTTCTTTTTATCCAATACAAGGTACTCAAAAACATTTCAAAAAACAAAAACACCTAACGAAAATAATAGTTTGGCTTAGTAATAGTAAATTGTTTAGGCTTAATTTACCATGCTCGGTCCACTAGGCTCTTCGTCAACACCAACATTCTCAGTTTTGTAAAACCCAAACAACAAAAGCAGCACAACAATTCTGTTCATTATTTACACCACGTTCACACTATCACTGTACTGCACACAACGAATACACAACACAATTAAAATTATATGTAAAAGCCTGGCCAGTTTTATCACAGTTTATACAAAAGAATTTATTTATAAAGCGTGTTTTACATGAGTAGTTTGCCGCCTATTAGCCGTGTTCGTTTGTTCGCTCCGTCTGTTTTGGCTCAACTGTCGATTCGATTGTATGTTGGTCTAAAAACATTCTACATATTCATTTATTATTTTAAAACAGGTGTTACGTGATTGTGTACAATATTAAAAGATACATTATGAGCTGGTTTCCTGGTGTTGCTTCACTGGTGCTTCGCTGATTAAACAGAGTTATTTATTAGTGATTTGGTTTTTTTTTATATATATTTTAAAGTACGAGTATACTTATTTTCAGGATATATTATTTATGAAATTATATGCACAACTAAGTATTATAAACTATATTAGAAAGAGTAATTATAATATTTCTTAATTTACATCTTTAATGCATTAACAAATAAAATAATAGGAGATATATACTTATATAAATAGTGTTTATAAATTCAGATTGTGTTTACTTTGGTATATACGAACTGAGACGATTTTCGATAATCCCAAACTCAAGTTGTGTTCTTAGGAATTGTTCAAAATGCTACCCACGGCTACTTTCTACCATCGCACCGCTCGCCATCGGCAGGGAATTCACCCTCACATCCTCGAACCTAAATAGTCACGCACAGTGTGGTTACAGAGGAACTTTCTCCTGCGAACGCTTAAGTTGTGGAATAAGTTCCTTGTTAAGGTTTTCTATGATGACTTATAAACTGATCATATAATATTTGTTGCTGATAATTGTACCTACTAGCAAAAAATACCTAATGTACTAACATCCTCTCTATCTGTACAAGGTTGACTGAATGCCTGAGGCATTAAGCTCGTCTTTACAACTGTCCGAGTGTCTTAAGTGATAGTACCAATGTTTTTGAACTGTCGTGTCGAAGGTTCCGAGTCGGATTACCAATAGGTAAAGGGGTCACGACTCTGGTTTTTGTCCGATACGGCTACAGGCTTACAACCTATCACGTTTGTGGGACGCAATACAATCGTTAAAACGTGAATGTTACGAACACTGTCATATTATGGACCACCAAGTTAGGAATAAAAATGGCATACATATATGTTACAATTTTGTATACTTTATTGTTTATATTAATGTCAACAATCTATGTGTGTTTCCAGTGTTGACAAAAACGTGGTTTTTAAGTGTTGGCCTCTTAAATAAGCTCAAAGTCGCTCAGCTAGCTGTGGAAAGAACTAATTCATGTTTGGTGTTTCTTTGCGCGAATCCTAAACGAGGAAGTTCGCCAAAGTTACTGATATAGCTCATATAGTAAGCAAGCTGAACTGGCAAAGTTCAGGATACATTACTCGTGTAGGGTTCTCGAGTGGCGACCACGGATCTGAAGACGCAGCGTGAGACGGCCCTCTGCCAGGTGGACAGATGACCCGGTGAGACCTGCAAGAAGCCGATGGGCGCCGGCAGCTTAGGACCGGTGGTTAAGTAGGCGTGTGGGGGAGGCCCTTGTTCAGCAGTGGACATCTTTTGGGTGAAACGATTATTGATTCAATCCATTTATAGGTAAATCGTTGTTTGTCTGTTTTGACGTATCTAAGAAATATCAAGGATTGTGGTTTTTTTAATGATTTGATAATAATAAATACCCTTAACTTATCTAATACATATTATATAAATATACTTTATTATACTTGTGTTGCAAGCGTCCACAGGTTACGGTGACCGCTTACCATCAGGTAGGCCGTAAGCTTGTTTGCCACCGTAGTGGTAAGTATGCAAAAAAAAATTTTGCTGTGTTTCGATCTTATAAATATAATGAGTGTAAAAATAAGGATATAGGTATTTATGTTTGTTACTCGATCACGCAGAAAGCCGCAAGGGACCATCCCTTCGGCTAATAGTAGTATGAAAAACAGTTCCGGAAATATCTGAAGACGAAACTAAATGTTTGATAATTATATCAGTAAATTATACGTTGAAAATGATTGAAAGAAAGCGAAAATCTTCTAGGTACAAGTTTAATATACTATATATATATATATATACATATATATATATATTTACATATATATATACATAATCATATCTTTATATGCAATAAAATAGAATTTAAAGTTTTTATAAGTATAATTATAATATTTTATCATCAATGACCAATCATAATAGTGAAAGTGGCAGTAAATAAAGCTTTTAATAAATGTATACCCGGTGATTTCTTTATTCAGTGTAAAATACAATATAAAGTAAATCTAAGTCGTCCAAAATTGAAATGTGTAGTGAAATCGAAAGGCGATAATTTTCCTTTAATGGTTTTCACGACCATTTCCATTGCCGCGCGGCGAGTAGGTGTCTATCGTTCGATACCCACGCGTGTGGCAATGGTTATGGACTTGTTTTATATTTGGAGTTTGACAATCGACCTGCAGGTCTGTGCAATTTTGTTAGATTTGGACAATGTTACAATATGATAGCGTGCCATATATTTCTCAGTCTATGTAGAGTCTCGATGAGAACTATTGCGAAAACAAGAGAATCTGGGGCACAGACCCCGTTAAGAGAGTTGATGTGTATAATCAATGTCACATAGTAGTTTTCAACACTGACGCGGTTTTGCCTGACTTGAGTAATAGGGAATGTTGTATGTGCTTTAATTCGTTTATGACATTTTTTCTACTTAATATTCTGTTTTGATGATTAGTTAATTTTATTTATAATTAAATTTCAATGTTAAATTTTCTAGTTTACAAAAACACGTTTTTCCACTTCCACTTCTTTAATTCACTTTCTTGCTATTATATATTTATGTATATTACCACACCTACGTCTGTGCCATTGAAAATATAAAATGAATTATGTATATGTACTTTGTCTTGGAAGTAGGTAATACTTATAAATATATAATATCTTACTGAGGTGTTACCTCAGCCGTTGCTGTCCCCACCACAGGAGCACTTTTTATTTGTTGCATATTTTTGAACTCGCATATAAATCAAAACCTATATAGGGTACTTCCTATCGACCTAGAAAAAGCAAAGACACGTAGAGTCAGATAGAAAAACCGGCCAAGAGCGAGTTGGACTCGCGCACCGAGGGTTTCGTACGTAGTTAACGTAATTTACAAACACAAACAAAAAAAAGTGTGCCGCTAAGCGGTCACCCATCCAAGTACTCACCAAGCCCGACGTTGCTTAACTTTGAATATCTTTTTTTTCTTCCTGTTTCTCTCAATAATAAGCTAGATGGCGCTGTTCCGGTAATTTAAAATATTAATGGCTTGGGCCCGTCTCACACTTGGCCGCTTTTTATTATTTGTTGTTATATTTCACACTATTTTTACTGCAGTAATACATACAAACTTCAAACCTAAGCTTGTATGTATTACTGTTTTTGCGATAGAGCAAAAACAACCCCGACCTCCCCGAAATTTTATTTCTTTAATTTGTTATTGTTTTTCAGATAATCCCCCATTATAACACATATTCTTTGAAAAATTCAGGATTCTACCTATTTCGGTCTAAAAGATAGAAGGCTAAAAATGGTTGGACAGACAGACAGACAGACGCACAGACAGGCAGACAGCGTAGGCTGACTAACATAGGGCTCCGGCACCCTCTGCATACGGAACCCTAAAAAGTATCTTTCTATTTGTCAGCCAAGGCCCTACTTCTCAGGAAAGTTAAATTTAATATCAAATATACTTAAGTCTACAATCCCTTGAAGATTTAAAAAATCATGCTTTTATATTAACGCTACCAAAAAATACAGCAATTTGCATATTTTGATAGTTACTCGCAAGTAAACCGAAACCTTAAGTTTAGGTATTTACTTCTCGTTGACCTAAAATCATGGAATTTAGTATCACATTAAAGGTTTTTATTTGCGATTAAAAAATCTTAAACCCCATACCCCATGGTATTTTGTTACATATACATTGATGACCACTAAAAATAACCCTCTCGCAGCCTAGCTGGTAGTGCGGCCGGTGCCTGTGCAGAGGGTGTGGGTTGGATTCTCGACAAACATTTATGTTATATTTAAACATTTGTGTTTGTCTTGAGTCTGGGTGTATTTATGTATGATATGTATGTATTTACATAGAATACATAAATATATATGTACTTGAATCTGTTGTTTGGTATCCATATAACACAAGCTTCGCTAGCTTTGGGGCCAGATGGCACTGTGTGTAATGTCAAAAAATATAAAAAGAAAAATGGTAGCCATAAAAGTATATTTTACACTCTTCATTATTTATTGTTAATTGTAACTTAGCTTACTTCGACAGTCTCCGCGCAAATAAATTTCAAATATGTTAACGTATACATACTCTCCAGATTGTTATATCAATTTTACCTAAACCTGACTCAAAATCTATTTGCAATTCGGATAAACAAAAATGACCTTAACGCGCGTCTTTCACTTTGTTAATCTATGCAAAATATACATAAATACGTATAATATTTCTCATCGTAAATTCGGAATTTTGTAGATTTTACATTTAATCAGTGTCGTGATCTGAAAACATAAAGGTAATCATGTAAGTATTTTAATGATTTATGATTAAATTACCAGAAAAAGTGAACA
Organism: Apoda limacodes; assembly: GCA_946406115.1. NCBI lineage: Eukaryota > Metazoa > Arthropoda > Insecta > Lepidoptera > Limacodidae > Apoda > Apoda limacodes. The sequence goes on from OX291558.1 coordinate 10,228,948, forward strand.
TTAAGTAAAGTTAGGTTATGTTTACAAGATTTGCAAATAGATTTTGAGTCAGGTTTATGTATTTTTAGTTTTTATTCTTCTCTCTAATCTCTTATTCTTCTCAATATATTGGTTGAGAGCGCATGACAGAGGTTTTCCCGATCCGATATAGGAATTTTCAGTCGTATAATACTTCAGTATACTTGAATCTTCGCATAGATAGTTAGTCGGCAGATAAGCTATTGAACGGTGGTACATCGTTCTCACACTGTCTGCGCTATTCTGCAGTTGAGATCCAGGTTGAGAATGAGGTGGTATATAGTTATCCCTTGTTACTGTGCGAAATGATCTAAAAAAAAATGTGGGCGATGAATAAAAGATAATATTTATGTTAATATTTATACTTAAAAATTTGTCATAAAATCTCTACTTTCACCGGCTCTAAATTTAGTTACCGATGTAGTTCAACGGCAACTTCTCAATTATAGACTAAACCGACTCACACTTGACATTTTCAAGTAGCCTATGCCCTTCCCCGGCCCAAAGTTAATGGAGTCGCATTCAATACAGCGAATATTGAAATCATTGTCGTACATTCGAATTTGCCGTTTAGGAGAAGATCAGTGACAAACCGACTGCACTGCCACCTACGGGAAAAACCTTCCAGAAACTCATTGAAATGTGCAGACAAAATTTCAACCAAATCAATCCAGCCGATTAGGAGGACTTAGGTGACAAACACATGTATAGAAAAATTAAAATTATACGTTGAAAAAAACCGATTCACGCTTGACGTTTTTAAGTACTCTGTGTCCTTATCTGGGACCCACACTATCTCAATGCCAAATTTCATCTTAATCATCAAACAGCGGTTTAAGCGTGAAGAGGTAACAGTCAGAGTTACTTTCGCATTTATAATATTAGTACGTACGGATTATATTATATCATATTGTATAACATATTTATTAAATAAGTGTCAAATAATTTTAAGTACAATATATAACTTATATATAACATTACTATTTAAAACTATCAAAACTATATAAAATTAATCTAATAAACCTTTGCCAGTTGGCATCGTTCTCAAAATACTTTGGGCAAGGTAAAATTTTTTGTCCCGATGAAACTTCAAGCAGACGCAAAGCTAACACGCCTTATAAACTCTTTTTGCACTCTGTCCCCACGGTCCTAATGTTTCGACTCCAAAAGGCTCAAATAATCTTTGACCAAAATTCTGATTCTAAAATACCCTTTTCTAACTATTTATTTACATCCTTGTGAGGCTTTCCGGTAATGATGGATTAGTGCCCTCATTCTGTTACCTGTAGAGAACATGGAAATGTTACATAACATTTTTTTTATACTACTAAGGTGGCAAACAAGCACACGGTCCGCTTGATGGTAAGCGGTCACCGTGGCCTATGGACGCTTGCTACACCAGAAGTATCACTCGCGCGTTGCCGACCCTTCAAAAATCCAATAACTTCTTTCTTGAAGAACCCTATACTGTAGCCGCAGAGATAACCTTGGTGGGGAGCTCATTCCACAACCCAAGCGTTCACGGGAGGAAGTTTCTCTGAAACCGCACTGTACGCGACCATTTCGGTTCTAAAGTGTGAGAATGAATTCCCTGCCGATGGCGAGCGGTGCGATGGTAGAAAGTAGCCGTGGGCATCATTTCAAACAATTCCTCAGAACACATCCCATTATACAAACGGTAGAACACACACAGGGAGGCAAAGTATCTCCTCAGACTTAAGGGTTCGATACGGCAAGTGAGTTTGGGATCGTCGACAATTCTCACAGCCCGTCGTTGACCCGAGTCAAAAGGTCCAAGCTGGTATCCGGGCGCAACTACCCAGAGATGGCAGCAGTACTCCATATGGGGCCGAACTGGCGACTTGTAAAGCAGCAACCTCTGCCCCGACGTGAAGTACTGCCTCGCTCTGTTCAGTACACCTAGTTTTTTGGACGCCAGCTTCACCTTATCTTGTAAATGATCTCGGAACTGAACATCGCTGGAGATGTCAACACCAAGTATCCCAACGCTCTTGGAGATGGAGAGGGGAGTGTTCTGGAATTGTGGGACTACAGTAAATGGGGTTTTCTTAGCGGTGAACGCGCAGCCGTACCCCATTCAGAGACCTTGGACATTGTGGTCTCGATTTGAGACACAAGTTCTCCGCGGTTTTCCTCCACAACGGAACGAGGGATGTTTGCGCGACCCGTGTTATAGGCGTCTCCACTACTGTCGTCTGCATAGCAATGTATGTTGTTGATGTCCAACATGTCATTGATATGCAGTAGAAACAACGTAGGAGACAGCACGGAGCCTTACGGACACCAGCATTAATGTCCATGCTATCAGAGCAACAACCGTCAACTACGGTTCGTATGCGTCTGCCGGACAAAAAGCTAGCCACCCATTTGCACAAACCCTCGGGCACTCCGTAAGATGGTAACTTCGATAGAAGACCGCGGTGCCAGACCCGATCGAACGCCTTCGCTATGTCCAGGCTACATGCCAATGCCTCCCCCTGACTCTCAATGGCTAGTGCCCATCGGTGAGTTAGATACACTAGAAGGTCGCCAGTCGAGCGACATGGCGAAAGCCATATTGACGATCACTGACCAGGTGGTGTTCTTCTAGGTATCTTAGAAGCTGTGTGTTCTTAAATTTATGTCTTGAGGGCGAGAGCGAATTTCTACAGTAGAATCCAAAGCGTAGCGAGGGATTCAAAGTACGTCGCTCGAGATTAAATTATTTTGGTACCGTGTCGCACACTCATCTTTTCATTGTCCTCCATGAAAATAAATAAATAATAGATTCTTTTAGTAATGACGAATATTTACATATTTACAAAACATAACAAATTTATTTGGTAGTACTTAAATTGTTAACGACTATCTGTGTTTAATTTTTGAGTTTCTGGTGTTAATATATCACTTCTTCTATTCAATTTGTGTGAATCAAATTAAAACTGTCTGTAATATTTTGATAAAAAGTAATGAAAAACGAATAAGTTCCCGCATATTTTGTTTTTAATTTGGTTAACCAATGGCCGCGTCTGCAGGCGCGCATTTTTATTATCGGCCAGGATTGCGTTCAAACTTTAGAATTAAATAGTCTTCCAAATTAATTAAGTGCAACGGAATGGGTCCATTTTGCTCTTTTCCATTTTGAGTAACCTCTTTTCGAATAGATAGGACGAAAAACATATTTAAACGGTCCTTGCAGACGGAGCCTACTGCCTGTTGTCTTTAAATTCTAAGCGGAGCTAGGACAGTAAAATCCTGATTCCTATCATATACGAATATTTATTTTTATAAATAAATGATGGTGTAAATAAATTCTTACCCTGGTACCCATTTATATCTGTTGTGCACCCTTATTTCTCTGAACTCTTCTTTGAATTTTTCTTTATCATACATTGATTTTGGTCTGCTCACAACATTAACGTGATTTACAGAAGGCTTTGGAATTCGAACCTGAATTACATATATTAAAGCATAAGAATATTTTCAGAATTTTTTCTAAGGTAAATGTACTAAAAGGGCCTAGCACAAGTTTACTATGAAATTTTAAATAGTAAACAGACGTAAAAAAATTGGCGATTGGTTTCTTACGGAATTATAATCATAGGGACTATAGTATCATCGTGCTAAGCCCTATGCTATTTTCTTACCCAGGGAGTGTTGGCTAAGGTATGAAAAGTTATGATATCTTTGGAGGCAGAACATTTGCCTAGCTGGTCAGCAGTAAACGGTCGATGGTGCAATCTGCTGGTTGTCAGATACGGATCTAGGTACTTTTCAAAACCGTCATGTGTTGTTTCCATTGGTTCTAGTTCTTTACGAAACTCAGGTTCTTCAGGAGGCTATAAAATATATATTTATAAGTACTTATTTATAATTTAAGGGATTCCATATAGATAAACAACTTGGTAATACCACATCCTAAACATAATTTCATTCATAAATTCAGTCATCATCTTTGTTGAATTTACGAATTAACAAACGTCATAACTGTCATGTCACCACGACAAAATGTATGACTAGTGCCGTCGATAAAGGGTAGTCAGGTGCGCACGCCTATCGTCTAGTTGAGCACCTACAATTGCTCTGTCTAGACGCATTGCCGATCGAATGAAACGATAGTTTAGTTTAGACTGTGTATTAATAAATACGACATTTCGGCCACTCCATACAAACTCGCGTATTTTATGGCTATTAATGTGTGCGTAACCTTCGCGAACAGTCAGAGGATCGTCACAGTGGGGTGGCGGGGAATACCTACTCTAGACTTTTATACAACCTAAGCCTTCGTGAGAGGACTTCGGTGTGACAATGAATTATCTGCCGATGACGAGCGGTGAGATGGTAGAAATTAGCCGTCGGCATTATTTAAATCAATTCCTCAAAACACATCTCATTATACAAGTCTCTCCTCAGACTGAAGGATACGATACGGCTTGTGAGTTTGGGTACGTCGTTGTCCTACTTGTTCCCCATAAACTAGACTAGAGTCTAGACTCTAGAGGGTGATGAAGAGTGCCCATTACTGCCCATACTGCATTAGTGCTACAATATAATACTATACACTACAATACAATTTTGTAACAATTCAAGACCTCATATATCGACTTAACTTACACTTAACGCAACACCGTAAAGGGCAGAACAACGTCTTCTGGGCCAGGCTAGTTCTTTATACATATCAGTAGTAAAATATTTAAGTAAAGAAATTACCGGATCAAGAGTAAGTCCACTTTTAAATTGATCCTTGTCGGTTACTAATCTCATGCAAAGAAGTGGTGTGGTGTAGGAACTCCTCATCTCTGTGGTACCATGTACTCTCATCGCCGGAGGTCTGTCTGCAAGCTTACAGCAAAAAACAACAAATTTACGAGTATTTTTAGGTCATATGTTTTAATTTTGCAAGCATGATATGGTGGACCAGGTATTACAAACTCGCGGCCCTTTATGCACTCACTTCACTATGAGCACAGTATCTTATTCACACATTTATTTCGTATACCAATGAGACGAGATATAATAAATTGTATACGAGAGAGACTCAAAAGAGATAGAAATAGTTCAAAATTTTATGAGCTTTGCGGCCCACTGATTGTGCTTTTGACCCAACAATAACTGTGAGTTATTTAACTATAGAGTTTAAATACCGTGTTTATATTCCAAATCTATTCTACTTACCTTTTTACTAGGTGGATAGATGTACTCATTTTCAAGGCATGACGTGTGTTTATTAAATCTATTGGTTTCCGGTATTTTATATCCAAAGTCAACAGCTGTTTGTGACCGCATCAGTTCTATGTCAATGTTGAAGTCACGAAAACAGGCATCATTTGCGTTGACATGCTTCTGAATTTTCTAAAAGAATAAATGGAAAATATAAACTCTGCGTGTAGTCTAAGTCAGTTATAAACACAAAGTGTGTTTTCATTGTCATATGAATGTACTTCATTACAATTGATATAAATTATTAAGGCTAGGGTATAGGCTAGACCGCGAAAATACGCCGTTTTTGTGCAAATTTTGTGGCTAAACTATAGCATCTAAAGCATTGAAAAAAATATATGTTATAAAACTTGCCTTTGTCTAGTGCATAACCTTACTGAATGATTTTCATTTATTGTATTTAATGCAATAATAAATCTGGAAGTGAACATTGTTTCAACACTTGTGCAAATTTTTAAAGAGTGTTTTGCATTTGCTTTTAATGAAAGTTGGTTAAATAATTAGAATAGCTTGTTATCTAGTGCATAGACTCTAAGTTGTAGTAAAAATTAAATAAATGTGACTACAAAACGGTAATAACGTTGAATTCCATATAAAAAATTTAAAGTTTCAAGGCATCATTACGGTATAAATTACTTAAGTATATAACATATATATATCTCATAGTAATGTATATGACATAGACTAGTGATTTTTAGTAAATTTACATACACAACGTTAGAATTACAGAAATTAGCTTTCTGGCCTATATCTAAAACAACTTCGTTAAAAAGTCAGAAGGCAGCATTGAGTTAAGGCAGTGGGAGAGAAGCGGCGATTCCAAGCCAACGAGTCGTGGTATGACATTGTCAGGGGCCATCTTATCCACTTCATAGGCGCTCTTTAGATGTTTCACACCAAAAAAATAAGTTACCAGCTATCTCGTAAAGTTAAAAAAAAGTATAGTTCGTATGTATGTAAGCCTATTATGTCATCCACGTCAAAGAATTGCCTGCTTAAGAAATGAACCAGTACTATAAAAATCGGTTAAGTGCGAGTCGGACTCGCGCCCGAAGGGTTCCGTACCAAACTTCCTCCCGCGAACGCTGAAGCTGTGGAATGAGCTCCCTGCCAAGATTTTCTGCAAGGACTACAGTATGGAGTTCTTCAAGAAAGAAGTTATTAGATTTCTGAAGGGTCGGCAACGCGCAAGTGATACCCCTGGTGTTGCAAGCGTCCATAGGCTACGGTGACCGCTTACCATCAGGCGGACCGTAAGCTTGTTTGCCACCTTAGTGGTATAAAAAAAAAATATCTATGAAAACGGCAAAAAATTCACGTTTGTTTTGTTGTATGGGAGCCCCCTTAAATATTGATTTTATTCTACGTTTTAGTATATGTTGTTATAGCGGCAACAGAAATACATCTTAAGTGAAAATTTCAACTGTCTAACTATTACGGTTCATCAGATACAGCCTGTTGACAGACGGACGGACGGACAGCGGAGTCTTAGTAATAGGTTCCCGTTTTTTAATAGGACTGTAAATTTCCAAAAAAAAAAAACTACGTACTAGACTAACATAATTATCTATCAACATATCCATTATTTAATATGACAGTGCATCAAATAAATAAATAAATAAACGGACACTCACGCTTTCCATCAGTGATTCTGGCACCATTCTCCAGTCCCTAGCAATTATTTCACTGGATACTTCGGTATTAGGAAACTTCCTCACTGGATACTCTATATTCAATGTGTCCCAACTTGTGGTTGGTAATTTTTTAGGATAATTAACATGTGCACTATCCATAGTTAAGGTAATTGTAGCTATTGTATTTACTATTACAGTAAAGGTATAAGTATAAGAATCAGTTGCTATGGTTATTTCTAACAATTTCTTGGAGAATCTATACAACTTTTGTGCCGCGCTATACCGCTCTAATAAAAAACACGCACACATTTGCTCCTATACACACGTCATTCATTTTCCAAGTGTCAGTAGTTACGAATAAGCGTTAATGCATGAAATGACTGAGGTTTGCCTAGGTATTCCTAATTTGGTTTAGGTTGTTTGTCTTTCATGGTATATATTATATGTATCTACCTAGTATTTTAAATTTCCTCCCGCGAACGCTTGGGTTGTTGAATGGGCTCCCTGACAAGGTTTTGTTTAAGGACTACAGTATGGGGTTCTTCAAAAAAGAAGTTATTAGATTTCTCAAGGGTCGGCAACACGCGAGTGATGCCCCTGGAAGCGTCCATAGGCTACGGTGACCGCTTACCACCAGGCGGACCGTAGGCTTGTTTGCCACCTTTTGGTATAAAAAAAATCTAATGTTCCAAAATTCATTTACTGACGACAGGGCTAAAAAAAGCGGATTACAATTTCGTAGGCAGAAAATGTATGTCAGGTATTTCTTGTATACTAGTCGAACCCCGCGGTTTCGTTCGGACAAAGCTTTTCTAATTATAAGTATTATATTTGTCTTTATCTGCCATTATCTCGGTGTCATAAATAAAGCCAATTGTATACACTATAACAACAAAGCAAGAAAAGTACACGACAAAAAATGTTTCGTGGGAGCTCTCTTTCTGGATGAAAATATTTTCCATCTTTTATACTCTGCAAGTCCATATATCGTCTTAAAAGGGGGTGGGAAGTAGTAAATGTCGCCGTCGAAGGGCCAAAAAGTAAACAAAACAAAATCAGCCACATTGGGCAAACTAGCCAGCCACACTAATACTAGATATATGTATTCTTAACTTGGTTCTAGATTTTTGTTTGATGTTATTTAAAATACTTGGTTATACCAAATATATAATCTAATACTACCGGAAAACCGCATTTAAATTAATTAAGGTAGATCATGATAAATAAAAAATTATAATTTATAATAACTATGGAAAAATTTTGCGCGTAAAAAAAGGTCACTACCTGTCACTCAGGACTAATGTCTTCCTCCTTACTAGCCTCATACCTAGTCCCAACTGTTAAGGCGCTACCTATTTTCACCGATTTTGAGTTGATATGGGCCATAGTCCACACGTGGGCTAGTTTGGATTGTGGATTTGACATTCGTCATTTTGTGACGTATGCAAGTTTCATTACGATGTTTTTCCTTTACCAAAAATCCAGGGGTGTAAATAATCAATTGTACTTAAGAAATTAATAAAAGACTCATTGCTACACGCCGATTTCGAACCTCTGCCACACAGGACACAAGGTAAAACACATACATACATACACAAATACACATAAAATAATAAAAAAAACGCTCTTGCAACTACTTGTTGATATTATAGGTAAAAATCATAATGAAATTCGAAAACTTGGTAAAAAATCGTTTATTCTTTCACAAATGACTGAAATCGTTATCAAACACAAAATACGTGTCACATAACTTACTTTAAAATACAATAATGTAATAAATACAGAATCCAATTATATCTGCTTCGTACTCAAATGAATTGCCTCGTGTGGATGTCAATTGTAATAGTTTATTAAGTTCTTCAAGATTGATCCAAGAGTAATTATATTTTTGAAGGAACCGGTTTAAACACACATGTAATGCTTTTGTTGTTGCAAGCATCCATAGGCTTAGCTTAGGGCAGGCCGTAAGCTTGTTTGCCACCTTGGTGGCACAAAAAGTTTTTTGGCGGCTTTTATCAGTCAAAAACATTGGAAACCGCAGTAGATAGACAATAACATTTGACGACGTGAAAAAGCTTCTTAAGATAAGTTCTTAAGATGCACTGCGTGACAGAAAACTTGAGTAAAAACAAGGATGACGCGATATGTAACTAAGCGTGCGTAAGTAGTGCGGCTACATCGTAATTTACTAAGTTTTTTATAATACATGAAAATAAATTAATGGTTTATACATTTAATTTATTAAAAATGCTTTTTCTCATGGTCTAAATCACAATCACGGCTATGCTTTAGCAAAATTGTAAACTAATAGCATTTAGAACTTTGAAGATTTGTTTGCTCAAACTTAAAAAAAATTGTAAAAAGGGTCAGTTTCAGATTTTTTTTTTAAAGAACAAAAGTTCATTAGCGTGTTTCAGCGGATCCGGAGAAACATTTGCCAGAAAAAAAATTAATTTAGGTAGTATAGCCTCTTAAAGTAATTCTTTATTGATTAACATTGTTTTTCGGAACACGTAATTTGTAAATAATGTTTGATGAAAGTTGTTATTTAAATTTAGTTGTGAAAAAAGGATATTAATCGAATAATCTATTAAAAAACATATGTTTTTCGATTTATATTATTATGATTTTCTAAGGTAATTATTATTGTAAAATTTTCTCAGATATTCAGATTCAGATATATATTTTAAACTAGTCAATTAATACCATTGTATAAATATAAAATTAGAATAAAAAAGGGATAGTAATTAAGAGATGCCCGTTACATCACGTTTCACCGATGGTATTGTGTCCCACAAACATGATAATTTATAAAAAATCGCCGTGCTGGGCCCAATCCAGAGTCGAGGCCACTTTACAATAAAAAAATAATTAAAAAAAATATTGATTGCAGCTTACCGGAAATCGAACCTAGGTGTTTGCCATGGCAGTAACTCCATTGTCTAGTTAATGAAAAGTATTATTTCTGATTTAGGTACTGATTTTTAAGTTTTCTAAAAATACTGAAAATGTATTTACTATTGAAGACTTGGTATGGGAATCTGAAAAATATTGAGGCAATTCTATTTGAAAACAAGCATTGAGACAATGGTGAATAAAATTAACAACATCCAAATTCCGTTTTTGTTTTGAACTTTCTATCAAATAGTTCCAGATGTTACAAGATTATTCATCACTTATCAGCATCCATCAGCTTTATACAGCACGATGTTAGACGATATTGAGTCTCAGCTGTTTAGTCAAATCTTACACCGTGAAAATGCTGGTTAAAACTGCTGAATGGCATTCCTCACATGCATCCTTCTATTAGGTAAAATATTGCGTTAGACACATTCCCTTAAATTTAAATATAAATAAATTACATTAGAAAAACGGTTCTACGAATATACAAAATCAATACAGTAACTCCTTATTCTATTAATACAAATTACATCACAGTTCATAAACAAGTTAGTATTAAAAAAGTTACTGATACTTTAAAAGTAAAACTTATACAGCTAACTATAGAAAGTTTAGAAAAATACTAAAATTTTAAAAATTAAAACAACAATTTGGTGAGTTTTTAGCATACATTTAAAAATTCAGGAACACATACATGCGTACAAACGAAGAAAAACTAACAATCCTGTTTTTATGACCATAAGTCCTGTTATTTCCTAGGTAAATAAGGCCTTGTGTAATTTAAATCCACCGCAAATTACAACACTGAACTTAAATTGTATCGAATTATTTTCTTCAAATGTATAAATCACTAGAAAAGTTTTAAAAAACCACGCGTTACACAAATTTACAAAATTGGAGTTCCAAAACACACAATATCAGTCTGATTATTATAAAAAGTTACTTATTTTCTATTTATTTTTTAGTAAAAAAGCTACATCAGACGCGATTAAAAGATACTTTTAAATTGTATAGCAATGCTTTAAAAATTATTTACTAAAGCAATGTACTTATATAAAGTAAATTACTCCCTAGAGCAATGTGCTTAGGTATGTATATAAAATAAATTACTCACTAAAGCAATGTACTTATATAAAGTAAATTACTCCCTAAAGCAATGTACTTATATAAAGTAAATTACTTCCTAAAGCAATATACCTCTATAAAGTAAATTACTCACCAAAGCAATGTACTTATATAAAGTAAATAACTCACTTAAGCAATGTACTTATATAAAGTAAATTACTCCCTAAAGCAAAGTACTTCTATAAAGTAGCATCATAGAACGACAACCCACATATAAATGGTTAGGTAATATCGTAGAAAATATCACTTCATTTTAATAGGAGAAAAATAGACTGGTCTTTAGTATTCCAATTCGAAACTGAGATTGAGCAGAATTTTTGACACTCGGTTAGCCTCAAAATTTCCTTTTTGTCGCTGTTAGATAAATGATTGAGATTACTGATCACTTTATATTAAATAAAAAGTCTCTAAGGATAGGATAATAAGGCCTGTTGAGGCCATGCGATTTTGGCGTCAATCCTTTTGTAAGCTAATATGAAGTTCTTCCCACTCTTTTCTGACATGACTTCTTGGGGACAATCATTCTCACTGAGCATTGTTTCTGAAAAAAAAACCTTAACTTATTTTTTAGAATATGTTTTTCTAGTTTCTGTTTGTGTGCCGACTTTCAGCTGTGTAGTAGCAGCGGCATAGGCTTAGAAATAGGGTCTCACAGGCAACTTTTAGAAAGGACCCCCTAAAATAGATCAGAAGTCATATACATTACAGTTTCAGAAAAACTGTCTCTCGCGTACGCTTGAGTTGTGGAATGAGATCTTTGCCAAGGTTTTCTTTAAGGACTACAGTATGGGGTTCTTCAAGATAGAAGTTATTGGATTTCTGAAGGGTCGGCAACGCGAGAGTGATAATAGCGCTAGTGTTGCAAGCGTCCATAGACTACGGTGTCCGCTTACCATCAGGCGGACCGTAAGCTTGTTTGCCACCTTAGTGGTATAAAAAAAAAAAAAAAATATTCCGTACCCTGTCCATCATGTAGCGCAAACAGCGCGTAGTCCTGCGGGTTTGTGATTGCGGCGGCATGCGCCAGCGCCCGGCAGAGGTCTCGTGCTCGCGCGCCGGGCCGGCAGGGGAGCGCTACACGTCTGATGGAGCCCCGGCATTCGTCCGGTAGAGCTACCCGTACCACGGCGCAGCCCCCGTTGTTGCTCTCCACTGATCCACGACGCCACTGACAACACAAATTATCGAGGTCACATTTGATTGAAAAAAAATAATAACTGACAACACAAATTTTTGAGAGTACATATCATTGAAAAAAAAGTAAATTAATAACTGACAACACAAATTTATCGAAGTCACGTGTGATAGAAAAAAAGAAATGAATTAACGGGGTTCCATGAGGTATGCCCTATATAAAAAAAAATTACGGAAAGGATGATTCTGTGTATCCAGCATAATTTTATCACACAAAATGTAAATGAATGATAGGGGCAACATTTCGCCGTAGCAAATTAAAAATCATGTGTAAAAAACGTTCTTTAACTTATTAATTCAGTAAATTTTATTTATACATTTTACAAACATTTAATAGAAAGGAATACCTCCATAACATATTCTTAAACGCAATAAAGGAGGTTAAATAACTTGTGGAAACAAATGTATGAAGTTACTGGGTTACATATTGGAGAAAATATAATGAATTGTTTAAAATTGTTAAATTTTATTTTTTTTCTTTCAGGAAATTGTGTTTTCAATATTTCTAGGCTGCTACCTCTACGTCTGCTGCATTCATCAAAGACAGAGGGAGAAGAAGTTTTTTTTTAGTACTTTATTAACGCTTGCTCTTACCAAACTCAAAGGAGTACTAACAGAGATGAGGAGAATGAGAAGAGACAATAGTTTGAGACTACTTACAGGAGCCGTACTATCAGGGCCAGATTCTGGTGCCAGCCTTTTCAGCACTGCCACGGCAGAGAATAAAGCAGTGAGGTAATATCCTCCTTCTCCTGCTAGCAAAGCAGCAGGCAGTAGACCAGCCATCAGTTCTGCTTCCAGTTCCGCGCATACCAGTCGACATCGCGCCACTGTCCACGCAAGAACTGGCAACAAGTCGTCGGCTCCAAGAGCTCTTTCACCTCGAATCTTAAAAAAAATAATATATTAAGAATCATTTATCTATTTCTTTCGGTTATTGAACAAGGTTGGTATTTTTGAGGGTTAATTTCAATGGTGTAACTAATTAATTCTAAACATTAGCTCCGTTAATTAACTAGAGAGGTTGTTATAGAAAAATAATTAAATGGAAAAATCGTTAATTTTAAAGACAATTGTAACTTCTAAAGATTGTTATGTTTTTTTTCACCACTAACGTAGCAAACACGTTTGTGGTCCGCCTGATGATAAGCGGTCACCGCAGCCTATGGACACAACTGGGGTATCACTAGCGCGTTACCGACCCTTCAAAAATCTAATAACATCTTTCTCGAAGAACCCTTACTCTAGTCCTTAGAGAAGCCTATAGTACAACCTTTTGCACCTATCACTCAGGATTTTTAGCTCCCTTTTTGTACAATAAAATTAATAAAATCCTAAATTTGTATCTAAAACTTATCGCAAATGTAAAATTATCCTCAAAGCTTGGTTGTCCTTTCTAGACTACACTGAAACCGAACATATTCTTCTTATTGCTAAATAAAAAAAAAAAAAAAAAAAAAAAAAAAAAAAAAATTAGAAAATCATCTTTATATTGCTCTTCTTATATCTTAATATATAATTATGTGTATATTTAAATATTCTATTAAATTCATATTTACATGTTATTTACATATATCTATACATATGTGTCATATATAATTACCATAACGCATGTCACATTCACTTACTTACAGGCACACCTTCACACATACAATTAACTAATAGTCACACACACGCAGACCCACACACACACACACATTGTTAAACTGCCTTTGTTTTCTTAGTATAATTATAAGTTATTATTGTTCATATTACCTTAGTTCAAATTACGAACTTAATATGTATCTCTTATCTTAAGATTCTGTAAAATCTTAACTAAATAATACCTACCCGCTATAATGCCTAATCTAGATCAGGCGATCTTGTCGACGAAAGACAATTGGTTCCATAATACAAGCCCAGCTTAGTTTGGCATCCAATTGTCTCTCAAGCATAACATGTACTACTTGCCCTTGTTAAAACATCTCGTTGTACCTAATGCTTGTGAGAGAAATAAACAATTATTAAACAATTATTATTATAATTTAAAACCTTGTCAGGGATCTCATTATACAATCCAAGTGTTCGCTGGAAGCACTTTCTCTGAAATCGCACTATACGCGTCCATTTAGGTTCTAAAGTGTGAGAATGAATTCCCTGTTTAAGCAGAAGTAACCATGGGCTAAAAATAAAATTATTTCTTTCAAATATGATTTCTAAATCAAATATATTTAAAGGTGGCTCATAAAAAATGTATGACTTACTGCATTAAACATAACAGATATGGCAGCCAAAAGATTTTCCAGCTTGTCAAGTGGAGAATCAGCCTCTTGCATCTTGAGAAAGTGCTTAGAAATCATTGCTAAGACAGCGGAAGAGGGTACTTTGGTTGATTCCTGTTAGAAAAGTAAAAAGTTTAGATGCATTAGTAAGTTAGATGAATTATATAAACTTTACCGAATTAAAATTAAAATTTTATTTTTATAAAAGGTAATTCTAGACATGACCTTTATGAACTCTAAGTAGCTACAGACAACTCTTTTTAGGTGCTGCTTCAGAAGTAATGCTAATTTTATGCCTTTTAATAAGTTAAAATACCGGCCAAGTGCGAGTCGGACTCGCGCACGACGGGTTCAGTACCATTATCTATAAAAACGGCAAAAAAAGTCACGTTTGTTGTATAGGAGCCTCCCTTAAATATTTGTATTAAATTTAATTATTTATGTTTAAAGTGAATATATAACTATTCTGAGAATATTTCAAGTGTCTACCTAGTGCCGTTATCAATATCGAGCAAAATAAATCACGTTTGTTGTATGGGAATTGGTTGCAAATATAAATTGAATTCTGTTTTTTAGTATTTGTTGTTATAGCGGCAACAGATATACATCATGTGTAAAAATTTCAACTATCACGGTTCATGAGATACCAATAACGATATTATTTTTTTTTAAATTAGATACCATATTAAAAATATTTGTAAATACTTTGTAAGTGGGGTTATTTCAGCACGCAAAATTGTAGCACGTATTACGTTAGACAATTTGTCATGTACCTTTACTCCAAGCTGCAGCGGTGTAGCGTGTTGAGCTCGCTCTATCGCGGCGTGCAGCTTTCGTACGTCAGGTGCGTGCCAGGAAGCCAGCAGTGTGTACAGTTTTGAACGCAGTGGACGCACAACTAGCCGATGCATTACACCTTCCAGTATAGCGTCGATGTTCAGAAACTCCGTTGACTTAAGCTGTAAAAGCAAAATAAAGAAGATAAAGTTAAATAAAATACTTACAAACTTATACATTTAAAATTTAAGTTCCCCAGTGTTACTGGTGACTACAATTCTGTACTAGCTGATGCCAGCGGCTCTAACCGCGCTAAATTCGGTTATCGACGTGGGATTCCTAGGACAGCTCCTTCATTGTAGTAAGAAAGTTTGCTATAGGTTAAGCTATAGTAAGTCCACATGGAATTAGGTTATAGTTTATCCTGCGAGAAATTTTAAATTTCCGGGATAAAAACCCTAATCTTTTTCCGTCTCTTTGAGATCTCTGTGACCAATTTTAGCTCAATTGGCTCGTTGCGACGTGAAGGAAGTGAAAACAAACAAACAGACTCACTCATTTATAATATTAGATTGAATAATTCTGACTTACATTTTATATAGTTTATCGGGAACTGACAAAGGGCATATATTATTCTGTCCCTGGTCTTTCATTGTACCTACCACTTATTTATTTAACTTCTTGACTGCTGCTCTGTTAAGGAACTATGTAACGTAGGAGCTGATTTATTTTTTATAACAGTTTTTTACTGCCTGAATATAATCATTAAAAAAAATAAGAAAAAAAAAACCGCAAAAATCTATGCAACTCATAGAGCCTTTCGCGCGATGCTTCCACAGAAACAACGTCCCGTGGACAATGCAGGCAATTTTTAGAACTCGATTAGTCCTAAGCCCGCTCCGATACGGGGTTGGTGGCTAATAGGACATATATAAAACGACTTTTGATCAAATACACAAATTTCAGAAGGAGCAGTGATGCGGCAATGGGCTTACCTACTGTCATGCAGGACTCAAGTGATTGGTGATGTGGTGTATATTGTTTGTTGTTTAAAAATCAACTCACAAACACAAATTTTAAGGTATGACAAGAAATTCAAATGGTTACGTTTATATAACATAAAACTATATTTTGCGTTTTAAATATCAATTACCTTTAATCTTTCTTTTTCAACTTCCTTTTCGAATTCTCTTTCGCCGTGCTTTACTAAGTAGTTTTTCATTCCAGACATAAACTGTCGCATGTTTCGCATCATAACCTGCAAAGAAAATGGTTTCAGTAACCAAATATGGGACCTTACCCTTGGAGTATTTTTGAGTCTCAGTTAATTTCTCTATAGCAGCCTGATTTTAAGAGGTCTATTATGATTACTATTCACGCTTTTCCTTATACCATCAAGGTAGCAAATAAGCTTACGGCCCGCCTGATGTTAGCAGTCCCGGAGACCTGTGGACACTTGCAACACCAAAGATATAACTGGCCACTATCACTACCTTCTTGAGGACCCGCATACTGTAGTCCTTTTACTATGAATAGCTAGCTAGTATGGATAGCGAAGGTTAGGATCTGGAAAAGCAGACAGTTATTTAATTTTAAGTAAATGTCTAGTGTGTGTGTAAGTTGGGCCTTTACTGACTTACTTACTCATCAGGTATGGCTTGGAGAAATGGCTTAACAAATGCAAAGAGCAGCATATACATTTAACGTCTTACATTTCTGAATGTCTTCTGGTGTTAGTCAATCAGTAACAAGTACACACTGTCAGTCAGGTTTACCTGAGGACATGTTTCCTTTGAGTCGAGTGTACAAGCGATGAAATTATCAACATTCTGAGCGAAGGTGGTGCTCTTGTCCTGCGCGAGGTGCAGTGCGTAAGCACGTAAAGCTGCACCCGCCCCGCGTGTAGTCCGCCCACCGCGAAGAGCTCGCACGCGCCCTGCCGCTGTTTAACATAAACAAAGATATTGAATAAACTGTGTCATTGTAGATCTTTAAATAATGGTAAGGTGTTCCAGGAAAAGTGCCTACCATAGGTACCAAGGAAAGGTTCCATGCGGTTAGTTTCACGACGCTGCTTCAAGATTTGTAAACATCGACAACTTTCAAGTCTACATAACAAATAATAGCAGTTCTTGATTTTTTTAACGGTATCACAATTATTTTTTTAACTTTATTATAATTTTTTGGTTTTCATTATTGGGCCACCACCATGGCTGCAGGTTGCAGTGCAATATTATTCATTAGATGACATATAAACTTTTGCCATGTAATACAACGTTGAAATAAATAACTACTGTATGTAAAACGTGATGGGTTTAGTCCCCAGTGGCTGAAAATTCACCCACATCATGATGTGGGGGACAGTCTATTGTCACTTACCACTTTAGTCCTTTGTGATAGGTGGTAAGCGTATTGTGTTAATAGACATAAATATTACAATTTTGAAATAGGATTTGATTAGTAGTAATAAAATATTAGATTAAATAACAAGTTAAAAAAAGAAAATTTAATTCGAGGGACTAAGTTGGATCCCGAGTGCGCAGCAAAGGATGCTAGAGTAGAATCCTGAGCGGAGCGAGGGTTACAAAGAACCAAGATGTTTTTTTTTATCACGTGTTGTATACCTACTCTAATTTTACCATTAACTGCGAGAAAATAAAATGTTCTATCACATTTTTGTATATATTCGGTAATTATTACCGAGAGATTAGAATCAAAACAATTTAACAAATGTTCCAAATTCAAAATGTTTTTATTCACTCAGTGAGTAAAAGTGAGTTTTATTCACTGTTATCGATGAATTAAATGCCCTTTTTCGAGTCGCAATGGTAAAAACTTATTTGTCTTTTATCTAAGGCCTTCAATATGTATAAGGAAGTGCAATGAATTAAGTTTATAATACGATATATACAGCTGGTACATAAACTGATAAGGACAAGTTACAATATTCACTCACTCCTAATGTTAATCTATATTGGAATGATAACAAAACATCTATTTTACTTTGTTGCAAATAGATTTAAGATATTAGCAGATAAGGAAATGATTAGCTAATTAATATATTAAGACAATTAAGTTCTCATAGTCTGTATTTTTTAAAAACAGCGGTGAACTCTTACCATCAGGCAGACTGTAAGCTTGTTTGCCACTATATTGGTATTAAGAAAAAAAACTGGTTGCCTGTAAAGTCGGTATACGGGCGAAAGTTTTACGTGACAATGATTTTATGTCTGTCTCTCTCGCTCTTAGGCGGGCGCGTGCCTCTCACTCGCTCTCATTGTGAGCGCATAACGTGAGCGGAGCGTAACGCAGTTTCTTGAAGTGTCACCCGGCAAACCAATTTATAAGACGTTGTCACGTCAATAATAATTATATAAACTTTAGAAGTCATGCTACCTTCGCGTAACGAATACATCTCGCGTAATACGTAAACTTTTTTAAAAGAGTTGTTCCGTTTTGGTACTTAAATAAATTTAAAAATTAACCAGCTTATGAGATTTATTTTAAAGTGCACTTAAAACGCTAAACGGAACGTTAAATTACGAAACTGAGCGAATATCTTTTGGCTGATGGAATAATGGTCAGTGTCCAATACCGTAAAAAAAATTCACGGCTCTTTTTTTTTTAATATTATTATTTTTTCTTCATTTTTATTAGAATGTTATGGCCTGTGCTGATAATTGACTATGAATAATCATACATTTTATGAAAATCAATTTCATTTTTGATGCAGGTTTCAAATTTTTTGTTTATTATTTCGCTAGGTTCTTTACCCTAGGCTTTACCTAACTACAAAAGTTGACTCTGGTTAAATTTACTTGGAAATAAAATATAAAGCTCTATACTAATTCGATAGAAGTCTTTTGATAATAAAACCATTTTTCTAGATTATCATTAAAATTTTTAATTGATAAGGTATAGAGCTACTACCTACGCACTTGCTTAGGTTAACATTTTATTTGCCTTATTTGCTAACTCTCTCCGTTTTACACACGGAGTGATTATGAAACAATAGTTTACTTACAAAAAACAACAAACTCTTGTTCAGCTAGATACTAAGCATTAATTAGATAAAAAAAAGATTCCGACGAATTGAGAACCTCCCCCTTTTTTGAAGTCGGTTAAAAATAGTTAGTTATTTACAGATGAAACCAAGCAAGCATTACGTACATATGTAATTGTTGACACAACTATGCGAGAAACATGGGTCCTCAGGAACTTTTGGTTTTGCAGGTTTCTTACACAATAGTTTATCCAACAAACTACGCCAAAGTTTCAAAATACAGTTCCGAAATCGTCGAAATATATTTGGGCGTTTCTTTTCTTCGCCGAGAAGATATAAATCATAACAATGGCAATTTGGCGGCTTAGCGACTACCACTACTATATTTTTATGAAGATTCCTTTCTGATAAAGTTTTACAGAACGCCGTCAGGGAATCTGATCTAGTAAGACGCTGCTGGAACTTCGGCTCAAAGAACTGCTCCCGAGTAAGTATCACCCAATCACTTTCAAACACAAACTCGTCCAATGTGTCACCTCTAAAATTCTTCGTCGTAGTCAAAGCATATACTTCACAAGAAACCGAAGCTTCTGCTACATCAGCTTTCTTTTCAGGGAAAAAGAACCCACTTAAAGAATCAACTTTACTCCAAGGCACAGCTTTACTAGCTCCAGCTTCTGGATCAATTGGTTTCTCGCACTTTCCTCGGAACAACTTTTTGAACCACTTCATGACCGATCACTCTGCGGTTTCTTCCCGCGTGCACGAATGCTTTAAAACGATAATTTCTCATTCACACAGGCGAATCACGTTTTGAAATATACGTCTCTCTTTCGAGCGTCAGAGTGCGACTGTCCCTGTGAGTGTTTCTTCTCTAATCATTTAGGGTTTACTCATATTACGGCACGCGTAGACCTTTACCCTTTAACTATAATTAATTTATTTATATACTTAATTAAAGTGTGCATTAGTTATAAATGACAGATGCACGGGCTTGAATAGTGCTACGCTTGATGTTATTGATAATTAGATAACATGTTATGAATTATTGTTGCAATAACCTATTTTAGAATGTGTAATAATTACCAAGGTTTGTTGAATTTAGGGCGCGCTTTGCAAACTAAACTAGATAGATAGGCACGTGAAGAATTTATTTGCCTTTATATTGTTGTCTGAAGAAACAGGATTCATACGAACTGTAATATGCTATATAATAACTGATAAGAATGACGTCGAAAGTTAGCATTACGTTAATTTGGCGTTTGTTTTTAGCAAATTTAAAAAATACCTTTATTTGAAACAAAGTCAGAGGGAGTAATTAATAAATTATAATTCATATAAATGCTTAGTGTTATGATCAAAATAAAGTAATTAAAAACAACTATGCTATTTCCTTAGTTATTAGGTAGCTAAATAAATATTGACGCCATGCAGATTCGATGTTTAAGCAGCAACTTTATGAGAAGCTACGATTTCCTCATAAGTAAAATCAGCCTACTATACCTACTAATATTAATCATTGCCGTATAAATCTAGAACCTATTTACCTAGTTGAATAAAAATATTTTGACTACTCCCCTATGTCCAATCCTGACTAACTTGTTGTAGTTGATCAGGAACTGGCCATGGAGGCATACTATAACCAGGTACGTAGGTGGTAGGTAACCAGGTGGTTTATTTTACTGCTTATTACTTTAAAGCTGATAATTTACGACGTTTGAGGCATATAAGTGGTTGGTAAAAAAGTGGCTGTCCACCACATTGAGATGCGGGTGTGTATGTAGCCGCTGGTTGCCACCTTCTGGGGATAAAAACCTTGAAGATACATATACATACATACATAATAACATATCTGCAGTAATCAATGCCACAAGAATTGTATAATGTGCTGCAATTCCCAAGGTAATCGCTGTTATTAATACGTAATTAATTAAACATAATTAACAATTAATGAAATGTAATTACAGACATCAGGACAAACAGAGGCGCCTTTACTCCTGTGAGTGTTTGAACGCTGAGATAAAATACAAAACAGTATTTTAGTTATATGGAATGTAACCGGTGAGAAAATAATGAATATCATTTTTAAATAATTTGTATGCCTTACCAGCTGCGTTTTATCATATTTTTTATCTGTAGTGTTGTCATGTGTATTTACATATGTCAATAAAAGAGAAAGTGGGATATTATTATCTAGTATTTAATGTTTACTGTTTCTTTAAAGACCTTGAGAAAAAAAATCTTTCTCACTCTCTCAACTAATAAAACAAATGAAATGTTTCGTTAAACATTTGGAATTTTAGCTTTTTATAAGGAAATCTTTTAATATCAAATTTGTAAAAAGTAAAAGTAATTTTTTATTTTTTTTTCATACAAAGCGACGAAGCCGTCTGTTAAACTGTATTTTTACATCAAATTTTAAATGTTAAGGAGCAAAGTTAGTCAACTGGTGACCTTCTAGTGTATCTCACACACCGATGGGCACTAGCCATTGAGAGTCAGGGGGAGGCATTGGCATGTAGCCTAGACATAGCGAAGGCGTTCGATCGGGTCTGGCACCGGGGTCTTCTATCGAAGTTGCCTTCTTACGGAGTGCCCGAGGGTTTGTGCAAATGGGTGGCTAGCTTTTTGTCCGGCAGAAGCATACGAGCCGTAGTTGACGGTAGTTGCTCTGATAGCATGGACATTAATGCTGGTGTCCCGCAAGGCTCTGTGCTGTCTCCTACGCTGTTTCTACTGCACATCAATGATATGTTGGACATCAACAACATACATTGCTATGCAGATGACAGTACTGGAGACGCTTATTACACGGGCCGTGCAAGCATCCCACGTTCCGTTGTGGAGGAAAAGCGTGAAGAACTTGTGTCTCAAATCGAGATCGGTCTGTCCAAGGTCTCTGACTGGGGGCGGGAAAACTTGGTCCGATTCAACCCTTCAAAGACACAAGTCTGCGCGTTCACCGCTAAGAAAACCCCATTCACTGTAGTCCCACAATTCCAGAACACTGCCCTCTCCATCTCCAAGAGCATTGGGATCCTTGGCGTTGACATCTCCAGCGATGTTCAGTTCCGAGATCATTTGCTAGGCAAGGTAAAGCTGGCGTCCAAAAAACTTGGTGTACTCAACAGAGCGAAGCAGTACTTCACGTCGGGGCAAAGGTTGCTACTTTACAAGTCGCAAGTCCGGCCCCATATGGAGTACTGCTGCCATCTCTGGGCGGGTGCACCCGGATACCAGCTTGGCCCTTTTGACTCGGTTCAACGACGGGCTGTGAGAATTGTCGACGATCCCAAACTCACTTGCGGTATCGAACCCTTAAGTCTGAGGAGAGACTTTGCCTCCCTGTGTGTGTTCTACCGCTTGTACAATGGATTGTGTTCTGAGGAATTGTTCGAAATGATGCCTACGGCTACTTTCTACCATCGCACCGCTCGCCATCGACAGGGAATTCATTCTCACACTTTGGAACCAAAATGGTCGCGAACAGTGCGGTTTCAGAGAAACTTCCTCCCGCGAACCCTTGGGTTGTGGAATGAGCTCCCTGCCAAGGTTTTCTCTAAGGACTACAGTATGGGGTTCTTCAAAAAAGAAGTTATTAGATTTCTGAAGGGTCGGCAACGCGCGAGTGATGCCCCTGGTGTTGCAAGCGTCCATAGGCTACGGTGACCGCTTACCATCAGGCGGACCGTAGGCTTGTTTGCCACCTTAGTGGTATAAAAAAAAAAAAAAAAAAGTCAGACTAAGTAGCGGCAAAAGCGAAATATTCAATTTATTCATACAGTCAGTCATCGCCTTTGATAAAACCGACAACGTCGAGACAGTTATGGCGCCGCTTCAAAATATGTTACTGGCTGGACAGCACTTGACTATCATACGTGACGATATAGGGTAGTTAGGCGCGCTCCTTACCTTATTATTCAAGACACATTCGATGGCCGATTAAATAAAATTATTTTTAAGGTCATGCTAGTAGTCAGAAGAAGACAAAAATCCAGGTCTTAAAGTAAGGCTTTAGTTTTTACCCTTTGAGTACGGCACCTTTAAACAATGTTCGAAAGGGCAAAGCAATTTATGCTATGTAAATATCGAAACCAATTTTATAAATACGTATACTCGAGAATTTATTTATACATATTTTTACTTAATTGAACGCAATTATGAACAAGCTTTTATTGTCGGTACATGTGGCGTTGAATTTGTGATAAGAATGAATGGGTCAGACCGACAATCATATTTACATATTTTCAACAGAATCTGCTTTATTTTTAGAAACTTCTATGTAAATCCTACAATATGTGCGTAAGTACGATAAATACTTATTCGAAGTTAGGGAATACGCCCGTATTATTTTTATATTTTTAATGAATTGTCAACATTGCTATATAATGATTATCAATAAATGACCATAGCAATATTTAGTTTCAAACTAAATATTCTAGATCAATGCGGCCCAAACGCCGCCATTGTGGCGCGTTTTTTGTAACGTGAAAGTCTATTGAATCAAATAAACATTTTTGAGTATTATGCTATTTTGTAATTGTAGGTGGCTAAAAAATTCATAGTCAAAGATCAAAAACTACGGTATAAGTACTGAATAGTACCTAAGTGTATGAATACAATAAGAATTCCACGTGTTAATATATTTGCTGTAGTAGACTGATGGCGCAATCGAACTGACAATTAGCGCTTCGTTTGTCATTTTGAAATGGAATCCATAGGCATGTAATAACTTACCTACATGCACGTTTCGCGAAAATCGTTCGTTATGTTTCGAAATACTTTCGGCATACCAGTATCTAACGAACTGCTCAACCAATCATAGCAAACCAGGTGTTATTATAGGTAATCGAATACAACTCGGCTTCCTCCCACTAATATTACTAAGAATATTCTTTGACAACTGGCTTCAGTCGTCTTTAGGCTTTGTCTGCATGAGGGTGTTTTTGCGCTAAAAATTTCTGAATTACTTCACTAACACTTATATATATATATAATATCTCAGAAACCACAAGTTCCATCGCGAAAATACAAAGTGCATTGTGATCCTCAGGGCTAAAGTTCTCCAATAACACCTTTAACACCTTCGATTCAGTACCAGAAGCACTAACAGATAATAAAAACGAATTAACTCAAATATTTGAATAGCCGCGACCTATAAATCGCAATACAACTCAAAGAGTGTTAACAGGTTTTTGGTTTAGGATCGCCCAAGAATATTCATAATTCCATGTCTACTGGTAGTCCCACGCCTACCGGGGCATTTTCATAGTTTCTTTTTAATAATTATTGAGATCAATAATTATACATAGAATATTAAAGATATTATAGGTTTTTTATTACAGAGCAATAAAGATTGCAAAAAAAAAAACTATTACTTATTATATTAAACTTTGCGTTGACAACCCTATTTATGACTCAATTGTATTGTACCAGGAACGCTACTTACTAAGTTTTCTGTATTACAAAGTTTACAGATAATAAGGCTTTTGTTACTGTTTATTGTTACTGAAATTTAAATAACAGTTAAAAAACTGAGTTCGTTTATTCACTAACCATAACAACATAACGTAAAAGTAAAAATTTAGTTTGTATGAATTTCAAAGTAATTTAAGTCTATGTTCTTGTATTCTGATTTTATTATTTCTTTCCACTATGGTCTACCTACCTATTTTGTGGTGAATAATTTAAAAACAAAGCTTAAATTTGACAAAAACTGTCTAAGAAACTGTACTGTTACAATGACTTTAAATTTCTTATTAGATGTAAGGGGTCGGCTACTTGATAAGGTTATAAAAAATATTTCATCCCAACTTGAGCTAAAACCAGAGTACCTAAAAAACTATGTACCTCAACAATAATAATATATAATATATAAAGGAATAATATAAAGGAATTGCCATAGGACGCCGCAGCGGGCAAAAGGTAGTCTCGTTTTTTTTCTGAATGTGTCTGTCAATGCAGTTGGCTGTTGCAGCCATTATTGCTTCACCGGGCTTTTTGGTGCGAGACTCTGAAGGAACTCCCCGCGGGGGGAGCCTCGGCTTGGGTTGTGAGTCTCGAACCCGAAGCCAGCGCCAGGAGGGGAGTTCCAAGTTACGCGGGTGCGGTTGCGATTGAGTGGAGGCGAGAAGCGCCCCGGCACTCTTTGATACCTCGTGTATTCTTGCGGGCGCCGACGAAATCGAGGACGTCGGCTTCGTGTTAGGGGGGAGGCCCAATTAGGGGAGGTCGTAGAGACTAATCTTGCTATCCGGACAGCGAGATCGTGCCGAGGTGGGTGGGGGGGATTATGCGTTGTGGATTGCACAATTAATCGATTCTGGTGATTTTCTGTACGCTCGAAAAAGCGGACTGCCAGGTCTTTGAGATTTTGGAGGGTCTGGAGTTTGTGGAGATTGCGTTTAGACAACGCATTAACGACGCTAGCATATGCTAGTATGGGGGGGATGCAAGTGGTGTAAAGAGTCAGCTTATTTCTAAGCGACATCTTACTGTACTTGCCTATCATGGGATATATACGACCAAGGACAAAAGCGGCTCGGTCTCTAACTATTTTGTTGTGATTGCGGAAGTTCAAACGCCTAACCAGGGTCACACTGAGATATTTGGCCTTGTTTTGCCAAGGAATGGCACGGCCGAAGAGTGAGAGGGGAGATGGCCGCGGAGGGCGGCCTAGGGTAAAGAGAACGGCAGAGATTTTGTCGGGATTCACTTCGATTTTCCATTTCCGAAACCATTCGCCTAGTGCGGTGATAGCGGATTGGAGTCTTTTAGTTATTCGACTTACTTGCCTGTCGGTGGTGTAAATAGCGGTATCGTCCGCGAAGTGGGCTAATTGAGTACCTATCGTTTTAGGGATGTCGTTTGTGTACAGAAGGTAGAAAAGAAAAAGGTAGTCAATATATATATATATATATTTATAGCAGTTATAATTATAATTGTGTAGTTTCTGAAAAACTAACTGCGATATGCGAACGGACGGACAAAAAAAGACAAACATGGCATAACTTATGATTTTGCCGATAAAAAAAGTTCAAAGAGATAGGTAAAAGAGTTTTATGAAAGTAATCTTCAGGATAAACCTACAAAAAATTTAACCAACACTCTTGGTTCAGAATGCAGCATCAATTCCAACCACGGCAATTAAATTTATTATAGAGAATAATAAACAAAATTTTTGAAAAGAAAACCAATATATAACAGATTTGCATTTTACAAACTACTTTAGCTAGAAGCAAAATAATGCGATAATGTCATGTACAATTAAGATAGCTTAAATGCAATTATATAAATATCATCGTTGTAACAGTTAATCATAATTAATCAAGAACGATCAAGAACGCTTCATAGGTTAAGGTCTCCTGGAATTTGTTAAGAAGTAGAAGAACTTTTGGTTCATAATTAGGTATATTAATTTTGGAAACTTTGATTTTTGATTCTTTTCACTGTTAATTCTTTAAATAAATTAGAGCAACGGGTTCTAATTTGTTATTCAAGTACCTATCAAAACATCTTTGGGGATTAGTAACTATAATGTATATAGTTCTTTTGGAGAATGTATCGAATATTGAAGAAAATCCTATTTAGGACAATATTCCTTTAAACGAATGAAATTTTATCACGTTCTGATGTTTAGATAATTTGTGTATCTTTGTTTAACCAAAATATCTGTAAACCCTTGGATAAGATCTTTTTTATTAAACAAGGCTTGTGCTATTATGCTGTTCGTTATATATGTCCTGTGCTATTATGCTGT
Organism: Apoda limacodes; assembly: GCA_946406115.1. Taxonomy (NCBI): domain Eukaryota; kingdom Metazoa; phylum Arthropoda; class Insecta; order Lepidoptera; family Limacodidae; genus Apoda; species Apoda limacodes. Next base: position 10,255,840 of record OX291558.1, read on the forward strand.
TCGTTATATATGTCCTGTGCTATTATGCTGTTCGCCATATATTTCCTGTGCTATTATGCTGTTCGTTATATTTGTCCTGTGCTATTATGCTGTTCGCTATATATGTCCTGTGGTATTATGCGGTCCGTTATATATGTCGTGTGCTATTATGCTGTTCGCTATATATGTCCTGTGCTATTTCATAAATTTGACGGACCAGAAAAACGATGCGACATTTGAAACTTTTTTTATTTGGAATTTTAATAGACATTTATTAAAAACTGTGTTACGACAATAATGTTTTAAAATTAATAAAATTATTTCAACAAGAGTTCTCTAGCTAAAATAGACATATCAAAAACGTCACGCCTGTATTTCTGGAGAAGTAGATAGAGACCAATAACTTCCACTTAGTACTATCACGGCACACTTCTTTTGCTTATTCCACTCATTTATGATATTATACAAGTTTGACGGTTAAGAGTGCTTTTGACCTTGTCTTTCCTAAAAACGGATTTAATTTGATCGAGATAAGTTCAATGAGGTTTACCTTTAACGACCTTTTGCCTCATACATTTGTTTCAAGCATGTCCAAAAAAACTTTAATACCTTCCTCAATATTTGTCAATACACACTTTTCACTGTCACAAAGATTAAAATACCTTGATTATTTTAAATATTTGAATTGAAAAATGAATTTTTAAAATATCAAAGACTCACCCAACAGAGGATCCAATCGGTCCCTAAAACTTTTAGCTCTCGTCGCCGCTGCAGGACCCCGTTGAGGTAAGGGGGACTCCCATTCACTTGGCTCATCCTGCACAAGTTTCTTGGTTCAATTTCAGAATATTCCAACTAGTATAAAATCGAAATTCTGCTTGATTGTTACTACTTTTACGTCATAACTAAGTACTTTTTAACACCTACTTTACTAAACTGAAAGTAGTATGAAACATATTCAAATAATTTCTATTTAAAATGTAAATCAATTACAGTATAGTTCTTTAAAGGTATACGCATCGATGTATACAGCTTTAAAATAATCTAATTTTTCTTTATGTTTATTAAGTTATTTTGAAATTCTATTTTATTCGGTATTTTAGTATTAAAATAGGAATTTGCTTTTAATGTGACTAAGTTACAAGAAACATGATATTTCTACAACTTACAGCATCAAGAAACTGTCCATTAGACGGTGGAAGTAGACCATCCCACTGTGCGCTGTCCCAGGGTTCAGAAAATACAGTGCCATCGTCACTTGCCTGAAGGAATAAGAGGAATAAATTAGGTAAGCCAACATAGTGGAAATACATTGTATCAAAAGCTGTGTTGCGGCACGTTGTGGTGGTCACGTGGAATTTAAGTGGTTGGTGAAAAGAGGCTAATTAATATGTGTGCGTGTATTCAGCGACTGATCACCACTTTCTAGGGATTAAAACCGTGAAGATTTACGTGTAAGAACATAATATATCTTTTACAAAAACATTTGATAGACTCGAAAATAAAATTAGTTGATGTAGGTCGTAAGCACATTTTTACCTGTTCAGACAAAGGTCTTAGGTCATGAACGTTGTCGTAACAGGATGCACGAGGCGGGGAGCGGATCTCTTCCGGTAGAGCCATAGGTTCGGAATTGAGCCGTAGTTCAGGTAGCCTATTAATGAAAAAAATAATATTAGATTAAAAGCACAGATAAGATAACAGGTTACTACGTAACCAGATGATTCATTCACTAACAATCTTATAACTTTACTGCTTCAGCAGGCTACTCTTTCATGTCGCCGATCGATACTTAATTGTTCAAGCTTTTTTTTTCTTTCTGACCGACTATGCTGTTGGCCGGTGCAGCAATTACTGCTCCACCGGGATTTTGGGGCGAGACTCTGTAGGAGCGTGAGCCTCAAACCCGAACCCGAAACCCCGGCCCTCTTTGAAACCTCGTGTATCCGTTCATACGCCGACGATTCCGGGGACGTCGGCATCGTGTTAGGGGGGAGGCCTTATTAGGGGAGGTCGTTGAGACTAATCTCGCTATCCGGATAGCGAGATCGTCGTCTGGGGATTTTTCAAGCGTAAATTTGTTATTGCTTAGAAGCTACATTACAGTGTCTAAATAAATAAAAGGTAAATTAGTGTACGCAGTGTATTTGCTTGTCGAGTGAAAGATCCTGGGTTCCATTCACGGTTTTGACAATTAACAATTGCAAAAGGTTATACAAAGTCTGGTTTGTGAAAATGAACATAATTATGTAAATATACGACAGTCCATACATAGAGCGATTACCGCCGTGTCAGAACGCAGCCTAAGAATAGAAAACTATGATAAATGAGAGTTAGGGCATATCTTAGAACACCATATAACTTAGCGAACCGAGGGCAAGTCATCATATAAATTTTACATTAATACCTTTGAGCGACTACTTGGTGAACAGTGAAATGCTGCGCGTTGTCGTCGACACCACTTAGCCGACTTTCCTGCTCGGCCAGCGATGGAAATGTTCCACTCTCACTGTTCGACCCCTCGTCGTTTTTATCTGCAGTAAAGTATACTATGATTTGATATAGATTTGTCTAAGAAGTTGCTCATATTGCGATTAAAAAATATATGCGGAACGTTACAGTTTTTTTTTCCGAAGGGATTAACCACTGGCTGAAAACACACCTACATCACAATGTAGGATCAGCTTCTTTTGACCAACTACTTTATTCCTGCGTGACAGGAGGTTAGCTTATCGCCATAACAGTGCTTCTGATAGCAGTGTATCCGTACTGAGGTGGCTTTATATATGTCCCATAAGTTATAAATATGTATCAGCTTTGTAGTAATAAGTAATAAAAAGAAAAACCAGGGACAGTATAATAAACCCTTTTAGTACGTCTAGACAAATTAGTTAATAAAAAAGTTTATTTTATAATTTAAGACTTATAATAATAAAGTTAAAATAAGTATTTGAAAAAAATGAAATAGTGAAATAGAAGAGAAATTGTTATAAAATTAAAAGTTTAAATTACAAAGCCAGAAAAGTGTGTGGCGTACGAATGTGCGAGTCCAAGGCTAGTTTGTAGGAGCCATTTCTACGTCAAATACCTTTAAACTTGCGGCGTCGGGTTTCTTTTTTATACTAAAGTATTTTAGTATAGTCTTGATTATACCAAAGAAACCTAGCGCATTTTTATGATTTTTAGGGAAGTATTTGGAATTGTTGGGGTGAAGAGGTACATTGCCAACGACTTAAAGTCTAATAATTTGATATCAGAAAATAATCATTCATTAATCAGCGGAAAAAAATCATTAATTAGCAACCTTTAGGGCTTAAAAAATAGTATTAATGTCCATAATGGATTTATATTTTCTACAAGACAAATAATCACAATAAAATTGTTTTAGTTCCACGGTGCTATTAGATAACAGTAGCAGATTGCTGCTCTGTTGCTCTCGAGACGATTGAAGAGTTAACAAATGTTTTAGGTTACACAATCTAAATTAAATAAATCAGTAAATGTTATTGAAGCAAACGATATTACTTATTGTGGATCTGTAAAGAAATACGTACTATACTTATTGGTAACAACGGAAAAAGGCAAAATATCATTAGTAGAGTCGAGCACACACAATATAGAAAGTATAAGATCAATAAACAATTGAATGATATTAGGTATAAAATATCTAATTAAGGAAACCATAGGAAGTAACACAAATACGTGAAATGGAGATGTTCAGAGAGAAAAGAAGCATAGTATTTTAACTTATTTTAAAACAAATACAGACCAAACAAAATAAGGCCACTGATTCCATTAAGTAGCTGAAAGTTTTCTACACACACCATTAAGTGCAAACTTATATAAATTTAAAGAAATGCCAAATAAAAAAATCAAATTAAAGTAAAATAATTTTGAAAAAGCGTCTGATTCTAAACTACTAGCGATTTGTAATGGCACACTGACTTATAAACTCCCAACTGGAATCAACGGTCCAAGTCTGGTCGTTCTTGCCTGGCTTGTTTCCAATGCGTGGAGGTTGCACGGGTTTCACTTTAGGCTTGCTCCGAAGAGAAATCAGGTTATCCACAGACGTCGAAGTGTTTGGAGAAGATGCTAAAATATGTATTTCAAAAATTTAAATTGGCTTTACTTCTAAGACCCACAGGTCTTTTTTATTCTAAATGCTTACTTTTTCTGGAAATTTTTAATACGTACGGGACAATTCCTCAATGCTGTGCATATTTCTGAGTGGGTAATAGGGGTGGTTTTGACTGGGTGGTTCAGAATATCGTTGCGAAAGGCTTACACCAACTCTAATAAGCTTACGACGTTGTACAGGAGGTAAAGCTGCCTGAAAATATTTTTAAATGTTTATTAATATTGCAGTGACTCAATGAAAACGAAATTTGTATGAATTTTGAAGGTTTTAGCAATATGAAAAATTATCTCTTTTTTATTTAATTGATTAGTTAACAAATACTTATACATTTTCTTTAAAAGAGCATTGAAAACAGTACTTACTTCTTTCAGAGCATCAACAGGGTCAGCATAGAAAGGACTTCCGGCATGATCCTTTTCAAAATCAGCTTCGACTGGAACTTTCACACAATCGTCTTCTAATTTTATTGTTTCCATGCTTTCAGTATTGTAATTGTCTCTATTTTTAAAAACTGCTTCAATTTCTTCAGTAATTTTTTTGTTTATATTGACAGGAATATTAAGTTTATCTGGCCTTTTAGGTATAATTTCTCCTTTGCTGTTAGTAGTAGCTATTATTTCATTAGAACCCTTGAAACTCTTTTTTAAAGAAGAATCTGACATATTTTCTTTTCTGTTTAAGCTTTCAGTTGAATTCATTATAAGCACATTTTCTTTTTCCAACATTGAGTGCGTACTTTTTGCTGCCATAAGTTTAGCTATAAAAATTATTTCATCAGACTTAATGGAAAATGGTCATATAAATTTACTAATGCAGTATTTTTTATACTTACGCAAAGTGTCTGGCAAAAGGTCCGGCCTTTTACTTTTCATAAGTCCATTGCTTACATTGATATCATTTTCTGGTTTCACAGGTTTGAATGTTGAGCAACTGTTACTTTCGGGTCCCCAAATATCCTCATAATCCGAAACCTTATCATTTAACGAACTTCTATAATACACATCTGGAGATTCTAATATATCTGATTCCTAAAATAATACAGAAGTAAAGTAAAGCAATTTTTGAATAATGTTGATTAATATTTTTATCATTTACGAGGTACTAATAAATTTTTAGGATCGTTAATTTTATATTTTTTTGTTTTCATGTAAACCTCATGCGGTTAGCACTATGACTATGTAACACACGCCAAAATATTTAATTACACACTAAACACTGCAATCGAATTTCTACCTGATAATGTCTGGATTGTTTCCGTTGAGTGTGCTTGCTCCTCCTCGATCTACCAGACGGTGTTGTACTTGTGGTGTTTGTGTTAGGAGACAAAACTTTCTCTCGATCTTTATTTGATAAAGGGGACATTATTGACTGGTTAGAAGTAGGCGAGAAGACATTTTTGTTACTGACTGGTGATGTTCTGGATACTGGAGAAAATACCTCACTTTTGTTTTGACTTAAAGGTGAAAAGACACCACTCTTAGACGAAATCGTCTCATTTGAAACAGGAGAGTTGATCTGGCTAGTTGGAGAGAATATACCGCTAGTAACAGAATTTGTTCCATTTGGTGAAACTAGTTGATTTGGAGCAAAGCTGCTTCCAGTTCTAGTACAGCTGTTTACAATGGGATCAACAGATTCAGAAGTATTTGTATGAGATTGAGGCTCTGTCGGTGATCCTGCTTCAGTCATATTTTGGTCAGTGACTTGCCGTTTGAAACTGCCGTGCAAACTGGCTGTCATCGCGTTAATGCATTCTCCCTCTGGCGACATTCGGTGCATGATATTCTATACGAAAACAGGAATAACTCTTAGTTAGTATCACGTAAACATCATCATTACATAAATTATTTATTTGATTTAGGACAAAACTTATATTAAGTACATATATTTTAAACATTTAGTTAAAACCAAGCTTCAGATATAACTTTTCTTCAATCCAACATTACATGCATGCCAAATAAACACGTACAAACTATACAAGCTATGCAAAATATTGCATCACTCCTCACCTGTATTTCTCCATTAGATTGAGAAAAGTTTTTTGCTGTATCCATTATGTTAAACACAGCTTCTGAGTTATTGTTATTATTGATTGCATTAGACTCAAGCGTTAGCTGTAGCCGGTCACTCTGTATGCTTTCATTTATTTGGTGGTTGTGAATTTGTGTGTTATTGACACTGAATGTAACTGTCGTCGTAACTGTTATGTTGCCGTTCTGCGAAGCCTTGTTAATGGGACTAAAAGCGTGAGCATCAGGTTTTGGTGATAAGGAAGTTTTGGGGTAAGGAGGTTTGGCCCATCGTGGTGGAGGTGGAGGTGGTGTTGTTTTGATGTTGTTTGGTTGATTAGGTGAAGGAAGTTTGTTGGTGGTTTGAAACGTATGGGATTGTGTTATATGAGCCTGAAAAAGGTGAAGCAATATTAACATCGAATTTAGGAAATGAGAAATCATGCTAAGGATTACAAAATGTTTACTTACTGTGCTAGATGACAGATTTAGAGTATTTGGTGGGGTTGGTCTAGGTGCTCTTACGAATGCCCCACTGGGTTTCGCTGGTGGAGATGGAGCAGTGCGCCCTTTAAAAGTACTAAGATTCTGGTTATGACTCGGTGGGGAACCAGATGTGTCAACTGGTGACATTTTTAGTACAACATTATTGTCCTTTTCAGGACTGAGTATATGTTCCCGAGAGTTTGTTCCTATACCTGTTACATGAGATGATTAAGTAATGAGATCATCATAAAAAAACGTTGTAAAAATCATATATCAATAATTTGTATAAGTTACTCACTCGCATTAAAACTGCTTAAACTAGAACCAGTATCGGAGGGCGTTACAGCCATTGGCGTTCCATTAGCCAGTGGACATGGTGAGAGTAGATTCTGTGGGTTGTTCTTTGGGTTAGCCATTGGGTATCCCCAGAACTCTTGTCCAAGTAGCGCTAGGGAGCTGAGTTGATGTCGGCTCTTCGCTTCACGAAGGGGCCTTGGTAACTGAAGCTGCACAGGTAGTTCATCACTATAATAAAAAATAAATAAATTTACAAACTATTTAATATCTGTCGAATTAAATATAGAACTCCTTATTGTTAATCGTATATGGTTTGGTACTATGTAGACCCAGATAGTTAAAATAAAAAGAAATAAAGCATGTGTTATAATTTAAACTATAGTTTTATTTTATTTTGAATTTGTAATTAGTAAAATAAAGGCTGAGTGAAGGTCGAATGATTAAATACCTACAAAATAGAGCTCGTTTAATAGTAGGTTTATGTTTTGTGAAAATTTCACACATTTAATGTGTAGGCAAAGTCTTATTTGTTTAATCAGAAACTCACCAGCACTGAGAGTAATGCGCTATCAGCTCCGGTATATTATCGAAACGATTGTGCGATGTTTCCAGTCCGATGCGACCACCCGATGACTGTATTAGGTAGTGCTCAATGTAAGGTCCTTTGTCAGCTGGCAGCCTTACGCTTATCGCCATTGTTTCAGGTTGACTTGACTGGCGGACCACAAAGTTCTGGAATGGAAAACATACTATGTATGAAATACCAAGCCACGACATGCACAAATATGTAGATTAATATAGAAATGTATGCTTTTGCTCATTATTGCTTTATACCACAAAGGTGGCAAACAAGTATACTACCCATCTGATGTTTAGAGAACCGTAGCTTATGCAGATTTTTGAATTAAATTGAAGAAGTGTGTGCTGTTTTTCGTGTTTGAATGTATGAATATGTTTCTGTTGGTCTCAGAGTACCTAATGATAAAGATACTCGACCGAGTATTTTTACAGAACTTTACGCAGATGCAGAGATAGTAGATGGTTTGGGTCCAGTTGAAGAAAACGGATCACTTTTTATCCTGGTTTAGATTTCTCGTTGGAAAGCAAAAAGGTCTTCGGTATGCGATAGCCATCGCACACTAGGGACTTAAGAGCGACAGCGCCTTAATTGTGTAGCGACTGTGACACTAATCTGCTAGGGCTTCCGCGACTTGAATTATTTATTTATTAATAATAGGATAGGACTTCTTAAAGTCGATAAATACAAGCTACAATTATTTTGGAATTAAGATGGCAGTCCAGCGAGTTGAATCGGCGAAAGAACTCTAATGCAGTCGTTTTAAATCATTTTCACAATGACACAGTTAAAAATTTTTTGACAACACCATCTATTGTCAAGTAGCTTTAGTGTTGCTGTGTCGGTAAAAATAATAGAATTACTACTCGCCAATAGATGTCAGGAAAAGACATATTTTTCAGTTTATCATTGGCTGAAAACACGGACAAAACGACGTTTTCTAATAATTAAACCTAGCTAGATCGATTTATCGCCCCGAAACCCCCTGCACGCAAAATTTTATGAAAATCGTTGGAGCCATTTCCGAGAGTAAGATTATAAATATATAAGTATGTATATACATATTATACAAGAAACACATTGGCATAATTGCGAAACTGAGAGTCATTTGTATGCGGTGGCCGTTATAATAAAAAAGTAAGTTCATTTTTTTTTCTCACCCCTTCTTCCTTTCCTTGTAGCAGATGAAACGCGCCTGCCCTCTGTATTCCTGGCAAGAACCATACAGGGTGGGTTCGTATAAGCCTCTCCAACGGCCCGATGTCGCAAGGTGGCAGCTCCTCAGATCCAGATCCTGATGAGCCGACGGAGGAACAGTCACCACGTGCACCTTCACCGTCCGATGATAGACTTTCTCGACTCTGTAAGTGTAAAGATAAAAATAATTAAAAGTACCTAGAGATATATTGAATAATCAAAGCCTTTAGAAATGTATGCGTAAGTAAGTGGTTCCGTAAGGGCCCTAACTACGATGACCAGTTAATTTTACTTGACGTTTCTTCGGACGTGCGGGTTACAATTGTTTTTACGAACCAAGGTGTCTGAAATCTATTGAACATCAGGATAAATTTATAGGCCACGTATCGCCATAAGACTGAGAGTCTCACTACTTTTCTCGTATTGATTTAACTAACCTTAGGATCAGATATGGGCTAGATCACGTAAATACGCAGTTATTATGGTATAAATTACGAGTACTTAAGAAACATGCAAGAAATACATCTCATAGTAATGCATTTATGACATTGTATAATGATTTTTAGTATATTTATATGAACATCGTTGGTGTTACAGGCATTTGCTTTCAGGCATATATTAAGACGCACAAGCATCAAAATGGCCGCTTAAGTAAGGTACTTTTCCAACACTGATTCAGTACAATCGTGTTTGAAACTACAGCCAGCCACCATGAAGTTGGCACCGATATATAGCCTAAGAGTTTTTTGGCGTCTAAAAAACACACACAATTGTTTTTAGATGACTATGGCCGTATTTCTCCTATCATGTTCATACTACACTCAATGTTAGAAAAATCAGTTTTGCCACTTCAGCGCCCATGGCCCCTTAAATAGTTTATAATACTCTTAAATACAATAATTCAAATCTTTGACTCGAACTGAAATCTTCAATATCAAACAGAAATAAGCTCCTATGTTCAGAGACATGGAAATGTTATTACCCGATTTACCCGCAAAAGGATTCTGTGACGTTTGAGGTAACGATCGAGCCACGCAATTTCACGTTCACATATTCTCTATAGTTCCCTTCTTTCCGTTGTTTACAATAAAAGTAATATTTTTACTTTTTCCTGTAGTATTATTGTCTTTAAATGGGACTACATTCGGATTTGTCGGGACTGATATTTGACTATTTATTTAAATAGATTACTGAAACCGTCATAAAAATAATATTATTCGAACTATGTATGTGATTTAAAGCGATTCATGATTATAGGGTAGCCTATGGTTACCTTGTAGTTTCATCGTGATCGTCCGTCCGTCCGTATGTCGCAATCTTATAATTTTGCCATCTTCATCGAATTTGGTACAATTTTACGGGGCTGCGTACAAAAACCCTACGCTTTACTCTTTCTGCACAGTAGTAAAATGTATTTGCTATCCTGCTGTCAACACACATCTAAAACGTGTGTTATATAAAACCGCCCAGTTCTTATTGATCTTAGCAAAAAAATTAAGGATATCTTTCTATAAATTGAATTCATGGATTAATTCAAAGGTGGCAAACAAGCTTACGGTCCGCTTGATAGGAAACGGTCACCTAAGCCTGTGGACACTTGCAACACCTGGTGCACTACTCGCGCGTTGCCGACCCTTCAAAACTCTCTTGAATTTCTTGGCAGTAAGCTCATTCCACAACCTAAGTGTTATTATATGCTTAAGGTTCTCATGTTTTCCCTGATGTGTATAGGTACTTTGTTAGTTATTGATTTCTAAAGTTAAATATTTTGTGTAACTCGAGCTAACTGTAACATTTTCAGGTAAGTTCTAAGAATCTGGAAAATCACAATATAGAGCTTGATAAATAATTCCTTGGTAAAAACAACTGTTTTAAACAAAATCAGTTCAAAAGATATTCATGTATCTACCATATTTATCACCCCTGAGAACCCTAACAATGCATGTGAGACACGGATTCGACGTTATTTATGCTAATATACGAATGAAAAAAAAAAGTTATTCCAAAATACCTCACAAACTTAGCTCAGAGAAATCAGTAAGATATCATTAAGTAATAAGGCATGGATGAAACCTTGAAATATTGTTCTATAATGACAAACAATATAATTTGAGAACATACCAAAGCAAAATCTAATTTACACATATAACACATTAAATTCAATTACAATGGCATTAGCAACTTACTAACAAATGTGGGATTTTAATAAAATGTTAATTTCACATTTGGAACGTACGCGCGTTAGTACGTCATTAATATTCACCGCTGGGGCGCGTTCATTATGTTTGTTAATTGAGACAAAATCTCCGGCGGGTCGCGGTTTTAATGTACCGTAGTCGGTGTAAGGCAATATTAAAATTGCGCGTATTTGTCATTATTACGAAATTAAATGATAACCTTAAGGTCTTTGGTTAGAGGAAAGTATATTTAACAACTACTAATATATCTAATATAATAAAACTTCTATTAAATGAAATCTGGTGCGTATACATATATGTTGTATATGCATTTGCAAATTTTTCACAAACGATTTCTCGAGCTCATTCTGTTCTGTTTCTTATAGATGTTTATTTGTTTAGTGGCCATATATGACGTCGTCGGTTTCATTTGGTTAGGAATTGAAGTTAATTTTTTGTTTTGTTTTTTCCTAGACTCCTCATATCAGCTTATATTGGTACACTGCTGGACATAAGCCTCCTCTATGGCGCGCCATTTCTTCCGCATCCAGTCACTACCAGCCACCATTTTAAGGTCGTCGGTCCACCGGGCTGGAGGGCATCCCACGCTTCGCCTTTCCATACGCGGTCTCCACTCTAGGACACGTCTGCTCCATCGACCATCGGCCCTTTCGACAGACGTGGCCAGCCCACTGCCATTTCAGCTTCTTCTTTTCTGCTGTAAGACATGACTGGTAGGACGCACTGGACAAAGACTTTCGTCTTGAGACTTTGCGGTAAAGGCGACGTGAAGACTTGACGAAGTTTACCAAATTCCTTACACAAAATTTCCTCAACTATCCAAACACAATAATCAAATTTCCTAAACCTAGCCCTGAACCTAATGATCAATTCTTATTTGGATTCGGGATCCAAAGGTCCTTATACAAATTTACATGAAGCAACATTACTATTTCATTTAAAAAAAATAATTCTTTTAATCCGCTCTGAAATGTAAAAGATACGAGAAAAAATTTATAATGCAAAAGTCAGAGGTTTTTTAAATTTATTTCTCTCGTGACAAGAATGATTCTAAAAAATTATAAGTTACGGAAATAAGGAACAGTACCTGGAGGACCTGAAGACTCTGCTCTTTTTTTTTTTTTTTAAATGTCATCTATTGTCAAGTAGCGTTAGTTTTGCTGTGTCGGTAAAAATAATAGTAATACTATTCGCCAATAGATGTCAGGAAAAGTCATATTTTTCAGTTTATCATTGCCTAAAAACACGGATAAAACGATGTTATTAAACCTAGCTAGATCGATTTTTCGCCCCCAAAATCCTCTACATGCTAAATTTCACGAAAATCGTTGGAGCCGTTTCCGAGTTTCAGATTATAAATATATATATAGATACAAGAATTGCTCGTTTAAAGGTATTAGATAGATAAAGGTACCATCCATCCTTACATTCTTTAGAAATAGCAGATTTCAGTGCCAGTGTAGTGTGGGATACCTGTGCATGCAGCAAGCGTCATCTATGCACATATGTAAGAGGTGTACCGTCATTAGTTCATAGACTTTATTTTCGGGCCATAAGAGTATGTTTTCAAACGACAAACGGCGATTCACAGTGCATGTATAGGCATATTTACCCTATAGAAGTCGCTTTGCAAAACTTTTGTTTGCCATGATCTAAGGTGGCAAACAAGCTTACGGCCCGCCTGATTGTAAGCGGTCACCGTAGCCTATGGACGCTTGCAACACCAGTGGTATCACTTGCGCGTTGCCGACCCTTCAGAAATCTAATCTCTTCTTTCTTGAAGAACTCCATACTGCAGTCCTTGCAGAAAACCTTGGCAGGGAGCTCATTCCACAACTTAAGCGTTCGCGGGAGGAAGTTTCTCTGAAACCGCACTGTACGCGACCATTTAGGTTCTAAAGTGTGAGAATGAATTCCCTGCCGATGGCGAGCGGTGCGATGGTAGAAAGTAGCCGTTGGCATCATTTCGAACAATTCCTCAGAACACAACCCATTGTACAAGCGGTAGACCACACACAGTGAGGCAAAGTCTCTCCTCAGACTTAAGGGCTCGATACCGCAAGTGAGTTTGGAATCGTCGACAATTCTCACAGCCCGTCGTTGAACCGAGTCAAAAGGGCCAAGCTGGTATCCAGGTGCACCTGCCCAGAGATGGCAGCAGTACTCCATATGGGGCCGAACCTGCGACTTGTAAAGTAACAACCTTTGCCCCGACGTGAAGTACTGCTTCGCTCTGTTGAGTACACCAAGTTTTTTGGACGCCAGCTTCACCTTATCTTGTAAATGATCTCGGAACTGAACATCGCTGGAGATGTCGACACCAAGGATCCCAATGCTCTTGGAGATGGAGAGGGGAGTGTTCTGGAATTGTGGGACCACAATGAATGGAGTTTTCTTAGCGGTGAACGCGCACACTTGTGTCTTTGTAGGGTTGAATTGGACCCAGTCAGAGACCTGGGATAGTGTGGTCATGATTTGAGACACAAGTTCTCCGCGGTTTTCCTCCACAACGGAACGAGGGATGTTTGCACGACCCGTGTAAAAAGCGATCAAGTTGCACACAGAATCTGCAAACGAGTTGTATTGTTTGTGATTGAGCAAGCTATTCACGGACAATCATATCCTACTGTACAAATCTTTATCGATATTTTTGGACTTATTTCCGTGAATAGCATTGACTATGAAACCTTTTTCACAGAATAATGCATATGTCTGGGTTTGTTCTTGTTATAATAACACTAAATTTTTTATCGTGCCAACTTTTGTGTATATGTACATGAGTAAAATGTGGACTAATTTGTTTTTATTAACCTGTGAAACACATTTATTTGTTAAGAGAATACGATTCGCATCGCCTTGCAGCGTTTCTCATGCAAAAGAATTTTCCACTTGTTTTCGACATTCGCTGATCAAACACTGTGAAATTTTGTAGACATGATCTCAAGCAGAATATCTTTGTCTATGGTTTTTCAAAATCCCAAAAAAATGTTTTGATTAAGTGTTAATGTTATTTGAGACCATTTGTATGAAAATCTAGAATCCTGTATAACTTTAAAACTATATAATTAAATAAAAACTGTCACACTGCAGACCTAGATATTTAATCCTAGAATATTTGTTAAAATTTTATGGAATTTGAATGTAATTGTCAAAAATTCGTTTGTATGAAGCACGCTGTGAGGCGGCGCGAATCGTATCCTCTTAAAGAATAAAACTGAAAAAATTGTAAGCGTAACAAAGGGGCCTGTGGCCTTGCATACACACGTTTCAAGTATAAAAAATAATTGTCAGTGTTCTAATGTAGTAAAAGTATGTAAGCGTACGTCAACGTAATTTACTGGGAAAAACTCAGTGCTAGACATAATTGGTAGAAAGTCGAGCGCCACCATAATTTCTGAGATTAGATTTCTCTTAGTTCGTTCCCAACTTTAAATTGTTATTTGTGTTATACTTATTAAACTTTGGGAGAAAATAGAAACGTACATACTAACATTTATGAACTTTTTTCTTTTTTTTTCCATTCCAATTCTCACTTACTTTTATAGTTCACGCACTGGAAAAATTGCGGTATATTATTCCGTTCCTGGTCTTTCCTTTTACTATTAATTACTAGAAAGTTGGAATTTATGACGTATGGCACACGTGTAAAGCCATTTTAGTTCAGATACACTGCTATCAAAGGCAGCAGCGTAGCGGCGATGGGCTCAACACCTGTCAAGCAGGACTAAAGTAGTTGGTGATCCCCATGTACGATGTGGGTGTCTTTCCAGCCACTGGATACTTACTAAAACTATGAAGTTATACATACATATAGCTAGTCAATGAAATACTTCGGTAGGCTTAATTTTTGATTACACGGACCTGCGTGCTTTAGTACCTACCTATGTTATAAAAGTTTAATTAGACATAGTCACATTCAAACTTGTAAAACATTTTTAATCTATACTTAACCAATAACTAATATTATGAATGCAAAAGTAAGATTGTTTGTCCTTTCTTTACATCGCAACAGAGCATCTAGTTAAGCTGGAATTTGGTGCAGAGATAGTTGAAAAGATGGATAAGGACATACGCTTTCTATCCCAGAAAATTCAAAAGTCCCTGCAAGAAAAACTATAACCGAATTCCAGGTGGACGAACTGCACAGTTATAGCTTGCTATAGCAAGCTTCCGTACTATAATCAAGAAGTCGCCGTAGGAATCTAACGCCGTTAACTGAATTTGGAGCCGCGAGTAAAAGCTAGTATTTATAATGGATTTCCAAACATTCATCTTACTTCTAGTACCCATAGTATAAAAACGAGTCCATTTGTTGCAAAAAAAACCTCGTAAAATAACGGCTACAGATCCTGTAAATAAATTGGAACATATATCCGAGGTCGTCGTTATTGGTCTATAAATTAATAGTAGAACGGTAAACAAACGACCGGGACTGGCTGTGTTTTGTTTGTTGCAATCCGTTGTAGGGCGTTACACGGACTTTAGGATGCAGTAGGTAATAATTATTATTGTATAAATGCAAAGTGCACTAGAGAAACTAAACCGAAATAATATTATAATGTAAATTTGACAAATTGAAAGATTAAAGATTTCAATAAGTATGTATATATGGATATCTTTAGAGTGAACCAGAAGGGGGTTAACAGTGGCTGGACTGGTCTTTTCACCAATCGCTTTAGTTCTGTCTGACAGGTGGTGAGCCCATCGCCGCAACATAGCTTCTGAAGCAGTGTATTGCATGGTCTAAGATTTGTTTTTTTCTTTAGCGGCGTTGTGCACTTTTTTCGTGATGGGTAAAAAATTATAAACTCGCGTCAGGTCGATCGAAAATTCATAAGACGGAAACCATCGCCACAATATGATTGGCAAAACAAAAAGATTGATTTTGAAGTGAACCCTTCTTTAGCGGCGTTGTGCACTTTTTTTGTGATGGGTAAAAAATGTTGAACTCTATGGGACGAATAAAAAGTAAGAGGAAATTGGGATGATGAAAAGATGAAAGTGCTGATTACAATGAATACGAAGTGGTTGGAAGTGAATAGTTTGTATAGGAAAAAATAAATAGTCGAAAGGTACATTTTAGTTTTCATTCCCTCAACGCTTACATAATTTTCTTCCATTTGACACCAAAGTTACTCTTGCCCAATCCTTATTGCTCCCTATTTTAGACTAAGCTGACACTTGTTATTTAAATGCCAATGAAGAACATTTAGACAAATTAGAACGTCTACAAAACTTGTATATTCGATTTATCTTCGGCCTTCGTAAATTTGATCACGTTTCCTGTTTTAGGTCTAAGCTAAAATGGCTTCCTATCCGACTTCGGCGTAATATGTACATACTTTGCTGTGTTTATAATATCCTTAACACTTCCTCCTCTCCTCTGTATCTTAGAGATCGATTTAATTTTCTATTTCCTAGAGACAGACCTCTTAGATCGCATACTACCTCACTTATTGAAATACCAGCACATAACACTCAGTTTTATGGTGATACCCGGTTTGATACGTGACAGCATATCACTTAATATTTTAAAACATAGATTAAAAGAGCATTATTTATCTCTATGAATTGGATATATATGTATATATATAATGTATTGTGTGTATTTATATGTATGTAATATTATTGTATAATATATGTATTTTAATAAGTAATAGTAATATTATTTGTATATTTAGTCTTTTTTGTATATAATATATATATTTACAATATTAATTGTTTTTAATTTAAATTTGTTTATGAATAATGTTGTACTTACACTTTTTGCCTCCTACTTTTCTATGTGTATTACCTGTTACACACTTAGGTTTGCTGTAAGAAATCTCTTGTTAGGGATAAGCTCGCCTTTGTACTTATAAGTTTTCTTTTGTTTATGTGTTAATATGTGTTGTATTGTAAAATAAAGAATAAAGAATAGTAAATATTCAAGTTTACAATTCTGCCGGAACTCCCGGAGTGCAAGTTTTTTTCTATATGATTAAGGTGTCAAACAAGCTTGCGATGCGCCTGATGGTAAGCGGTCACCGCAGCCTATAGACGCTTGCAACACCTGGGTCATCACTGACGCGTTGCCAAACCTTTAAATATCCAGTAACTTCTTTCTTGAAGAAACCCTTACTGTAGTCCTTACAAAAAACCTTTGTGATTTTATAAATGTTCCACACGTCGTAACTTATACCAACTTAAAAAAAAGTGGTAAAGTAAAACACGATGACTCTCGACGACAATACTGATTACAAGCGTGCGGCGATTTGAAAGAAGCTTGTCAAAATAATGATTGTAATACAAGCATTTATGAGTAAAATTATTTTGTACAGAGTCTAATTTAATGCAACAAAAACGGACATAACATATTAAAATATTGCATAAAATATTAAATTATAGTATGGTGCATTTCTAAAATTTTATTTTGACCTAATAGCGGTTCTTTTTCAATAACAGTTACGAAATGGGTTTAAAAGCTAACGCCTATTAACGCCATAATTGTAACAAAACAATTTGCACCATTTAAAATCGACCATTGTACTCGGAAAATTCAACAATCTACACGGGAAATTAATTTCGAAATCCGCGACAATATCTGCGGCAGTATTGTCGCAATGAATCATACACGACAATAGCATCCCGGTAACAGCCAAGGTGTTAAATTGGAGTTAACAAAGGGTACTACCGCCGCATTTCCGAAAATTGCACCTCAAGTATGTAGCTTGCGATTTATGCGGGAAGTTAGACTGTAATTAGTTTTCGTGTGGCGTTCGTGGGAATGTTTACTAATGGTTAGATGAACGTGTCTTGTACGCATGTAGATTGAGGTATTACTATATTCCAATTCACAAAGTATGGTACGTAGCATTTTGTTACTTTGTTCCTAGAAAACGATATAATTGTATATCCATACTAATGTTATAAATGCGAAAGTAACTATGTCTGTCTGTCCGTCTGTTACCTCTTCACGCTTAAACCACTGTACGGATTATGATGAAATTTGGCACGGAGTTAGTCTGAGTCCCAGAAAAGGACATAGGCTACTTAAAAACGTCAAGTATGAGTCGGCTTTTTTTTCTACGTATAATTCTTCTGTATGTGTATTTGCCATCTATCTCCTCCTAAACGGCTGGAATGATTTAGGTGAAAAGTCCCTGCAAGGTTTAAATTGGTCTGGGTTGAATTACAAATGGGTCCGTTACGTGGCGCTGGTTGGTGTATCACTGATCTTCTCCTTAACGGCAGGGAAAATTTTAATGATATTTTTTGTATACGATCGAGTGCCTCCCTGCAAGATTTGAATGAATCTTCATAGAATTAAGAAATACAATAAAAAATATACATGCATAGAAATAACCTTTCTTCCGAAGCGAAAATATGTGGTCAAAATATTGTCCTTGAGCCATGACTTAAACCGGCAAAAATCCTTACGATTCAGCACTTTAGTTATCTTTAAAACTACATTCTCAATAACTTCGTTATGGTCATCAGGGGTGCAATTTAGTAATAACTCTGGTATCTCACGCATCATGCATGCTATGTGAAATGAAGATTTTACCAAGGCCGGTATGTATGCTATCACCACGCATTAGATGGAATATGATATAGTTTTTTACTAGACTATTTAAATGATGTTTTTTTAAGTATTCGTCCCTTACACGATCCTTCAGTCACAGCTCCAAGGTTATTGACGTCACAGAACATTGCAATCGTCCGTTTTCGACGAACAGTTCCCTCAAAAAGCCGGATATAAAAAAGTAAAAAATGGTAAGAGGTCCGATGGCTTAGCTCTTATATCTTGCAAGATGGGACGCCCTTTGGTGTGGGATGCAACTTGCATTGACACCTCGGCCACGTCTCATCTTCCGACTACCTCAAGAAAGGCTGCTTCACTTTATCACCTGGCAGCAACATCCAGGACCTTTGTTAATAGTTTAGTTATTTATTTATTTTAATTGTTTTTAATTTCATAAATTTTTAAAAAGACAAATTAATTTTAAGTTTTCTAGTAATTTAACTGCAGCATTTTCCCTATAAAAAGAAACAGTTATTTTGCTCTTTATGCTAAATAACGTTAATTGAGACGTAAGAGCATACTTTTAAACAATGAATACAAACATTTCCTTTGAAAAGTACAATATGGTTGATATCAAAGTTTTAATTAATTCTAAAACTCTAAAACTTTTGGATGGAATCCTATAAAAAGCAACAATAATTTTCTCTCCGTGCAATATTCGGGAAAGTAATCACCATTACAGTTTCTTTTTCTAAAAGCTTTCCGTTTACGTTCAACGACAGCTGCGCCTTGTCATGAAACTCATAAAATTATACTATAACACTTGACGTTTACTCTCCCATAACAGTAAACGTTTACGCGACTTTACAACTAAGTGCGAAGTGGTCGCACGTGGTATCACCGTGTAAATGGACGAGAAGCTTTTCGGCTAAACTTTCGGCCACCTGTGACTAGGGCCGACGAGTCTTCCAACTTTTGCCGAGGCAAAGTTTTAATTAGGATAATAGTTACGTTTCGTTACGGAAGTTTACTAAAGGCGATTTACTGTTAATAAATTGGAATTTTGGTAAATTAATTTTGTTTTCTTTTTTTCTTAGTAATCTGGTCTACAGCTTATTAGCTTCTGAACTACAATTTTATTATGGTTGTGTGTTTGTTTGAATTAATTAGACATATATGTAACTATGTATAAAAATCGACCAAAATTAAATGTGTGTTGTCACACGCATTCATTTAGGGTTCCGTAGCATGCGAATTATACCGGATATGTAGAAAAACAAATGGCAAGATTTTGTGCACAATAGTTTTCGTTAAAAGTACTGACTACTTTTGTTTGGATTTTTGGGGCACGCAGTTAAAAAGTACGGGGAAGGTACATCATTGTACAAATTTATTGGAAGCTGATAATCTTGCTGGACATCCATTTCAAACAGAAAATAATTTCAAAACCAATAATTAATTTTCAAATGACTATCTAATGGCACCCCTCCACGCAATAGGGTGCGCAAAACAAATTTTAATCTCAGTTGTATGTTGCTATCTAAGCTAGCCTTGAAAATTCTAAATTTGTAAATTGTAAATAAATACATATTATGTATAGAACACAATTGTTCATAGCTCTTCCGATTATATAATACAGTTAGTTTGTTATCCCATTTATTACATTACACAGCCTTAATACAAATAACCTTTAAATAAATGTCCTTCATCTATATATTTAACGAAAATTAACTGAAATCATTATTGTTGGACACTTTACGAGGTTCTTCCCGTGTTTTACAAGGACTATGATAATCCCGCAGAAATGTCTTTTTTTGTTTATAAAGAAAGCTTATTTTATATCAGTTTCTTTAACTTACAAAAAAACACCATCTTTAATAAATATAAGAACGTGACATCAAAGTAGACTTGTGTATTGAATATTTGACATAATAATAAGCTTATTAAATTTAATGATAAAAGAAACTATTTCTTTGCGTTTCATTGGCTCATTCGTATATTTAAATATAATATTTAATACTCAGTTTAAATTATTTAACACCTATCGAAAAATTAAATTCCAAAGATAAGAAGGTACGCAATAAAAGTATAAAAGAGATGTCAACAGTTCCCGCTTTACGAACTTCCAGCAACCTTTTAGTTTTTCCGAAGTTCAATCAAAGAGAGCAAACACCGTTTTGTGGTCCATGGAAGGGGAAACTGGGTGCGAGGAGGAACGGGGGAAGATGCAAGGGCAGATGACTCACCCGGGAGGTTAAAAATCAATAAGCCGGGTCGTCGCCTAAGTGAGTTCCGATCGAATTGGTATCATGGGATTTTATGACCGACTAATGGTTTTCAATGGCGGTGCACAGTCTCTTATTTGAAACAATTGTGCACAAAACATTTAATTTTTGTGAGTATTAGAAAATTACGCTCAAGGTATTTATTGCTTGATGAACACATTTTTTTTTTTAATTTTCGTATTTCTAATTAATAAGGCGACAACCAAAAAGGTAATACTCATCAATCATCTTCGTATATGTGTTTCTATATAATATATAACGTATAATAAAAAAACAATAATTTGAAAAACAAATTACGTTAAAAGATTACTTTAAAACAATAAAATAAAACATTTTTTATAAAAAATATTTACATTTCGTCTTTTTACCATAACGATAGGAGTTCCTGCTAAAATCTTAGTTGTGCATCGTCCATTTCACACATAGTGCATTACAGTAATGAGTCTTGGTCTATGGGTAAAATGTTTCTGCAAATTGTCGAGACTGATGTTAGACTGAGATGTTATCTCCTATCATAGCGGAACACTTTGAGGAGGTAGAATACTGAATGAAGTGATAATTTAATACTTACTTGTTGCTTTGGCCACTGTATTTTTAGTTTTTGTTTTGCATAATATAATAAAGTATAGTAATTTTTTTATATTACTGATATTTTCATTACAGAAACATGTATCAAATGACAATGAAGAGATATGTTAAAAAATCATTTGCCTTAAAAAACCCACTCAATATTGATGTCAATCTATCAATGCTAAGATCTAGAGATATTTATCTGTTGCTAAGAAACATAGGATTGAAAAGTGAAATGGAGTAAAATATGTGTTTTGTAATTGAGGTGATATAACATCTGGTTGCGCTTAAAATTTAAATTCTGATACACGAAATAGTAGCTAAGATAATTGATGATTCACCTATTAATTTCGTACCATTGTTTTAGCACATCGATTGTTGGTGATGCAGGATATTTGAAGCTATTTCACTGAAAAGAATAAGCCCGCCCTAACAATAGGCAGTAGGCATTCAGCGTAGGGCGGAAGCGGAAATGGGCGGACAGACGATAATCGCTCCCAGACGACAACAATAGAAATAATTACAAGTGAAGTTCGGCATTATTTAAGCAAATTCTAAAGTTGGAAGAAAAATGCTACGGTGAAGAAAACGTCGGAAAATAAAGCACTACAAGAAGATTTTCTAAAAGTCAAATGATTTACAGTGCGTCTGCAAAATCTTGCCATGTCCTACAAAACACCAAAATATATGTAAGTATGTAAATCTATATTGAAAATTCCATCACGAAGAGAACCTGTCGTTACTTACTTGCTTATTTATAAATATTTAACAAATTGTTAATTTTTTTTCAACACACAAATTTTGATCTTAATATCGCGTACCTTTCCTGAGTTGGATCTATTTCAGAGTAAGTACGTTGGTTATTTGCATAGTTAGTAAAATATTTGTCGTTACAGAAGAGACGCTGAAACCCCATGCAAAGGTCGCGTAGCCATTTACTCGATTGTGCAAAATAAATGAAGTAGGTTAATTTCTGGCGAATGCGGCAGAGATATTCGTCCCTTACTCTTTGTCATTCACGTGTGGCATTTATACCCCACAAAAAGCAGTTAGCCCCGGAACGAGCGGCAATTTGGGGGTTTATAGTGAAGATGATGGGACGTAAAGCGTACACTAATGAATATTATGTCTTTAGGCTGGCCCTTTAGTTCGGGCATTTGGGCACACCAGTTGTGGCTTACAAATGGTAGGGTCATAAAACCGTATCATCTTTTGATAGGTAACTTGTGTTCTATAATTAAATCAATAACAATATAAACGGTTAAGTTAAGCGTTTGAATCGTAGTTCTTTACATATGTTACCTTTTGTTTCTATTTCTTACAAGTCAAACTACAAAATAAATAAGGGTGTTAAGGCTGGGCCCGACTCATATGTGCAGTTTTCTCATTGTTTTTAAAATCGATTCCACTGTTCTATTGCAAGTTTAAGATTGGGCTGACTAAATAAAATGGCTTTCTACATTCTTTAACTAGTAATTTAATGTATTTGTTTTAAGATATCTCTTAAAACATCGCTTTAAAAAAATAACTGCCGAACTTCTCGCTTTCCTATTTTTAATTCATAACTCCTTATCAACTAGTAGCGGGAACATAATTTATTTAATGAAATGTTAAGTAACTATAAGGCTAGGAAATTACTGAATTAGAATTTTGATATCTTATGTGATATAATTGTAATTAATTGTTTTCCACTTTTAACGCTCACCTTTTCGTCTATATATATTTTATTTTTGCCACAGAAAAATGAGCTCTATTTGAGAAAGACATTGTTGATTTCAGCTTAACGCCCATAACGCAAATGTATATGCACGTTGGGAGCTCTCTTAAGAGTGTGCTAATGCAAGACTGAGGAAGCTATATATATATATATATAGTAATTGGATTTTTGAAGGGTCGGCAACGCGCAAGCGATACCCCTGGTGTTACAAGCGTCCATAGGCCACGGTACATAAGAAAGTGACCAGTATATCTCCTATATCTAAAAAAATGGAAAAATATCGAAAAATAATTGTTTGAAAATTGAATGCAAAAGTTTTTATCAATATCTCTCTGTCGCAACCTCGACTGAAGTCTTAACTATGTTTTTTAATAGTTTGAAGCTTATTTACTTTAATAGCTTTTATGTTAAACCTATTAAATGTATATTATAGAGTAATCTATCGTGTAAAATACACGTTATCATGACGACCTCTTTACTCTAGTTTTTATGTGTTTTTAGAGTTCCGTACCGCAAAAGAGGAAATGGAACCCTTATTTAACTACTCAATACAAGTAAGTACTTTAGTGATCTTTTTTATAGGTAGCCTTACTAACAAGAATTGAACGCTAATTGTTTATATTCAAATTGTTTTTCTGAAATCTAGTTTTTATTTTTTTTGCTGTATAGTAAGATGAAAAATTGTGTGTTTCAAAAGACTGCAAAACTATTTGGATCTTTTATCTTTGGATTCCTTAGCTTTACTCAGGATTCTATTTTTAAAAGTACTCGCTTTGCTCGTGAGTTCAATCTTAGAACTCTTCGCTTGCTCGGTATCCAATTTCGGCACTTGCGCCAAACTTTGCAAGTTTTCATAACCAAAAAACTTTTTTTTTATCTACTAGCCGTGTTTTGCGGTTTAACAAACAAACAAAATGCTTAATGTTTTATTCATAAATATTAACACTAATTCATAATAATAAAGATTATCTACTTAAGTTAATAAAATGTTTGTTACTCAACAAATACATTACCTACTCTTTTTTAATTCAGTAAAGATGATTTAGTCTTGAAAATATATATATATACATATACGTCTCTTTTTACTTACAAAACCAATCGAGTCGGTAGTTTTAGTTGTAAAAAATCTTATTTACAGTGCAACAAGCTTTTTAACCCGGTGTTTGGTCGCTACTATCGTTGTAAGCTTACACCAATTTAATATGTCGTCTGTAGTTTTGATTTTTGACCATCGGGTTAGAACAGATTGTTTAACTGGACACACATTTATAACATGTAGTGTATTAACAGTTAGGATATTAGATTGTAGCGAGTGAAGTATTTTATTTTGTATATGTAGTGTGTAATTAGCTTTAAATTACCCTTTTGCGTGTTATATCAAAATCATTGTAAAATTCGATATCCATACATGCATGGAATGCCATACTCATTTACGTCA
Organism: Apoda limacodes; assembly: GCA_946406115.1. Taxonomy (NCBI): domain Eukaryota; kingdom Metazoa; phylum Arthropoda; class Insecta; order Lepidoptera; family Limacodidae; genus Apoda; species Apoda limacodes. The sequence goes on from OX291558.1 coordinate 10,280,238, forward strand.
ACAGTCTTTTAAATCTGATTTTTAAAAAGATGACAGATGGAAAATTATTCAAGGAGTCTTTTGGAGATTTTCTCAAAGATAGATGTTCAAAACCAAAATTTGCAATTTTTACCTAAAATAAATAGGAATTAATCTTTTTGGAGTGCATCAAGTTCTGAGAGAAGCAGGAACTAAGGAGATGTAAATTACAAGAGGAATTTACCGCACGAGCTTTAATAAGAGAAGGTTTGATTTTCTCGATAAAATATCTCAAGGTTGTGGGTTCTACCATAAACCCTCCCATCAGGTACCTAAGTGCATTTATTTGGATAGGTGAGTATTGCTATATTGATTCTGCGGATTGGCTTTTTTTCGCCATATTGATTTTTAATTTCTCAATCTGAAAAGAATGGTAATGGCATAGATTGCTGAAAATTTGGTGAAAATTACATCATATTACGATTAATTGATATTTTCGACAATACAGTCGACCCGAAGGAAAAATTACGATACCATCGTCTAGATAGGAAAAAGACGGCAAAACAGATAAATTCGGAAACTGAATTTATTATGGAATTATAGACTTTCAAATTGTTTATTTGTGAATTAGTGATTGTATATAAAACTAAAAATAAATTGTATTAACGAACCTATCTTTTCATTTATCTTCCCCTGGGGAATTGAGTCTTAACAAGATTTAATGATGACTTATCAACATTCGCTTCCAAATAAAAAAAATAAAAAAAAATGATGTTCCTTTATTCTTTGTGTACCAACCCAAAAACTTAACACCATGTAATTTAGAAGTTAAAGTGGCAGTACTGGTGGTGGAAGGGTTCAGTAGGGTTTTAAGTATGCACAAAGCAACACCCGCAATTGACTGTGAAGTATTGCAGAGTGCACTTTGTCGCAGCCATTGTGAACGCAGACATGTTGTGCCATGACTATTATGTAAATAGGGACCGAACAATACCTACTGTTTTACTTTTATACTAAGTGATGCTTACGACTTTACTGGTAGACCAATCTAAATAGGTTTGTATAACACATAGAGCTATGAAGTAGTAAAAAACCTGAAGGTCTTATACATTAAAGTCTTAAAGTAACTTTAAAACGTTCTAGTTAAAATACTCTTAATAAGCCTATTAAAACTTACATAAAATATATTATTTATAAACACTCTTAAGTAAGTTAATGTTAACTCAACCTCTGCTAAATGAGAGATACGTACGTACTGAATATCGAAACGCTCTGGTAATCCAACCAAGTAAATGCTGTGTCAATTCGTATGATTGTATGAACGAAACGTATGTTAAAATTTTTGATGAATTAATAGTACTGTGGGTAGAGGGTGAAAACCATTAACATGTGTCTCGTTTACTCAACTAAAATATAACTTTCTTGTCTTATATCCATCTACGACGCGGGCAGTATTTGTCTATTGTCGAATATATGTACATTATAGAGCCATGCGCAAGGCAATCATTTTTTGTCTACATTTGTTATTTAAGTTTATTAATAAAATATGTGGTAGTACATTGAATAAAAATTCTACTGTTACAATTTTTATTATTGTTTTAATTTTTATTATAGTTATAAAGTAATCCCTTCAAACTACTGTAAATAATAGACAAACAGGTCAAGTGCGAGTCGGACTCGCGCACCGAGGGTTCCGTAAAAGGTAAACTGTATTGAGGGACAAACCTAACTTTGCTGTTGGACAACATTTGTCCAAATATATCGACAAAGGTCGCGGTTAGTTTACAAATTGCAAAAAAGGTTATAATCGCAAAAAAAATAAATTCTGATGTAACAACAGTTTTGATGAAACAATTTTCCATGGCATTGCTTCTTGCCAAATTATAATGATTCTAGGTCAACGGGAAGTAACCCATAGGTTTTGATTTATTTGTGTCACAATATGCGTATTGCGTTGACAGAAGCTAGATTACAGCTTCCAGGGACCATAGAACTTAGTATTTGATATGAATAATAAATATTTGAAAACTTCACGCGTTCCTAAGAAAACGGGTCTTGACAGACAGACAACAAAGTGATCCCATAAGGGTTCGTTTTTTCCTTTTGAGGTACGGAATCCTTAAAAAGGGCAATGTTCGTTAGATACATAAGCATACTTAAGATTATTTAAAATGATATTTTAGAAAATTTCCTTTCTTATAAGTTTGTGACGTTTAAAGCTGAAAAGCAATAATTCAACAAAGTGGATTTTTATTGACAGGAAAATACTATTTTATAACGCTTAGATAGAAAAGAATTTGTGAACATGGATGTAAGAAATATTTTATTCAATAGAAATAAAAGTTAAATTATACTACACGAGAAACCTTCTCTTTGTAAGTATATAAATATTTATTATTCAGCAGCCGTTTAAAAACCCTCTTGAACTTGAATACATTAAAATTTATGAATTTTAGCAAAAACAAATGCGGTGAAAATAAAGCCTTTTTATGTAAAAACAATAACTCGCTTATATACTATTTTATTTTACTAGTACATTCTGTACCTATCTTTTTCTGAAGGCGTAAAAATCAATTCCTCATATTTATATAAAATGTACTTTTTAATAAATGCGGGTTACAATAATTTGGAATGTTTGTAACATTCTTTAGGCGATTTAAACTGTTAGCGAAATAGATAGAGGTGATAGACAGACAGACAGATCCCTGAGGTAATTCCAATTCCGTTTACCTTTTTATTGCAGAACCCTAAAATTAAACTGTTATTTTTGAACAACAGTAAATAGTAATAGAAAATGTAGAATAAATAACCCTAGCTAATAGGCGCAAGAAAAATAATATGCATTTGCCAATATCCATGTTTAACATAAAATACCACATTCGATCGTCTATTTACATCTTACATCCATGTACCAACAAATAGACGTTCAAAGACGTGCCCCCGCTTTCTTTACTGAAAACGCCCATTGACATACCCGCAAATTTAATTTCATCCGGAGAATTGAAAAATATTACGTCCATATAACGTTACTCTCCTTCCATCCGGATGGAAATGGAAGTAAAATAGACCGGAGTCGCATTCTATCCAACAACTTTTATTTCAAATACACCCTTTCAATGGAATATAAATAAACGTTGAAATGAAATTTGAGCTTAGTATATTTGCTTAAAGTATTGAGCTCCTTTGCTAATGCAATGCGCTATGCAAATAGAAAATGGAATGAAGATGCAAACGAAGTTGTAGGAAAACTTAAAGAGAAGGAGAAAATTTTTAAGAAAACTAACGACAAACCGGATTCAAGGATGGTTCATTAAGCATTGGAACAGACTCCCGAGATTCTTGATTTAAAAGTTTTAAACTAGCTTTAACTTGTTGGACAGGTAGAGGAAGTTTTTATGGAGGTTGGTCATATTGGTTGAAATGAAATTTAAATTAAATTGATTTAATTTAAATGGGCATGAATAATTGCATAAACATTTTTAATAAAAATTTTGAAAAAGTACAAATCAGAGTGAAAATACCTCAAGCTACACACTAGAAATAATCTTGTAAAAATAGATACAATAAAAAAAACACTAGTCATGGAATTTAATTGTCATTCAATTGGACCAATCGCAAAAATGTACGTATAACTACATACATACTTCGCTTCAGCCGTATACGCCCCACTGCAGATGCACAGGCCTCTTCTTGAAAAAGGAGGTTTACGCTATGGTCTACCATGCTGGCTACCACGCGGGTTGGCGGACGTTGTCAAGTTAGTGGCTACTTATTAACATTATTTGTTTAAAGGTATTTTGCTAAATAACAACGCGTTTAATCCCGTTTTACTATTTTAAATTAAAACTTATGTTTTTTTGTTTAGTTTTAAATTTACTAACTTATTTCTATAATGTTTTCAAATAATAATAACTTTTTTAGCCTACGGTACAAAAGCTAAGAATAGTTTAGTACTTACCTACAGATGGTACCTAACAACTACTAACCGCTCAAATAGTACCTACACATAACAACTTAAACATACTTAATACCTTGTTAGTAATAATAGAGTAATATTATTATGAAACGTAGGTATATTTTTAAAAGTGAACTTTGTTGGCTAGTATCAAGTTCGAGTACTCCACCAAATGTTTGGTTTTCTTACCTGACTAAGACTGTCTCCTAGACTGTCATCAGCATCGACTGGTCTAAACAACCGGCTAGGTTCTCTATGCGATAGGCCTCGAGATCTCTGCCTGCGATCTTGGGCTTCCCTCATAGCTTGCGACTGAAGTCTTTCGAAGAATTCTCGTGGTTTCAGTGGGGGTGGTTCGTCATCAGGTGGAGGGGGCGGTGGGGGTGGTAAACGAATTCGGGGGGAGCTGCGTAAGAGTGATCGCTCGTCGTCTTCTGTTGAACGCTCATCGTGGTCAGAGTCAGAGCTACGGCTGTCTCGTCTTCTTACGCCTTGAAGATGTGGCTCAAGGAATGTCGCATTTCTGAAACAACGACGATATTGTTTTTCACTTTGTTTCAGAACAGCATAAAACATACCTATAACGTAACCAAAATCTATATAATTATAAAAAATCTATTAGAACACATGTCTAATAGAATATGTGACCACAAATGTCAAAAATTGTGGGAAACCAAATACACCTCATGTAATGAACGTGATTTTTAATCATTATGGATTAACATATGTATTTAGATAAACAACAGGTTGGCGCAACTTAAAACGCACCAATACATAATATTCTTTGCTATACTTAAATAAAATTTTGCCCAAATATTTCAAATGATTTTTTGTCAAACGGAACGCAAACTCGATAGATGGTACATAGTGTCAAATTTTGCTGTTAAAGTTTTTTTATCCTAAAATGTAGTGTTAAATTGTTTTGATTATAGCTAGTGTAACTAACATTATTTTCGGACTATCCTCATTGAAATGTTATATTAATTTATAATCTAAGGATATGTATCCATGGTAGTTATTTATTGTATTAAATGTAACATTAAAAACCTTTCTTAACAAACCAACTACAATAGACTTAACAAAACAAAATAGTATATATTCAAAATAACTATAATAAAATCCTTACTTCCTGCGTTCTTAGCCACGCCGCAATGGAGAAAGAAATTTGCACAGAGATAGTTGAAGAGACGGAGAAGGACATACGCTACTTTTTATCCCGGAAAATTAAAAAGTTCCCACGAGAATAACTATAACCGAATTCCACTTCAACGAACAATACCTGGAGATGCCGTAGAAATATAAACAAATTTAAGGCGGTCGGAGCTGCGGGCAAAAGCTAGTAAAAGATATAGTTAACCGAACAGTACCCTACGCAAAAAACGTTCTTTACTTTCACAAACCTTTCAAAAATTTGCATGCGTTAAAATAAATGCAGTAAGTAGGTATACATCGTTTTATGAAAGCTTATGGTATACGTTATTGCAGTCTGCACATGGAACCAGCTGACCAGACTAAAGGGCCATTAAGTAAGATTTATGTCACGCGTGGACCAACCTGCCAGCTGGCCCTGTAGGTACTAATTAAAAACCTTTATACGACTTTCAGCTAGCTCAGCATCCAGTACGTTGGCTATTTTCTGCAAAAAAAAAATCTTTAACTTAACTGTTTTATAGAAAATCACGTTTCTTTATTATTTTGTTATCTATTAATTATATAATATTTTTATTAGAACCCTTACATGTACTACTACGTAATTATACCTGATGATGAAAAGAATATTAGGAACTATGTACTGTAGACATATAAGGTATAATATTCGTAAAAGAAGGGTCAAATGAAAAAATACAGTCCTCCGTACATCTGCCATTCCATAAGTTTGTATCCCACTATCCTCAAGCTTCAAAAAATTACATTTTTTGCATAAAACTTTAAAACATAATGTCAATCGATACGTATCCCTAATCTACAGATAAAGCTGAATTTTTTTATTTATATATAACATCACGGTGTTATAATCACCAGAAGAAGGATCACACACCCACCAACATCATAATGTTTATAGTCCTGCCTACGTAACCCTACAGTGAGCCTATATCCGTAACGCTGCTTCTAGTAAGTACAATGTGTCTAGACTGAAGAGGATTGGTATGTACATGCCCCATAAGTCCTTGGTACAATCGACAAAGTTTGTGCCACCATAAAGAACAAAATTGTTTGCAGGAACACAAAAACCTGCATAAAGTGTAACCGGTGGAGGTTCATGATCTCACGCTGCGCAGGCATTATTTGTTTCTTTTTATTTAAAGAATAATACGAAATCTACATATTTATTACGATTGGTCCAACAATTCCGCAGCGTGGCTTACACTTTCTTAACACTAAGACCTGTTTACGGAACAATTTTCTTAAATGTAACACCGCCAACTTGTCTGATAATACATCACCAACTTTAGGATAATAAGTAGTAAAATGAATGACCAGGAACACAATAATACACTCTCTTTTTCAGTCCAAATGACGAATGAAAATAATAATCCTGTTACCTAGGATTAAAACGTGGCAACAGCGCACTGATAACCTTTTTATGTAGTAAAGGGTGCACTTTGTTGACTCTATAACAGCAAAGTATAATTCTATTAATTGTAAATAGAACTGTTGCTGACAAAACAGCAATAAGGTGCATTAAGTACAGACGACAACTTAAGTTCAAGTTTCAAAGTTTCAAGAGTGTAAGTGCAGATCATTGGCACTGCAGAGATGTGTCGGTGAACGACAAAGTGTTCAAAGTGCCCGTTATCGGTTCACGATTCAAGTGTCTTACAGTGACACCCACTTTTAGTCTATAGAGTTTAGAGATACCTATAACAAAATAGCTAAGTTATTGTTACTGCACTTTTTAATTAAATAAAGTGTGCGTTTGTAGAGATGCTTGGATTCTTGTTAGGTTAGGTACCTATGGTATATGTATCATGCATAAATGGGTAAACAGATATGCAATATATCTGGTCCACCGATTAACCATCTCCTGGATTAACAGCTCTTAGAATACTCTATATTGCGATCAAGAGTTTCCAACGGAATACAATTTTCGCGAGGGAAATTACGGGATATTTTTATACATGTAAATATATCATTAAATGTTGAAAATACATACATTTTTCTTCTTCACATTTTGTATTTAGCGTAAACAAACAGACAATACATCAACATTAAAATAAAATCTCATTATTACAATAATTTATTTATTTGACTGTAGCAATTTTTTTTTTTAAATTTAGAATGATAAAATAATAATTAATTGAATGAAGGGGAACAGCGTCACAATAACGAATGCCTTAATTAAATGACATTATATTCAATTTGATACCTCTTATGTTGTTCCAGTTTTAAATTATCATTAAGATATTTAAAATTAGGGCGGAGGGGAATAAAAAATGTACAGGCAAAAGGAATAATGGACACTTTATAATCAAAGCCTAACTTCACATGGCTTCACTTTCAAGTGATTTAAAATTGCGGTATTATTCCAAATATTATGTAATAGGGTTTTTTGTGGTCAGTTGTTATATTTGTAGGTGAATAAAGAGAATTATTACTTAGATCTCTAAAATGGTGTTAAAAAAAACTGCATATTTCAATATATATTAACAATTTATATTTTGATAATATATATAATGTGCAGTATTTAACACTTAGTTTAACATTTTCATTTTTATCAAGATTTTTACAACACCCTAAAAATGTGTCCCTATATAAAACCCGCAGTTTTTTCGTAAAACATTTTATGTACCTACATACATCTACGAGAAAAATTAGATTTTACAATTTGTAACAATTAAATGATAACAAAAAATATACTTACGGAAAAAATTATAAGTATATACTAACCTGCTTAAAATTTATAGATGGAAAATAAAAGTAAGTTTAAATATTGCAAGAATATGATCCCAAATTATTTTCAAAGTAAACTGAGAGGTTGTTTGTATAGAAATATAAGATGAATGGCCTGAAGCAGTACAAAGTATTATAATAGCAGGACTTGCGTCAGGGTTGCCGCGAATCGCAAACAATTTTGGAAACAAGAGTTTCAAATTTCACTGTTGCCTTCGACTTTGCCCCCATGTCAGACCTAATTACATAAAATTAAAGTTTAAATTTATTTCTTCTACGCCTAATGCATGCAATCCAGCCCCTCGTTCGACCTCAGAATATAAGGAACGTGTGAATATATATACATATATTCATATTGGAACAGATAGTTACCTTTTAAGAATTATAAAGGTAATAAAGAGGTTATTTAGGTATTAATCATTCAAAACTTAGAATATATAGATTTTTGTTTGATATCTAATAATTATTTTTTATAACGTTAAATATGCCCTTTGACAGGGTGTGTCTTAAACCTAAGTACTGTGAATTTAAATCATAATAATATTTTTTTATCATATCTACTGTTTTCGATATTTTTTCGTAGTATCTGCTAACCTTCAATTAACAAAATAACGCTTTCATTTTAATTCCATAAGTCAATTATTTACAACGTTAACTCGAAGTTCAAAGTCTTTCGTAATACAGAATTAAACACAGTTAGGCAAGTAAACGCTTATTTAACGCTCAAGTGCATCTGCGTCGCCTAATTAAGGTAGTTAATCCTACTGCAGTGAATAAATATTTTAGAGATATCGGAAATCGAAACAACCGAGGATTTAGCTTTTTACGTCACTGGTTTTTACAGCGCAATTTGTTTATTTTCTAAATCGTCGGAAATAGTTATTTGTTCAACAAGTGAGCAAATTTGTTTTTTGTGAAAAGTGCCAACTTTAAATATTGACAATAGAGATATTTAAATAGTGATCTAAAAGTGAATCTAATATAGATTTATAGGCACAGAGAGGGATTTAAAGGCACGAGACCTAAAATAATTTGCCCTCGTGAGAAACATGTAACTTTTTACCTCTACCAGTAAGAAAAACTAGGTCTGACACACTGAAGGCCATATAGTAAGCAATAAGTTTATTATAATTTACAAATACTACCTACTTTACTCTGCTCCTATCAAAAAAAAAACAAAAAAACAATAGATACTAACTATTCTTTTAGACATTAGCATCTTTTGAAGGGGGCAGCTGCCTCCCCTGCCTGTACCTCGCTATGCCCATGTGGTCTAGTGCTGCTTGCTTTACACATCGTTAAGCTAGTGGCCAGTCGGCTGTCAGAAAAGGCCTTTGAGTTGGCGTAACGGTAGTTGTCATTTAACAACAGCCAGGACTGACGGCTCACTCTTTCCTCAAGGTCACCCATCCAATGACTGACCTTGCCCGACATTATTTGACTTCACATAATGTTTTCAATAGTCGGTAGGTATACTGGTCTTCGAGCCTTTCTTCATGTATCGTACGGTAAATAAATGAAAAATGTCTTAAAAAATTATAAGTACCTATAATGTCAAAGTTTCAAGTTAAAGAGAAGAAAAAGAAACCTAGGACGTTGATATTAAAAACTTAAGTATTTTAAGCTCATAACAGTATTTACCTCAATAGTTAAAACGAATTTACGGTATGTTTGTTTAAGATACACGATCTCATGATAACCTCATTAAGAATTTCGTTATTACACATGTTGCAGTTACGCGATCAAATATGACATTTTAATTAATTGCCGCGTTCGTCATCCCAGAACGCAGCGTGTCATTTCCACATAATGACCACGGGATGAACATGACAAGCGAGCGATGCGGCGATTTGTTACCCTCTCGAGGACAGTGGTAAAATTGAATCTCTGGTTTTAGTTGTTTTCTATGTGTAATTTTTTGTTACTTTATATCATTTAACTGTGGTTTTTACTAAACATTTGAAGTTTAGATCATAGAGTAGTTTTGTTTATTATTAAGATTATTAAGTAAAACTTTAATTTTGTTTAACAACTTAATTTTCGGCTATGATTTCTTTCTTGTGGTATTTATATATGTAATCGTTTATGTACATCTGCTAGATTTTCGGCATTATTAAGAGTTCAAATTGGATAACATTTTATTGATTAAATTCTTGTCAATAATCCTAGCTTATTAATTGTATCAAGTTATAAAGCTACTTTCTAAATTTTACTTTTATAAGGTTAGGCGTGCATTAAAAAAATCAAACAGTCAAATCAAACAAATTTAATCACAGAGTTAAATTGAAAATAAAAAGGTAAAAACACGATATTCCACTGTTATGTTCTTTAAATCCAGCGCCTAGCGGCTATAGCAGCGCGGTTTGTCGTCACTGGTCAGTTCAATATTTAAAAAAAATAAGAATTAATCATCCTTTTACTATTTGCGCGTTATAACAGGCCATGCAAAGAAATTATTATAAAAATTTACTGTCGTCTTTTCAGTCCAGAAAAGTTTTTTTAAATTTTTCATTAGCAACCCAGAATCGTTGTCCTTCCTGTGTACTTTATTAGAATGTCATTTGATCTTTTCATAGAGTTTTGAGTAAAAACTATTGATTTTACTCTTGCATAATATTTTCGTCACCGTTAACGTCAACCCTTTATATTACCTGTCATATCATCCGTCACTAACAAATTGAGCGGCACCCCGTGTCACCCTGGACACTGTTATTACAGTAATTTTTCATTGCAAATATATTAAAATAATATTTTGAATAGACTGTAACAAAACAATGTAATTTTTAAAGTACAGTGGAAATTTTTAGTTTATAAAAAAAGTAATGGTGTTATTAAACTTATTATACCTTAATAAATTATTATATTAATTTAACCCAAACCCTATTTCGATATCAAATAATTTGTTATATTGTAATTATAACAGAACTAATAACTAGAAGGAAAACTGATATACATTGTTTCCCGGGCACCTATTTCCCAAGAAGAAATTATCCGGCATTATTTTTTTTATTAGTATAAGTCCATTTATTAACCGAATTCAAAAAAAGGAGGAGGTTCTCAATTGGATTATGGATGTTCAGCCATAACTTTTTTGTTTATGAACCGTTTTACTTGATTTTTTTTTATTCGACAGGATATACTTGCGAGTTGGTCCCAAAGAAATTTTATCGAAATCAATGCAGTAGTTTAGTTTTTAGACAATTCCAAATAACTTTCCTTTGAAAAAAGCACTTCGTCACTTAAAAGTAAAAAATTAAAAACTTTTTAATAAAAAAACAACCTGCTTCAAAAAGATGCACTAAAAAGGTAAAAATAATTACTTATTTCTAAAAATCTGATCTGAATTACAGTTTGAAGTTGGTTTCATGCAAGTGAAGCGTGTTATTAACTGTTAGGTAAATTAAATAGAAACCAACTTCAAACTGTAATTCAGATCAGATTTTTTAGAAATAAGTAATTATTTTTACCTTTTTAGTGCATCTTTTTGAAGCCGGTTGTTTTTTTTTATTAAAAAGTTTTTATTATTAAAATAATTTCTCTGAGCAAAGCGTGGAATCAATAATTAATTACAGGAAAATTTTGAAAATATATTTCACCCGCCCTAAATTCAGTTAACTATTTAGGATTTCAACGGCAATTCCACAATTTTAAAAGATAAAACCGACATACACTTGACGTTTTCAAGTAGCCTATGTCCTTCCTCGGGACTCAAACTATTTCCATAGCAATGTTATAATTTCCCATTTATAATATTAGTATGGATAACACATATATTATCAATGTATGTTTTATTATATTATGAACTATTACATAGACATTTCATAATTTCACATAATTTGCAATGCTGTATTTTTTTTAACAATCATCGAAGAGGTGAAAGTCTAATTAGAGGTTATCGTCCTTTATAACGGTAGAACGTATTTTGAAACACCCGGAAGCTGGGGTTACAGCATAGCTATTTAGTTAGAACTATCTAGAATGAATCTTTCTTATTATCTAATCTACAAAATAATACATCGTGCAGTAGATTTTTCGATATATTATAATGATCTATTAGAAACACTTACGGTTATATAATCCACAAACTTTTACGTAAAAATTACCTCTTATTTTACTAGTTAGACCAGTAAATGACCAGTACCTATATGATTAGGTTTCTAAAGATTTCATTATGTAACAATAATAGCATTCATACGTTTGACTTAAATAGTTTAACATCAGCAGCTTAACTCAGTTATTATATCTTGCACGATTTCTTTACTGAAATTTTTATGTCTTACAAGTAGTACCTGGAGTACCGAGTCTCGTTCGTTTTTTTTAACAACGCCATCTATTGTCAAGTAGCTTTAGTATTGCTTAAAATTTCCACCTATTTTCAAGTAGCTTAGTGTTGCTGTGTCGGTAAAAACAATAGTATTACTTCTGGCAAATAGATGTCAGGAAGAGTAATTTTTTTACAATTTATCATTACCATAAAACACAGATCAAACGACGTTTTCTAAAAATAAAACCTAGCTAGATCGATTTATCGCCCCGGAACCCCCGCGTACTAAATTTGATGATAATCTTTGGAGTCGTTTCCGTGATTCAGATTATAAATATATATATATAAACAAGAATTCCTCGTTTAAAGGTATTAGATAGATACCTACAATTTAACTATTTTCATAGCTTGAAGAAACTATGAACTTGTAAGTCGATCTCACGAGTACTGTAGCCACCATACTTAAGCTATTTCATAATCAAAGTACTATAAGCTATTACGCTTACCATAAATACAGACAGATACCTGTACTTATATTAGTTACATGCTAGCCATGTTTCACCGGAAAGCCTTCTATGTATTATGTCTCTGGCACTGGCGTCGACGTTAATGGGATTATAACAGCAACTCTTGGGCTTTTACTGTGACGCTGGAGCACCTCGCCGACAGGCTTTAATCTACCCTTTTATTCAATTTAACGTTTTGAAAATCGACGTTATGTTATGACGTCCATTATAACGTCATTTTCGGATGCACGGTTGTGACCCCCGTCAACTTGAGAAAGAAATGTCTTTTCTCCAAGCAACTTAGGGAGATTTTAACGCTACTGTATTTTTGGGCAGTCCATCTAGTCGAACAAGCAATACCTTTTCTGAAAGTAATTTACTACTTTTGAGGCCATGGTATTTTTATTTTATTGTTTGCCACCTTAGTGATATAAACAAAATTCTATCGTATTTATCAAGTTTATATATTAAAATAAAATTTTAATTTTAAGAAAAACTGTCAAACTAAAAGAAAAATAAAATAAGAGTATCAACGTTAAATATATCGGGAAAAAGTTTATAAAATATTATTTGCCCTTATTACTTCAGCAAATTGATTTCTTTGTAGATGATGATATAGCAAATGATTATGTTAAACTCGGTTTACGACTCGGAATCGTAATTTAAGGGATTAAATAAAAGAGGGTCGGCTAAAAGGAAAGGAGCCGAAATACGAACGAGATGTTCTTTGGTTAATGCATAATGATAATTTAATTTATTTCCCTGTTTAAATTATTTATTATGATGTTTCTTTATTTCACTAACCCCACTACCTCCTGGATTTCTGGACAAAGCTGAATTGGTATGAGGTATCGGTATAGGCATTTTAATAACCGAATTAAAAAGCTAAGTGCGAAAAACATACGCCCAACTACCTAACTAATACCTCCAAACGTAATACAAGATAGTAATAGTAAAAATTCGTAATAAACACTCAGATATATGTATTTCTTATCTATGTCTCTATGTAACTCACCAGTTGTAGAGAGTACATTGAAGTCAATTGTTTCTAGACATGATTCATATAGAATCATTAACTGCTATGAAATGATAAAATACACGTACCGCTAAGCAATCTTTTGTTTCTACACCGGGGGATAACAGAAACAGTAGGCAGTAAATGGAAAACACAGAGTACATTGAGCAGCGAGCGCGTCTCGCAGACAGAAGAGACATGCAATGATGTATGGCTCCAATGAAAGCGACAATTTTATCAAATAAATAAATCACATATATTATAGTGATTTATTAAAAAAAATAAAGCTGATAGAACAATAAAGTAAATGCAGAGCTATTGATAAATTTAAGCTTAGAAAATAATTGTTAAACTTTTCTGACCCAGCGGTCAAAAATTAAAACTATAGTCGCCATATAAAAATGGTGTAAACTTGCAACTACACTAGCGACGAAACACCTCAGGTCAGAAGATCAGAAAAGTTTGTTGCACTGTAAAAGTGTTTTCTGCATTTTTCAAATAAGTGTCCTGAGACGCTTTTCAAACGCTTGGTGTGCAACCCCAATTTCGGGGGCGGGACGGAGTGCAGCGCGGCTTGATTACAGTAATTTGTCCCGCGACCGCTACTCCGGCTTCCTGAAGCTTAGCCAGCCACGGCCACGACTCTACTATACCTTGGGCAACTTGCAGCCATATAGCTTCTTACTTTCTGAATAGAACAGTCGCCAACGGATCACAAGTAATAAATTAGGAGTTTACACGAACGCACGGGCAAACCGACTTTAACATGAGAGAAAACATTTGCCGTGTGTATCATATTACTATGTTTCTTTATTTTGTTTTCCTAATATATAATAATCTTTGTTTTTATCAACTTACCATTTTACACATGACCTTCATATGAAATGCTTTAAAATCGTTGATTATTTTTAAATGCACCAATCATAAATTTATTTCTGCCTTTATTTTATTTACTTTAACTGTGCCTCAACATTACCCTTTTTTAAATACATTAAAATGTATACAATAATTAACACAAAAGATCTTGAAACTAGAAACTTCTTTTTATTATACCTTATACCTAATATGTTACTTATTGAGACCATGTCCGTAGGTATTTAGTGGCTAGATACACATATTTTCATAATGTCCTACGTGATAGGTGGTAAACCTATCGCCCCAACACTGCTTATGATACAGTATATCTGGACTAAGGTGGTCTTATTTATGTGCCAAGTGATAAAATGCATGACCAGAAACAGAATATAATACCCTTTTGCCAAAAGTTGATGACTGTTATAAAAATGTTCCACAACCACGAAACATAACTTGAAGAACTATTTAACTTAAAGTCACGATTGGACAGGGGATTCATTATAAGCGCTGACATATAGAACCATTTACATAAGTTAGGTACAAGTTTCTACCCCTAAAGCCTACTGATATTGAATAAATCTACATAAACATATTTTCTTAATCTTATTGAAGCAAAAATAAATTTTATTATTTTCACTTTAAGGGCAAATCTAAAAGCGCAGAAAACTTTCATGTCTGAAGCACTTCAGACGACCAGGGTCGCACTTGCAAGACACTTTATTGATGCAATAACGACAACCGAGACAGTTCAAGGGTGGACGTTTTAGTAGAATTTATTTATTGTCTTAAAAAGATTTTTGCAGTTTAGATTTGATGATGAATTTCAAATAATTCAATTACTTTGTTTATTTAAAATGCACATAGTCAGTTTTATTTCAGACTAAATTTTTCCCGTGACTTTGCCGGCGCCAAATTCGGTGATATACGTGGGATTCTTTTCTTACCTATTTAATTTACTGACCAAAAAACTTTTTGTGTTGTTTTCTGTTTCTCTGTGAAGTAAATTTTAAACATGTGTGCAAGAAATAAATATCAAGGTCTCCAGTGTGACAGTTTTTTTATTTAATCGTATAGTTTTAAAGTTATACAGTATTCTAGTTTTTCATACAAATGATCTCAAATAAGATAAACACTTAATAAAAACATAATTTTGGAATTTGGAAAACCACAGACATAGATATTCGGCTTCAGATGTTTTCTCCAAAATTTTACAGTGTTTGATCAGTAAATGTCAAAAAAAAGTGGTAAATTCATTTTTATGAAGAGCCCTGAGAGGCGACGCGAATCGTATTCATTAAAAGCACAATTGTATTAATTATTTTAAAAATGCATGTGAGTTCAATGCTTTTAAGACAATCCCCTGTCACACACGACAGGCCCTTGACACATATTTCCAGAAAATTCCCAGTATCTTAGAAAATATCACTAAATTTAATTGGCCTTTTATGTATAAGATTAATATGTCAGTTAATTAGCTGTAAGTAAATCTAGTTTCTTAAGAATAGGTACTTTCAAACATGCTTAGAAAGCGCAAACAAACAAATAACAATAAATATAATGAATCTAAATTAAATACGAACTAATGCTAGATAACATTATAAGTATTATTATTTTGCCTCTAGTTAACGTCCTTTGATCATTAATTTATAATTCACTATGCAATAGCTAATCACTTTGAATTTATTTAGGTTACCTATTTAAGTAAAGGTTCCGAGGTTAAGCAAAAAAAAAACAGAGGAAATGGAACAGGTAGGTACCTGGCTAGAGTTATTATTGTAGTTTTATAATTTGTGTCACTTTAAAATTATATGATGGTTAATCTAAATACCTAGAATCTTTGAAAATAATCTTTAAATAAATATTAATTTTATTCAAATGGGTTTCAAAGAACACTTTTGAATGGTCAAGAGAAATAAACAAGAATTTGCTTTACAAACTAACAATATCTACTGGATTATTGCCAGCATCCAATAGTAACTCTTTGTAAAACTACAAAAGAAACATAGTATTATAATTAATAAATACAAATTTTGTATTAAAACACTTAAAAATGTAAACACTTAAATTTGAGAAAATCAAAATTAAAGTAATATTTGCATTTAATCGAAACCTTGTTGTTGAAATTCAAGTTGTTAGGTAATTCTTTTATTTGTGCCATTTCTGTAATGCTTACCTACTTTGAGATTAAACAGAACAAACAGAAAGTCAAAAAGATAAATAGGTATTCCAAAACTAGTTTATTTTATTAAAGCATCGAGTAAATAATCAAATAAGCCTGCAATGTTTCGTTTATTTTGAAATTGCAATAATGTGTTAATGAAAAAAATCGGTCTAGTGTGAATCTGGCTCGCACACCGAGGATTCCGTACAAACTTATTATATGTAGATTGTTTATCCATCATGAGATTTTATCCTATATTAGTGATGTAACACCTTGCTTCGTGTCAATTTTTGATTCTAGGACAACGTGCAGTACCCCATTGGTTTTGGATTTTTTGCAAATGCCAAAATATGCGACAAAAATGGAAGTATTTTAGCCGTATTTTTTTATTACGTTGACTTAAAAGCTAAATTTTTTTATAGCTTCACGGGACCGTTTCTGAGAAAAAGGTATTGACAGACAGACAACAAAGTGATCCTATAAGGGTTCCTTTTTTCCTTTTGAGGTAAGAAACCCTAAAAATATGTTGATTTACAAATAGGTATGCCTTTACACAACTAGAGAATACTTCAGTTATTTATTTAATAACTAAAGCAGAATTTTAGTTCTACATTTCTTATGAACATTACACCCTAGAGCTTAAGATAAGCTAAAGTTAGCTATACCGAGGCAGAGCCAAGTAGATTCAATGCACTTGAATATATTTAACAATCTTGGCTTCACAACATGGCGGTTCCTCCGCCATTTTCCGCTCTTCTTTATTAAAATGGAACAACAGATTTTTGCTATAATTTTATATAATGCGCCCAAAATGTTAGTTAAAATGTGCTGCACACAGTGTGCTTTATTGTTTTCCACGATTAATAGGTTTTTGTAATGACCAGGGGGCTTATTGGGAACAGTCTCGAATACGCCAGACTCTGGACTTCGAGGAAGAAATGTATGCAAGTACTTTCACGGTTCAGAGGTAAGAACTACTTGCATACGTAGTTCAGTCTGGCATACAATACAATACAATATTCTTTATTGCACAATTTAAAATACACAAAAAAAATTACAATAGAGGAAATAGCACAATAAGGCGGCCTTATCGCTTAAAAGCGATCTCTACCAGGCAACCTTTGGGTAGAGTAATATTGACAGGAAGAGGTAGGTGATACATAAAACATCATAAGTAAAATTATATGGAAGAATAAAGAATATAACATACTCGGGTATACTCGGGTTCCCAATAAGCTCCCGGGACGAAATGTATTGTTATATAAAAAAGTTTTTACTTTTTGTGCGTCTTTATATATAGGTTATCGCTCCGTACCGAGAGATTTTGTTCCTAATTTAAAATTTGTTAAGTTAAAACTTAGGAATAAATTATTGTGTTTAACTTACCTAAACCTATTGTTGGCTGAAATTCTTAAAAGTTTATTCGGAACTGTAAACTGAAATCTGGAAAAAAAAAATTTAAGACCATCATGTGGTGCAAAACCACCAAGACCTACATAGACACTTTACATCTCCAGCCAACATATTTAGTGTCTAAAACTTTAACCAACGGTGTAGGTTATGCCAAATTGTCTGAAACCATATACTTTTTGACTTAATTTAAAATATTGACCAATGATATCTTAAGTATTAACAAAACACCATATATTTAATATTCTTAAACTACAATTAAAAAAAAATACTCACCTAGAAACAGAAACCTATGCAATTCTTCTCCAAATACTTTCAAATAGTTTCAAAATACACTAGCACTATGTCAAGAACAAAATTTTAACTGAAGTGAACGAAGACACATTACAAGGCAACCGACCTAATAATAGGTATATCCAATGCCTAATGAGTTAGTTTGGCAGTCGAATGTGTGTCACACGCGTAATGAGTGACATAAAAATTAATATAAAACCTATTACTACATATGTTACACATCCGTTCTTGTCCGGGCGATTGACTTTTTCTTATAATATGCATAAGTTGTTACATAAATATAGCTATATAGGAGCTCGTGGCTCAATCGCATTTGGCTATCGGAAACGATAAGCGAAGTTTAGCAACTTCGGGCAAGGTTAGTACTCGAATGGGTGACCGCCCAACAGCACATTTTTCTGAGCTCGTCCGTGATTCGTAGGGGACGTTTAACCGTCGGTCCTGGCTGTTGTCATTATACGATAGCAGTCATCAAGCTTAGGCAGTTTTTTTGGACGGATTGAAAACTCTAAAAGTTAAACAAGTAGACAAATGTCCACCAATTTTCCCTGGGCCAGCGTGGTGTACTATGGCCTAAACCTGCTTCTCTATAAGAGACCTATGCCGTGTAATGGCTGAGGCAAGAAAACCCTACTATCTACATACCAGAAACATATATATCATTTAGCAAATAAGAAAATAAATTACTAATTTCTACCCACAACATGGCGATTAAACAACATTTTAAAATTCATTTACACTTACCAACTCACTGAAGTAGCTACGTATATTTAAAACTCACAGAAACATCTTTTATCACTCAATGATATACGTAATACCTAGATTATAAGATTTACGTACTAATAAGCATTGGTAGACAGATCACATTCACCTCAAAAACCTTAATATTATATAAGAATTATATAAAAATATACGTAGGTACTTTTAAAAGTAATCATTTTCAAGATTTAAAGCTCTCCTTTATTAGTTTTGCAAAATCTTCTCTCTTAACTATTATCTACTTGAGGACGTACGTAAGTTTCGCAAGGCTTATGATTTATAAAGCTTCGCTGAATTATATTGCTAGCGATATCCCGCAGAGATGCGAAATATTGCTTCGTTATAATGGAGTTTTCAGACCTTACTTTAACTTGAGAACTCAATGAACATTCAATGAATTAAACCAACATAACATGTTAGTTTTATGTAATAACTAGTAATTGTTTTTTTACATATCATTAATATGCCGTAAATTATGAAAAAATGCCTGCCACATAAATTACGTTACGGTAACTAAACAAAGCGGTTGACGTTTTCCTGAATAACCCTAAATTTAGTATTTTTTTTTTATTAATGTTACCATTACATAAAATTAAAATGTAAGTTTTATGTAGGACCTGGGTATTTTACACTAAATATGTAAATGTAAAATATTTTTTTAGAGTAGGAATTACACAAGCTAAAATATAAGGTATGCAGTTTTCCTAATGGTGTTTTCCTTCACCGAAATGCCAGTGGTGTGAATAATCAATGTACTTGTGAAATAAAGAAAAATACTCATTGGTATACACTGGGCTTGAACCTTCGCCACACAGGACACAAGGTGAAATCGAAAACCCTCGGCCACCACTGTCTTTATTTTAGTTATATGGGCTTGAACCTTCGCCACACAGGACACAAGGTGAAATCGAAAACCCTCGGCCACCACTGTCTTTATTTTAGTTATATATTTTTTAGTCGTCATCGGTCATTTTTTATTGTTAAATATAAATATTATATATTGTATAATATCATTATACAAAAAACTAATGAGAAAAAAAGACTCTATCGAAAAATAATATAAAATAATTAATAATTAAAAGATGTTTTATTACCTTATTCGGTATCCATATCATAGCATTAAATTTTTCAATTCAAAAACTAAAATATTAAACTTTTAAACCTAGCTATATGTGGAATAGGTTCGATTCAACAAATTAGAGCAAATTTAATCTTACCTAATACGTATGTTGTTGAGAAGTCAACTATTTTATTTTACGTAAATATATCCAGTATTATGTTATGACGGAAATAGATTTGCATGTACACCTTACTCATTATGCGATAAAAGCACGTGTCGACAAAACCACTTTCGTAACTGGGTCACAGATAATGCACGTATTAACGTTTAGATCAACTGATTATATTCAGTATTAACAGATATTTACGTCACTTTTATGTACCATTGTGTTATAGTGTTGTTGACCTGTTTTAGTTTAGCTTCAATTTATTTATGATTATTTTCCACTATGAAAGGTGCATAGTGCTCGGGGTACAACGCTAATTTGGCTTCAAAGGAAATAGTTCTCGGGGTACAACGCCAATTTGGCTCGAAAGGAAATAGTGCTCGGGGTACAACGCCAATTTGGCTCCAAAGGAAATAGTGCTCGGGGTACAACGCCAATTTGGCCTAAAAGGAAATAGTGCTCAGGGTACAATGCAAATTTGGCTCGAAAGGAAATAGTGCTCGGGGTACAACGCCAATTTGGCTCGAAAGCCGTAATACGCCAAAGAGGATAGCCGTTGAGTACACAGGTTTAACACACTTTAGGATAAAACAAATATTTCCCTTAGTAGTTAAGATGTCATCAATTTTGTGTATGGAATTTGAAAACATTCTTTTTCAGAAACCTATCGTGTATGAACAAATGACCCTTCATGAGCCAAATCTAAAAATATAGTACTACACTATTACCTTTTGGTCCCTTGTTTTCTATAAATCCAAAAAGTAGAAATTCGGGTTTTTTCCTAAACAAAACCATAGAAATTTATACTGAGACTCCTAATTATAAATAAATTGACCGCAGTTCAGTATTTTGCGAAAAGAGACAAAATTGGGGTAGAAAGTTTGTACTTTTTTGTTTGTTGTGTGTTGTGTACCTACCTGTAGGGTCTTGCGCTTGATCGCATGGAAATAGATAAATCGCACGGGTAACACCGCAGTGAACCAGCTTGTGATTTAAATGAATTAAAAATACGACAAACGATTATATAAAAATATATATATATATATCTCATCAGTGTATTATTGTGCTAGCAATTTCATATGCGCTGTGTTTTGGAAAGGAATACGAAGGGATGTAGAATTTCATATGGCATAAGATTATTTTAAGTATATACTATTTTTTATTATTATTATACCTTATTTTTATATTATTAAAATGTATGCATTTACTAGACTTAAACTGACCCTTTATAAAAGCTATCTATAGCTTGCCAACTTCATTATTACAAAATTTACCGCTTTACTTTAAGAAATTGAAATATTATGGTAACAGTAATAAATTATTTCTTATTACATTTACACAATAATAGTTGGGTAGGTACTTACATATTCGGACTAAAAAAATCCTCAACAATAAATCATTCTGAAACAAACTGTTTCAAATAAATAATAAAAAAACTGCTGATAAAAATGAATTCCAGTATTTTGCGAAAAGAGACAAAATTGGGGTAGAAAGTTTGTACTTTTTTGTTTGTTGTGTGTTGTGTACCTACCTGTAGGGTCT
The DNA here is from genome assembly GCA_946406115.1 of Apoda limacodes. NCBI lineage: Eukaryota > Metazoa > Arthropoda > Insecta > Lepidoptera > Limacodidae > Apoda > Apoda limacodes. The sequence continues at coordinate 10,302,074 of OX291558.1, forward strand.
TGCGCTTGATCGCATGGAAATAGATAAATCGCACGGGTAACACCGCAGTGAACCAGCTTGTGATTTAAATGAATTAAAAATACGACAAACGATTATATAAAAATATATATATATATCTCATCAGTGTATTATTGTGCTAGCAATTTCATATGAGCTGTGTTTTGGAAAGGAATACGAAGGGATGTAGAATTTCATATGGCATAAGATTATTTTAAGTATATACTATTTTTTATTATTATTGTACCTTATTTTTATATTATTAAAATGAATGCATTTACTAGACTTAAACTGACCCTTTATAAAAGCTATCTATAGCTTGCCAACTTCATTATTACAAAATTTACCGCTTTACTTTAAGAAATTGAAATATTATGGTAACAGTAATAAATGATTTCTTATTACATTTACACAATAATAGTTGGGTAGGTACTTACATATTCGGACTAAAAAAATCCTCAACAATAAATCATTCTGAAACAAACTGTTTCAAATAAATAATAAAAAAACTGCTGATAAAAATGAATTCCAGTAACAAATTTCAGTAACAATTTCTAAGCAAAAATATGTTCATAGAAGGTCTTTATAGATGAAGATTGAAGGGGTGTTTCTCCCCTCTTTCCGTAACACGTAAATGCTTTTCACTACATAAACCGTCATGCACCATTGCACTCCTGGAATGACTCTGACTCTAGAAGTAACTATGAATTCAGCAGAGCTGACGTTTCAATATGGTTATTATATGATGACATATTTTCAATCTTGAAGTCATTCGTAAGTTAGACTGGACTTTTATTATGACTGGCTCAGTGAAAAGTGATTTTGCCTGCTAAACCGACACGACACTGCACGAGTTCAATCCCCGCACAGGACAAACATTTACGTGATAGGTTTGTCTTGAGTCTAAGTTTTTCTATGCATTTATAAAAAATAAGTATATAAGTTCATATTAGTATCAATTGCTTTGCTTAGTTTGTAACCAGATTATTCAACTTATGATAAGTTTTAATCTTACAAACACAAGAAGTGATTGTGACTTTGATCTATAATGTTTCACAAAGCTCCATGCGCGTCTTCTATCAGATGAGCATGTGTGATGCCACCTTAGAAATCAAAAAGGGCTAAATTATCCATCGGGTGCTAAAATTTAATTTATTTAATTTATGAAAAAATGCTAGATCTAGCGCCGAAATATAATTATATTGTCACTGTTAATATAATATCACGTGATAAGACCGTGATGTGTGTGCATTTTAAAACCTCCTAATTGAATAGGTTTTGTCTGTCTGAAACATTGTATATAATGTAGTAGAAAATGTTAATCATTTAGCTGTACCTTTGCTATAAAGGTTTTAATAAAAAATCAAAAGTTCCTACGGGAATAACTAAAGCAAACTTTATTAGTACATACAATAAAGATATCCACGCCGGTAACCGAATTCAGGACGGGCGGATCCACTGGCAAATCTATTTCTTAATAATTATCCACTATATGATTTCTTTCCAAGTCGTAACTTGACTACACAAAAACACTTTGCAGTCATTTCCTGTTGAAGATCTACTGCAAGCAAGGGGATTCATTATCAACCCCTGACAAATCCCCGCTTTGCTGAAGAAAAATATACCGTGGATCTACAAAATACTACGCGTAATATATTTTACAACTGATAAAAAGCCTAAATATTGTAAATAGTAAATATCTTCAAATATATATCTTTTTGGAAGCCAGTTTTAAAATTATGCCCAAAGGTTTACGTATAAGGCGCAGTACCTATCTAACCTAGCGCTGCCAAAAGATATTCTTTATTTCCTCTTTTTACTAAACACATTTCAAAAATGTTACAAATCAATTATTTAGATCTAGGTATAAGCAATTCTTAGAACTTTATGTATTGTACCTGAAATTTATCTTTGTAGATAGGGTTTCTACAAAAACGACCACTTTTAGCAAAAACGCTATCTACAACTCACAGATATATTCCAAAAACGATGTATAAACTTCTAAAAATAGCTTATAACTAGTTCTAAATTATTGGTTTGCAATATTTTTGTAATATGTTTTGTGCAGAAAGGAAATGAGCAATATCTTTTGACGGCGCTAGTTAGGTAGGTACTGCGTAGAGAATACAATCCCGAGCATGTTTATCTATCCCGGGACTATGGGATTTTTCATGCGTAATCCCGGGATCCCGGGACTATCTCAGGATTAGACTATGTGGTTTCTGATTGGGTTAAAATAAAAAAAAAACTTGAGTAATGTCTTAAAAAATATTTTTAATATCGTTGCACACACAAAGCAAATCACAATATACATATTAATTAAAGAAAATTGACAAAACAAAAATCTATTATTTTAAAAATCAAAAAAACAACAAAAAAAAAATTTAGAATTTCGAAAATACAATCGCAGAAATTCCAAAGCACTTCCAAGCCTGCTTCGTAGTTTATTGCCAACATATGCAGCAGCTGAAAATGCTCGCTCAGGTTCTACGCTGGTAGGATTAATAGACATTAGATACTTATAGGCACATTCTAAATGATATCCACGAACTCCTCCATTTATCTAACGGCGTATCTAAGGGTTGTTTTTGTCGTCATGTAATAAATACTATTTAAATAATCTAGGCAACGTTATTGTCAAGGCGCAACGGACTACGGAACGCAAACTAGACCTGTTTGTTACAATCTCGAAAATCCCGAGATGAGCCAAGTACGGGGGATGAGAAAACGGGATTGTTATCTCTAGTACTGTGTCTACATTACTACGCCAACTGCAACAAATAAAAATTAAACCAATAGGCACAATTAAATTTTAAATGTTCAATGCTCTACATGTATTACACATTTTTTGTCTTCACATGAATCCCTACATACTAGTTTTATTTCAATAAATATTAATAAATATGCTATCTTTGTTAGAGAACATGCTAAGAATATTTTGTTTTTTGAAATCCATCCTTTCCAATCCTAAAGATTTACTCTAAAATAAAAATAAAAATTAGAAACAAATGTGCACAAAACCAGCCGTTAAATATATGATAATGTCAGTTTTAATGGTTTTTAATTCCTTCTAAATTTTTTTGTTTTTTTTTTAATTCGCTCATGACTTTTGAGATGCTAATATAAACCACAGAGTTCTGTATTATGTCCTATCCTACTGCGCAATAGCCTCACAAAATTGTCCACACTTCGGAAGAAACAATGCGAACCTGCGGTTTTTTTTCTCTTTCTATAAACGACCGCCATTTTGTTTGTTTATGTTTATTAATACAAATTAGAAAGAGACAAGAGACGCCAAGGTTTGCTTCATCTCTGTCACACTTTTGCGAGCATTTTTTTCACAGCTGGTTAGAAAATGTACTGTCCATTTCTTATGTCTATAATATAAACTAAAATTATAAAAATAGATAATATATAAAAAAAACTCTCTCTCTTTGGATGAACTAGTGATAACAATAGAGCGTCCAAAAATACACGTTAAATGCCAAAGAAAACAGTCCTTAATATTATACAACAACATTAATGGCTTCTTAACACGACTAATACATCAACGGCAGTAGTGTCGTAGTGTTTACAATACAAATAAAAGAGACGTTCAAACTTCAAAGGGGTTTGTTAAGGCGACTCTACTCTAGTTTTAACATTCGTAACTCTTGGGCGAGACTGCAGGAGAAATGGCACGTGCCAAAGGTTTTAAAGGCAAAATACGACAATAGGGGACGGATTGTGGTTCAAAGCCGTATTTAGGTTCGTCGGCTAATGAAGAGCGTCCATAAACTTTTCTTTCCTCGTCGTCAAATAAGTTGCTTTTGGTGTAAATATTTTTAGCAATAACTATATATTTTTTAATTTTTGAATCTATATAAAAGTCGTTATTGCACTCAAAATTTAAAATTTCAAGGATAACCCTTTCAATAATGTGAAAACTCATTTTCTCGTTTTTCTTGCGTTTTTGATAGCAATTAATTAATTTAGTCGTAATACGAACTTGGACTAACTTAACTTAACTTTATGAGTTCTACAACATTGTAAATTTAGGGGTACCTTATATTCATATACATATATAGGGGTACTCTTGAGTTATACCCCTAGTGTAGCAAGGGTGGAGGCACCCTACGGTGACCACTTAACATCAGGTGGACTGTAAGCTTGTTTGCCACCTTTGTGGTATAAAAGAAATACAAAATAGCCCATGGTTAAGTACCATTAATAAAGTAAAGGGAAGTTTTTTATATACTTACATAAAACTTCTGAAATACGTAATGGATTATACGTTTCAGTAAAAACTGTATCAGAATATGTAAAGTAGATTCCGAGTTACAAGTGTATGTACAAACAAACACAAAATACATAGCCAGACAAACAGAGTTGATACACACAACTTTATTAACAGTTCAACAAACTTTTCTGACCCGCTGACCTTCGATAATAAATAAATAATTTTTTTTGGACATTACACACTGCGCCGTCGGGCCCCAAAGTAAGCAGAGCTTGTGTTATGGGTACCAGACAACGGATACAAATACATATATACTACTTTTTTTTTGTAAATACATACATATCATACATAAATACACCCAGACTCAAGACAAACACAAATGATTATCACATAAATGTTTGTCCAGTTTGGGAATCGAACCCACATCCTCTGCACAGCAGTCGGAAACACTACCAACTAGGCTGCGAGGGAATCAAAAGTTTGGTCGCTAGTGTCGTTGTACGTTCACGTAATTGTTTACGGCGACTTTAGTTTTGATTTTTCACACACACAGTGTTAATACAAGGAATAAGGATAAATTGGTAGTTCCAAAATGTCGTCTTCAGATGGTACATAGCTCTTTCGCAATACAAAGTATATTTTTCTACAATAAAATTCCAGAACATGCGGTTAATTTACCATCAAATAAATCTATATATTAAATATAAAAATGAATCCCTATTTCCCTTGGTCACGCCATCACGCGTGAACGGCTAGACCGATTTCGCTTATTCTTTTTCTGTTGTGTTTGTTATTGTCAGGAAAAGGTTCTTATGAAAAAAAAAACTGTCAAGTGCGAGTCGGACTCGCGCACTAAAGAAAACTCGAAGACGGCTGGACCAATTCGGGTAATTTGGTTTTGTTATGTTTGTCAGTGTTAGGGCAAGGTTTTTTGAAAGAAAAAAACGGTCAAGTGCGAGTCGGACGGGCGCGCTAAGGTTAAACCGATTTTAATGAAATTTTGGTAAGTTGTTATGCACACGCCGGGAGGGGTTTCCGAAAAAGAAAAAAGGGTTAAGTGCGATTCTGACTCGCGCAATAAGGGTAAACCGATTTTAATGAAATTTTGGTAAGTTGTTATGCACAGCCGGGCAATCTTTCTGAAAAAGAGTCCGACTCGCGCAATAAGGGGAAGCCGATTGTAATGAAATTTTGGTAAGATGTTATGCAGATGCCGGGAAAGGTTTTTGAATTAGTACAACCCTTTCACAATTGGTTGGTGCGGAGAAACAACGTTCGCCGGGTCAGCTAGTTTAAAATATATGTCATAGATAGTTTAATGAAAAAAAGCTATTACAAAATTGATGAATACATAAATGATAAAAATGCTTGGAAAAATTAGAACCTAATTGATTTGTATTTGTATTGGGGCATTTGAAATATTTTTTAAATTAAAACATTGTTTATTATGTTACTACCTAGTGTAAGACTATATTGTATTTTTATATGATGTGTTAAAGATTAACTGCTGAGTTTATTGGCGGTTATTCTCGGCAGTAAAGCATTAGGAACCTTCCATTCTACTCCTCTTATATTTTGTTCCTTTACTACACACATTGTAACTAGTACAATCAAAGTTTTATTGGAGTTGCTTGAGTGTGTCATGCTCTCTCAAATTGTCTCTGCGGCAGTGGCGTGTGTGTCGGGTCGTTACGTTCACTAAAACATGGTTGAGCGAAGCGATGGCTGATTCATGTGTCATACTCGTGAACGGGTGCCGCATTTGGAGACTGGTCTGCTCTTGCAAACTATTAAGTCTTACTTTTTGTTTTGTTTATCAATACTGTATTGATTATTAGTGATGAATACATAAATTGTCTTTTTTTTATATTTTATAATTAGATACTTTTATGTTGTGCTTGTGCATTTCATGTTTTTTATGTTTGTAATGGAAAGTATCCTTCTATGAAAGGGAGGGCATTTTTCAACATTTTAAGTGGACGCTGTAAGAGAAAGTGAGAAAAGAAATGCCCTTGCTGAGTTTCTTGCCGGTTCTTCTCAGTACAAGGTCTCCCACCCTATAGACTTACGAACCGATGGTGTAGTGACATTCATAATTGCACAATTATTGTAGCCTAAATTGAATAAATGTAATTGCATTTGGATTTGAATTCATCACCGGGTCAGAAAAGTTTGTGCACTATAACTCAAAAATAAGCAACATCATTTTCTTTTTTTTTTTGCTTTAAGTTTTGGCCAGTCTCAAAATTTTCGTTGCCATGAGTGAAAAAGTCCTATGTCTATGTTGCCATGTGATTCCTCATCAGTGTCAAAGAGAAAAAAATCTAAAGCCCGTCTTATTAGTGACGTTTGGTTGACCGACATACTGTACATAATGCGGTTATCCTACCAAAGAGAATGAACAAAGATTTTTACTGTGTCATACAGAATTTATGACTTTTTAACTTGGCAGGATTATGACATTGAACGCATTGAAGCAGTCAACAAAACGCACCTATTCTTAAATCAAAGATATCAAGTTCGATGCTCCACGCTTGTTTGTTTACAAAACTCATATCTCCTGATTTTTACGGTGCCATAAAACGAACATCCAATGAATACAGCTTATTGAACGGTGCAAATAGAGTTACAACGACGATGTTCACAAAATCTAGTTCAGATATTCTTAGATTGTGGTTCTTAGTATTGCTAAAAGTGGTACGTAACCTGTGGCAGACTTAGTTTGTTAGTCTTTAATTATTAAGAACTAGCTTTTGCAGGCGGCTCCACCCGCCCTAAGTTTGGTTAGCGGTGTAAATAACCGACTCACACTTGACGTTTTAAAGATGCCTATGTCCATCCTTGAGAATCAAAGTATTTCCATGCCAAATTTCATCTTAATCGGTACAGCGGTTTTAGCGTGAAGCGGTAACAAACAGACAGACAGAGTTACTTCTGCATTTATAATATTAGTATGGAATTAGATTTTTCTTTATAAATATCCATTGCTTTTACCCTGCTGAGAAAGATGTACATACTTAAAATACATTTGATTTGTAAAGATTAAATATCCATTGCTTTTACCCTGCTTAGAAAGATGTACATACTTAAAATACATTTGATTTGTAAAGATAATCTAGTTGGTTTGGTAATTATTCAATTTTATCGAGATGCTCGAACAACCAAACAAACAGAAGAATCATCAAAATGGTGTTTTTGGAATAGACGATATCCCTGTTTTAGGTACAGTTTCATTTTAACCGATTTTAAAAAAAGAGGAGGTTCTGTGTTCGGCGCATACTATGTTTTTTTTCTAACCAAACAGAAGACTAAAAAAAAAATTTCTGGGAAAAAAAAAACCATTTTCCATCTGCATAAAGTTTATTTTTAATAAGGTTTTGAAGGCGCGATTTTTTAAAGTTTTTTTTAGTTCACTAAATATAGTAAATTCCTTAACAAATAAATAATTAGATTAAAACACAGCAGCATTAGATTTAAAAGGTACTTAAATTCATTTAGTTGTCACGGCAAGGCGAGAAAGTGAGACAGAATTTCGAATTTATTGGTATAATTTTCAAGAACGATGAAAATATAAGTTTTACTAAGATTGTCATGCTACATTTTGAATAAAACAGAATTTTTCTCTAAGGACTACAGTATGGGGTTCATCAAAAAAGAAGTTATTAGATTTCTGAAGGGTCGGCAACGCGCGAGTGATGCCCCTGGTGTTGTAAGCGTCCATAGGCTACGGTGACCGCTTACCATCAGGCGGACCGTAGGCTTGTTTGCAACCTTAGTGGTATAAAAAAAAGAAAAAAGAATTAAAATATAACTCTAACTCTAACACGAAAAGTGTTACACTAACTATGTCACCTAGCTAAATAAACCCACTAAAAATCTGTAGGTGCACAGTTAGAAATAAAATATATCTCCAGTGAAACAACTAGAATCGCAAAGGACCAGTTTTTAACGCTACTATCGCGTTCGCGTCAACGAAATACATGTATGGAAACAAATGAGCGCCTCTAGCGTACGCGATTTGAGACGGTTTTTTCTCATAGGACTTTTGATAAATACGCGAACGCGATAGTAGAGCTAAAACTCACACTAAGCACACATTTATTTAATTTCACTTGAATGAGGGTTTGCTTTATATATAACATTGTTTTCAAAATATACCCATTCAAGTTGTTGTTTCGTTTAGAGCGTAATATTTTGGAAGTTATCGGTCTAGTTTCACGCTTTTTTGGGGTTACAATTAATAGCGGGTTACAATGTATTAATTTTATGAAATTCACATAAAAAATATACAATAGCTGTATGAGAAACGATAAAATTAGGTTTCAATGTTTTGGACACAGTGTTATAATGACTAGAATGTATTTTAATTCTTAGAATAGCTAACGGAAGTTTAAAACATGATCTCAAAAAATTTGAAAACATGTTGAGTATAAAACCTTGCAAATGTTATAAGGAAAAAAATAAAATTACCGTAAAAACACCGTAAAGTTTACTACACGGGAGGTCGCATTCACAAAATTGTCCACATCCGTAACATTATGTTTGCCATATCGCGCCGTACCAAGAAAATTTGGACATTGTAATAAAGTCCAAATGTTTACATTTAGCTTCTACAGTTCATATATAAATAGCGGTAAAATTAATGTCCAAGGCGCGTCGTGTTAATGTGCTTCAAATGATTGGTCAAACATTTCATAATTTGCCAAAAATGTAAACACATTTAATGATAAGATGTGCAATATAATATAATAAATGTGGTAAGTGATAAGAGTCTGTTCCCCACATTAGCATGTGAAGTTAGAACCCTGAATTTATAAACTATATACATATACATAAAATCGAACTCAAAGTATTTTTATTTAAATAAACTGTTAAACATCACTTTGGATTACTTTACCATCGGTTCGTAAACTTTCTTTACTTAAGGTAAGGACTCGCTTCAACATACTTCAAAAAATTAATATAGTGTAGTATTTTCCGTGTTCAGACTGTGTTCGGTTTTCCACCCAGTCATAGATAATATTTACGTTCCTTGGCCGCATGCCAGTGGGATCACTTTCGGCTAACTGGATAAAGATAAAATATAATGGTTTAGCCTGGATCAAGGAACTATGCGGCTAAGCGGTGCGTTCTGCTTATTTATTGCAGCAACCATTAACTGGTTCTCAAATCATATTATCATTTAATATGATTAAAGTTCTATTTTTGAGGAGACTTGTCTAGACTAGACATACTTATTTGTTGTTTAGAAAAAAATACGTCGTTATTTTTTAATTATTAATGGAACACGAAAATTTAAATACTTATACTATAAGACGTCGTCACATAGTTTATGTTTATCTATGGATATTTACTCCGTTATTTTTTATTAAAATAGTAACCTAAAATGATAATATTTTTAGTATCTACTAATTTTTCTTAGGTTATCCTTATGCTTCTAGGGTTCCGTACTAAAGGCTACCAATGAAGCCCTATTACTAAGCCTGCGTTGTCTGTGTGTCTAGCTGTCCATTAAATGGCTTTTAGACCAAAATAGTTAAAAGCCTAAAATTGTCACAGAATATTTATTATAATATCGGAATATCTTACAAATCTCCTTACAAGAAACACGTATTTTTCGTTCGCACTCACTGTTTTTTTGTTAATAAAGTTCGATACCTTCAGGAACCTATTTTATCAGCCTATTAAAGAGTTCTTACTTGTTACGTGACATTTAATCTTTGGTTAGATTTTTACTGTTTATTTATTGTTATTATCTAAGGAATGACTTTCTTAGAACCGATAACCTATACAATGTTATTCGATGCACTTATCGCACTTTATCTAACGGTCAATAACATCCAAAGTGCATTACACGAGTGCGAAGAATAAAAAACCAGTCAAGTACGACTTTGCGTTGTAAGTAGATATGTAATTACGTATCAGGGTAAGGGTAGGGTCAAAAATATGTAGGTACTTTACTGTAACGCATTCCTGTTTAAGAGTCCTAGATTAGTTAGAAAAGTTTGGGAATTTTAAAACCTGATAACATAATCAATAGTTGTTATTTTTATATTTTGGCCACAGAATTTTAGACAAATATTTTGTACTCTAAACATAAACACGGAATAGGAAGTTTTGTATTTAACTTATCCGTCCCTTAACAACTTTTACAGATCCTTAAAAAATCCAGCGCATAAAGAAGCTACCTTGCACACTAGTACCTACTAAAGTGTCGAGTTTGTAAACCCAGTGTTTAACCTTTTTCGAAATACCTACTACTAAGTATTTTTTTTTTCTTTTTTTAATATATCATGTAATTAATGTCATTTTACTTTTATTTTTTGTGTTGACACTAATTTTTTTTTTCGTTTTGTGTGCTAATGCAATGGTTTTTTGATCTCGACAGTGAATATTTAATAGGCAATAAATGAATATAAATATAAACCGTAGAAACAACGTATTTCAAAATACCTTTTAAATACACTAAAACACGTCATTATCACTTTAGGGGTTTATCATTAAAAAAGATTCATATTTAATTTAAAAAAATCACATGTTTTTCTCTTTCCGCGTTTATGAGTCAGCTAATTGGAAATTAAATAGGTAATAGTGTATGGATAACTTTGCATGTATAACATTACTATATAATTTTAATTTTTAATAGATAATGTTAAGTATCAAACTTAAATCCGTATAGACAACTTACTCAAGATGTATTTAGCATGTATATTTGTATGGAACCAAAAAAAATATCCAAAGCTCTCTACGAATCTTCGATAATGGGTAAAGGCTGCGGTGACACTACTTAACGTAAATTATGCAAAAATATTCAATAACATGCCTCCTTAAAACTGCACAAGATGGATTTTCGAAGAGTAAAGCTTCTTAAATTGCTAGCATCAAAGTTGGTAGAAATTGTGGAGGCCATTATAAAATGCATTTTGTCTAGGAAGCTCGGCAGTAGCGAGATGGCAGAGAAGGAGCGTAAGTAATATTTCAGCTTCTATATGTGGAACATTTTCTCTTAGCATAATGTCAAAGGCGTAGCTTTTGCGTATTAATAATTAAATTAGTTAAATAACTAACCTGGTAAGATCTAAAACGTACATTTGAGTTCATTTAGTTTACTTATTTGTGAATTAGTATAGTCATCTAATATGTAAGTATTAAATTAACTAGTTATGAGCTTATTCTGTAGTCATAAAATGTATCTGAAATATAAACAGAAGATAACAGAAACAATCAGAAGTCTACAATAACAGAGGCGTGTATATTTCGTTCGCTACTTAAATCGTATAATGTCAACTTAATCCAATCTTTAAAAAAAACGTAAATTTGTATGAAGTAGCCGTACAATTCTCTGCTCATTAATTTAATTAGATTATTACTCCATGTGTAAAAAAATGTACATTAGGTCCAACAAAATAGGACTAAAAATAACAAGGATAAATCTTGTGAATGTAAAGTTGAAAATGCATGTCTAATATCAAAATCCGTATTTGTGCTTAAATGATTTTAATACACCTTTTAAGAAAATTTTAACCATCGCAAAATGGATTGCTCAAATATAGACGAGAGAAAGAAAAAATAACTAATTTGCTATAAATAGCAATCTATAGGATACTACTAACGTATAAATGGTGCCTATAAATCCAGCTACATGTGAAGATGATAGCATTTATTATGGGTCTCCCATTAAATACTGAACACATCCGCTGTTTTCTTTTCCGGCTGAATGCAGTCTTGTCGTTAGAAAATCCGGTAAAGCTTAGAAACCGAAAGTTAAATAAATTACTAGTAGATTGTACAGGTTTCTAATCAAGTCTTATCTATCGAAATGCTAAGCTGTTTTAACATTATTTAAGTAAATACATTGATTCACTAACTATTGAATACCATACCATTAGTATTTTTTTAAGTCAGACCAAATAGTAGTCATACTTACGTGAAATTATTTTCAATAGATAACAAGATAGTGAATAGTGAATAATAGTATTATTTGCTACAACATGGGTCGAATTTATTGATGCTACCCTACAGTGTGTCAGTGCCATCTATCTATAGTAGGTAATAATTGTGCAAATATCAAAAACTCATTATATTATTATTTTTTTTGAAACACGTTAACTTTTTATTTATATTTAAGTAATACTTGTATTTATTTGTGTTATGCTATATTAAGAATATATAACGCATTAAGTAATTTGACTTATTTATCGTAACATTTATATACTAAACAATAACTAAAGATTAAAATAATTGACAGTTATACATGAAGTAGCGTATCGGTAAGGGTATGTTTCATATGAATTTTCATCTAACAAAGGATGAGTGAGCCATAACTATTAAGGTAAGCAAATATGAATGTTCATTAAACAGGGGTGCTGAAAAGCCACCAAGATGATGATGGGGTGAACTCGTAACAGTCCTCAGGAATATAATAAATAAGGATACGAGTTAAGGGCTACCTTCATTGTTGTTTCCTTAACGGGCCGTCTTATGTCCCTCTTAATTAATTTGAAACTTTCTGAAGTCTCCAGTGGCGCGGCAATTTGAATAATAGCATAAATAGGGTGCTGTCTCTTAATTTTAATCGCAAATATTATATTGAACGTACTTGAATCTATATAGCAAAATGCTTTTCTATGAAATTGTTAATGAATAATTAGTCCAGTTGGTAAAGGTCAAAATACTTCAAAAGCAGGGTTCGCATGATAAACGTATATCAATTGTTACACATCAGATAGATATATATATATATGTATATATATATCATTTAAAATTGATATTAATATGATAAAAATCATATCTACGAGTACGTCAATTGAATTCGACGTTCGACAAACAAATACAAGTATTAAAGTGTAGACAACCTTTTTTTCGCTCATGACCCGTGCACCCACCAGTGGGTGCAGGGGGAATTCTTACTTACCCGTACACCCACTGTATCCTACCAGTGGGTGGAAGGGGAAATCATGTAAACTAATTATAAATAAAAATAATGTTAAGGATTAAGGACCCGTTTGAGTGTCAAGATTTTAAAAATATCTATCATAATATTTTATTTGTTTGAAAACTTTGAATTGTATAAATTTTTTTTTTAGTCTGTAAATGAGTGAAGACTTGTCTTTTTTTTTAAAGCATTTTTGAGCAATCGAAAGCTGTTGAATTTTTTACTATAGAATATAAAAAAATTACAAAATAACATTTTTTGTACTAGGAGTTCTTTTTGTACTAAAATGTTTTTGACACCTTTCACCAAAAAAGGGTATTTTCAAAATTTTTTTTTTCCTAAGAAGAAGGGAAGATAAGCGGTAGTGCGATACCAACCAAAACTGATCTTTGTGGTTTTATAATAAATTAGCTGTTGCCCGCAACGTCGTCTGCGTGAACGCTATACTATACCATCACTTTTTGTGAACGAAATCATAGCGCGATCTAATTCGACGCCAACGCCATCTAGTTAGCAAAAAGGAAACATTTTTAACAATTATAACACATCTAAGTTATGACTTTTTTAACATAAAATAAATGGCTATGTGTGAGTAGAATAATTAATAATTAAGAAGCAAGTCAAATATGCGTCGTTTGAATACACGTTGTTACAGAATGAGTTGAAGAAATAAAGGTTCACTGCTCGTTTCCCGTAGGTGATAGCGTGATAATATGTAGCCTATATGTTGACCCGACTTCTTAATAATATTCGTGCCAAATTTGAAGTAAATCCATGCAGTACTTTTTGAGTTTATCCCGAACATACATACAGACAAACAGACAAAAATTCTAAAAACTATATTTTTGGCTTCGGTATCGATTGAAGATCACACCCCAAGTATTCTTTTAAAAAAATATTCATTGTACAGTTTTGACTTTCCTACCATTTTATTATATGTATATAGATAGTACCTCCACTAATTGCTTATAAAAAAAATAGCTGTTTGAGGTTTTTTAGCAGTACATTACTATAATGATTGAACTATAATGTGTTTAGCAGAATGTATAGTAAAATTATTAAGTTTGACATTCAGATAAATATAATTTGAAAACCTTTTTACATACAAAGGTAACTAATTACATTAGTATCTAATAAACAATACTTTATGAAATTTTTTTGATAAAATCTATACTTACTGAATCTCAAAAGAGTGTTAAAGAGGTATTAGTACGTTAAAGAGGTAGTAGTAGTAGTAGTGGCGTAGAATTAGTGCATATAAGATATTCCAAAAAATACAAAGAGTTAGCTAAAGAATGTTATTCTTTTTGTTGTAGTTAAAATAGAAAAGTATCTAAGTGCAGCCCTGTTCTCAATGTTTTTTAGTCTGTTCGAACATCACGCGAAAACTACCAAATGTATTGAAATGAAGTTTGGTAGGTTAACATTGGAGCCAGAATTACACGTAGTTTGCCCAGAGATGAAAACTCATGAATCAACACGGGGACTTAACTATTTTAAAATAATATATTGAATTTATTCTTTACCACGACAAGTTGACTACCGATATTGATGATAACTATCCTCTCGGCTAGAATTTAAATTATTTATAGTGTATTTTTTTAATTATATTAAAGCCACTTGCATGATTTGACTTACTGAAACAGCGAGTAGTTAATATTTGTACCTGAAAGAAAAATGACCAGATATTAATAAAGTTTATAAAAGCAAAAAGTACATTACATCATTTTGGCCTGAAGGCGGCGGCAGTGGCGCTATGTTGGTTTAGTGCTAAAAACGTAAATCATAATGATTAAAAAACACTGAAAACCTGAAATATACCTTCATATCTCTTCTCTTCTATGATAAAACTGTAAAAGAGCTGCCTGCGACTGTCTTCACTAGAGATTTTTAAGTAAAACCGGCCACTTTATATTATTATGTTTAATTTATTGCATATTATTCGCAAGTTTAAACTTACTACAACTATTATTACTGGACGTTTAAGGCAAGGGTTCTTATGAAGTTAGTGCATCTGTTAGCATAGAAATTTGGTAGTCCGTATCTTTTATTGTATTGAGTTAGAAACGCAAATGTACATAGGATTTAAGGACATAGATATTTACATCGCCTGTGTGATATTACTTTACTGAGCCTTTTTTAAACAAAGAAAAAAAAAAATCTGCAATTTTTATTTTTATTTTCATTACATCTATAGTTTGTGACAGGTAAAAGTAAATTTGAATTGTATAAAAAGGTATTTAATTTGTACTCAGATAATATAACAATTGAAGTAAATTATCGTAATTTGTCAATTTTCTTAAGTGAATTATTTTCGAAATTTTTATTTTTATCCGAAACCTATTTTACTAACGTTTATTTGTAAAACTTTAATTTATACTACACTTACCTCGACAATGTCGTACCGAAATGCCAGACAGTTTCCCGCATGCAACACAGCGCTGTTTGCACTATTATTTATTTTGTGATAGCGCTGCATGCATGTAAATTCACAGGTTTAAATAGTGCAATCGTCAAGTGCATTCTTGAAAAGTCCTTTGTTTTTTCGTACTTCTATACTATGAGTTGAAAAAGTTTTGAATATCTTTACGTCTATACTGAGCAAAATTTTTTTTAAAATTTAGAAGTATGTCACGATGCAAGTGAGCTCATGAGTGTCATACAACATACTTGAAGGACAGTGTCTACTTGCATTATCATGATCAAAATATTGTTCATCTTTAAGGAATATAATGGTTTTATAAGTTTGTAACACATTGGATTTATTTTTCCAAAAATAAGAACTTAGTTCATAGGCTTCTTCTGGCTAAAAATTAAAAAAAAAAACTGTAAAGTTAAAGGTACTTGTAAGGTAATGACAATTACAATAGATAGTGCGTAATAGACACTGTTAAGATGCTGAAATCGGTTCAGTAACGGCTGCTTCATGATCAAGTGGGTTAAAAAAGATTACAGTCTGAATGTTTTAAAAGTCAACTATTACAGTACAGGTATTTATAGCGCTCCTTTCTAAACATGACTAACAAAGTTGTTTTAAGCCGGTTAAAAGACTATTACGTCACGGGTGTTAGGAGCACACTTGTTAAAGTTAGTTTGTAACTTAATGGGTATTATATCACCCGATAATAATACAAATTTCTATAAAATATTAAACATTTCATATAAACGAATTTCTTACTTAATTTTGACAAGACTTGGTATAGGAATGAATATCTTGGTCTGCAGTGTGACAGTGTTCTATTTAAATTTATAGTTCAAAAGTCATACAGGATTTTAATTTTTCATACAAATGATTCCAGATAAGATTAAAAGTTTTTTTGAGATTCTTAAAACATAAGCATAATTTTCTGCCACAATATTTGAATATTTAGATAACTTACTTACTACGTACACTTAATCAATAACGAATTTAGAATAGATATTAAAGTCAATTGTTGTTTTTGTATGCCTTTGGAATACACATTGTAGGTATGTAGATAATATGTAGCCACCTTGTATGTAGCCAAAATATTTTTTTTTCTTATTTCTTTACCTATAATTTGTTAAAAAAAACTTTTCGTTACCAAGTCTAGATTATTTAATTTATTACTCTTTAAATATTCCGTACGCATTTAAAACCTTAATTAATAAATTAACTAATATTTAGAATTTTTGTAATTATTTTGCGTCAGTGAATTCAACGAAAAAAACAACACCCAAACCTATATCTACCAATAACTAAAGACTAAAACTGAACGCTTCCTGGCGTCACGCCAGCAACAGCAAAATAACTTTCAGCAAACTAGATAAAATATACTCGTAATAAGATGGTTTTGTCTGGATCGGTAGAGTAACCAAATAAGAGGTGCGGTACATTTATTGCAGCTGCTGAATTTGGAGCTCTACTACGGAAGGAAAATGAAAACGTGTTGATGAAAGTCGAACACCTGACATGTTATAACTATTAGTCAAGATGGCTTTATTTATTGTTTTGTTTAAAATATTGACAGCTGTGATGAAATGGGGGGGTTTTTGGTCATTGTGAAGTTGGACTAGGATAGTAAGTACCTACAAAATTTTAGTTCAAAAGGTATTAAAACATAACAATTTAAAAAAAAATGTGTTTCTAAAAGTCAACATTCGCTACATAAGAATATACGATTAATACATGGCACTTTATGTCGTTGACTTTTAAGACCATTATAATGCCGATTCTATAAGTGATTTGCAGTTATTACGGATTTAGAATTTCGATACCATACTTCTTTAACTGACTCAATCAATTATGGTATGTCGCGAGCCAACATTAGTGAGTTAACGGTTACATACTTGTGATTAGAGTTTTTTATTGTATATATTTGGATAAACAAACAATGTACACAAATATAACTTAAATAAAGTAATTAACAATAAGTTGTAGTTGTAATTTACAATTATTGTGTCACCTGCACCGTTTATCACAGGTTATTTAGGTAAAAAAAATATAGACGAAGTGGCGTACGTATACAAAAACAATAAATCCAATGTTGTGCAAAATAAGCACATAAATTATACATAAATACTTGTTATTTTTCTTTTATATTTTTTTTTTTATTCTTATAATCGTTTAAATGGGAATGTGAATGTTTGTATGTCTGTTTGTTACTCAATCACGCCGCAACGGAGCATCCGATTGAGCTGAATTTGGCACAGAGATAGTGCGATATGACCTGGTTGTAAATAACTTATGTGCCTTACGATCGTGAGTTATTAAGGGTACTTTGAGGTGTATCATATTTTTTTTGTATGATACAATCATATCTGTTGCGACATATATCGTAGAACATCATTGTTTCTAGCTGTGACCGCCTTACTGTGAGTTTAAGTAGATCGTACTCCTTGAGAAGTTGTTTATACGGCAAATAACCGCAAGAGCATCAATAATGCATAGTACCTAAGTATTTTTTTAGACTTTTTCAATTGTATCTATGTATTTATTGTAAAGCGGGTTCTATGCAGGTACAGAATATTCAAGTTGACTGCGAGCCAGTGATTTAAAAATGTGTAGATAAGTAGAGGGGCGAATTAAGTTAACACATGAGCATAATACAAAATCATAAAGTTTATATGCCTTGTTAGTTATGTTGTCTACGTGTGCATTAAGATATAGCTTACTGTCAAGTGTAACTACGAGGTCTCTTATGGACTCAACGCGTTCGATCCGAGTGCCACATTACGTTACATGTATGGGTAATTTATAGTAGTTCTTGTCTTGGTAAACGTAATAAATTTACATTTATTTATACTTAAACTTAATTTATTTTCTATACAATAATTTGAAAAGCGATCTAAGTCCAGTTGGAATTTATTATGGTCGTCAATATTGTTTAAAATGTGAAAATTTTTAAGATCATCAGCGTAGAGAAGATTACAAAATTTAAAACAGTGGTGAACATCGTTAATAAAAAGTATAAATAGTACGGGTCCGAGAATAGTCCGTGACCGTTGATAGCTACTTTTTGTGTCCGATTGGATATGTAGGATTTGAACCAATGCCATAAGTTGCCACGAATACCATTAAAAGCTAGTTTTTCAAGTAATAGTTTATAATCCACTCTGTCAAAAGCTTTTTTAGTTGTATACACTGTCTGTTTGATTAAGTGTATCCAGTCCTTCAAAGAGGTATGTAACATATATGAGTAGGTTTGTGGATGTCGAACTGCGCTTAACAAAACCATGTCGTCGCTCATTTATGATGCTATGTTATGAAGGATAGACTTCATTGTGGACTAGCTTTTCAAAAACTTTTGACAGAGTGGGTAATATTGATATCGGGCGATATTTTTCTACGTCGTTTTTTGGCCCCTCTTTATGGACTGGCACAATACGTGCCGATTTCCAAATAGGAGGGAAAACCCGGAAGGGGTCAAGCAAAGATTAAAAACAAATTATGATCGCTGACAAATTGCAAGTGCAGTAGATTTAAGAAACATAAGAGGTATCTTAATCAGTGCCAATACCTTTAATTATATCTAGTCTAAGTAATTTCTTATAGGTTGAGGGGAAGTGAGAGCTTTTATTACACCTCTTTTCTTTAAAAGATACAATCACAAAGAATGTTCGGTGGCGTTGGACTCTATTTATATCATCAAATTAGGAAGGAACAAGAGGGGTCACAACATTTTTCTTGAGCTTCCCCTTTTTATAGACAAAAATGTCATTTGGAAAAAAAATCTCAAGAACTTTCTATTAAATTACAACTGTTTTAGGTTTTGTTGCTCCATTAATTCGAATTAGTTAAAATCATCTGTTTTTTTTAAAATCTGTTCTGTTCTAGAAAATTAAAGTAACTATGAATTACGTTCCAACAATATGTTTGTACCTACCAAAGCAAGTAATAAATTGGTTACTTATGTTTGTAATATTACTTATTACGTGTCAACGTGTGTTTTTGTGTGAGCTAGCTTATGAACATGAAGATGAAGCGGATCGTTAAGACACTTTTAACGATACCACTTATTCTTCAGATTATGAAAGATAGTTAATTAAGTATCAGGGAACAGATGAATTTACATACGTACCGGTTAAAACATAAAACTTTCTCCTTGTCGTCGTAGTCTGATAAAAACTGTTTAAAATATTGCAAACAAATAAAATTTAATTATCATATGTAATAAAATAGATTTTTTTTATGTACACTAAAAATATTAAACTTCTAAAAAATTACCACAATGATCACAGGGCCTTATCGGCATTTATTTCTTATAGATTCTAAAAAAGCATTTTACGGTAGTGCAAAGCATTATACTACCCTCACTATAATTTGCATCCCGCTAGTATTGCACGCGTTATTATTAGGGTTAGCAAATATGAATGTTCATCAAACAGGGGTGCTGAAAAGCCACAAAGACGATGATGGGGTGAACTCGTAACAGTCCTCAGGACTATAATAAATAAGGATACGAGTTAAGGGCTACCTTCATTGTTGTTTCCTTAACGGGCCGTCTTATGTCCCTCTTAATTAATTTGAAACTTTCTGAGGTCTCCAGCGGCGCGGCAATTTGAATAATAGCATAAATAGGGTGCTGGCTGTTAATTTTAATTGCAAATATTTATGTTAAACGTGCCTAAAACTGCAGGAAAATGCTTTGGCTCGATAATGTGGACGTATAATATATTGAAGTAAATATTTTGAAAGGAATTTGAATGTTAAGAAAAGCTCGTTTTCGAACCCTTTTTCGTAAAGTAGACAGACCGTTGTTTGCATAAAATGAAATATGAATTTGTTTTGCTGTTTACAGTAAATTTAGAAATAGGAAGTTGATGAAAGGTTTTAGATAGTAAAATGATAGGAGTTTTCTAAAAAATAAAGCTCAAGTAAAAAGCAGAATATTATTTTTACTTGAGCTTTATTTTTTCGAAAAACACTTGTGATAGTGAAAGTGTAAACTGACAGAATGAAATTATAGAGTCTATTGCAATTATAAAGTTTGTAGGTGTTTTCATACAAAATATGTAGTTGATTTACAGTAAAGTTACGATTGTTTGTTAATTTCAAAAAGATTTTGGGTTACCTTCTAGCTGGCGGTTAATCAGTATTGTATTTAGGTTTTGTATTTAGCAATTATTTCATATTTTTTTGTTGACGATTCAAAATTGAAATATTTATTACCTACATAATTTTCCCTTATATTATATACTTTTAAAAGTTATCGTTTTGTAGTCATTTTAAAATTTCTATATATTGAATAATAATTTATTGTACAATACAATAAAAAACATAATCAAAAGTAAACCTTTGTGTACAAAGGCGAGCTTATCCCTTAAAAGAGATTTCTTACAGCATTACACGCAGAGAAGTAGGAGGCAAACAGTATAACTTTATTGATAAATTAATTACAACTATTACTGTAAAGAAAGGAAAAAAAATGTCGATGACAAGGCTGAACTGAAATTGGCATAAGTATATAGCTGTTATCATTTCGTTGGAATTAACATGTTAGAGTCAACAAACTGGTTGCCTTATCTGTAAAAAACTACATGTAGGTAATTAATAGCCTTGTACCGTACCGTACCACAACCTATATACCATCTCTCATGGCTTTGTGATATTGTTTCTAATTAACAGCCTGGCAGTAACTACCGCACGAGCAACTTCCCTTTGCCTGGAAGTGGAAGGTGGTCAATAAAAAAATTACGCCTTAATAACCTACAATCTCGAATTTTAAATAAAATAGTTAATATTTCAGTTCAGCACCCTTAAAAACCTAACTGAGAACTGGTTGGTCCAAATAGTTGCCAGTGTCGCAAATTAATAAAATCTCTTTTATAACCCGCATCATGCTATATGTGATTGCTTTACGTATAAAAGCAAGCAAGCGTTAAGCTGAAATCGACGATATTATTCTCAAATAGAGTTCATTTTTATGTGACAAAAATATCTTTTAAATTGAAGAAAGGCTTAACGAAAAATCAACAATTAATTTGATTTAAATAACATAAGTCTTAAGTCTTGTTAATTTGCTATTTATTATGGTAACTAACTTCATATTCTACGTTGGTAAGAAGTTGGTTCTAGTTAAATAATGCGTAAAGGGATGTTAGGTTTTTCCAGTTTGAAACTTGCAATAGGTCAGTGGAATCGATTTTAAAAACGAGCATAAAACAGCACATTTGGGTAAGGCACAGCTTTAAATTAATTACAAAAGCGATTCAATATTTTGGCGTAAGCAGGTAGGTTCACATTCTACCGCTGAAGGAAACGGCCAGCTGAAAGTCAAACTTAAGCAATTAAGGTTTAGTACATGTAGCCAAGTTTGCTTGCTTGCGGTTTGTGATAAACCGCTGAACAAAGTTTGCTTTCGAACTTTGCTTTTTGTTATTTACATGTTTTTCATATTCACACACACATGATAAATAAATTTGTTTTTTTTTATCTGAATCATAAATGAAACACATGTTTTTTTCAGAATTGATCAAAGTTATAGTAATACCTATACTTCATACACAAGTTTTACAGGGCTAGCTTTATTAAAAGCATTTAAAAGGTTTCGAATTTTAGCCACGTATAAAAGTGAGTGCAACAAATAGTTTTTATTGAGTCAAGTCGCAAGGCATCTGTAAAAAGTTTTTTTTATGCAGCATGAGAATGAGTGTGATCTTCTTTGTAATTTTATATACCTTTTTACTTAGGATATCTACTAAGCTATAGAGGAAATAAAAGCAGCTCCCATAAATATTGCACGGCGTGCGTGCGGCCGATGTTTAGCGTATGTACTTGGCTTGCGCACTACCCTGCTTGTAGATATAGACTTCTATTTGCCTTCTTACCAGTAGCCAGTAATACTATATCGTCATTTTAGTGTCAAACACAAAGTAAAAAACACTCAAGTCGCATGTTCGGCCCCATATGGAGTACTGCTGCCATCTCTGGGCGGGTGCACCCAGATACCAGCTTGGCCCTTTTGAAACGGTTTAACGACGGGATGTGAGAATTGTCGACGCTCCCAAACTCACTTGCCGTATTGAACTCTTAAGTCTGAGGAGAGACTTTCCCTGTGTGAGTTCTACCGCTTGTACAATGGGATGTGTTCTAAGGAATTGTTCGAAATGATGCCCACGGCTACTTTCTACCATCACACCGCTCGCCATCGGCAGGGAATTCATTCTCACACTTTAGAGCCGAAATGGTCGCATACAGTGTGGTTTCAGAGAAACTTCCTCCCGCGAACGCTTGGGTTGCGGGATGAGCTCCTCTGCCAAGGTTTTCTCTAAAGACTACAGTATGGGGTTCTTCAAGAAAGAAGTTATTGGATTTTTGAAGGGTCGGCAACGCGCGAGTGATACCCCTGGTGTTGCAAGCATCAGGAGGCCACGGTGACCGCTAACCATCAGTCGGACCGTGTGCTTGTTTGCCACCTTAGTGGTATAAAAATAAACTTACCTCAACTTCACTAAGTCAACAACATGCCTCATCGAATTTAGACCTTTATTTGTACTTTACACTGAATTAAACCATTAAAAATATTTTTTGAAAAATAAAAAAGCATATTAATGCTATACCTATGCTACACTAGCAATTCAAATATTAGTGTAACTGTAGCGTTGAAACACTTAAAATCACTTCTTATTTATCACCACAATCAAACACGTCACAAAACATAGTAACTGAGCACATCTCATACCTTATGA
The DNA here is from genome assembly GCA_946406115.1 of Apoda limacodes. Lineage (NCBI taxonomy): Eukaryota > Metazoa > Arthropoda > Insecta > Lepidoptera > Limacodidae > Apoda > Apoda limacodes. Next base: position 10,325,374 of record OX291558.1, read on the forward strand.
ACAGACTTCACTCATACTAGAGATTTCTTAGGAATTTCGCACAGAACGCTGATTTTATCACAGTCGAGTAATTAACCGAGAAAATGAACAAACTAACTGAAGTAGTTTTTACAACTCCTATCACCGAGTGACAGGTGTTATTTTCCTCTACTTTATACGTATTTTAATTGGTAGAATAATGTAAACGAGGGCTTGCGACTGGCATGTCGCCCTCACGCAATGTCTGCCGATGTACTGATGGTATTAAAATAAATACGCGTTTATCAAAATCTTATTGCAAACGGAAGGTGTCATGGTATTTATAGGCAGGCCGATATCAATGAAATGAGTAAAACGTATTTATTTTACTTAATTTGAACTGACGAAAACAATGTTGATGAAAAACCTTTTTGCTTTTTCTGATTTAGATACATTAAAGAAATATGTGTTCTTAATAAATACAGTGCAACAAACTCTTCTTTTGAACTTTTTCAAACCTTTTGAATTTGGGTGTTTCGTCGTTAGTTTTCATTTTTGACCACCGGGTCAGAAAAGTCTGTTACACTATACAAGTGTGTTAGAGTACACCTACTTATAATTTTAGTTTTTTAATAATATACCGTGACTGCTTACCATCTGGTGGACCGTTAGCTTATTTGCCACCTTGGTGCAAATAGGCTATCTGTGGAAGTCTGGGCAATCTATTAACTACGCCCCCAATAGAGGGGCCTTAGGACCTTTTAGATATCCGAGGCACGTACTGATAGATTCTGATGATGAGATCACCAGTAGGCTCAAAGCTCAAGCGCCTTCTGCGCTCGCGCCCGCGAACACAGACTATAGTAATATATACAGAATACGTCGCCGCCGGCGGCGACGGAACACTAGACAGTTTAGTTTTCAAACACACACTCGAGCGCGCGGGTATACTAGGTTCACTAATATACTAGGGCGCTTCGCCTAGTTAGATTTAAATAATAAAAGGCGAGGGCTGAAGAGTTTCTTGCCGTTTCTTCTCTTCATAACGCCTTTGCTATTTTCCGAAACGGCGATAAATTTTAGTCCGATACAAATTTAGTGTTAAGAGCGGTTGTCCAAGCCGAGGTTCGTGTCCAGGACACCCTTGCGCAAACCGCCCCAACTTTTCGCTGAAGAGTGCAAACAGCACCGCAGCAAAAGTTAGTCCGCGTGTAGTTCTAAAGGCCATCTGCGGCCAACAACAGTAGACAGTAGTTAGAAAAAAAAAGGTGAAGATTAGGTAGTTTATAATAAAATAATTTCTCGATGGAAGCAAGTCGCGATACCACTTGCCGATAGGTGATCAATAATTTTAAAAAAGTGCGGTGACCGTTAACTTATGTATAGATGATGCAAATTTACAAGAAACAATTGAACAACTAGGAAGTAAAATTTAATGTAAAAAATATATATTTTTATGTAACGAATCGTGTTTCTATTATTTTATTTAGAACTGAAATTATTCACAAGTCATACAGTACATATACATATAAAAGTATTTGTCCTATCATGTTAAGTATGTGGTCAACAAATGCAGTCATGTGTGCACAAACCGTCGGGGCTGATGACGCCAGGTGGTGTTCTACGGATATGGTTCGAGGTACCGGAGCGTAACGATGCGTCGACCAAACTTTATGGCTTTCAATGTATTATTTATAATTTTATATTATCTCGACACGTTATCCATAAGTGACAAGTCTCTGTATATATGTATTGTGCTTATCATATGTATGTTGAGTTTGTCAGGTCCTAAAATGCGACAGTGACAGCCTAGTTTGTAGTAAGGTCATCGGCAACCTTAAGAGGATACGATTCGCTTCGCTTCGCAGCGTGCTTCATACAAACGAATTTTGACACTTACCATTCAAATACCACAAAATTTTAAACAAGTGTTCTAGAAATAAATATCTAGGTCTGGAAGGTGACAGTTTTTTATTTAAACTATACGAATTGTTTAAAAGTTTTACAGGATTTTTTATACAAATGGTGTCATGTCTACAAAATTTCATAGAGTTTGATCAGTAAATGTCGAAAACAAGTGGAAAATTCGTTTGTATAAGGAGCGCTGCGAAGCGACGGGAATCATATTCTCTTAAATACATGCTTTCACTCATCGTGGATCGTTTAAAAATATATTTTATTTGATTAGAAGCAAAATCGACATAAAAAAAAATTATAATATCAGCATGATATATAAGATATACTTGAGCTTACCTTTAGTTCGTAAATTAAAAAAAAATATAAAACGTTAAAAAAAATTTATACCTTAACTAAATGTAGACAAACAACGTCTGTGCAAAATTTTAAGTCAACAGAATTTGTAGTTGCTGAAATAAAAGCTCTGAAATACAGGCTCAACTGTTGTTGAACAGGTCTCTTTTCTACTAAAAAAATTTCGAGACTGTGTGTGAAACGGCTCCAACAATTTTCATGATTTAGCTAGGTTTCATTTTTTGAACACGTCCGTCGTTTTATTCGTGTTATTAGGATAAACTGAAAAATATGACTCCTCTACATCTGTTGGCAAGTACTAATACTTTTGTTTTTGCCGACACAGCAACACTAAAGCTACTTGGCAATAGATGGCGTTGTTACAAAAAAACGAGCAAAGCTCGGTCCCCAGGTACTATCTAATTATATATTCAAAACCTCTTCAGGCCACTAGTTTAATAATTTTGTAATATTGTTCTACCCAGCTTGTATAGTGGTATAATGAGCTACAACTTCGATAGGAAAAACTTTCGTACTTACATAATATTAACAAAGGTTTCTTTTAGGTTGCGTTTGAATCACGAGGCGAAACAATGGATTGCGAAATGTAAAGGTCAATGTATTAACAATGGAAAACGTCTAATTTTGACTCATTGTTAACACAACTTTAAAATATTTCAAACTACTCTTATCCTTCGGGCAAGCTCGCGTTTTAAATCGTTCACAAAAATATAACTGTATTATAGGAAAGGAATTTTAAAATTATCATTGACTATTTCTCTTCAGCGATATATCTACATATTTTATTTTAATTCTATTTGTATCCACACTTCGAGTCGTGGACGTGCCTAAGGAATTTCGATATTTTAAACTCGACGCTTGTACGATTCCATGTTTGTTGTTTCAGGAAATATTTGCCGGATTTTTATATTAAGAAGAGGTCAATGACTTTGATCTCGATTCTCAAAAGTATCAAAAATATGAATAAACTAGGTACTTAGAGGTGTAGTTTTGATAGCTAAGCTGGGAACGTTTGACATGTGGGAAACAAAAATTTAGGAAATACATTATAGTATAATATACTTACTATAATATACTACAATATTATAATATTTCATGACTTTGACTAAAAGATAAAAATTCATACTCCGTCGTCTCCGTGATTCAGTGAGTGATAACCCGACTGCTGAATTGAGGGGCGTGGCGTTCGATTCCCACACACGACACATATTCATTATTTGCGTTTGTCTTGAAACTAGGTGTTTTCTATGTAGGTAGGTATCTATTTACAAAAAGTATATATAAGTATTTGTACCGTTGTCTTCTAGGTATTTATTAGCACAAGCTTTGCATAGTTTGGGAACTGACAGCGCTGTCTGTAATGTCCAATAAATTTTAAGTATTAATAAAATAACCCTAATATGTATTTCTGAAAGTCTGTTTTTGTTTAACGTCGCTGAAGAAAAACTAATTGAGCACATTATTCAGCGTGGAGTTTACGTCTGCCATTTTTCATCTTACTTTATTATGCAAATTTAAAAGTTTTAAATGACTATTAAGTAAAATTTCAATGAACCAAACCTAATAGTTAAGTTTGTATGATCTGTTTATGAATGGACGAGTTCATTATTGTACAGTCACCTTGAAGGCAACTAGACCGGTGCGCCCGCAAACCTGGTGTTTGGCAACTACGTCAAGGCCAATGACCTTATATAATGAACCAACCTGTGCACAGCATACATTATTAACGAGAGCACATAAAAGTGCCCATTATATCATTACAATAACAAAATACGAGCTGGTTTCCCGCGGTGTTACCCACGCGTTTTTTCCATCCTATATAAACACTTCCCTTCTACAGTCTAGTTTAAAGGATTGACTTTCACCCTATTTCTAGTTTCTGTAGACCTCTAATGTAACCTCGAAACCGCTCAAACAGCTTTGTTTCTTTGCGTAAGTAAAAAAATCCATATAAGGAAAGCCAAAGAACCAAAGCTCAAGCAAATAGTTAGCAATCTTCATGTCTTTATGGACAGACTATGTCGCTGGTCAACTGATGACCGATGAGGAAACAATATTGTTATTGAAAATTAGTGATTTTGCGATTCGAATCGATTAGTTCTTATGGTTAGCAAACCAGCAGGCTTGAGCCGCTAAAAGACTAGGTCCAGGCGGTTCAAAAATTGGCAGCCACCGTAAAAACTGAAATATAAGAAGAAAAATAGGGATGTTGAGCGAGTGGAGAAATATATAAAGTCCTTTCCTCAGTAGTTTATTTATTTATTTATATACGGGATATTTCCATTTCGTCATGTCATGTTATGGAATTTTGCTTTGGGGTAAGGCAGCTGATGCAGTCTTTATTTTGAAAACAGAGCACAATAAATTGCGACCTCGAATTTCTCTTAGGGAACTATTTAGGGAAATTAATATTTCAAATGTTCCTTGCCAATGTATCCACACTAGTATTAATCACTCACGCAAAATTAGAGGATAAATTATTTGAAATAAATGATAAATTGGTAGTTCTAAGATGTCGTCTTCAGATTGTACATAGCTCTTTTGCAATACAAAGTATATATTTTTACAGTAACATTTCAGAACATGTGGTTAGTTTTCCTTCAAATAAAATTAAAATTTATGTCAAAGATAGTTTAGTGAAAAAAAAAAACTGTTACAAAGTTGATAAATACCTACATAAATTATAAATATGCTTGGAAGAATTAGAATTGATTTGTATTGGTATTGGTGCATTTGTAATATTTTCTTAATTAATACATTGTATGTTACTCTTATGTTGTAACCTAGTGTAAGGCTATATTGTATTTGAATCTGAAGTCAAAAAATATATAAGACTAACTAGTGAGTTTCTTGCCGATTGTGCTCGATAAAATCATTCCGAAAATTAAATTAATAATTAAACTGACGATTTAAAAGCGCTGTCTATAAATCTATTTAAATAAATAAAAGTTAGAGTTTGAGTTTTATTTTCTACTATTGCCATGTTACTAATTTGTGATCGAATTTTTTATAAACTACTTTTTAGACAGTCGTGTAAAAAGTGACAAATGTAAATTGCACATCATTAGATTGGTTTTAAATGTAGGTACAGTCTTAAATTTAGGAAACTCCTTTTTTCAAAATGAATGCAATATTTTTTTTACAAAGTCATAGTGCTATGCGGATAAACAATGCGCCAACGCTAAGGAGACGAAAACAAATTTGACAAAACGGCTACTAGTTTTATTACCTTTCTTTATGCAACAGCTTAGAAAACATAATATAAGCAACATATGTTTTTAAATTGTTGCATTATAAATCGTGCCACACACAGAACCAAAAATAATAACTCATTTAATCAGTTAATCCATATCAGTAAAGAAAGTTAAAAGCACAGCAACGGTTTGTTCCCTTCCGTAGTTTTGAAACGTATAATAAACCTAATGAGATTTACAACTGTTATTCTAAACTAGAACCAGTTGATCTTAATTGATAATTTACGATAGTTTACGTTATTATATCCTTTTATAACGATGGACAATATTTTATATTAATTAATAATATATGTCAACTACAGTTAAGAAGTGAAAGAATTTGATTATAACTGGATATATTTGAATAAATATAAAACAACACGTCATGTTTTTAACTGACTATAAAATAAGATCACTGAAATCCGTATGAGTTAATTCAGTCAAGAAATAAAATTATAGTTTTTTTTTTATTATTAAGTGTTCTTTCTCATTACAATTTAATGCTTTGTAGTAGGTACAAAGAATAAAATAAACGTCCTTGTGCGAAAAGGACTGGCACAACGAAAGCTCCGTACTGGACAGCACTTTTAAATAATTTTTTTACGAAAGTAATAAACCGTTAAATTAGAATATTTAATTTAATTTTTCCCTGTAAAATTTAGGTATTTCTGTACATTTTTAGCAATAAGTCAAAAACAATATTCATTTCGCATATAAAATTGTAAAGTAATAGTTTGAGAATGTGTAAACTTATCTGATTCTTACGACACCATACCTGCCTGGGAAACCTCACTTGTACATTTCGCCCCCTATTTCAGTATACACCATTATCAACAAGTACTTAACTAAAAATATACCTTTATATTTTTTTACCTTTAAGCAAATGCAAAAAAATCTAACACCTCATTACTAGGTATGCACCTACCTGCTACTAAGCTGCAAATAAAAAAAAAACTGTGAGTGTCAGCTCCGACACACGATTGGAGTTACTGCGTAGTAGGTGCGGCGGCGCCACGGTGCTTTGTTTTTCTATTACCAAAGTATTTTGTTTAGATTGACATTTTTAAATTCGTAATATCTTTTGAATGGAAGGTCCGATTTCAATAATTCAAAAAGTACCTGTAGGTATTGAAACAGTCTTGAATACGAAATGATTTATTTGGATAAGGATTAATACAAAGGTATGGATAACATGGTATGATTTTGGTTGGCATTTCTATTAACTATAAAATATTTACAGAGATATGGCCCATTATAGTTTGACAGCTGTCATCTGAAATGAAGATCTTGATGAGATCTATCACTTTTGTAAGGAAACTACTAGTCTACGATCTATAATTACGGAGATATGGCCTTTTATGGTTTGACACCTGTCACCTGAAATGAAGATCTTGATGAGATCTATCATTTTTTTAAGGAAACTACTAGTATACAATCTATAATTACGGAGATATAGACTATAATAGTTTGACAGCTGTCATGTGAAATAAAGATCTTGATGAGATCTATAACTTTTGTAATGAAACTACTAGTCTACAATCTATAGTTACGGTACGAATCTGCAGTTAAATACAAATATACATATGTATATGTATACATTCATGTATATAAATATAAAATACAAAGTTGAAAAGTTAAAGTAGTTTCACTTCAAAAAATATAAAAACTAAAGCTGTTTCATTTGACCTAACATGTTTATTTTAAAGATTTATTGCTTCTTTACAAGGAAACAGAGCGGACATTCTAGGAAATATTACGTTACGGTTTCAAATAAATAAATCTTTATTATTTATTTTGATTTAACCAGCCGTTTGTGTAGTTTATTTATTCTTAGCCAGTTCTTTAATTTCAAAACATAAAGAAGTTTTTATAACTAACGTACCTAATATGATTCATCTCCGAAAAGGTGTTTCTGTTTGAATAGTAACAGGTTTTGTTTTAAGATAAAAGTAGACTTAATAATAAATAGACACTCATAATCGTTTATGTATAAAAAAATCAAGGTAGTTACATTTTGGAAGTTGATAAAATATTTAGTCGATTTGGAGGCTAATAAGTTTATCATTTGTTGCCATTCATTTAATACATCTCGCAAATGAGCAATGTGTTTTTTGGCCCAATTTTGATTATAAGCATTTCTTACTCATAAAGTATAATGTTAACTATAATTCTTTAATATCATACAACATACTTCAAAGTAAATGTTATAAATAAAATTGCGATCTTATCGCTGATGGGTAATCAATTCCAAACCATCTCCGTGTTGATTCTTTGTTTTCCTTTGAAAGCACGGAACCCTAAAACTGCAATGCAGGCAAGGAGCTAAATTTTCTAGTCGATAGATTTAACGATTACTAAGTCGTAGTCGTCAGACCGACAGATATCCAAGTGACATAACAAGATTTTTAAACCTTTTTGATCCCTAAGTAACAAAAAAAAAAACAATGTCTTATTAAAAGCTTCTCAACACAATACAAATAAAAGAAATGTAGAAAAATCTTTAATAATATCGAAAGGTTGACAAAGATTTCGCACATGTATTAACAAATGCGCTGACCTACATAAGTGTGCAAATGGTGAACGACCCATTCTGTAAACAATGGTAAAAAACACACATGTGTCGTTTCTCGATTTAGCTTTGAGTGGGCGTGATACAGTTCCATGTGAAAAGCAGTTGTTCACGGCACATTTTTAATAGAAATAATTTGTACGCTTTTTTGGTCAGGTTTCGTCTGGACTGGAGCATGCTTATTTAAAAAATGTCCTAAGATTATTAAGCGTAAAATTATTTTCGGTATATTATTCAGATAGGAGACTTAAATTGCAGGTAAACAGAGGTTAATGAAAGATACTTGAAACTCAAATAACTAATTTTTTATTTAATTCCAACTACATAAGGAGCATTAAATGTCAAAAAATTTAAAAATAAGGACTATACTAAATGTAAATAATATATCATGTAACCGCGATCTTGAAATCAAAGACTACAATACATTTCGATGAATTTTGGTGTACGGGATTTTTAAAAATAGTAATAACAATATTAATCGATAAACTTTTTATAAAAAAAAAATATGCGTTGGTACGAAAACTGCAATAGTTAACAATGATTTCAGGACACCAGGCCATATAGATATAATCATACTGTAGGTACGTCGAAATCTAAGTAATGTAAAAATAATACTTATATATTTTTACATCTTTGTAGGTACACTGACAAGCAATAGAAAAAAAAAAATATTTTCAAAGTGCCAATATCTCCTAAAATCCTCCTAAATCCTAGCTTAGCTTGATGAAGAAAAAAAAACAGTTTTATATTGCATATCTATGACTCCAAAAAGGCTAGTATGCGATAAGGTTTAGACCTAACCACCTACTGGCCAGTTTGAGGACAGAGATAAAAAAGTAAAAAATGTCAAGTTTTAACATTTTGGATTGCATTTGAATACTTTTATTTTCACATTGATATTTTCATATTGTTATATAAAGAAAATTAAATTCCAATTTCGTAAACCCACCTTAAGAGTTAATTTTTTGTACAAATGGTCCTATTTTGTTATTTTTTTTTGTTTTAATTAGGTGTTTTTTATGCGTTATTAAATACATCTGAATGTTTCTTTTAATCTTGCGTGGTTTCAAAAAGAAATAAAATAAGTAGTGGCTTTTTTAGGGTTCCGTACCCAAAGGGTAATTAGTGGAACCCTATTACTAAGACTTCGCGGTCTGTCCGTCCGTCCGTCCGTCCGTCTGTCACCAGGCTGTATCTCATGAACAGTGACAGTAAGATAGTTGAAATTTACAGAAGATGTATTTCTATTGCAGCTATAACAACAAATACTAAAAAACAGAATAAAATAAATATTTAAGGGAGCTCCCATACAACAAACGTGATTTTTTTGGTCGATATTGATAACAGCAACAGACGCATAAAATATTCACAGAATATTTAGTTATATAGTCACTCCAAAAATAAATAATTAAATTAAAATAAAACAAATATTTAAGGGGGGTCTCATACAACATACGTGATTTTTAGCCGTTTTTATAGATAATGCCGATTTTTTTATATTTCACGTGAGTGTATTAATTTTTGAAATGTATTCTTAGCTGCTGAAAAACAGTTAGTTTGCTATAGAAGATAATTAAATGAGGTTCAGGTAACATGTTAGATTATTTACATGATGATTACCAGCTAGTAGTAACGGCTTAGTATATATATATATATATATATATATATATATATATATATATATATATATATATATATATATGTTTTATTCGGAGAAGCTGTCGGCAAATGAAATGGATATATAATAACTACTTAAGGTATGATACAAAAGATTAAACAAACTATCATGTTTGAATGGCGGCTAAACCTTGATACTCATACCTACTGATTTGATTTCGCCGTTTATCGCGAAACTGCGACTGTACACAATGCAACTGGTATGGACGCAACAGGCGCGCGCGCGCATGTGATGTGGACGACATCTAATGGGCGTAGTCGGCAATCACGCGAATTAATACGCGCGTTAAACGCCTTATTTAAACAAGCTTTGTGAGATTTAAATTTAAAAAAAATCAAATAGTACAGCTAGTTTTTAAGCGAATCACCTTATCCCGAAGGCTTTATCTGGCGCAATCATTGATTTAATAAATCCAAAATAACGTTTAATCGATTAATCGATATTAAATCGTATTTCTGCTAATAATGTTTTTTTAGTAATATCCAATCGCAGGTTTTTGAATTTAATGATTAGTTTTAGTTTAAAATCCATTGGGGAATGTTAAAATCATTTAAAAGTTCAGTAGGGTGTAATTAGTTTGAGAATTAACTAGCTGTTTAACAGAAAAAGTTTAAGTCCATATTAAAAATAAATACAATGAAAAGAAATCCTGAAGGGGAGCTAGCGTTTAGCCTGGAGGGAAAGAAAAATGCCGCGTCGCCACTCGGGGGAAAATTATATACTCATCTCCTTACAAATAGATTGTAAAGGGTAGGGGTTTGTGAGCGTCAGACTTGTCAAATGAATATGTGGGGTAGCTAGACCTTGGGGCGATTTCAGTAACTGCACAAAGAAAATCCGACAGAGCCATTGAACCAAAAGTAATAGTTCTTGAATTGGTCAGATTTCTTTTTTAGAGGATTTTGTGGACTATAATCATTAATGTTAAGAGTGTACCTATGCAGTGAACGCCAACACGTGAATTTTGCGATGAATTAAGAAAGCTTTGTTTTATATAAGACTAAAAAGTTATTAAAAAACTGCTTATAGAAAATCAATATATTATTTTCTGCGAACGTCGTTTTGGAAACAAAACTTTGTCGAAACGTTTGTTGAAAAAGGTTTTTTTAAGACTATGGTTTGTTTTGAGGATTCTAAGATTAAAGTATTAAGTTTTTAGGGTCCAGGTAAAAACTAACAGCTTACTTGTCTGCTGGAGATCGACAAATAATCTTAAATTAGCATAAATCAGTCTGAAATCGATTATGAACAAGTCTTTTTAGATTCTTAGAAAAATAGCTTATTTATGTTACTTATGTCATATCTTTCGGTGGTAGGCCAGGGGTTTCCTTTCCACCTTGCGCTCTGAGTGGCGAAAGTTCGAGCCAGGCGTATATAAATGAGCCTTTTTCTTAATTTCTCAAATACATTGATTATTCACTCCACTGGCTTTTGTGTAAAGGAAAAAGTCGTAAGAACACCTGCATACTGCAAAAAATACGTATGTGAAGTCCACAATCCACACTGGGCCCGCGTGTGTACTATGGCCCAAATCACGCTCTTGAGGTTAGGTCGCGCCTCAACAGTGGAGACGTATAAGGGTTATAAGGAAGATGACGAATTTATCTTCGAGCTTCTGCCCGCGCTAAATTCGGTTATCAGCGTGAGATTTCTACGGTACGTCTTTGATTATAGTAAGAAAGTTTGCTATAGCAAGCTATAGCTATATAGTAGGCATGTAAGTTCACGTAGAGTTCGGTTACCTATAGTTATTCTTGCAGGATATATTTTGGGATCCAAGTATGTCCTCCTCCATCTCCTCAAAAATCTCTTTGCCAAAAACCAGCTCAATTGGTTTCTACGTAGCGAAGCTAAGCAATAAAAAACGAAAAATTATAAATATATATTATGTATATTAGATTTAGATAACCCTAAGTAGGTCGGAAGATGTAATTTTTATAGAAAATAATAAAAATATTATATCACCGTCTTAGTGTTTCTATTATAGAATAATGGAAATAAGAATGCTTTTGCGACTGTTGGGTTATTTTTTAAATTATGCAAGTCATTGCACTGCCTGTCTAACTACAGTTAATATAAAATAAGTAGTATATGTAATAGTTAGTTTGTTTGGGTATTAACAAATTGTCAAAGTCAAGTTACTTATAAGTAAAATTATAGCTCTGACTTGCATAATGCGCATATACAAACTTTAGCAATCGGTCGCAAAGGAACTCTTACGACCTTGATAACGCAATTAATTGATCCCATTGGATCATCTTGGTTTATCTACAAATCTATGCCTTGTCTATATATGGATTTAAACTTTGTACGTAGATATTTTTTTATGGAAATTTATTTAGCTTATTATGGCTGGCTACATGACAATAATACCGACTTCAATTGAATAGTGCGCGATATAGTCGCGAATTTATTTTTGTAGAAGCCAACAATTTTTAATATGTCTTATTTGACAAATCGCATTTTTTGTTAATTCAATCTTGTGGCATAAAACGATTTTACAATATAAAAATAACATTTACAAATAATAAATTAGTTAAATCGACAGGCTAGAGAAAATATTTGAAAAAGTCGGACAAGTGCCAAGAATCGCTCACGAAAGGTTCCGAATCATTATCTATAAAAACGGCAAAAAAATCACGATTGTTGTATGGGAGCCCTTAAATATTTGTTTTACTTTAATTTAATTACTTAATTTTAAAGTGAACATTTATTACTAAATATTCACAAAATATTTAAAGCGTCTACCTGTTGCCGTTATCAATATCGAACAAAAAAATAACTTTTGTTCTATGGAAGCCCTCTTAATATTTATTTTCTTCTATTTTTTAGTATTCGTTGTTATAGCGGCAACAAAAATACATCTTCTGTGAAAATTGCAAATGTCACAGTTCATAAGATACAGCCTGGTGACAGACGGACGGACGGACCGTGTAGTCATAGTAATAGGGTCCCATTTTTTATCCTTTGGGTACGAAACCCTAAAAAGGCTCTAATAAATTATAGCAGTCATTCCTTGGTTCCAAGGTGATGGAAATATGTATTTGAATATTTCTATATCCATGCAAGTCCAGCCATGGACATATACAAGTCTGTAATAAAGCTACTGTGCTACCCAAACAAGATATGTTTTTTATGAAAACATGGCATCAACTGTACATATACACAATTTCATTCTAAGTACTATAATATTATTAAAGGTGCGTTTTGTTTACTGCTTCAATGCGTTTCGTGTCATAATCCAGCCAATTTAAGGAGACATAAATTCTGTGTGGCACACTACAAATCTTGGCTCATTAATTTTAGTTGTATTATTGACATTAAACGCATAATGTACATTATGTCGGTGAACAAAACGCCACTAATACCTTTCAACTGAATAGGAAACATTTATGACACGTAATGTCAATTTTACACTGTGTACGTACGTGTATACTTAAACCTATACAAGTATATACATCCTAGCACAAAGAAATCAAATAAAGTGCTTTTTACGTTACTTAGTTTACCAAATACGATAAAAAAGGGAATATCAGACAAAATTTGCAAAACAAATTGTACACGACACAATATTTCTCACTGTCGGAAAATGCTATGAAATATTTTTCCTGAAAAAAAAAATAACATTTTCGGTGTTGCCGTGTGTGTCTCCCAAACAAAGGGGGGTAAATATTGAATGAAGGCTCCGATACAGTTTGCCTCTCAATATGTTAGCTGTCCGAGATCAGGAAAGAGGGGAATATTTCGGAACAAATAAAACTTTTTTTGGAGTTGACGGCATCTGAGACTGCCCTCAGGATAAGGGACACAAAGGAATTTAACATAATAATGAAAAGTGTTTCTTATTGACCCTTCGAATATTTTTATTTAATAAAAGAGAAGTATTTAATATCAACAACACTAGACGCACATCGGCATATAGATAAATGGATGTCTGTAGCTGCCCCGTATTTTATATCTAATTTTCCTCTACGATATCTGTTTGACTGTTTCTCTTATATAGTAGATTAGATTTTCCAGCGGCTCCACCCGCCCTTATTATACTAAAAAAGTTAGCTATAGCAAGTTACAGTTCGTTTAAGCTCGGTTATAGTTATTTTACACGCGGGAACTTATGAATTTTTCAAGTTTAAAACTATCCCATGTCCTTACCCGGGACTCAAACTATCTCCATACCAAATATCAGCTAAATCGGTTCAGCGGTTTAAGCGTGAAGAGGTATCAGACGGACAGAGTTGCTTTCGCCTTTAAAATATTAGTATGGAAGTGTAGTATGGATTATCCCGACAACACTGTTGGGAGTAAGGTAACTTAAAAATTGGCGATTTTTTCCCGGGAGTGTCCCACTGTGTAGGATAATATCATAAGAAGCCTCTTTGAAAAATAAATTCAATGTTTTATTTATCAGTTTCTGTGCTTCTACATATTTATTTTTAAAAAATATTATAATGTTGTATCACAAAGACACAAAAAAACATGAGGAGTCTAACAAAGTTATTTCCAACTGTTTTTAAATACGCGTTGAGTTTCGTTTTCCTGAAAATAACTAAATAACTAAGCCAAATAATAAATATTTAAAGAATTCAAACTTCTGTCTGCATCTGTTGCCGCTTTTAGAGCAATAATAATAAAGTTATTAACTGCAGCCATGTTCGCTAAAGCGTCGCCACCAATTTTCTTCAGACTACCGCATTCAAGGGGCATCTAATACTGAAAACTCTACTTTAATTAAATGGACCAAAAGTGCATATTTAATTAAATTCACAATCTTCGAATGGTGTTAAACAATTACAAACCTTATTTAAAAGGAAAAAAGTTTTAATTCATTTTCGTTAAGTAAGGTAGTAAGGTTACGCTATGTGATGAAAGTGTCGCAAGTTGCCCTATCAAATGTCACAACATATACAGACAGTGTTCACACAAAGTGGCTAAAATATGTCTTCTGATGTTAAAACATCGAGGAAGTGTTCTATCTTTATTAGAAAGTTAGATAACTTGAATCAGAATTTCCAATTATTTGTTCAAGAACTTGCATGTTCAAGATGTGACACACTTGACAAACTGTAGTTAAGTTTACTTACTTGTAACTTAACATGTCACTGATATTTATTAAGTTGTAGCATAGTTTTTATAGTTTAAGTTAAGTGCTACCTTTTATGTTTTGTCTTTATTTTACACCGGCGAGCAAAAATACACTAGTCACATACGACAATATTTTCCAAACAACTTATAATAGATCGATGAAGTCAAAGGTATAGTGAAGCGTATTTAATCACTTATTTAATTATTTATGTGATATTATTATTCTAAATAAAACTCTTTTTTCATGAAGCTATCTTTCGTCGTTCATGTAAGTTACAAGTTATTTTTGCCCGTCAGTAAATTTCGAATGCTAAATAATTTATTTGTGTTTTATATTATGTGCCTATTGCAATAATACTATTTTGTAATTCGTATGTAATATATGTTGTATCTATCATGGGTAATATACTGCCATATTAATTTAACCTACACAAATAATAATATCCTTGATTTTTAGAGTTTTATAGTCAAATGGAAAAACAGCCATGTGCATATTGTACACACATTAACTGATACTTAGAATCGAAACCCTCGATTCTAAGTATCATTATTATAGCGAATACCAGAAACACTTCTGGACATTTTTTCGTTAAAAATACTTATGAAACTCTATTATTGGAATTTCTCATATATGTTTTTATAATACCTATATTAATTTGAATGAGACAGTATCTAAGATATTATTATAATCAATGGAAACAGTTTGAAAATCATAAGCGTTTAGTGTGTGGTATTCGGTTACGGAACCCTGAAACCTTTATGGTTTCTTTATGTCAGCCAGTGTGTACATACATCCATATGTCCTAGTCCATAAATAAATTCATACAGATATATATCAACTATAATTCCATCGATTTTGATGAAATGTTACACTTTTGCGAATCCTCATGCATGTATAATTAAATTAGGGTACACAACGGGTAGGTAGTAGGCTACTTTCGATGCATGTTGGATTTATCGCAATGTTTTCCGTCACCGAAAAGCCATTAGACTAAACGTACAATGAAGAATATAAAAATAGCTTTTGCCCGCGGGTCCACACGCCCTAAATTCGGTTATCGGTGTAGGATTTTAACGGCAACCCACCAATTATAGAAAAAATAAACCGACTCACACTTGACGTTTTTAAGTAGCCTATGTCCTGTCTCAGAGCTTAAACTATCTCCATGCCAAATTTTATTTAAATCGGTTTAGCGGCGGCCAAGAGGTAACAGACAGGGTTACTTTCGCATTTATAATATTAGTATGGATACTTGTTGTTTATTCGAGCGATCGCCTCTCAGAATACTAGGCCTAGTGAAGCGTCTACCAATAAGTCTTTTTCTAAAATCCTACATTGTTTCATTCTCACTACTAACTTTTAAGCGATGGAAAACATCGTGAGAATGCACGCATGCAAATCGATAAGTTGTAGTAACGTGTAAGAAATCTAAAATTCAAACTGGGATGCACAGCGTGATACACCATGAATGACATAAAACAAAGGGCTTAATGCGACACTAGCGCCAACAGTAAGGCAACGTATGAAGGCTGGTATCATACTTTTACTCTGTTAAACGTTTCTTCTTTTGTTTTTTTTTTTTTTTTTTCTAAACATGATTTAGTGGCCAGCTCTAATCAGAAGTAGTCAAAAGAGAAAATACTAGAGTAGAGAAACAGGTTTACAATTTAATTTCTATATAATTTAAAGACTCAAGTTTTTGTACCGAGTTGTCAACGAACTTCGTAACCTGATCTTGCTCAACCATTATGTTTTTAGTTCACACCAATCTACTCGGATTTAGTATTTTATTTTTTTCGTGCTAACTGTGAATAGACGAATGCTTTATTCGTTTTGTCTTACACCATCAGTAACTTTCTGTGATACATAAATGGTAAGGTATAAAAGAAAATTTAATGGATTCAAAGAATTTATTTACCGACTTCTTAATTTCAATAAATGGTTTGCAAACCTTATTATATGGAAGTTAACCCTAAAACATGGTTGAGCGAAGCGATGGCTGGTTCATGTGTCATACTCGTGAACGGGTGCCGCCTGTGGAGGCTGGTCTGCTCTTGCAAACTTTTTTGTATTCTTAGTATTTAGTCTTACTTTTTTGGTTTGTTTTTTAATACTGTAAGACATTGATTATTTCTTAGTGATGAATACATAAACTGTCTTTTGTTTATATTAGATACTTTTTTATGTTGTGCTTGTGCTTTATATTTCATGTTTTTTTATGTTTGTAATGGAAAGTGTCCTTTTACGATAGGGAGGGCATTTTCCAATATTTTAATTGGACGCTGTAAGAGAAAGGGAGAAAAGAAATGCTCTTGCTGAGTTTCTTGCCGGTTCTTCTCAGTACAAGGTCTCCCGCCCTGTAGACTTACGAACCGATGGCGTAGTGACATTCATAAGTGCTCAATTATTGTAGCCTAAACTGAATAAATTATATTAAATTTGAATTTGAATTTAACAATAGTAGGTAACTTTAACCCTAGATTACTAAAAGTCGTAAAAACTACAACGACAAAAATCAAAGTTCGTACCCGCGTTTCCTGCAACAAATAAGCAACAACTATTTAAGATCCCAATTACCGAATCTATGCGCGATGTGTCCGTCCAAGTCAAGAAACATACACTTTTGCAGGAAATGCAAAGAAGTCATTCGTAGGGCGCACGACAAGCATACGTGTTCAAACTATGTCCAATAAACAAATATACATTAATATCATTATTTTGTTATCACTCAAGCCCCAACAATATAACTATACAGGTTGTCTGGAAGAGATCGCTTTAAAGCGATAAGACCGCCATTTGTTTTTCTCTATATGTAAGTATGTTTTTTGTAAATAACAATAGAAGGCAGAATAACAATTATTTTTATAACTGCGTCAAATTACAAATGGACTTACAAGATACATGGCAATCCACTATGACACACAAACAGCAAAACCACAAAAATTTCATCGAAAGACTTTTTTTATACCTTTTTGGTACGCAATCCTGAAACAGTAAGAAGCTGCAAAATTAAGCTAGTAATTTTACCAGCAATAGAAATGTCCGGTATTACCTGTAACAAGAATAAAAATGTATGTCAGTACGCTAAGTAAAGTATGTTATCGCTTACATTAAGCCGGCTGTCTATTTACTCCATCTTATCATAATTGCTTTGGTCCAAAGATAATGAGATACTTGCCCAATAGCAGTGCCTTGATAAAAACACGTTAAGGCAATTTAATCCTAAAAGGCAGGAAACTAACAAAGTAATAAAGATCATAGGTAGATCAGAAAACTTAGATAAGTGCAAGTTAAGCCATAAAAGGTTGTGAGATTATTAAGTAAAGTGCCAAGCTAGCGGGATTTACTTTAAGTAGATTTTGAGAAAGTAATTTTATAGTCAACACATTTAGCGAACTTAGCCGGAAATTGCTAAATTTAAGCTAACGAGTACAAATAGACAGCTTACAATGATAACAGTGATATGGTGATAATAATTAATTTCTAAAGGATTAATTCTGGTCCCATACCACAAACCCAATTGATTTTTTCTATCAATTTTTTAAAACTTTTATACCCACGTTTACTGAGTTAGAATTTAAACAAATCCGTTTTAAGCTCTAGCTTTTCTAAAAGCACAGTTTTGTAATAATGGCCGAAAATAAATATCTTAATTCTTTTCATTGAAAACGTTAAGATATAATTAAGTGTTTCATTCTAATTTGTAATTCCAAAAAAAGAAATATTTTACACACTGTGTTTCAGAAATATGTTATGTTAATTAAAAAAAACAAAAAGACTAAGTAAAAAAAATAATTGTTTCTAAATTTTATGTTGTAATATTTACTAAAAAAATGGAAATTATAGCGTACCCAAGAATTTCTTATATTAATTTAGAGAATTCCTAGGAGTTTTGTTTATTTTTCCCGGATCCCGGGATCGTAAAAAAACCGGAAATTGTAAAACCCTACACGTTAATAATATACCCTTATGTACATTGATAAATTTATTATTTAATAAATTGTATTAGGTGTTTTTATCTGTGAGTTGCGCAAAACATGGTGTGTTACAGTGTTACCAACTACACCTTTACTTTGTTAATAAGAGTATGTTGTTTTATGGTTACTAATAACAAATGTGGAAGTAGAAGTTTTCGTAACAAAAACTATTATAGATACTTTATAAAATAAAATAAAATGTAAGTGGCAAATAATAGATTTTAAAAACGTATACAGGAAATAAAATACATAATTAATTATATATAAACTTAGCCGAGGCGGGTCGTTAGACTATGTTATTATGATCAATTAAGCTTTTGACCTAACACTAGATTGCATAAAGACTACAAAACATAAGTATTGACAAGTAAAAATGTATAATACTTTAAAGACTATGGCGCTTTGTACATAATATACATATTAATTTATAGCTGTTTATTCTAAAACATCGTAAAAGCTCAACTCTCAAAACAGGGAATAATGTTATCTTGTAGCTAATTTCAGTGCGTAAACATTACTACAGTTTTAGCGCAGCAAAGACCTTTGATGTGGGTGCCACAGTACATATACATAGAAGTAGTAAAGTTTAAGATATTTTTCTTCTTAACATTAATAGTACCACAAATAATGAGATAATGGCCCAATCAGTTGGTTAAGTTAGTTGTGAAAACGACCATTTTAAATGGACGCGGTACCGACGAAGATTCTTGATAGCTCTTCTAAGTACCAAATAGTTTTGGTTGGTGGTAGTTAAAAATCTATTTTAAAAAATGCTGTAATCATAACAGTAACTTTTAAACTGAAATTTATGAAAAGCTTTTTAGATAAAAAAAAAAGGAATTTATTCTGTTCTATGTTTGTCATTGTCTACTCTAATGCACCATATTTAAACGATAATAAGAATTAACAGTGTGTTTTTTTTTTGCAAAACCTTAACTGATTTATTAAATTAAAAAAGTCCATTTTGAGAAAATAACTGAATTAAAATGCACACTTAGGGTATTCACACATCAAAAAGCAACATTAAAAATATAATTTTTAATTCCATTTTAGCCCCTGGTAAAAATTCAGATTGTATACTATTGTAGTTCACATTTCTGAGGGTCATTGACTACCCATTTTTTAATAATTGATTACGTCAAGCAGCTTTTGAAAAATACACCATAGACAAACTTGAATGTAATTCTAACTAATAAACTAACTCGTGTATGCAGTAAGTATTACAAACAAATGTGAATAAGATACTGCTTATATTTGTACTGTGACGCAACTCATTCTACTTAAGTAAGATAATTTAGCTTTGCCCTGGATCCCTTTGAAGGGTCCCACGAGGCAGCCTCTCAACAGGTAACTTTATAGCTTTGTGAATTAATGCGGTCAAAGCAATTTTGTGAGTAATGTACAGTCTCACTTACATCTTGTTCAAGAAAATAGTAATTAAAGGCTTTAGGCTTGATAATTAACAACGATTTTTCTGGCTTAGTTCCTTTAGCAGAATTCAAGACCTTGAGAAATTTGCTAGCAATACGCTATTGTTGAAATAACGTATATCACAGTTTTATTCCCAGAAGGAGAGAAACCAATGGCTGTATACACAGGACACTCCAGTGTAGGGTACAGTCTCTTTCTTACTTACCACTTTAGTCCTGAGTGACAGGTGGTGAGCTTATTGTTTTTATTGCAGTGTGGCTGGAGTAAGTGGCTTTATATATGTCCCATAAAGTCATAATTCACCAGCTTTAAAGTGTTCAGCGGAAATGGGGACACTGGGGACAGAATTATATACGCCAGTTCTAGACAAGATTAGGGTCGAGGAAATTGAAGAGATGCGACCATTAAAAAGGACTCTAAAATAAAACCCATTTTTTTAAGTCCACTGTGGCACTGATTAAATTTTAAATTATTCAGTTGAATCGTAACAGTTTGTCTAAAAATACAAAGTAAGCTTGTTTGTTTGTACGTAACCACATGACGTCATTCGTGCGCAACCACAGAACATATATTTGTCGATAGGTTCCTGAATCATATACTTTTTATTTGGGTTAATCATTGCAAGATCCAAGAAATTAATGATCTAATTCTTATTTTACATCCAAAATAAAATATGAATCAAAGTGTGAACTATTTGTACCGAAGGAGGAAGAACACTGGACTAAAAATCCGAACAGAGGAACCAAGCTAAGAATGCAAAATATTAACACTTATTTTGTGCTGCTATCAATATTATAAAACATCGATTTTGTATGGAAAATATAGTTCTCCTTGCACCCATAGATGGCGCTGTTCAATATTTTCATTCAAAAATTTTTACGTCACCTCACGTGACTATTCGAATACGAAAGGAACGCGTGCTAAGCCATTTGTTTAGTTTGTCTACACAGAGTCACGTAGGTACTAGAACTGTCAATTATTAATTACTAGACTGCGCCATGTTAGTGGTGGTACAGGCGTGACTTAATCATAGTAAAATGGATAAGTAGTTTATATTAACACAGAGTACAAAAAGTGGTTTGTGTGTGTGCGTGCCCTGAATATTGTTACCAGCGTCAAACTTCTCCGTTCTTAGGGCGATTAGGTCATATTCAGCGGTCCTAGTGCGGAAAGTATATTTATTATACGTCTTTTAAACGAATTCCGGTATCCTAACGATAAAACCAGTGAAACCCTCAGAACGCGAGGCAGACGCCGAGCTACTATATACCCACTCATACCTACTATTCTATTTATTTATTTTTTATGGAGATTGTCAAACACATTTGAGAATTTGTTTACTTTGAGCGAAATTCGCAGAGTAATGTAGGGTGACGAAACGGTAGGCAGTAGGCCGTGACAGAGCGTCGCAGTCATGCGTGAAATAGTCAGTGGAAGATTTACTCTATCCTTTGCTTAGTAGGGCACTTGACTGGACTAAACGGTGATTAGTCTAAGTCAACCAGATGTCGTAAAACGATTTTATGCCATCCGCGTACCCGGTTTAGCCGTCAAAATTGTTTTATTGTTCACTAGCTTAATTCCGCAATTTCACCAGCACAAAATTGAGTTATTGCCGTACTACGAAAACTCATTGATCATTCGGGATTAAAGTATTGTAGGTATAAAATATTATGTGCCTTCCTTTATTTATTATTTATTTTTGTGTTTGAAGGTACACAAATGATGTAAGGCTCTTGGTACCCTGGTACACTACTCACTTCAGGCTTTCGGTTCAAAAATCAACGACCTCTACCCGGTGTAGAGTTTCATGCTATCTCTTTTTGTACTGTAAAAAATTGTATTAGCTATCCTGCTGTCAGAACTGCCGACAGTGCAACTCTTTTTTTGCGTTAGAAATCCTTATGGATACCTGTTGCGAAGACAGCGCACAGGTGATACCGACTAAATCAACGGTGTTCTTCTCGCACCTTTACGACGGGGCCGAACTCATGAATGCAATCGCGACTACCGACAGTGCTTTACCTGTGTTAACCCTTGTTAGCTTGTGAACGCGCGACGGATGGTCTATTTGCTTGTGTGTCACCTTTTTATTAAACAAGGAATAGTGTGTTTTGTCAAATTTGGTGCTCGCATAATCTTTTGGTCACTGACCTCTCGTAAGCCATGTTCACACATGTCGACATCAGCGCTGATGTTTTGATACGCTCTCTTGACTCGATGACATAAACGCTGAACGTGAAAAGTGACCACTTCACGTGCGTATTATACACATGCAGTGTTATATTGCGCTATGTTTTAGTCAAGTAAAAAAATATTATGTACGCGTAATAAAAAAGGATCAGTTTTCGAATGCATTCTCTTATTATTATTATCCCTGTCAATGGCACCAATTCAAGCAAAAATTTCCACTGTGCGTGCATATATCGATTTTAGAGTATATTGTATCTTTTGTTTTTTAAGAAAGATATATATAGTACTGACACTTAAAATAAAGAAACCCACTTATTTCTATATTAACATAGTATAATAATAAGAAAATGAAATGCTTGATGTTTACAGACCTCGTCATCTACCTCTGAAAGTATAACTAGGAGAATAATATATTTTAATATTTAGAAAATTATTTGCCCCAAACACTAGTAATTTATTTTAACCCAAAATCACTAAACTTGAACCACCCTATGAATGCAAAGTGATTAACAATCAAGTCAAATAGTTAGGTAGACGTCAGTATAAATATTTACATTTCTTGGAAACAAACGCCATTTTATCACAAAAGCATTAATTTTACTCGACAGGCGACACGTCTTCAGGCACAAAATTATTAATCTTAAACACGTTGCGACGTTTTTGGCACAAAATAATTAATTTCTCACAAAGCGCAACGTCCTTATCACAGACGCTCGTGAATATACTATGTACCTTTAGTGCAGAAATGTTTTCTAAACATGAGCTATATTCACGGTGCCACACGGTGCGCTGGGTGCCACGTCACGTAGCGTCACTTTAGTTGCGTCTTGCGTCACTCAAACTCTTATTTTAGTGTGTATCTTGTGCCTTATAATGACGACTGTCGACGACACAATACATCATGTCTCGCTGGTTGTTAGCAAAGCAATCTGCATAGTCTAGCTTGAGATTTTGTTTGCCTTAATTACGAAATTTTCTATAATTAATATAATTTCGTAGTAAGATATGTGACATTGTGTGCTTTTAAAAGCTCCTAGAAATTGAAACTCTATTTTCGTTATACACAAGTTAATAGTCTATTTTTGTTACACATAAGAAGTTGACACTTTAAATTTGCAATACACAAGGTATATAACACTCTCGTCAACATACGCAGACGACTTCGAACACAATGAGTTGACACTTTAATTCGGTTTTGAGAACTTAAGGTAAACTAGATTTACTAGAAGTAACACGGATTTCCAAACATGTATATGTATGTGGCAACAAATATTTTTTACAATACGAAGGCATCTTCGCTTATAATTGCCACGCTACTCTGGCTCTTTTTTTGTATGATTGTCTATGCATATATAAAAAAAAATGTTTAATTTATCTCCCAGGGAAAAAAGCGGATAAAACTAAATTTTTCGAAATCCAAGAAAAAAATGCTACAATTTTCATTTTCAGATGTTTCATTAAACAATATCGGTATAAGTACAAGTTGATAGATATTGCAAAATGCAAAAAAACTAGCAAATAGCACCTAATTTGTATGGAAATTTAGTCTAAAAACAGGTCTTAAGTTTTACAATTCTTAAATATTCTTGTTGATATTTTTTCGTTCTTAAAACAATACCTTTATTATCTTACCTTTTTGTTTACCTTTAATATGTTTGGTATAACAAAAGTAATTAACAAAAGGTTGTCGATACAACGATCGTTGGGGTGGTGATATCATGTTATAGTGATCAATTACAACAATCATACCAGCTGTTACTGACAGTCGAGGTTTATTTTGATAATGTTTCTTTTCATCTTTGTTCGCGTTGGAAATAAACAAATAAAAACCTGCGGGTACGAATCGAACAGACATTGGTTAGGGTTCCGTTGTCAGCTTAAACATTAAATGTTGACTTTGCGACAACTTTAAAACTCTTAATTTTTGTACGTTATTATATAAAATTATAAGTTGTATCTAAATTTGGACAAAATATTAGAGACAAAAGACAAGAAAAATACATTTAAACAATGCTACTGTTTTAAACACCAGTAAAAGTTAACAAGCAAGGCCAAGAATTTATTTTACTATGACAGAGAAAGAACTCATTAAAACCTACGACTTCGGGATACGACGACAAATTAAAATTTAAGAAAACTGTTAATTACACATGACATTACAGAGTTTGACAGCATTTTTCTGCAAAAAAATGGCTACAAAAATAATCACTTTGTTTTCGAATTTGTCAGTCATTTGTTAAAATAAACCTTACACTGTAGCTACATCAAAGTCTTAATTTATAGAAACCAAAATTAAATTCAATTAAGCTCAGCGATATATTTACCACCGACTAAAAAATTTATAAAGAGAGAGGAAAAACGCTAAGCGCGAATTGAAATTCCCGGAGCGTTTTGCGAGATTGAAGAGGCTTTTATGGAAATGGACCGAGCGTGCATCAGGCGATAGTGGGCGCCCGCCCTAGTATCAGGTATATACTGCCGATTTAAATATTTACGCAGCCTGCTGTAATTTAGCAACACCTGATGTTCAATATATTTCAGCCGTGCTATCTGGGAAATGCAAACGACTTCCTATGTTCCCAATGTTATATACGTTCGTACCTTGTAGAGATACTTTTAGATTCGAGAACGCAAAAGTATTTTACTAATCAGTTTTACATAATTTGCGCAAAAGGTAAGAAAAATTATGACTTATTACCTTTTAGTTGTACTTGTTTTCCAATACTTTGTATCTTTAGGAAAGAAATATATAAATTTATTTAGCAAAGAGCGCAGCAAGGTTTATTTAATTGTTGTACAAAGTCATAAAAGACCTAGGTTCTAAGTAAAGCTGCAGCCTAAGCCAAGACACTGATTGACCTAGTGGTTTTAGTCTTTAGTGACTTAGGCAAAATAAAAGGAAATTTGTATAGATAGAGCCTTGCCGAAGAATATATAAGTAATCTAACAAACAGTCGGACAGTCGGATGACGTCATGTTTAATAATATAGTGTCGTTGGTATCTAGGCATCATATAATCACACTTAATACAGAATTAGGTACATTAGTACCACATACCTTTAACCTCCCTTAAGAAGTAAGAATTCAAAGAAATTCGTGTTTTCTATTTGTATTTTATGTAAATTTTGAGTTGTTGGAATAGATATTAAAGTCAAATAGGTTCAACACGTAGCATAAATCAAGTTTTGCGCAATATATCTTAGTTAAAAAAAACATATTATACTAATGGTATTCAATAAAATGTATCCATCGGTCTCCAATACGTGATCCTATGATTTATTCATACAGCGTAAATTGATTTCGTTCCGCGACAAAGCAGCCAACAAAATAGTTAAATATTTTAACGTATTTTTTAACTGGTTTAATTCTGTCTAGTTTACTAAATATTTTTTGGTTGAATGGTTTTTATCAAATATAATATAACAATATAAAAACATAATGCTTTTCAGATAAAATAACGAAATTATTTCATCAGAATTTGTTACTATTATTATTATAGATTTGTTTCCTATCGAGTCAAAAATAATTAAAATTTGAATTGAAATTGTTAACTAACCCATAACCTTTGGCGCTCAAAAAGGTACTTATCTTACTCGTGTGAGGACCCGACGTACTATTACTTATTTTATGCCTAAGTATAATTTATTTACCTACTAATAAATTGAATTTTATCAAAATCATGTTTAGTCCTTAATTACTTACTCAACATTTGTTAATAAATCTTAAGTATAAAACTAAAAAAATTCGCTCGTGTTAAATTTGGTTATCATGTAGCGTAGGATTTCAACGTCATATTTTATTTTGATTATAGCAGGAAAGTTTGCTTAATGCTTTATGAAATACGGGACCTTTTTGATATTTCGGATTAAAAATAGTCTTTGTCATTTTCCGTCTCCTGAAATATCTCTGTGCTAAATTTCGACTTAATTCCAATTCTCCGTTTATAATAAAACTCGTGAAAGAGGACAAACAAACGAACAAACCAACTTACTAACGCATTTATAATATTAGTTTGGATTGTAATGAAAATTGTAATGTTCTCTCCCCGATTTGTGAATTGCAGAGATTGGCGGGATGTTTGATTTAGGACGGCAACTTCCGGTTGGATTGGCATGAATTAAGGATATTATCTGGGGGGCGGGAAGCTTTGCACCCTGAATTATGTTATTAAATCGATAAATTTCGTGATCCTATGCATCGTTCACGAACCATAATTTAGATTTAAACTTGAAAGCATGACTTTAAACAATACCTTACTATTTTATTAACCTAATCATTGAATAATCCTCAATAATTTTTTTAATTTCTACTCATTCAGTATTCCTTGAGAAGTGTACCCTTAATTAAATTATTTTAATTCTGCAACAAATTTAACTCCTACTTTTTGCGTTATTTTTTATACATGTTGTAAACATATTAATTACATTTATTTTTGTTTTGAATTCATACAATTTTTGGATGTTTCGTAATTTAATAATTTTCAAATAAAAAAATCCTATAAAAAACCTCTTAAGAGCTATTGGCCGGCACGCCTGTCCCTATATTAAATTCCTAGTATTTCTACTCGAGTACCACATTTTTTTGATACAGCAATACCAGCTATATTAAAATATTCATCACAGTGCAAGTGAGTTTATCGTTGTTGCGACGCAAGAGGATATTTCCAAGTATATCTATATTGTTGTCTTTGGAGAATATTTTATACTTTCATTGGAATATCTTATATATTTATTTTAATAATTTAGATGTAATTCTTTTATCTATATGGTTGCATTTTTTTTTTAAAAACGAAAAAAATATACCTAACGAGCAAAGCTGATATTTAATAAGAGAAAAAAAAGAATACATGATAGGGCGCATGTAGGTACATACAGTTGTAAAAAGACAGATTTTCTGGAAATTGATGTTTTTTGAAAACTAATAAATGTGTAAAGGTGACAAAGAAATTTTTTTTTAAACTTAGGTGTATTAAATTTTGTTTTTAAGAAATATGAGCTGACAAATTTAAAACATGGAAAATGTCAATCATTAACACACCACACACGAAATGTTGTTGTAAAATTACACTATGTTTCAATAAAAAAATCTGTTTAAAGCACAAAGTTTGACATACATACACACATTACAACATGCCTGTTTCCCAAAGGGGTAGGCGTAGACCCCAGTAGCAAAGACTGCAATGATCCTAAATTCTTTTAAACTGTTTGTTAAACATACTTGCACAAAACACGTGTGTAAGGCAAAAAAATAACCGTTTAGTAATAAGAGTTATGTATACATATATATTATTATGTATCAAGACAAGCACCCAGTAACTAGTAAAGACTCGCACTGTAAGTCATACATAAAAGTTTAGTATGAGGTGTTTTCATACGATTCCAATGTAATACGTGGAACTAGGACCCAATATCTAATAAACACTAGAACTTGAATTTGCATTGAAATAAACTATGAGGTGTTTTTATTATAGGCTTATGAAACACGTGTAACTAAGACCCAATACCCAGTAAAGACTTAAAGTGGCATTAAAATAAACAACGAGCTGTTCATTGAAATTAATAGGACGGAGTAGCCAATGAATACTTGCACTTATAATTTTATCGATTAAAATGACATCGGTACAAGTTTACTATGATTTTTCTTTTTATCAGAATAAATAAAATGACAGCTCTAGTAGCCAATTAAGACTCACTTTTAAAATTTCATAGTCGTTTAACTATGAGGTATTTTTGAGTTCAGTTAAATGACTAAGACCCATTAGTCAATAAAAACTCGCATTTCGAATTGCATAAACGTTTAATAAGAGGTGTAATTAAATAACTAAAACTAACAAAGACTCGCACTTAAAAAAAAAAATAGCCAATTAAGGTACACTTAAAATAACATAAATACTATCAGATTTTCTAGTCAAAGTTTAATGAAATGACTACGTTCAGGAGCCGATGACTCACACTTAAAATCGCATAGAAAATTACTATAAAGTGTTTTTAACAGAGCTAAACATTATACGTAGGACCCAGTACAACAGATTATATATAAGTACCCAGTAGTCAATAAGACTCGCATTTAAAATAGCATAGTTTACTATACGGTATTATTAGAGTTCAATGAAATAAATTACTTTTCATCACGCTCAAGAAAATTAATAACAGGAAATACTTCATAATAACACGCCAAGTTTTTGCTTTCATCCGCATATTAGCTTTGGATGCATTTAACATTAATTAAAGGTCATTATAATGTCCGTGTTAAACAGTATACGTGTATGATTGAAATTAAATTTAGATTACTTAGTATAATTATGTTAAAAATCACAATATTGTTGATTAGAAATATAGGTCACAAATAGTATATGAATATAGGTTTATAATATATATCACACCTCACTGTCACACCTTTCATGTCTTGAAACCTATAGAAAAATAGTGTTGTTTGTAGCTAGTATAGATAGGTCTCTTTAAAAGTACACTTTTTTATTTCGTTCATGTATATGATATTTCCTTTTGTAACAAAATATATGCTACAAATATATAGGTTTATAATATATTTATAGAGTATCACACCTTTAATGTCAAGGAACCTAAAGAAAAATGCTATTGTGTGCAGCTTGTATAGATAGGTAGGTCTCTTTAAAAGTACACTTTTTATTTTGTTCATATTAAAGATATTTCCGTTTGTACAAGGCGCAAAAGAAGACTTGGGTCACTGGTATGATTCAGTTAGTGAATCACAATGACCTTAGTTTATTATAGTTTATTGGTATATCTTAGGCGTCTACCTCTTTTTTTTGACGTATGCTGGTTTTTTCTCAAAGTTTCTCATCACCGAACAACCAGTATAATGAATAAATCGATGTGCTTGAAAGGTTAAGAAAAAAAAACTCATTGGTGTAAACGAACCTAGATCCAGGCGAAATCGAAACCCCTAGGCCACCACCGACTAGTTAGACATATTTAAATAAGTAAGTGAAAGATCTCATAGATAATACTGGTATATGGCGAATGAACAAACAGCAGACAATATCAAGTTTATTATATAAACAGTGATTTAATAATGAAAATCACAGAGGCATTCAAACTGCAATTTCATTATTGGTTACAGAATATTGGATTCCTCGGCGGAACACATTCGGCAACTCGAGGGATTCAATATGGGAAATCGAATCAACTTACAGTGGAAACAATTGAGGTTTTATATGTGTATTATTGGATATGTAAAAATAGAAATATGTTTAGGGGCACATATTACAGATGAAATAAAAATGGGACGATAACAAAATATTCAGTTAGCAAGCTAAGCATGTAGTACAAAATGTAAATAAGTATAAAAAAAGTATATGATCTTAGTATGTGTAGTAAAACGTATATGCACAGTAATTTTGGTTATTTTAGAATTTCTTATTCTCTTTTTTTTCCTTATTTTTTGTGCTAATTATTTCGATAGTCTGTAATAAATGCGGATTTTAAATTTTCCTAATTTTTATAACTTTCTCTGCGACAACACAAAGAATATGTATGATATAACAATCAGCCGTGTCAAATTCGTTGTTGAAAAACATCACGAGAACACTTGCAGACAGATATAAAAAGGACGCATGTGAAGTTCATACTCGGGACTGGGTGAGTGATGGACTGGCTCGCCCTCGCTCGAGGTGAACGTATACCTGACGCAGCATCTATTTGCAATTCGTGTAAACAAAAATGACCTTGACCTGATTCTTTCGCTTTGTAGTCTATGCATAGCCATGGGCTAAGTAACTCCGGACAAAGATTGGATATGTCACATATCATTCCGATTAAAGATATGTATCCGCTTCGCATATCCATATCCGCTTAATATATCCCTCGTTTGTTATAGATAGATACTATTTGATATCTATATCATATTTTTTTAACAGATATTTACGCGCCCGTCACAAAGCAGAAGTGATACTAAAAGCTACATGTTTATTTCACGCAAAGTGAAGGAGTTGTAACATATCCGGCCTCGGATATATATCCAAAGATATATTTATGTCCGGAGTTACCTAAGGCTACTATGCAATCCAACAATGTACTCTGTGATGCAAAAATATGTTACGTCAATTTGGTATTTTGTTAAATTTAGGTTTAATCAGTGTCGTGATTTGAAAACCAGTTAAAGAATGTGACAATTAAGGTAATGATGTAAGTATATTAATGATTTATGATTAAATTACCAGAAAAAGTGAATATTAAGTAAAGTTAGGTTATGTTTACTCGAATTGCAAATAAATTCTGAGTCAGGTTTAGGTGTATGCCCAAAAATTGGAAAACAATCAACAATATAATGACTGATTTTAATTAAGGTATCAATGAGTTTAATAACCTGCTATTATTCAACGTGTGACAGTGCTGAAATACCACCACCCGTTTATTATTTAAATTTGTGTAGATATAATTAGATTATATATACACACCGGCACAATTAGCGGAACACAAAAAAAGGATTTGAACTAATGGCAGCAGGTTCTCTTTACTGATGAGTAAACTGTTTTAAAAACTCTTTTAAAACAGATCGATGGGAGACAGCGAATATGGAGACGCAAAGGAGAACGCCACATACAGTCTAATTTTGAACACACAGTGCTTTATAGTGGCGGCTCGATTATGGTTTGGGGAGGGATATGTTTGGGAGCTCGCACGGAGTTAGTGATAGTCACAGGAGGGACCATGACAGCAGATCGATACATCAGAGACATTTTAGAAAAACATGTTGCCCCATTTATTGGTGACGACTTTATTCTAATGCAAGATAATGCTCGTGCTCATAGTGCACAATCGGTACAGGCATATCTGAGCCACGTAGGTACACCGGTGATGCAGTGGCCAGCAAATTCCCCCGATATGAATCCGATAGAGCATGTCTGGGACTCACTAAAAAGAAGGGTTAAATCCAGAATGTCACCCCCCAACAAAAAAAAATATATGCGTTATTATCTCATAGTCTCACTTTTTTTTCTGTTCCGCTAATTGTGCCGGTGTGTATATATTATTTAAATATGTATTTATTTTAAAATCTGAAAAAATAAGATATTTCAAACAATAAGTACCGTCCAAAATCCAAACAAGGTTTCTAAAGTGTATTGCGTTACAGAACACTGTTTATTAAATTCCCTGTAATACGAGGGCGGTCAGACAATTAGGGTTGTCCAGGGAATATAGCTGTCAATCAGTGCCGTACTCCAGTGCCGGTTATTTGATAGTAGTGGCCGGACGTAGGTTACAGGGGCGCGGCAACCCTTCGAATGACGTATCAAGTGTTCTTATAATTACATTATTTGTGTAAGGGTTTAAAAGTCTAAGATACGTTTCCTACAATGAAGAAATAAAAAGTACAGGAAAGAAAAAAAATAGGCAAATATTCTTTATGAAAATTTTAACAACAGGAAGTCAATTAGAAAGTTCTTGAAAACAGAAATAAGAATGTCATTCAAAAACATGGTAAATACTTTATTTAATTGTTCATTTAAATTTTTTCAAGTGTGATTATAATAAAATTTTGCTTTTAAGCAAAACCTTAACAAAATATAAACTATAACTTCTATGAAAACACATTATTAAAACCGAAGTTATGTTTATCCACGATGCACCAAAACTACTATAACCCCTAAATACCGTCATCCTTTATAAATGATACACGAAAACAACACATTTTTTAATGTCGATTATACTTTCACTGATCAATAAACTTATCATAATAGAACATTTGAGGTCTATTACCCACTGACTGTACCGTTACTATTCAAATTACAATAGCGTTTGAATTTAGAACATTAACGTACCGTTATGCGTGTTTTAATCTCACAATCTATTTAGATAACCGTGCGCAGTTTGACAACCATGTGCAATCGATCAGACTTTTTCATAATTTTACTTCTTGATACAGGTGACTATAAATTTATAATTTAATACAAGTTTACCACTTAGATAAATAACTTAAAGTACCCTAGTTAAATTTGCAATTTATTATGTCGTAGAAAGAAGGTAGGTAATCATCCAGAAAAGTTTACTCTTGGGGATGTCAGTTGTGCTGTATATGGCCGAACATGCCTTTATTTGGTATCACTTATGGAAGAGCTTGGGTGTAATGAAGGATGCATTTGCCCCATTTAATCAGCCAATCAGTTAGGGCGCTTTCAGAGATACGAATATTTCTTACGCATGTAGGTTTGCGGGATGATACACAATCTGGAAAAAAACTCATCGGTCTAAAAAATAGAGCCCCTTAAAGGTCGGACAGTCAGACAGACAGCCAGACTGACAGACAGGCAAGCAGACAAACAGGCAGTGTAGACTTCTTAATGGGGCTTCATTGGCACCCAGTTTGTTTTATAAATTTCCATACACCCTAACATTTTTTTTCCGCCAATCGATAGCAAGAGGAAAGATATCAGAGAAGGACGTAGAAGATTTTTATCCCGATTGAAAGTTCTCACGGGAATAGGTTTTACGCAGGTAAACCGCGGGGTTTCTTTAGTTAATGATATTTATAAATAATTATTATTATCTTTAACACTATCACAGGTAGCGGCAAGCATTCTATATCATTTTAAACTTGTTTGTAGTCGATGTGACCCATATCGACTGACTGATTTTAGACATTTCTTGCAAGGCCCACCTATTTATAGGCCTCAAAGTAAGAGCAAGTTAGAAGAACTAAGTTTATAAAGTAATAGGGCTAACCTAGTTTTATATATTCTATTTATCAAGATCTAAGGCGCTAAAAGTACATAACCTGCGTGAGGTGTTTTAAGACGTTTCATAAAATAAATACGTTAATAAAAAAGGTTAATGTCCAAATAATTACGGAAAATAAAAAACTAAGTAAAATTAAATATAGAGGGTTTAAAAGCTTCTGGTAGTCGAGCCTCGGGCAATCAGTAAATCCAGACCAGCGGAGAGTGCTATTTCGTGATAGTACTGCAGTCTGATTTAGTAAAGAGGATATAAATTTTCTAGTAAACTGTACTAGGCCAAAGAATAGGCATGTTTATTGATTTCTTATTAATTTACTGAGCGGGAAGTATATACTTTTGTGCCAAAACTATAAATAAATAAATATTTTTGAACATTAGTCACAGCACCGTCTGGTCCCTAAGTAAGCAACGCTTGTGTTATGGGTACCGGACAACGGATACAATCACATAAATATTACTTTCTTTTGTGAATAAATACATATCATACATAAATACACTCAGACTCAAGACAAACATGTTTATATTATGACATAAATGTTTGTCCAGTGCAGGAATCGGACCCACACCCTCTGCACAGCAGCTGGCCATACTACTAACTAGGCTTATATATCTGATAAGGTGAAGTAACACATTTTAGTTTCTGCTTACCAAAGTACCTAACAGTCATAATACTAATCAACGAGTCCACTTATAATAACGATGATTGTACCTTCTTATCACCTAACCTTGTTATTGTCACGTGCAGTTGCCACTTAACAAACCATTAATGAGCATTAAGGCTGCGCCCAACGCAAATTTGCAGTTTTCTGCTTGTTTTTAAAATCGATTCGTTTTTTCTATTTTTAATCCATAACTTCTTATCAACTATAGTAGCGGGAATGCATTTTATTACAAAAAATGTCAAGTAACCACAAAGCTAAACACCTACTGTAACTAATGTAATGTAATTGTAATTAATTAATTTTCACTTTTTACAATAAGCTGTCGGTCAATTTGCAAGTTTATTTTATTTGAGATCATTATCGTTGATTTCAGCATAACGCCTGTTTAAAGCAAATGTATGTATATGCGCATCGGGGCTCTCTAATCATTAAATAAGGTAACCTGTAAAAAAGGTATATATCGCTTACATTTATTTAGTACCATCAGTGGCATTAAGCAATTGTTATTAATCGATAAATCTCCTCCATACCTTATATACCGATCTACGCGTAGCCTGTAGTGTAGAGAAGACTATCAAACTATTGGGCCAACAACGTTGTATCATTCGGTCTGACGGCGTCAATCCGCTTAAACCGCAGTTAATTAAAGCCCATGGCGTCGCTTGCAGGCCTTTATCTTTGATTGACCTGTGCTGTACTGAACGACTGAACAGTGCACAGTGTTGCAATTTATAACAAGTGCGATTAAGGCCCAAAGCCCAAAGGTTTCTTTATCTAAGTAAGTAAGTTAAACGATATAAGTAAATGTAACCCATGGGTATACTATTTATTTATTTTGATAAAGGTTTAATCTTCTACACTATTTATTTTAAGAATAGTATTTCTATTGGCACTTTTTTTTAAAAAAACATCAAACAAAAGTATTTATTATTTTTCTCACTTTTTCTTTTGTTTGTTCTGTGGTTTGTCGAAAAATATTTTCTTTCAATATTGTAAATTGTGTGCTACATGCACTAATAAAAGCAAAGAATATATATAACCGAACTCAAAAGTCATATAAAAGCTCAATAAAAGTTTATAATTATTCTGTTTTATTTTTACATTAAGTTACCTTATGATATTTTTTATTTCATTAGCATGTAGATTTCTAACCCGATTGAGGTATGTATGTTGGTGGTATGTCATAACTTTAAACACAACATAACTTTAGTGCAAGTAGCAGGTATTCTATTGTTTAGTCTAACTCCTGCTAATATAATGGTATTTGCTTCGATGAGTCAGTTCAAAGCACCCTTCTGGCGGATATGAGGAATCCGTAGCAATGTTGTAAAGAACATGGAATGGTGCACCAATGCGGGGAGGTGACTCAGAATTATTGGATTCCCCTTACTTTCCCGTCATATCATCGTAATAACACATACAATATACATAAACATAGTGACATTTATATATATGCATTGTGATCCATACTCTCATAATACTTATATTATAAATGCGAAAGTAACTCTGTCTATCTGTCTGTTCTTTTCATGCTTAAACCGCTATCTAAAATGTTTTAGATAAAAGTTGGTATGGGGATAGTTTGAGTCCCGAGGACATAGGATAGTTTTTATTCCGAAAAAGTTGCGCGAGGGATTAACTTTAACCGAGCTAAAACGAACTATAGCTTGCTATAGAAAACTTCATTAGTATAATTTGTATTTAGCAAAATCTAGTACTATAATAATAACACTATTTGCTGTTTTCTATAGCTATGGAAAAGTTGATCTATAGTATTGCCATACGTCCCGTATATGCGGGACTGTCACTACATGAGGGAACCTTTTCTATTATTGCTATTTAGTCCCATTTTCCTTCAAATGGAGCAATATGACTGTCTCAAATGACAATCAACATAACGAAAAAATGCATTAGATAAAACCAAAATATAAACTTATTTCCAATCTAGAGGGATATCACGTCCCGTATCAGTTCCCAATAATTATGGCAACCCTACTAACGTAATAAGTGTTTTTTTTTTTAAATTTTAAGGATACTGTTAAACAATATACAGTGGAATAAATTTTTTTTAACCAGTGTCTGTCACTAGTGTCACGTAAATTATCTATGTTAGATTATCAGCATTTTAATATGGCGACTGAAGTTTTGATTTTTGACCACCGAGAAGGAAGAGTGTGTTGCACTATGGCTATAATATGTTATCTACATTTTTGACAGAGACAGAGACGAATCAAAGAAAATAAAAAAAACCAATTAAATTGACATAGTACATTTGAATGTAGCATGCAAGTAGAACAGCGGCATATTAAAGTGGTTTGCTCATTTGAGCTGTGCTACAGCCACTTTGTGGTAATTAGCGCGGGCGCCTTGACTGGCCGAGACAGTGGGATATCCATCATGATGTTGAACAGTTACGAGTAAGTGTCGGTTGACAAACGTTTGTACGACATTTGGAGATTTTTATTTAGCTGTTAAACTACTGGCTTATTTAAAACTGCATTTATTTTAAGGTCAAGGTCTAGTATAATGGACTTGAATCACGTAATATACATTACTAACTTATAGCGTTAGTTAAGATCACAGTGGCACATAGGTTCTGTACCTAGATTATTGTAATGTTTTTCTACATCAAGGATCAAGGAACAAAAAGGCATTAATTTTAGTATGAGCATACTGTCTTTTTTAAAAGTGACATTTCACACATACAAATAAAGAATGAATTTTCTTTTCAGCGCAAACTTGTAGCACGTATCATCAATTAAATCTTTTTGAACAAAAAACACACCTTTCAAAAATAAATACATAAACTAAACAGCATTTTTGATAGGATATTTTTGCTTTTATATTTACGTATGCCAGTAACATGCACGTATTATCTAAGGTGGGAAACAAGCTGGTGATCTGCCTGTTGGTAAGCGGCCACCGCAGCCTATAGGTAGACGCTTGCAACACCTGGGGCATCACTAGCGCGTTGCCGACCCTTCAAATAACTTCTTTCTCGAAGAACCCCATACTGTAGTCCTCAGAGAAAATCTTGGAAGAGAGCTCATTCCCCAACCAAAGCGTTCGCGGAAGGACGTTTCTCTGAAACCGCACTGTACGCGACCATTTAGGTTCTAAGGTGTGTGGATGATGGTATTCCGTCCTACAAATGTAATAGGTGGTGAGCCTATCGCTGTACCGAGCACAGACTCGAGACAAACTTTTTTTTTACCACTGAAGTAGAAAGCAAGCTTACGGTCCGCGCGCGATGGTAAGCGGTCACCGTAGCCTATGAACGCTTTCAAACTATACATTTAACAAATTATAACAATATTGGTTACCCCTTATCGGGAATAGGACCCAGGACCTTTGGTGTGACAGACTGCGCCACTCGGTCCAAAACATCAAGTAGGTAAGAATTAAAACAATACCTATATATTTAAAATTGAATCAGAAAAACTAAAGATTTTATAAGAAAAAGGGCAGATCTAATCCAGAATATCCTCAACAATATTAAATTAGTATTTTATTTATTAATAGTAGGTCTAGTTACTATATCTTTTCTTAAACATGATCTGAATCTCGAAAACGGCTCCAACGATTTTTATGAAAATTAGTATGCGAGGGCTTTTGGGGGCGATAAATCGATCTAGCTAGATTTCATTTTTAGAAAATGTCGTTTTATCCGTGTTTTCGGGCAATGATAATCAGAAAAATATGACTTTTCCTGACATCTATTGTCAAGTAATACTATTATTTTTACTGACTCAGCAACACTAAAGCTACTTGACAATAGATGGCGTTGTTAAAAAAACGAGCAAAGCTCGGTCCTCCAGGTACTTTATATTAATAGAGGTATTTGAGTTCCAATAAAATCATTAATCAATCTGTAAAATCTAGACTAGACTGTTCGATAACATATAATGCTTATAAAACTGTTGTGAAAAAATTCTCCAGGTCCTGCTCAAAAAATAAGTATGAAAGTCCTTGTAGAATTATTGCCTAAACTAACTATAGTAAACTAAACCGATCAATAATAAAACAAAACCAATCAATATAAATACCGCACCCATCCGCAATTACACCCAATTATCACATCTCTACCAACCAACCTAACAATGCATCTGAATTGGATGCAGACGCGCTCATTAGAACAGTTGAGTACGCGCATGTTGTTTTATTGTGCAAATCAGCACAATTAGCATAACAAACAGGCTATACGCACGAACAGTTCCGCCGAACTATGTTGCCAGTTTTACAGAATTCTCCTCAGAATCGGTTAGATTTCCGAGTAGCGCAGTGTTAAAGTGATGGGCGAACATGTATCAGTTTCCTGGTAGGTAATAAATTGCAAGGTTGTTTTTACTTGGTTGGTCACTGGTTTGTGCCCGGTACGGCAATTGACTCATCACCTATCACGTTTTTGGGACGGTAAACCATCGGTGAAACGTTATTGCTACAATCATACGTTCGTTATATCTCCGAACACCGTTTTGAAATTAGTCAAATTGTTGACAGCATAAAAAAAATCACATACGATTTTTATCACGATACATTTAGCATAAAAATAAAATGTACAGTTCAGTTGAAAAAATCTATTGCTGTCGATCAATGGTATCAATTCACCTTATCCTTACTTTCGGTATACATATAAAACCTGCATTGATTCTATTGAAAGTAACAGTACTAACCTACGTAACAATTTGTTTGCTTGCAAAATTCTTAGAAATTAAAAAAATAGGTACATGAGTTTAAATTCTATGGACTTCTAAAAAGGTAGTCGGCAACACTGGCCCATGGCATACGGCTAGGGTTGCCAGCTATCAGCCAAACGTCCAACCCGGCTGCGTCACGTCGTGCTCGCCAGACCGTGCAGAGTTTTCAGCTGCATAGATACAGACCAACTTTCGAATGTACACGAACGAATTGTGAGACTGAGAAGTTGTATTCTCAAAGGAAATTGACGTGGAAAATGAAGACAATAATTTATAAGCAAAACATCAACCAGGTATTCATTACAGAGATTTTATGAAAACTGCAATATATAGATGATGATCTATGAAATATTTGAGAAATAATAACGTTAGTAATAATATAAATCAAAAATGCGAAATTAATAAAGTCATTTATAATTATACTATTAGTAATTTACAAACAGAATGTTCCTTGTATAAAATTATTAATGTTGTAAGAGTTATAAATAAATATAATATTTTGTACTTATTCATCAACATATAAATCTTCATCAAATTCTTGAAAACAAATTCACATTTAATCACAAACCAGAAAGCCTATTATTTAACAGACATGTTAACGTTAAGAAAGTTATGGACAAGAAGTTATTGTTGTAACATTAAATAATTACAAGTGATATCGTCCTGGAAATTCTATTACCTAAGTGAATAAAATCCCAAGGGATGTTATATCCGGGAGAGCCTTCGAGAGTGTCCGTACCAGAGACGAGGTTATTGTAATGAGAAATACGAAGATATTTATGCTTCGCCACGCGTCCTGAATACGGAATGAGTTTTAGGGCCTTGTGTCACTGATATCAAGATATTGAATAGAGAAAACCATCGAACTTTGTTATTTGCGACTTTATTTACTCTGTATACATTTCTGACAGGTGTTGATATTGGACCCTTTTTATTGACAAAGGCCCTTGTGTTTACAAAATATGTAAATTGGTGGATATGGAAAGGTTTCTTGGTTATGCGTGGATTTAGTTTTACTTTATTCTTGTCTTTTGTTGCGTTACTTTATCTATAATCGGGAACATTAAAGTTGTTTATTCGATTGTAAATAAGAAATGACTACTTTATTTATTACGACTACGATGTGTAAAGTGTAAAGAAAGAATATTTCTCTAGCATTTATCAGTGAAGAGAAGGTATGAAAAACACAAAAGGCGGAAACAAAACTTTAATTACAAATTTTCCAATAGTACATATATATTATTAGTTATATATTATTGCCATTATAGGAACCGCCCATTTATAACTATATTCTTTTAAAACGGAGCATATTGCGGATAAGGAAAATTAAATGTATCCAGAAGAATATAATACTTAAATACATTTTTAATGCGATAAACAAAGCAACAAGACAATACGAAAAGTCTGTATTTATGCT
Source organism: Apoda limacodes (assembly GCA_946406115.1). Classification (NCBI taxonomy): domain Eukaryota; kingdom Metazoa; phylum Arthropoda; class Insecta; order Lepidoptera; family Limacodidae; genus Apoda; species Apoda limacodes. The sequence continues at coordinate 10,365,260 of OX291558.1, forward strand.
GTGTTGATGACAAAGTAAGTACCTATATAATAGCCCGTGAAAAGGGTCTTTCAAATCCTTTCACAATGGTAAGACATGCTCTGTCTCCGCAGAAGAAAATTATTTTTCCTGGCAACCTTTTGTGATCGCCTGTCCGTTTAAATATGGAGTCTAGGAAAATATTATTGCACTGCATTTTTATTTTATTATACTCGGAGTTGAAAGACGTTAATATTTCAAGAAATGGTTTTTAAGAGCACTTTTATACTAAGTTTTTAATACATCGTACTTTTACTATTAGTACCTACCTTTGCTGTCGAAGACAAAATTGGGTACTAACATACAAAATGTTTCCCATATACACAAAAAAGAAACAAAGCACGTGCTAGTCAAATATATAAGTGAAATTCAGTCTTTGAATTTAATTTATAAATAGGTAGCTATTTGTATTTATACAGTACAACTTATTTCGCAATCCTATAAATATTTAATTACAATAATCGAATTGCATACTTACTTCCAAATCGAAACAATAGCCAATCAAATCAAACGCTTAAAACTCAATTCCCATTAACCAATTTATACCACAAACTGTCTATTTACGATAAACTCAATCGATAATAGCTTACATAATACATTATTTACGTTTCGTAACCCATATTTTACGTTATAAATAGACTTTAAACGTTTCGATGTAGTTCAACCACTTTACTTCGCTTTCACTTTTGATCAGTGCTCAAATACTCAATCACGTTCGGAGCACGAAGAAGTGCAGCCATCAGTTACGGTTACGTAACATATCTTACGGTAATAAGGTAATGTTATGGCAACAATTCTAGTAATACTGAACCATGGAATTATACATAACACATATGCATGATACATCTATTGTAAATAATGTTAAATGACGTTTATCAGTCAATTAAAATGCTCGCCATGCACCGATTATTTCGTACCACCACTAACGTAATTTACGAACTCAAACAAAAAAATAAAGTATGCCGCTAAGCGGTCACCCATCCAATTATTGACCTAGCCTAACGTTGCCTAACTTTAAATATCATTTCCAACAGACGTGTCACTTTTTTTGTCAATAATTGCTAGATGGCGCTGTATCGGTAATTTTTAATTGTAATGGTTCGGGCCCGTCTCACACTTGGCCGGTTATTATTATTTGTTGCTATACTTTAGAGCACACACTATACATGTACAAATTTAAGCTTATGTGTGCTAGTATTTTTGCGATAGAGCAAAAACAACGAAAACGTGTTTATTATTGCCCCCTCCCCCTGCCACTTAAATTTTTACTTTTTTATTTTTTTTATTATTTGTTAGATAATCCGCTAATATGACACATATTTTGTGAAAATTTTAGATTCCTACGTATTTCGGTCCAAAAGATAGTGCCATTTCATGGCCAGACAGACACACAGCGAAGGATTAGTAATAAAGCTCCATTAGCACCCTTGGGTACGGACCCCTTAAAATCAGGATTTTCGGGTACCTATCCAATCTTTGCACTTTTAGTAGTAAAAACAAGCATTTCTTTTAATTAATATAGTAATTTCATTGATTTGATAAGCTTTGATAACCCTATATTTAAGAAGGAGCAAAATAGAAGTATAAACTAGTCCACCAACGCAAACAATAACAGTTCCACATAAAAATTTAAATTTTATTAATTATTCTAATAACTGGCTCTCATGGCATTTAAAAAAAAGCAAAAGGTTATAAAGCATCACTAATACGTTTCCATTTTTGTCATAACTTTTGTATTACATAAGGCTCACAATTTTTTCTAACAAAAAGATTCTTGATTCTTTCTTCTGATTTTGAGCAAAATTCTGTCTGTCCGTGAATTTTGTCTTAGCTACATATGTGTTATCAAGCTCAACGTCTATCTGTCCGTTTCTGTTCTTTTCACGGCTAAGCCGCGAACCGATCTCGATGAAAATAAGTTAGGTGATTAAGCCTTGGGGGAGTCGGATTAGTGCACATAGGGTTACATAACAAAATAGGCTAAACCGTTGAGCAGGTCTGAATATAATTTTATGAGAGAAAGATAGCTTCTTAGAAAAGCCTCAAGAGTGAGTCGGATTATCGCACAGAGAATAACCTTCTTACTATATAATCAAACAGTTGCCTTACTGATAACCGAATTTAGCACGGGCTGAATGAGTTATTTCAATTAATACTTATACAATCATTTTAATAGTGGAACCCCGAACATTCAAAGAAGAGGTTAGTGTGACGTCAGAGGACGCTGGACAGAAGCAATTGTGAGTGTCTATGGGAGCGGAGTTAAGGTTTAACGAAGACGGTGACGTTTTTCCTGATTTTACTCCCCGGCGACTGAGAGCGCAATAAATCTATGATAGTTTTCCATCAAATGTGTTTTAGAAACAATTTGTGTAGTCTATAAAAAACACAATTAAAACGGTGTGTGAGATAAAATCTTATACTAGTGAACGCAAAAGTATCAACTTTGAAGGCGAAACCGCGAGAAAAGTTATAAGTTATCTCGTATTATTGTCATAATGAATCTTGGGAAAGTTTACCATCCTCACACAGCAACACTTACCTACTGTTATTTTAGCAACTCGCTCGATTGTTTGTTTAGTCTTAATAGTCTTTTCTTACAAAGTAGGAGGAGTATAAGGTTAGGATATTATCACTTTTCATTTTAAATAAGATACTGAATATAGATAGAGACTTGTTCGTTTTCGGTTTCCCAATTAAATTAATTAAAAGAAAGCGGTAGTTATTTATTTTTACTAAAAACAAACGTCTCATTTATCTTTGCAAAAAGGAACACCAGAATCCTGGACACCGATTTAGGATTGCTAATTATAAATAAAAGAAAAAAAAACTTCTTTCTGGATATAAGACATACTATTTTCTTTAAATATCCTGTTATGTATAAAGATAAACACGCAAATAGTAAATGAATAATTTTGTTTTTTTTTTAAATATAGAACTGGCCAGTAAAAATAGAATTACATTACTTTGTCGATTTTTTTTTTTTAATACCACACGGTCCGCCTGATGGTAAGCGGTCACCGTGGCCTATGGACGCTTGCAACACCAGAAGTCTTTCAAATCTACTCATCCAACAAATGCTTACTTTAACGGCCTCGACAGTAATGTAAAATTACCACAGAATACGGTACTCGATTAAATAATGATAAAAAGAATGACGGTACTTATGATTCTAATTCAAATTAATATGTAAATTATATATTACTTACAATATTAAATTAGCAAAACTTGAACAAGGATAAAATAAAAAATATGTGAATATAAAATATTTGCGGTACATTTTCGTTGAATCATGTTAAATGTCGGGAGCAAGCATTGTTCAGATAACAGCCAGTATTGTTGCGGTAGACAACCCGTCGCGATTATACTATAGGCTGACGCACTTAAAGAAATTGTATTGTTTACATTACTGGCTTTAGATAATATAACAATTTCTATCTTAATTAAAGAACTGCTTGGAAGATAATTAAATGCCTTCAATGCAATTTAATCGTTTTACTGGTTTCCTTTATTAAGTACAGTCGCAATTTTACTTTTTCTGTCAGGACTTTATATCACCTATAATGTTAATAGTTTTATAATGAAATTGAGAAAATATTTAACGTCAAAGTAATTTTTTTTATTCTAATTAGGTTCTTATAAACACTTTTGTATCGTCAAAGTTATGAATATTGTGTACCTAAGTATATTAAGTTAGGATAACTCTGCATACCCGTTATATTACATCGGATTCGAAGCTAAGAATGGAGTTGATGCTATAATTTTACATTGAATGATTGAATTTCAATCAAAATTGTATTAAATAAATTCAGTTCACAAGTTTTTCCGTTAGTAAATATTTTCAATGATTTGCTCATTTAATATTCAAGGATGGAAAGCCTATGCTAAACCGTTTGCTACTGTGTACCGTTTGATACTGTTTTATCCATATTTGGGACCTTCGATCTAGTGTCTCTCAGTTTTTTGGTCGAAATCTAAAATTCAGGCTTCGTTACAATTAGAAAATTAGCCACTTCTACCTTTCTGCACGATTTCATAAAAATCGGTCAAGTCATCTTTGAGAAAAAGGTAATGGAAGATTCGCATATTGAATCACTGCTAGATGTATATTCTTGGTCACTGCCAAGGAAACTTCGTTCCCTATCGCTTTCTGTGCTATATTACATTTTCGAAAATGTGTAAATGTCTCCGTATCTCATAGTAACCTAAACCATCAAAATAAATGATCTATAACATTATACTTCTAGTAAATTACAAGTTTACTTCTTACAAACAGAAAACCAAATTCTAGATTTTAATAGTAAACATAATAATAGAAATCTTTTTTACAATAAAATTGTATTTTATCATAAAATAAACTAGTGTAGCATTTGCGATAAAACTGAGCAGTAAACTAATCTTATTAAACGAAACAACCGCTATAGACATTAATAGAACTAAAGTAACCAAAGAAAGTTAAACATGAGGGTGATAACATCTCTAGTAGTGGCGAGGATCATGAGGAGATAAACTCAGCCCCTAATAAAGTAATCAAGCACTATTCCGATTATTGGACGTCTTCTTATCAAGCTACTTCGCTGCCCTAAATTGAGTGAGCAAAAATTATGGTCTAACTTCTAGAATGTTGAGAATTAAAGATAGTGGAGTTCTTGATTAGGTAAAAGTTAGAAACTTAAGGTAAACTACTTTTTGTGTTGTGTATTATTATATTACTTGATATAAGATGTGTAGTGGTCTACTCTTTAAAGAGTGCGTAGGAGAAACTATCGTAGTATCACTTTTTATGGAAGCATGATCCCTTTTTATGTATTATTTTATATATTGCACAATATTATTATAATAATTTAATGCCCGTTCCTCTAGCTATCGACATGAAGAAAGATTTTACAACGAAAAAGAAGAACAAATAAACAAACACACTCCCACTTTTAAAATTCCTCCTGTCCAATCTAATTCTGACTTTCTGCTTTTTCATTTCACCACATAGTACTTAAAATCAGGTTTTGTACAACCTCTGGGTCAATATAAAGCCATTTGAGTCAAGTACCAGTATTGCAACGTTGCAGAGATAGACTCACAACCTGTCATATCGGACTAAAGTGGTCGGTGGAAAGAAACTATCCCTACATTATGATGTGGGCGTGTTAGCCACTGACTATATTATGACCTGATTATAATTCAAACCGTGAAGCTATACCGATGTACACTTGACACATACATCACCCAGGATTATGTTGTTTTCTTTTTATTTGTAGTTTTAAAAACTACTGAACTATTGAAATTAATTCTTTGATATTTTCATACCACTATCGCAAAATTTGTAGCGGTCCTCCTACTGAACTTCAGTGTCCCTAAAGAAAACTTCAACAAGAGGTTTACTTTACGACCAAAGAATTTGAGAAATAAAGTTTTTCTGAGTCCACACTGCGTGACCATTTTGGTTCTAGGGTGTAACATAAAATCTTCGGGTGTTAAAAATTAGCTGTGGACAAAATTTGTCAAAACAACTGTGAGTTGACTTTATTTACTGTTATAATAAATTAAATAAAGCGTCAAAATTTTAAAAAAATATGCAGCTATGAAGTCCCACGTTACAGTAAAAGTTCCATCATGAATTTACTATTCTGATCTTTGAGGAAAACTCAAGGATATTTATTAACATTGGCTAATAAAACAATTTTAAAATGTAATTTAATAAAGAAATAGAATTACTCTTTAATTTTAAAACACCAAGTAAACTTTTGATCATTTAAAATGGTGACAAGGAGAATACATAATAAAATGATCTTGAGACATTGCTTTATTGAAATAAAATGAAATCTTTATTACATTTTCTAACCAATGTTTGTTAAACGTTTTCAGCTAATAAAAGTAATATTACGGGAACAAGACGAAAGGGAGAAAATGAAAGCGACGAGAAAATGAAATTGGAAAACTTGTTACAGAATTACTCTTGATGAAAAAAGGAGAAAATAAATAAGGCCTAGTGAAAGTTAGTAGACCAAGGAAAACTCGCCAACATTCATTTACATGAGGGGAACTTACTTTGTTTACCCAAATGTATTCACCATCTTCACTCTTAGTAGGGACGTAGTTTAAATTGCGTATACTTACTATTCGTTGTGTACGCATTTACGATAGGTTCATTATATGCTTATACACTTCCTTGTTCTATGTTAAGAGTGATGTGATAGGGCTTAATTTAGATTTTAGTAAAATATATATAGATATGTAGATATAATCTATTTGGTAGTAACAGATTCATTGTTTTTTAAATACACTGCGGTAACTACTGCATATTATAATAAAAAAATAAAGTAGTGCACTTCCAGATTTCCATATACTTTATTATAAATCCGGCCTTATTTGCGCACATATTTGGAAATGTAGTGTGGCATGGATATTTCAAGAGCACACACACTTTTTTCTTCAAATATGTGTACAAATATTCAAAGCTATGTGTCAAGACGCCGACATATTAGGCGGTAGCGCAATCGTTTTACCTGACGTCATGAAGTACAATAGCTAAAAGTACTTTGTGTTATTTTATTTACTTTGAGCCAATAAAACCTTGTGCGGAAGCCGTATAAGAGATAATGTGTACCAGTATTTATGCGATATAAACGCGCGCCATAGACTAGCAATTCAACACGCATGAAAAAGTGTTAGTAAAGCAGTCTTCTAGATCTATTATAAATGCATACGACAAGGCAGTTGAATGGTGCCTTGTTAAAAAAATTACAAGTAAATTCGTTAGTTGTCATAGTCTATTTTATTTTATTGTACATATTTCTTTTATCTATAGATTTATAACTAAAAGCAAAAATTTCAAAAGAATGTTTTTTTTTTAAGTTTATTAATATTTTAACTATACCTAACAAATCCAATAAAAACTGTGAAAGTAGATAATTATATGTAAATGTTATACCTACATATTTTATATGTACCTACATTCTTAAATCTTTTTATATGTGAAATTTTGCCTAATCAATCCCGATTGAGAAAAACTACACATTAATTTAATAAAAAAAATACAGTAGCATAATTGCTAATAACTTTCACCACAATTGATACAATACTACCAGTCTTTCACTTACCTTTTACTCCAGTTTCCAATCTCAGCATAGCGTCGACCGTTAATGCTTCCGCTTCTTCTCACTTCATTTCCTCTAAACGTTTGAACAGAGTTACCGTTAGGAGTTAATATTCCATTCGAGGTACCATTGTTGTTTCTTTCTCTGTTCCTCGGAAATGTACCAGTTCCGGATCGAAAAGTTCCGAGTTGAGGAGTTTGTTCCGAACTCAGAGGGAACTGTTGAATTGGGAGGGTGATGTTGCCGCACCAACTCTTTCGGTTTACGGCAAAAGTTTTGAAGGTTCCATTTCCGTTGGTAGGTGAAGGGCTGACTCCACAAAAGCTGCTCCGATTATGGCTGTTCTTTATAAATGCACTATTCTGGAGCGTAACTTGAGGCTTGATCGGCACCAATGGAGACGCCTGGTCAATTGACATCTTAGTTTTAAATAATGTAGGTGTTAACTATCTACATTTTTGTCTGTAAAGGAGAGAATTTCATAATTTATAAAGAGGTTGTAAGTGTTTTAAAAACATCACAAACATTACACATAAACAACGTTGCTTTATCGAATCGCATGATAGGTGTATTTCTTGACGCTTCTAGTTTTACTTTAACACTATTTTTTCTAGTCGAACTATGGAATAACGTAAGTAAGAGGTTACTGTGCAAATGCTCTGTGACATTTGGAAACCAGTCTGGATAAAATAGAAGCCAATTAAAGCTTACTAGCTGTCCAAAGATCTCTTACATCATATGCGGCCGTCTGAGAACAACCAGGGTTGAAGAGATAAAATGGTTTTTAAAAAACGAAGCAGCTCGATATTACACTACTAGTAACACTTACCCTTCCCTATTTTACACAACTTGCAAGATTTTTCTGCTGCTAATTACGCCGAGATTATTTGTTCGTTAATAACTTTTATATGTTCTAATGGTATTAGTTAGCTTTATCAGATGACCGTAAATGGACCTAAAACATAGTATACCTAAGAAATACATGTAGTATGGCCATAGTCCGCTGCTTTCAACTTTCCACCACCACTGTGTGACGATCCTGTGACTGCTGCTCGCGAAGTTAACGCACACATTAGCGCCTTTACACACATCATTTCCTTTTGTGATAATTGCCTCGGTTCACACGTTATTTTTATGAAGTGGCCAGAGTATACCCAAACTAAACCGTAACCGTAAACCTTGGTAGACAATTTTGTTAAGTCCAAAACAATGGTAGGCTACAAGAAAGCGATAAAAGGACAGTCGCACACACAATAGACTTTAATTTAGGTTAATGGACATCCGAAAAATTCAGTTTCATGTAGGTCAGTTTACCAATCTGTTAACGAAGGCACTTGTTGCGTTAATGGTACGTCTGTTATGTAAACAAACTGTTATATAAAATTTAACTGATAGTTCTTGATGAGTTATTTATAAGATAATATTACAAGGCACATATTGTGTAGATTTCTGTGCAAAAAATACGATTTAGGCCAAAAAGGGAAACATACTCATTGCGTCATTTTTTTACTGGCAAAAAAAAATTTTGGCAAATTTAAAAAGGACTTAAAAGTTTTATATCTGATAACATTATAAAGTTGTACTTATAATTTTCAACACCGTTGAGATCGTGTTTAACAAATGCTGTGACTATGTAAATTGCTTATTTTCAATACTTTTTAATTTCAAAAGCTCAGTGATGGTGGTACGAATTCAAAAATGAAAACGCTAAAGAAAGGTATTTTTTTAACATTTCTCACAAAACTTGTATTTCATACTTGATAATCTAACTACCAGTTAGATTTGAAAAGAATATTTTTCAATTGATAGCCCAATTCTTTAAAGAAGGTTATAGACTATATAACTTCACGCTATAGCCCTAATAATAGGAGTAAAGCAGTAAATTACCGCGGGTGTATTAATAAAATCGCTGGAAGTAGCTTGTTTCACATAAGTTATGTTGGAATTATCACTTGATTTTTTTTTAGATTCATATATTAACAATTACTTTCTTAATATTTTATATTTCTTAGTCAACCGTTATTGTTTTGTATATGGAAATAACTTATTTTTTAGAAAATAGTACGACTAAATGTCATAAAAATAGTACGACTAAATGTCATAAAATTCCTTTTATTTATTTTATAATTAGTTTAACGATGTGTCATCAAATTTAATTTTACGTCGAAATCGACGGAAGCTTGTATTTTAGGAAATACAAATTACATCAAAAGTCATTAAAGAATATACAAAAAAGAATATAAACTATCAAAATAGTTCTGATTTTCCTGTCACACTCGAAATAACTTGTATGTTGATATAAAAATGCCCGCAGATTGTCAACATGGCAGAATTTCAAAGGTCGTTTTCTATTGGACGTAATAGCCGGACGCTACTATTAGTTGACCCATCAGTGTGTGCAGCAGTCATAATAGTTAAGAAGGTCCCGGAATGGTGATTGTAGTCAATTTTATTCCCACTACTGCAGAGTTGTTACATACCGAATGTTGCTTACCTTGACCTGCTGAAGTCATTTGACCTAGTCAATATGACCATTTAATGAAATCTAACCTTTAAACGATTGTTTAAGAACATCTTAATCGCTTTAATAATTAATTACTTTCTGCTTATGTTTATATTCAGAGGATAATGTTAAACATGGTGGTGATTAAGACATTCCATTTATTAAAGAATGTTAAAAAAAGTAATGTGTTTTGATTTAAAACGTATAAAGATGAAAAACGCCTTTCATAGACTTAATAAATAAAACCTGCTTAATTCACCTAGGTGCATTAAGTCAACCAAATAGAACACCTTATGCATCCAGGTGAATTAAATCTACCAAGTAGTATTCTTGATTCATCCAGGTGAATAATGTGCACTTATTTACGACCAAACAGCAATAACGAATAATGAAAATAGTTAGTCGTTTAATTATTACTTCCTGATTGCTAACTATGAATCTTTAAAAATCAAAGTAAAAATCAATATATACCAAGTTATAATTTATGAAATAGATTTAAGTTAACAAATAAATATATTAAGCTACGAAGGCATGGATTACGCTTATTGGCAACCAAACAGCGATTTAAGACGTAGCTGTTAAGACGTAATCTTTCATGATTATTATTTTGTTTCCATGACTCCCAAAAAGCTGTTCCTACACTTCGAAATCATAAGGAAATTCATATACAATAAAATTTCTGTAGGTATGTATGCATACACGAACATAATAGCAGCTGTTCTCAAACCGGGTTGAATCAACAATCTGCCTGACCCGGTCTCAGGCGGACATTTGTAATTTGCATCTTTCATCTCTACTACACACACCATCTCAGCCCCGGTTGCATAACTATTGCATAACGCTCTTTAATAATTTTAACTTCTTTGCCTTGTCTTGGAAGAAACTAGTAATTTTTGCTTCGAAATGATTTGTCAAAATTTTTAGGGATATGTATGTTCAACTAGCTTTTTTTTTTCGCTCCGGCGCCTGCGCTAAATTTGATTATTGGCGTATGATTTCAACGGCAACTCCTTCAATATAGTAAGGAAGTTTGCTATAGCAAGCTATAGTACGTTTACAAGAAATTTTAGAACAGTCATTTGCTGTTATCCAAATTTTTTTTTGGAAAAAATGTAGTCTATTTTCCTGTTCGTCTCTTTAATTGGAAAATTATAAAAAAAACTTGATTTCAAAAACTGTTTTCAAAATGTTTTAAAATAAAGTAGCTGACAACATGTTATTTCAAAAAAAATATGAATCACGGGCGTTTTAATGTTTTGATAAAAAAAAACGGTTGAAATTTTATCACGCAACCCTGATTGAATTTAAAAAGAATTAATATCGAAATAGTAAATGGCTACGGAACCCTATAGGGTCCACCGATATGCACTTACCCCGATTTTTTGAGCTTTGGCATTAAAGGTCGGGACTAATTGGTCTAAATTTCGTGAAGCTGTAAAAAACATTGGTGTGGTCACCATGTGTGGTGTACAAATGTTAGCGTAACTTACCTAACCATGGGTGGTCAATTTCATGGTGGTCAAAATTAATTATTAAAATGACACTTTTATAGGGATTGTTATTTTGAGCGTGATAAGTAACTGCTTTGTGCCAGTATTCTTCATTATAATATTATTATAAAAAATACTTTGCACACTGAATTCCCCCCCTTTTATTATAATTCACGTGAATGAATATTTTTTTTATTATTATTTTATGGAAACAAACACAGTATAATAGCATACTACGTCAACTCCAGGCATTTCAGCTAAATATTTGTAATACAAAAACTATTCTACATTTCCATTGGAAGATTTATTGAAAATCGACCCAATAAAATTTGTAAGTTATCCAAAAGATATATAGTCGTAGTCTCGTGGGAAACGGGGTTTATATAATCCTGAATCGGTTCATAAACCCGCTGGCTGTACTTTAGCGCGTATTTAATCGAAAAATTACTATTACTTAATTCATTTTTCAGGTTCATATTGAAACTAAAATCACGCATTATTAATATTTTTCTCAAAGCACATATTATCTTGATACATGTAGCGGAAAAAAGCGCTAAAATGTCTATTTTGTGAATACCGACCTACTCATGTAGATATCCAAAACCGGTTACCATCAACGAAATATTTGCATCGAATCTAATATCTAAATTATACAAAACAGCTTTCTGTTTATTAGTCATGCAAAATTTCAACGGTTTTGCAATCTATGAAGCAGCAAAACTAGCCATTGAGTCACATCTCAGAGAATAAGGTTACAATGATTAATATGTTTTAAGTTCTACATAAGTAATATTCTTAAGAGGTTTTTATGGTAATTTAACGAGTCGCCAAAGGCAATATTTGAATGCGAATTTATTTTTTTAAGTGGTCATAAGTAAGTCACTTACGTGCAGCCAGCCTCTGGACTATGATACGATTTGTCGTGTGATAGATGTTGCATGCGACACGTGGATTTCAATTAGAGTGCAACTTTTGAAAGCAATTTTGGTCACGAAATATTTATGTTTGTATTGAAAACTTTAATGTACCAGTAATTTGATGATATCAATCAATATTTTACAATGATTTTTTTTTATATTTTATGTGTTTTAAGAATTGCATTATAATGTGATGGATGTGGCAATAAGTATATGGCTCCGTGGCTTAGTGGGTAATGACCTGCCTGCTAAAGCGAGGGGCGTGGGTTCGACCTCCGTGTAGGAATATATTTTATGTGATGAACATTTGTGTTTGTCTTGACTGGGTTTTTTTTTATTAAGAACATATTCTATTTAAAAAAAATATATTTATTTGGTATCTATAGTACAAGCTTGCTTAGTTTGGAACCCAATGGCGCACTTTGTAAGGTCAACGATCGTATGATATTGCACTATGACACTATTTACTTATAGGTCGTCGGTGGTAAAAATTTGCAATACTAATTTTTCGTTCGCATGAATGTCTGGTTGGTTAATACGGTAAGAATCACACCATATACAGTTTTCTCTTTGTAAATATACACCCAAACTCATAGCAGACACATTATAAAACTGAGAATGTTTTACAGAGTCTGATTTATCTTAATATATATAAATCTCGTGTCACAATGTTTGTCCTCAATGGACTCCTAAACTACTGAACCGATTTTGATCAAACTTCGTAAATATCTGTTATTTGATCCAACTTAAAATATAGGATAGTTTTTATCTCGATATGTCAAGTGCGAGCCGGACTCGGGCACTATAGGTAAAAACCAACTTTCGCCGGGTACAGAGGGACGGCAGCGGAACAACGTTCGCCGGGACAGCTAGTTTGTTATATAGACTACATGGAGCTTATTAAGAAAAGTTTTGAGTACGCCAGACTGGAATTCGAGAGAAAAATGTATGCAAGTACTTTCACGGGTCTCAAGAGGCAAGACTTACTTGCATACATTTTTAACTCGAACTCCAGAACCAGAACTCGAAACTGTTCCTACTAAGCTCCCAATAAAATCATTTCCCAAATTTTGGTTTAACATCAACTCAGGTATTATGAACTTTATTTAGTGCTCAGCAGTATTTTCTCATACTTACATATAACGCCTATAACTTTATTGACATATGCCTATGTGCATACAGGGTAAATGTACGCTTCTCAATTTACTAATTAGCTCAAATTATCGAGATTTTACCAAATGTTCATTTAATTAATTGTTAACAAAAAATAACGGTTACGTAACGTAATACATACAAATTTAAACTCACTTTGAAAACAGGTACTTCCAATAATACTTTTAAGGAGAATGCTTATATCCTATAAAAATAAAGTATATTAAGAAATATTAACGCATTTAAAAAAAAACGTGTTCCCGATCATCTGTCAGGAAGGTGCGTGTACGCAGGTGCTTAGCACGGGCCAACGTTAATGCGATTTTTACCGCTAGCCTCGTTTGTATAATTAAAAAAAAACTTTAAACGAATTCGGTATTTTAAAACGACTATTAAGGTCACATGTTTAACTAAAATTACCGTAAACTCTGTAAAAAACCGGATCTGGTGAAATAGTTGCAAAACCGTGTTAAAAAAAATGTGGTTTAAGTTTTAGCTTCTTTGTCTATAGTAGGCTTTGAGAATATGTAAGTTAGGTCTAAAATAATAGTACAGAATTACCTGTCAGACTTAGCGTTTTATTTTTCAATTATGCCCTAAATCAAAATCAAAACTGTTTAAAAATCATCTTTAGTTTACGTAAATGGTGGGTAGATAGGTAGATTACTTAAGAAAATGAAAAAACCCGCCCTAATTTCGAAAAAGAATTTGGTAAGTTAGGATTTCGTACAATGAAAATATGGCGGATATCTAAAAAAATTAAAAAGCTATTTTGTTTAAAACAATTGTCGTTAAAAGTGTTTGTGAAGCTTTACCTACTAAATATGTAAAATTTTGTTTGAACACGCGGTTTGTAAGTAAGCGGGGTGGGGCTCAATTTTTTTAACTTCGTTATCTGATAACTTGCAAAATATTCATCTGATAGGAAAATTTACTAGATGCTTCAAATTCGTTTATGAAGACCTATTCAAAGACACCCTACACAATGGGTTACGTGAAACAAAATGTTTTCATCCCTTACGTATGTATTTCTCCTAATAGCAACCTTCGCGTAAATCCTAAACTAAACCTAATAAGAATCGATACAAAGACCATACGGAGGGACATGACGAAATTATAAGGATTTCTTTTTTGCCATTCAACAATGGAACCCTAAAAAAATTGCCAACAATAATTAACATCATTCATAAGAACGCATGTCTGTACGTACGTACGTGTCAATCTGCACGTTAACCTATCATCGCAAACAACGGCCTACTTACCTTATTTTGCATTCAGGTGGCGATAACAATACTTATAAAAAATACTTTAGTTACTTCGTTTGAAAGTTTACTTATGTATTTTGTAAATATGTATTTATGAAGCTAATTCATCGATTAACCGATGAGCTAATTTTATACCATTCTGTCCCTGGTCTTTTATTTTACTATTTATTACTTTAAATAGGACATGTTATTAGAATGGAAATATAAGATAATATGATTTGCAGCTCCATGCAGCGTGCTACATAGAAACGAAAACATAGTAAGTATCAAAAAGTAAAAGCTGGTTAGTCCCTTCTGTGCTTCGGGGCACTAACACCGTGAAGATAAACATACAGAAATATCTAAATGATAAATAACCCATGTGATACTTATTTTTATTGTTAAACCGTGACAACTATATTAAATTTTTATTGGACACAAAAACAGCACTTTATCTGAGTACAGAGCCGCTATCAATATAGGCAAGGTCCTACAACAAAGCTGTTTTGTATTCTGGAGACGCCGCAGGAAGGCAAAAACCACAATGTGTCTCGGCGCTTCCGACTATTTTGACGATTCTGTATTTTACTTTATTGATACTACGCTACGATATTGTAAGATTTTATACGAAAAGCGTGATAAAATTAGAAACTACCCTACAATATTAAAATGTTTTATTCGAAAAGCGTGATAAAATTAGAAACTAGGCTACAAATATTGAAAGATTTTATACGAAAAGCGTGATAAAATTAGTAACTACGCTACATTATCATAATATTATATACAAAAAGCATGATAAAATTAGAAACTACGCTACAATATTAAAAGATTTCATACGAAAAGCGTGAAAAACGTAGAAACTACGCTACAACATTAAAAAAAAAATACGAAACCGCGATAAAGTTAGGAACTACGCTATAATATTAAAAGATTTTATACAGTAAAATACTGATATGTAAAAAGTTCAAAAAAACGCCCTTACCAAATATAGTCTCAAGATTATTTACATCAGTAGAATCTTATTAAGACAGTTAAAAGTTACTTAAATTCGACTTCCAAACATTTGTTTACATGCATAGTTAGAGGTAAAGCTAATAAAAGTGTGTTAAAAAGCGTGATGAAATTGAAATTGTTTATCTTTTTCATAACAGAAATAGAAAAAGTTTTAATTAAAATTAAGCAAAATAAAAAAACTGAAACGAACCAGAAGTTCTTGAATTCTTTGCCTCCAGTTACAATATTTGGTTTTTCGTCTTTCTTTCAAAACAAGGTTAATTTAATTGAATTTTTGTAATTCTTACCTTGTAAAGTTAGTATAAAAATATCTAATCTTTTACACATGAAAAAATAGAACATAACTATACATAACGAACTATCTATTTCAGTACCTCTAATAGATGACCTATTAGAGGTACTGAAATAATTACCCCATAGAGTAGATAACAAAAACTTATAATTTATGTTGTGTTTTTATTGCTACACTAAGATTAACCCTAACCTTTACTGCATTAAATCTTATTGCATGGTATAATAAGATACTCATTGTTTCAAAACAACCTTGTACTCCACTGATGTAATCTAGAAATGGAATGAAAAAAAAATGATAAAGAAATACTTGGAACACCACGCACTGTACAAACCAACAAGTAATCAACGTAACAAAAAATAAAGAAACGCACGCAACACAAAAACCGCTTGAGGCCATTAAGGAGGTTGTGTTTACTATAGCTTTTTCCCGACTATGCCGGAATGAATGTTAGTATTTTGCACACTAGGGAAGTATGGGAGATAATAAAAATCATTCCTTATACAATTAACACCCTTCGACGGATCTTATTCAAATACTTGTAATGGATACGTTTTGAACTAAGGAGTCTCTTATTCGAAGAATGAATATGTATTTAAGGAATGGAAAAAATGTACTTGTCTTGTGCCATATTATATGAACAGATAATGGAGATAGGAAACCATTAAAATAATACATAGTAGCAAACGTTGATATCGATAAGATAGCGATAACAAACACTATTAAAAAACAATAATAATGATAAAAAATATTAAAAACTCGGTAAAAAATATGAAAGCAACAAACAAGACATATGGATTAACAAGCTAACAAAACACTCATACGCAAAAAGCATATGCTCTTATCTCTTTCTTTGTTAAAAAAGTGATCGAGAAGATATAAATAATAAAATTAGGTAGGCATTTTGTTTTTCGTCAACGTCAAAAAAGGTAATCCAAAAGGATACATTCAAATTCGAAGACGATTTAACCTGCAGCGATATCAAAAGTAATTGTTTACGTGATTTTTTTTTGATAAAAAGTATCAAAAATTCTGAAAAAAATGTAAAAGCAACATACCAACTAAAGACAGATGGACTAACAGGCTACTGCTTCGTCAAAAAGGTTAAATAATAAAGTTAACATAGTGAAATATCGAATAATCAGTAAAAAAAATTAAAACATCAACAACAATCCGAAGGAGACCTTTCTGGCTAGTTAGTATTGTCTTCTTAATCAAAAAGCGAAAGAAAAGGATGCAATCAAATTTGGGGACAATTTAACTGTCTCAGGACATTAAGATGCTCCTCAGGTTAAGCAAACTGACACAGAATGTTGACACAGGCAAACGATGCGGGTTCTGTTGGACATGGTTACAATTAATAGTGCTGTGATGAATACTGATGGACTAAATCTAACTACATGTGTGCAGGTTGGGAATTAGCATAAACTATTGGAGGGAAATAGGGACGCAGGTGTAGATGACGGCGTTCGGGATGGGGATATGTCATTAATATGGGGAAGACGATGAATACTTTATGATCTACATTTCATATAATTTATTACGTGTGACAGGGACGGTTTTGGAATGTGTGATATTTGAAATTTAAGTGTTGTTTAAATTATTCTTGGCCTGTAAATTCTAATTAAATGTTTTTACACTAAATTGTAGCAAAAAAAAAAACGAGTTGCACTCCGGGAGTGCCGGCAGAAGTGAAAACCTTTACACACGATTCGCGCTTAACACTCAAATATGTCACAACACATGTCTTTGACATTGTCAAGAAATAATAATGTTTGTTTATTTACTTTTTTGACGTAGTATATTTGACATCGCAATCTGTCATAGAATTAAAATACCATACCCAACCTCCCTGTACTACTCATAATCGCGAATACTAAAAATAAAAATTATAATAGGCGTGGCATTACGGTTTCCGTCTTACGAATTTCCACGATTAGGACACGTGACCTGACGCGAGTTTATCATCCTTTACCCATACCAAAAAAAGTGCACAACGCCGCTAAAGAAGTTTTCACTTCAAAAATAAAATACTAAAAATTTAAAAAGTCAATATTTTGCAATGGGCTTATGAATGATTTTGAAATTTGCCCTATGAGATAGGTCTGTTAAGTCAGTCCTCATGATTTGATGATTAAATTAAATGCCTACACGTATTGACCACGTTGTGCCATGACACGTCCTTTTAGTTCTGTTACTTTTGAATCAAAAGAAATAGACTGTGCATCAGTTTTTGAGATGGTGATATAGGCAACTACTTATATACAGGTATCTGAATAAAAAAACATTATTTCTCTGAAAATCCTAATTTTCGTTCTCAAATCTCTCATCTATATATTTCTAAGAATTTTGGAAAATCGAAATAGTTTACCCAAAATTATAACCATTTCCTATTGAAAATCCTATTCATTTCAATTTTTTTAGATTTTTAGATAAATAATTTTATAGTAACAGTGGAAGCCACTTCGTTTGAAAGTTCTCAACGATGTTTGAGTAACCACACTATATGTAGTCTTACATCGTAGTATGGCACCATTTGGCTTACTATTAAATTCGTATAGACATGATCGTCTTACTTTAAAAGGTGCTTCACTTTTTCAACGCCTTGCTATGTCTGTATTATTTTGTTAGTCTGAGTTTACAGACTTTTCTGCGTGGTATTGTTAAATAAATTGAAGCTAGCTGCTGTTACAACCATCTTCATCGTTAATAGACTCAATTAAATTGTTTGTCGCGTCATGTGTTTCAAGTTTCAATAATATTTCTGAATGTCAAGTGTATTTAGGATACATATCCCAATTTTTGATTGATGTCCGTAATGACGGGGATGCGGGTTTTATTGCGCACGTTAAAAGATCGATCGACCTTTCATTTCACCTTCTTACCGTACGGAGTTACTAGCGAATACTTACTGCCTTCCCTTTACCCAATCATGTTTACTATGACATAAAAAGGTACAATGGTGAAAAAGATACTTAAGCCAAAAACCCAAAGTATAACTTTTTAAAACAATAATATTTCTTAGGTCCAACTTATATAAACGAATGATTTGAAAATGGGAGAATTCAGCAAAATTATAATAACGCATTGGGGAAAATTTTGTTCATAATGTTTGCAAACAATGCTGAAGTATTGATTGTTTGTACTTTTACTTTCCGTTATTTTATTTTAAACAGTATAGAAAACTTGTGGTTAGCCTTGGAACATTCATAGTACTTTCTTCAGAGTTGACGAGATTACGTACGCCGGTAAATTGTCAAGCAAAAAGACTGAACAATAAAGTAAAAGTTATAACTCATTATGAGAAAATATCCCGCTGTTTTTTTCCATACAAACGTATTCCTACGAAATAGGTTTTCTCTCATGGTTTTATAATCAGAGCTATTATTTTTTTATGTATGATACAATTGCTATGTCTGTATAATTTTTTTTTTTTCGATATGCCATTTACCTATTTATAATCTGAAAGATTGCAAAAATTTGAAAATAACCATCTTTTTATGACATCCTTAGAAGGGCGCTGTACGAATATGTGTACAATTTCTTACAAACACAAAACACACAGACACAGAATAATTCATTACTTTCAGACTTTCAGGAAGAGTCATTTTTTTTTATTCACAGAAATAGGTATTTGAAAAACATTTGCTGATACGCTAGGACCTGGTCCAATATACTAATCAGGGTAGGTATCGTATTTCCCCCTTTTTTTTAGGGTTCCGTACCTGAAAGGTAATAAGGAACCCTATTACTAAGGCTTCGCTGTCCGTCCGTCCGTCCGTCTGTCCGTCTGTCACCAGGCTGTATCTCATGAACCGTTATAGTTAGACAGTTGAAATTTTCACAGAAGATGTGTTTCTGTTGCCGTTATAACAACAAACACTAAGAAAAAAAAATTAAAAAAAATTCTAAAATCAAAATCCAGAGCGGAAACAGGGGTATAAGTTTTTATGGGGAAACACAGTCAGTTAGAAATTTTATTCTAAATACGTAAATTATAAGCAAACTCGGGAACATTTTACACATTATCATAATACTGATACCTTACATAGTATCGCTTATAGGTACAACCACACCCTACACATTCCCCTATTGTCACACTTATTAGCAGTCTAGTGCTCAATTTGCAGGCAATAACTTTGTGGTATTAACAATGTAATTAAGTAAGTAAGTAACTGTATATTATCCCACTAGCATGTCCAAATTAAAGAATTATACTTTCTTGAACCTTTATACTTCTGCTTATTGCCCATTTTGATAAAAAACTACAACAATAAATAATAAGAAGAAACATAGTGTTATTATAAGAATCAAAAACACAAAGAAAAACCCACCAGGTGAAAAAGGGATTCCAAATCTTGTTCGCAGTTATTCCTATGCCACGATATATTTTTTTGTGTTTATACCTTACTTAGTTTCTCTTATATATACTTTTTTTCGCTGTGGACACGTAGTCCGACTGCTTTGTCCGATGGATCGGACCACGAGATTTTTTTTTTCCTGTTGGTTCGATTATGGATTCGGACTATAAAAACTACGGTTTTCTTGGACCACGTAGTCCTACCAATCGGACGACCTGAATTTTGGTTTTCTTGTTAGTTCGATTAAGGGATCGGACTACAAAAATGATTTATTTCTTAGACCACATGGTCCAACTGTGGGACCATGCGTTCCAAGAAAGCAACTTGTACACTGAACGAAGTTCCATATGGTGCATTATATACTTAGATGATGGTATAGGCAGATGGTGGATGCGAGAAAAATTATGTCCGCGGCACTTTTTATATTCAAATAATGCTACGTTACAGTTGTAGTTAACACGCACGGTCATACACGCAGTGTGGTGTGGTTTAAAGTGTATCTTTTAGAAGTTGCTTTTACAGTGGGAGCCAATCAGCGAGATGCCAGCTGTCAAATTTTGAAGGGCTATATCTTCGTAACTTTTAATCGTAGACTAGTATTTTCTTTATAGAAGTGGTAAATTTAATCGAGAACTTCATTTCAGATGACAGCTGTCAAACTAGAAAGGTCTTTCTCTCCGTAACTATTGATCATAGACTAGTATTTTCTTTACGGAAGTGGTAGATTTAATCAAGATCTTTATTTCTGATGACAGCTGTTAAATTATGAAGAGCTATATCTCGTGAACTATTGATAGAGTAGAGTAATAGTTTCTTTACAGAAGTAATAGATCTTATCATTAAATATTTTTAAAATCAACTTTTATTAATTATTATCACTACCATAGTATAAAACAAAGTCCTAGTCCTTTTAGCCCTTTTTAGTTTGACAGCTGTCATCCGAAATAAAGATCTGAAAGAGATCTATCACACCTGTAATGAAACTACTAGTCTACCATCAATAGCTTCGGAGATATAGCCCTGTTTAGTTTGACAGCTGTCATCCGAAATAAAGATCTGAAAGAGATCTATCACTTATGTTATGAAACTTCTAGTCTACGATTAACTGTTTTGAAATTGCAGTACTTTCTAGTTTGACAGCTGTCATCTGAAACAACGGTCTTGATGAGATCTATCACTTCTGTAATGAAACAACTAGTCTACCATCAATAGTTTCAGAGATATAGCCCTTTGTAGTTTGACAGCTGTCATCCGAAATAAAGATCATTAAAGAGATCTATCACTTCTGTAATGAAACTACTAGTCTACCATCAATAGTTTCAGAGATATAGCCCTTTGTAATTTGACAGCTGTCATCCGAAATAAAGATCTGAAAGAGATCTATCACTTCTGTTATGAAACTACTAGTCTACGATTAACTGTTTTGAAATTGCAGCACTTTCTAGTTTGACAGCTGTCATCTGAAACAACGGTCTTGGTGAGATCTATCACTTCTGAAATGAAACAACTAGTCTACCATCAATAGTTTCAGAGATATAGCCCTTTGTAGTTTGACAGCTGTCATCCAAAATAAAGATCTATCACGTCTGTAATGAAACTACTAGTCTACCATCAATAGTTTCAGAGCCTTTGTAATTTGACAGCTGTCATCCGAAATAAAGATCTTCAAAGAGCTCTATCACTTCTGTAATGAAACTACTATCCTACGATTAATACACACACACAAACATACACTTAAAAGTAAGGAAAACTATGTAGACATAGGACTTTTTCCGTTGAAAACTACGTGGAGACTATTTAACACAACTGCACAATTTCTGCCACAAAGCGAATCTGTCCTACAGCGAACAAAGCACCCATTTACGCTGATACCGCTGAATCGATTTACATGAAATTTGGTATGGAGATAGTTTAAGTCCCGGGTCTACAAAATTGCCTTCTGGAGACCCTGATGATTTGTCCGACTGGGATCTGACTACGGAAATTTAACATTTCCTTGTCCTCCTATGATCGAACTAATAAAAGTTGAGATTCCTCGTAGTCCGATCAATCGAACCATCACTAGAAAAAAAAATTATGTGGTCCGATCAGTCGGAAAAAGCGAAATTTCAAATTCTTATAGTCCGATTAATCGAACCAACTGGAAAAAAAAGTCCTCATAGTCCGATCCATCGGACAAAGCAGTCGGACGACGTGTCCACAGGGCTTTTTTTTATACCACTAACGCGGCAAACAAGCTTACGATCCGCCTGATGGTTAGCGGTCACCGTAGCCTATGGACGCTTGTAATTGTAATCACTAAGGGGTATCACTCGCGCGTTGCCGACCCTTCAAAAATCCAATAACTTCTTTCTTGAATAACCCCATACTGTAGTCCTTAGATAAAACCTTGGCAGGGAGCTCATTCCACAACCCTAGTATTTGCGGGAGGAAGTTTCTCTGAAACCGCACTGTACGCGACCATTTCGGTAATAAAGTGTGAGAATGAATTCCCTGCCCATGGCGAGCGTTGCGATTATAGAAAGTAGCCGTGGGCATCATCTCAAACAATGTCTCAGAACACATCCCATTGTAAAAGCGGTGAAACACACACAGGGAGGCAAAGTCTCTCGTGAGACTTAAGGGTTCGATACGGCAAGTGAGTTTGGAATCGTCGACAGTTCTGTTAGAGAATCAATTAAAACTCGGCGTTTTTACCTATGTGTCCCGCGGTTTCACCCGCAGAAAATCTTATTTTCGTAAGAACTCTCGAAATTGATAATGCAATTAAACGGCATTTTCAGTATAGAAACAGAGATTGTCGCGAAAACCAGCACAACGGCTTATCCTCACACCTTAAAACCTAAATGGTCACGTACAGTGCGGTTTCAGAGGCATTTCCTTCCGCAAACGCATATTTTGTAGAATGATCTCCCTGCCAAAGTTTTCTCTAAGGACTAAAAGAGGTTCTTCAAGAAAGAAGTAATTAGATTTTTGAAGGATCGGCAACGCGCGAGTGATGGCCAAGGTGTTGCAAGCGCTTACCATCAAGCGAACCGTTAGCTGGTTTGCCACCTTAATGGTATAAAAAAACGTATTAAATTGATCTACTTACCTATATTGGTTATACACACCTATTCATTATATATATTTGTTACAGATAACAAGCTATTTGTAGTTTTGTGTTATCAACTCAAAATAATAGAAGCAGACATAAAATGGATTAGGGAAATCCAAAATGGAGGAGAGGATGTTTATCCTAATTGTTTCCCTTTATTCAATTATGTTTATTGTACAGACATACATCGGTTACATAGAAGTGCAGTGTGTTTTAACTGTTAGAGTACATAGACGCCAACTTCAAATTGGAATTCAGATCAGATATTTGGAAATATGTAATTATTTTTCTTTTTAATGCATATATTTGAAGCCGGTAGTTTTTTTTTTGTAAAAAAGATTTTATTTTTTGCTTTTGAGTGACGAATTGCTTTTTTTCTCGTACAATAAAAACATCCATGCTCGTTACAAAATTTTATACAATTATCAACATTAAAGGCGTTTGACAAGTTCCAAATTAACACCAATAATTTTTTTGACCAAAAGCTTAAGTTTTAAATACACTATATTTATATGGGACAAGAATTTTGAAAATCCGTCTTTATATGACGGAGTTATGTCCGAACATACATGAAGGAAAACACATAAACATCCGAATTCAGGCCCTCATCCTTTTGTGAAATCGGTTAAAAACAAAGCCACAACAAAAACTTTAATTATAATTTGTGTTATTATCTGATTAAAAGAAAAGTTTTAAACACTTTTCAAAAAAGTGTTAAGGCGATGTTGCCAATATATGAACGAACAAAAAGTAATTTTATTTTACTAAGATCGTTTATATTTCTTCCCTAAACAGCGGAGAGTGACGTGGAATAAATTTACATGAAAAGAGTTTACGGGAAGATGGCGCAAAAAATCTTTTATAATAGATAAGGTCCAAGTCACGAGCACGCGATATCAATATTCATTGAGTGAATAATAATGTTAGGGGATGTTATTATCTACTTTTTTATCTTTAGGAGCCAAAGGCTCAAATTTTTAGTAATAAGACTTTTTTTAATTTGTCATTATAAAGCGCAAGGTGATTTTATATGAGAAATTAATAATAACCTAAAAAGTAGGAAATTTAATATTTGCCATAAGTAAAGTCTAATAAAATTATTCAAACTTTATTTATTATTTTTGTTTTACCAATAGGTATTTTGGTTCAAAATGATGAAATTGAAAATATATAGTATGAATAACTTTATATATATATATATATAGTGCGATAAAAAAAAACGTTAACTAATCTAATCATAATGAG
Organism: Apoda limacodes; assembly: GCA_946406115.1. NCBI lineage: Eukaryota > Metazoa > Arthropoda > Insecta > Lepidoptera > Limacodidae > Apoda > Apoda limacodes. The sequence continues at coordinate 10,389,687 of OX291558.1, forward strand.
AATAGGATATAATATGAGATTCATAAAGCAAATAAATAGAATAATTACTTTTAAAACGAAATAAAATAAAATTATTTAATCTTCTAAAAATACCACACGCGTTGATAAGTTAAAAAACATGGAACATTTTCTAAAGCACAGCATGATCACATAAAAAGTGCAAGGGTCACACAAACTCACTTTATGGTAATGGCTTTGTGATTGATACGTATGGAAAAAAATCATTAGGGTTTGCAGCAAGAAAACTTTTTATAAGTAGGCCGGACAATGTTCTTGGTACATGACGAATCGCTCCCATCACTCTTTAAGCTACACAAGTGGGGTGCGAAAGAGATAAGATTAGACTTTGCAGTGAAGTAGAGCAGTTTAGATTAACGATTTTATTTAATCAATACGGACGAAGTAAGTGACAGAAAGATTTTAATGTGTACTTATTAGTTGTGTACTTTGTCAGTCAGTGGCAGTACGTACACACACACCCAAAAAATAGTCGATACAGTTTATTCATAATTACACAATGGACATTAAAATAAAAAAAACAATTTTATTTATTATTTAAGAGCTGAGCTCTTGATGCTGTAGTTGATGTAGTCCTCTCCACTCCTTTCTATCCAATGCCTTGTCTTTCACCTTCTTGTATGACATAATATCCAGTTTCTCTTTTATTTGGCTCATGCAACGACTTCTTGGTCTTCGTCTTCCTCTCTTTCCTTCTATCTTTCCCCTTTATGATATTTTTTATGAAGCTGTCATGTCTTACAAGATGACCAATCATTGAGAAGAAAATATAAATAAAAATAGTGTTCCTGAAGGTATCATGGTTTTGACACTATAACTAATTTTATGTTTACAGGCCAAATTGGAAGTTTTAATTTGAAGGTGAGTTTTAAGGAGTAAAAAAAGGAATGAAAAAAATGTTGGATAAAAGTTTGTAATAATAGAGATGATGATGACACGATAGCAATCGAATCGATTTTGTTCTTAGAAACTTGAATATCCTGTTGATAAATAAGAAACTGTTATTACTGTCGTCACAGTTTGTGATAAGGTCAGTAAAGTCTTTTGTAACAGATGTCATGTAAAACATTTACATTCTTTATTCTCAAAGGAAGTAAAAGTAAAAATAATTTAATTAATATTAAAGACAACCTGAAAAGGATAATTGTATTCAGCAGACATTCTACGAATTTAGACACATCGGCGTTCCACCGGGGCTTGTGAAGTTGGACCGCTACTCGCAAATAAGGTGGCGGAACAATGGGCTCCTTTGTGTATTCTAGAGCGGCCATACACATTAGCAAATGTTCCGCTACACACATAGAAGTAATTAAAAAGCCATGAACAGGAACTGAAATGGCGCGATAAAGGATAGCAATTGAAATGCTAATTAGCGTTTCCACTTGCTACTTACAGTTTTGCTACCTACCAGGACCTTATTGCAAGAAGCTTGAGTACGCCAGACTCGTAAATATTCGGGAATAAAATGTATGCAAGTCCTTTCACGGGTCTCAAAGGTAAGACCTACTTTTATGCATTTCTTTCTTAAGAAATTTATAGTGCTCGAGACTTTTTTTTTTGCAATTAGGTAGCTTCCAGCAATGTTGTTTCAATTATAAACTCACAAATTGCTCGTTGCTGCATTGGAAATGAAAACCAATGTCTCCTTAAACAATATAATTGCGTATTCGATTGGAGAGACGATTGCGGAGTCACGGCATTTCGTAACCAAGGCATCGGTCGCATTCCATTGCGGCGCCGTCCGGAGCAACGCCCCTGGGATTATTGACGATACTACCAACGAAGAGTCTATCGAAAAACGTTACGCTACACTGCTATTTAATATCACTTAAAAACAGCTACCACCTACTCTTATCTAAAGATTACATAGTAGGTCAATGGTCAATGTGGAAATGTTTTGTTCATGACTTGTATTGCTTATAAAGTTTATAAATCAGCAATAATCTTATATAGCAAGCAAAATATTAAGTAAGTATTTACTAATTCTTACCTTAGTCTGCTTAATATTATGTCTGCTATATGAGTTAATTTTTCTTTAGATATTTAGTGGAGAGCTAAAGTATCATTGTTTTTTTAATTAATATTTGATTTCATTTATTTCTAAACTGGGAACTAAGAAGGCTTTACCACATCGTCCAAAGAGATGGAAACAACGCACTTGCCAACATACAATGATCAATGTATCACTAAATTCGTGCAAGATGAATCGGTAGATAAACAAATAAAAAAACTCATAGTCGATTAAAATTGCCAGTCAGTTAGTTCATCTGTTTGATCTAATGTAATCGATAAGAACCGGAATATATTGCAAAACTCAACTAAAATGTACACGTATGAGCAAAAAGAGGTCGTTTGCGCAATCGAAAAGCAACTCCCTGGTAATCATAGATTGTTGCTCTCGCTAATGCTAGTCAAAACTTAAAGTACGTCGTGCTCTAACGGTGGTTCTGTTGGGAGATATTCTTTGCCCGCATTGTTTCGTCCAATCTTTATTAACGTGTGGTATTCTCAGGCCTCGACACACAAGACACTAACATGGTACCTACTGATACAAAGAGATATAACTTATTTATGTATTTAGGCTTGTACAAAATGAATTAATGTGCACGACAATAGAAGGACCGTTAGATAAGATTGACCCACTGCAGGGGCACAGGCCTCTCCTAGGAGTAGGGGGCTTAGGCCTAGTCCACCGTGATGGTTTAGTGCAGGTAAGCGGACGCTGTCCAGCTATTGGCCACTCATGATCGACCTCTTTGGTCTGAACTCTCGAAGCTCAGTTTCAATACCTCTTTAAATTGGTTTGTTTCCAGTATAACCAATTAAGTAATTTTTGTAAACATAAGTACATCACTAAAAATGATTGGCTTTTCACTGAACCTTGAAAAATAGCTTAATAAATAAAAAGTGTAAGTCTATTTTCAACGAAAAAAAAAAGACATTAAGTTTTATTATAAAAACCATTCACACTTCTATAGAACAGTACAACATTTGATTATAAATGATATATTGTTAATCCGACATGCGACGAAAAATATCGTTGCAAATCCTAAACATAATAGGGGAGACCCAATGTCAACGACCTACGCCCTATGGGCACAACAATGAGACAGATCGGAAATAAAAAGGGTCTTACGTCATTAAGGGACCAAATTACTGCATCAATGGTCAAACGGGTACTGCCGATATCATGTAAGATACATGTGGCGCACGTTCCGATTTAACGATATATTCATGTTAAAACCTGTTCTAGACAGTCAGTCACATTTAACGAAGTAAATTGGCTATGTATGAGATGTAACGAGCTTATTGCAAATTCAACCAACAATTTACACAACTAAAGTTTAGATAAAAAATAAAAATATAAACGAATGTGATTTTCTATTTTTTAATTAAACACAGTTTATCTTTCAATACAATATTGAATTTTAATTTACTATAATTAAACAATTAAAATATACACCTGGCTCAATTCAAAATACAAAGATCTTCTATTATATTCATCAAATCGATGTCGCAATAGACGCCTTAACCAAGTACACGGTTAACCAGAGGCTGTGAAATAGTCAGCGATCAATTTTCAAGGCCCCCTTCGCATTATATTCAAATCCCTTCTTTGTCTTTGCGTATTTCATACAGCTAGTGAATCATATTAATGTTATCTTATATACCTACTCATGTTCGTCGCAAGCAAAAAGTTATTGTATATTTATTAATTACCTTTTATCAGCTTCATCATTAATGCTAGCTGCTAAACTAATTATAACAATTTCACTATAGATACAAGGAAGTAATATGGTAAATAATAATCCTTAATTTTACTTATTGTTTTAATTTATTTGATAAGTAAAAAATAGATTTTCCCTTTAATTTTTATTTATAATAATAATAATTTATGAATTCCCGTTATACTTATATTATTTTATAAAAATCACGAAGAAGATAATATACGAATAAACTATAAGAATTGCGACGCACTCTTTAAATATAGCTTTTAATAGATATTTGAGATTCTATCGGTAAATGCATACAACTAGATCATATACCCAAAGATAACACTTATCACAGTCGATAAAGCAACGATGTCGATGATATAAATTGAAGAAATTAAAAGCAAACAGATTCTACAAGCATTACAAAAGTAATAAAAAATAAAAATATAAACAAAAAACTCAATACGTACTACTTAACGAGACAATTAAATAAATCACTGAACAAACCAAACAAAACACTACAGCGCAAAGAACTCAAGCACAAACTTAAAAGAAACGGTAAAATTAATCCAACATTACCGGTTAACACGAAAAAAAAAACACTTGAATCACAAGAAGACAACAATATCAAATTTTCGCGTAAAATTTGATATGTGTACTATTTCTCCGAGAAACGAATAGTGGGACGAATACCGGACAGAAAACACGACGCGTCGCACAGCGATCGAGCAACAACTGACGTTTTGCCGATTTAACGGACACCTATCTGTGTCTCGCTCAAATACGCATGTCCGGACTTATTTTTTCCGTATAAATTTCACATCCCTATTGCACTTTCAGACATGTTATAAATTCTTACGTTTAGAATAACCCTAGACTAAAAATGTTGACGACAATCTTGAGAGAGAAACAGAGTCTTAGTTAAAAAAAAAAGTGTTAAAAAGAGACGGTAATAAAATAAAACTACAGACAAGGCCGATCGTGATTGTCGATTGCAACACCGCCTACAGCCAAACACTGAACCTTAACAACTGGTTCTTAAGATAAGGAGATTTAGGGCCGTATTAATAGATCCTACTCAAGAGCGGGATTGAACTCAAGTTCACTCTTAAGTAACTGTTCTAATTAATAAACTAGACTTGAGACGCACAAATCAAATCATGTATCACTTGATATCTGTCAACACGTCATTTATTAATAAACCATACTCAGCTCTCAAGTACGCACTTAAGATGCCATTTGAGTCAGTATCAGCTGAGTGCAGTCTGACGGTGACTTGAGTGCTGCTTGCGCGCAAGTTGAGCGATATGGATTTTGAAAATATTATAAGAGAAATTGATTATTATGATGTTTATGATCATTATGACGATATTTTATGGCCAGTTCAAATGCGATTACCTAAAGTATATATTAGGGATGCTCAAAATACCTTTGAATTGCCGGTGACGAAATTTAAAAAAAGGTACAGATTTTGTCAAGAATCTGTTATGTATATAGTTTCTTTAGTAAGAAGTGACTTGCAAAGTGATGACAATCGAGGATTACCAATTGCTCCTGAAATTGCTGTTTTATTATGTTTACGATTTTACGCCACTTCATCATACCAAGTAAGTTTAAAACTTTCCATATTGTATATTCAATTAAACTTCAATATGTACCTAAAACCATCAGCTGCATTAGTAAAGTATTGTTACATACTTACCACTGTCAGCGACAAACATATTAAAACTGTTGTCAATTTTTCAGATTGTTTGCGGTGACTTGCTAAACATTTCACAAGGAACAGCTTCAAATATTATAAGCAAAGTGTCAAGACTTCTTGCAAAATTGATTAACAGGTTTATTAAGTTTCCTCGTGGAGCTGATGCAAGTAGAAATAGGCAACTTTTCCAAAATATGGGAAGGCATGGACGATGGCCTGGCTTGCCGGGAATTGATGGGGCCATCGATTGTACCCATGTCAAAATTGTTTCTACTCCAAGATGTCAACACCATGAAGTGTATCGGAATAGAAAATCATATTTTTCTCTTAACATTCAGGTAAATTCTATATCCTATAAGAGAAAGGTTTTTCAAAAGAAGAATGCCAACAAATTTATGTAAAATCATATTTCACTTTATTTTTCAGGTTGTTGTTGGCCCTAAAACAGAAATACTGGACATTGTAGCACAATGGGCTGGTAGTACACATGACTCAAGAATATTTCAGATGTCATCGGTGTACACAAGATATACTCAAGGTATTTTGAACGGAAGGCTTGTTGGTGATAATGGTTATCCTACATTACCATTTATGCTCACACCTATAAGACCCACTCCCGAAGATCCACCTTCTATCCGTTACAATAGAGCACAAATAAAGACCAGAAACATTGTGGAAAGGACATTCGGCATATGGAAAAGAAGATTTCCTTGTCTATCTAGAGGTCTAGGTAATAAACTGTCTACTGTGTCTCACATAATAGTTGCTTGTGCTGTGCTTCACAATTTATCATTATTATTAGATGACACAATATCTTTTGATGATGAAGCAGAAGGACACTTTGAAGTAGAAAGCACGGACAGTGTAGTACCTAGCACTAGCTCTGGCTTTACATTAAGAAACTCAATTATTGAGAACCTATACCAATGATGTCTTTTACCTTTTGTATTTAAACTTAGCATAAGTTAATTTGATTATTCATACACAATGTTAATTTCTTATACCCTAGATGTCTTTTACCTTCTTAAGTTTTTAAACTTAGCATAAGTTAATTTCATAGTTTTATATTTGTAATTCATTTAAATATTGTCATTTATACAATGTCAATTTCATATACACCAGATGTCTTTTACCTTTTTAAGTTTTTAAACTTAGCATAAGTTAATTTCATAGTTTTATATTTGTAATTCATTTAAATATTGTCATTTATACAATGTCAATTTCATATACACCTGATGTCTTTTACCTTTTTAAGTTTTTAAACTTAGCATAAGTTAATTTCATAGTTTTATATTTGTAATTCATTTAAATATTCAGTACATACCTTAATACTGTGATAGTTATTTTATTAATACATTCCGCATACATTTCTAGTCATATTATTATAAACATTATATTTCATAGGTATGGGCATTGGTACTGCTTAACAATGGGTATTATATTTGAATAAAGTACTAGAAACTTTAAATAAATTATCTTGTTAGTTACAGAAATAAAATCCAAATGTCTTAGAAAATGTTTATTTATACAACTTAATATAAATCTATTCTTGCCTTGTTGCAGCAATAACATCTAAAACAAAAAAAGCACATAAGTAATCATTTTAAAATCAAATCTAATAACAGTTCTGCAGTTAATTAATTACAAAAAAAATATGTATTAACTATTAGTTTGGTAAACCACATTGGCATATAGGTACTTTTGTAGTATCATCTGTTTGTTATTTTATTTATAGTTAACTTATTTGTGAAATTCAAAACTAAAGATATGTATTACTTTCTAATATAGGTGTGCCAATCGAAGGTGACATACATAAACATAAAACAATAACTAGCTTCGCCTGAAGAATTCAAAAGTGTAATTAAAGTAGATAGCGTCTAACTGAACAGAGAGTAGTCACCAGAACAATACTAATAAAAACATCAGTACAGTCTTCTCTCATTGATAGCATTGCCTCAGAAGTTATTACCAAAACTTATAATTGAAAATAACTTCTTGCATGACGAGGCAATAAATGAACAAAAACAAAATGTCAAGAAATCTTATTAAAATGGATACATCTCACTATATAATTTACAACAATTGACATTAGGGTAACTCTTTTCATAGTATTAAAAGTACTTAAAAAAACATATCAGTATGTTTTTCTCAAATTACCTGATTGTTGATGGAGTAGTAATTCAGCTAAATCAGCTTTGGCCTTGGCTTCACGAATTTTTTCAGCAAGCAATTTTTTTTCTAATTCGTGTAGTTCGTTAGCTCGAACACACCTATCTGCATATTCCTTCTCTATAATGGAAGACTTTTGTCTTAGCAGAGAAGTCTGGGTACTTCTTGCTGATTGTGTATCAGCTGTTGATGGGGGTGACATGGGTTGAGTCAAGATTCTGTGATGGGACGGTGGTGGTGGTGTTGGGAGTTGAGGAGCAGGAGATATAGCTGGATTGGAAACTTCTAAGACTTCTTCAATCACAACAGGCTCGAAGGTCGCTTCATTTGTAGGATTTCCTTCAGTAAGGGATGCTTCAATAGATGCTTCTAAAAAAGAAATAAATGAAATGATAAATACTCAAGTATTTTTAATTTTCAATACAATTTCTTGATATTAATTCGATACGTACCATAAGCAGTGTCAGAGTCAATTGAATCATCGACCCTGACTAGAAGGCCTGGTGTCAACTGTGAGATATCAGGGTCAATGATTGCATCACTGGTTGACGGTCCACCTCCAGTAGCCATGCGATGTTGACGTTCTTTTGTCAACGCATCACGCTGTCTTTGCTTCAGGTTCATCCACAATCTGCGGAGTTGTTTGCTTGTGGCCTGAAAATTGAAGTTAAAAGCATTACCTATATGTGAATGGAAGTGTGTAGATACGCAATGAATTATTAGGAAGAAAATATTTAAATACCTGAACATTTGAATGCGGGCACGCGTTGTATTCAGCAGTCAATCGATCCCAAGCCATGTTTTTTGACTTTAGCGAAGAACCGTCAGTGTGTTTATTTTCGACAACTGCCTCATATTTTTTTAAAATATCTAGAAAAGCTTTCTTTTCCAATGGCGAAAAAACGTGTTTTTTAGCCTCCATTATGTAAAAGAAATACAATTAATTGAAAAACGAAATAACACAATAAACGACGTAATTACCACAACAAACAATAACATTACACAGATTACGGGAAAAAACGCCAATAGTGTTGCCTGCCGTAGCAAAAGAAAATATTAATTGGTAGATTTCATGCGCATTTCCTAGCGTGCTCTGAAAAAAAATTGTCGCAAAAGTGTGAGAGACAAAGCGAACGTGTGGTGTCTTGTCTATAAGTCTACAGGTTAACTTTGTCTGTTTTTGAAGTGTGGCCAATTTCGTGAGCGGTTCTAGTACAGATAACAGAACTCGAAATTTATGGTAGATTCGTAATATAAATAAATAGTTGCAGTTGGTGACCAATTCATGTCAGTGTATATTCATTGGAAAAAAAAATTATGTGCCACAAAATTACAATTATTCGTGTTTTTTTTTATTATGTACTTACCTAATTATCATTTTCGGTCATTTTGTCACTTTATATCCGCATTGGTGTCAATAATATCAAAATTTTAGTTTCACCTGTAAAAAAACTGTGTAGCGTTTATTATATATGTTTTTGATATTTTGTTCAATTTTGCGTTCGAAAAATGACACTTAAGACCTAGGTATAGTGTATGTGGTGTTTTAAGTATAAATCTGTCAAACTGCACACTACATATTCATTGTACTTATGTCAAGAAACTAATTTCGCAAATATTATCCCAAAACGAACGCACTGTAACGTGCACTGAGTAACGTTTAATATCTCCGTGTTCCAAGGCTGAGGCCGCGCGTACCTATACTAATCTGAGCATATCCAAACCAGTTACTGCTTTCAAGAAAGAAAAGACTGGTGTCGAGTAGAGGTAATAAGTGTTTCCGAATGTAAGTTTTGAATTTTCACGAACCCAAAAAATATGAATCCTAGCATATTTTAGACCTTGGCAGAAATTTCAATGAATCGGTAGAAATATTTACAAATGGACAAACATGGCAACACTACTGTAAAAAAGCATGTTCTTGCAATCCGTTTTAAGGATTATTACGAAACGCATACTTTAGCATATCATAAACTACTCCATATTTTTCTTGTCATAAAACAAGAAACGTATTGAAAACTTTAGTAGGCAAGTAAAATTATTTGATTCTCACGGTACGTAATACAACATCTGCAATTTCTGCATGAAATTGCTTACGAATAATATTAAAATTTAAATGAAAAAAGAAACGTTAATATCATTCGCATAATCATTCGCACTTACAACATAATGCTTGTTTACTCTGTGGTGCTTACTTGAGATGCTGCTCTCGAGATCGATATCAATTGATACGCTCTTGATACAGGTCTATTAATTAGTATCGTACTTGAGATGACGATCACATCTCAAGAGCTAACTCAGCTGATACGCACTCAAGAGCAGTATTGAGAACGATCTATTAATACGAGCCTTAAAGTAGCATTGGATCCATAAAGGTGTTAAATTATTTTCAAATTCACAAAGGGAAAATAATTTAACCTTAAAATACGTGGAAACTAGAATTGATGGGCTTTGTGTAACAGGAAACATTTTCAATGTAATGTTTAAAGGAGGCAATTTATCTTATTAGGAGACAATTTTTCAAAACTACATTGTTGTACATAAATCAAATAACCATCTTTTTTTGTAATATAAGCCTTGAACAAGTACCTAGTAGTAGTCCATTCTACATTTGTTCTAAATATAAGATGAATATAGGTAATGTAGTTTTGAAAATAAAATGCCTTTACTAATAAGTTATAATGAACTTAATTAGTTATATTTTATTAAGTTATAATAATAGAAAATTAATTAATTAGAATGGGTCATTTAACATTATAATTGCAAAAAGGTATATAAAATGAAAATTAATTAAAAACATAATTTAGTTGCAAAATACAGGTTTGATTGAATCCATAAAAATAAAAATAAATCTTGTAAGCTCATGTACCTACAATTTTTTTTTACATTCGTGTACTATATTTTTGGGTATCGATGGCAGATTTTAAAACCAAAAAACAAGATTGCAGGCTATTGTCATATTAATAACAAGTTTTACAATCTAGACCGTTAACTGTTATAAGTCTTAATGGTTACAACATACCATTTTTAAAAAAAAATTTAGAATTATTTGGTTGAAATAAAAGACGAGATAGAAATTAATATCAATTGTGTGTGTTTCATCTTCTTCATTATAAATATCTTGTGTGTTTATTTATGTCAAAAAGCTGTACTCCAAACTATTTCTATTACCTTTGGTTTGGAGTAATTTGGTCTAAGGAAGGGTTTTTAAAGTATATCTAAAAATCTTGACCACAAAGGTTTCTATGGCTCAAAGGTTTCGCCATTTGTTTTACATTCAATGGTCTGCTTGAATTCTGAAAGTTTTATAAGACATATAATGTTTGTTTATAATTATCCTTTACTCTCATTAGTCGAAGTTGGCTGGCGCAGTTCATAGCTAGCCCGTCAGTATTGTCACACCATAATTTTAATAAACTAGTAGATGTTGATTTGTCGGCGCGGTAAAAAAGGTTCCGTTACTCAAATTAGTATGTCATAATAGGTACTGATGAAGTTTCTGGATTCATTAGCGTAATATAACATATATTATCATCAATGATTTTTGATTCAAATTGCGGCTGTCTTTGCAACGACCGTAGCCCGCTCTATGCGCTTTCGTGGGACATCCATCGATCGCAAAGCAAAAATTTATGTTTTTAAAGCTATATTTTAGGCTTTTAATTTAAAAGTTAAACATTATTATATACTTAAATAATATTTTATAAAAATTTTATCGAGAACTAATAAAATTAATGTTAATACTGGCACATATGTTTTTTTTTCTTCTATCAAGTATGTATAAAACCTGAAGTGAATTTGTTTGTATTATAAATACAGTAAAAAAAAATGTTACTGAATCGTGCTTTCTGTATATGTTACGATTAAAAGCTGAAGACGGCTCCAACTAAGTTTTTTAGCTAGCTAAAACTGGATGTAATTCGAACCAAATCTAATTTAACTTTAGCCGACTAGACCTACGTGTAAATGTCTTTCGGTTTTTAGCCGTAAAATATTTATTACGGATGATGTTTTATCTTAATCCGTTATATCTAGTAAAGATATGTACAGCACCGACAATGCCTTTATACATTTATTAAGGATGATGTTTTATCTTAATCCGTTATATCTAGTATAGATATGTATAATACCGACAATGCCGTTATACATTTATTAAGAATGATGATTTATTTTGATCTGTTATATCTAGTATAGATATGTACAGTACCGACAATGCCGTTATACATTTATTAAGGATGATGTTTATTCTTAATCCGTTATATCTAGTATAGATATGTACAGCACCGACAATGCCGTTATACATTTATTAAGGATGATGTTTTATCTTAATCCGCTATATCTAGTAAAGATATGTACAGCACCGACAATGCCGTTATACATTTATTAAGGATGATGTTTTATCTTAATCCGCTATATCTAGTATAGATATGTACAGCACCGACAATGCCGTTATACATTTATTAAAGATGATGTTTTATCTTAATCCGTTATATCTAGTATAGATATGTATAATACCGACAATTCCGTTATAGATTTATTAAGAATGATGATTTATTTTGATCTGTTATATCTAGAATAGTTAAAATTATGTATATTTACCAATAATGCCGTTTTGCCTTTCCTTACCGTATATGATTCATGGATTTTATGATCACTTGCTTTATGTTTATCACATCCAATCTTTTGCCAATTTCTTCAATCTAATTTATGAACAGCTAAAAACGTGTAAATAATTTACGAACTAATTACTAACTAATCAGAAAAAATTACTGACCAATCAATGCCTGCCTTTCATATTTATATTATAATTGTAAGAAACAAGTTTTGTATGTTTGTAAGGTTGTTTGCTTTATAACTGAACGTTTTGATTTCTAGGTAATAATAGTATACGATAAACCGGGCTTTTTTATTATATTCACAATTATATTCCCTAGTATAACTTTTACTCCATTTAATGTACTTATTTACCTAAAATTTGAAATAATCGAAGTTGCCATCTTACGGAGTGCCCAAGGGTTTGTGCAAATGGGTGGCTAGCTTTTTATCCGGCAGACGCATACGAGCCGTAGTTGACGGTAGTTGGTAATGGAGATTAATGCTGGAGTCCCAAGGCAAGGCAAGGCTCTGTGCTGCCGCCTACGCTGTTTCTACTGCATATCAATGATATGTTGGACATCAACAACATTGTTATGCAGATGAAAGTACTGGAGACGCTTATTACACGAGTCGAGCAAGCATCCCTCGTTCTGTTGTGGAAGAAAAACGTAAAGAACTTGTGTCTCAAATCAAGATCACTCTGTCCAAGGTCTGGGGACAGGAAAACTTGGTCTGATTTAACCCTACAAAGACACAAGTGTGCTCGTTCACTGCTAAGAAAACCCCACTCACTGTGGTCCCACAATTCCGGAACACTCCCCTCTCCATCTCCAAGAGCATTAGGACCCTTGGTGTTCACATCTCCAGAGATGTTCAGTTCCGAGATCGTCTGCAGGACAAGGTGAAGCTGGCGTCCAAAAAACTTGATGTACTCAACAGAGCGAAGCAGTACTTCACGACGGGGCAAAGGTTGCTACTTTACAAGTTGAAGGTCAGCCCTATATGTAGTACTGCTACTGCCATCTCTGGGCGGGTGCACCCGGATACCAGCTTGGCCCTTTTGACTCGGTTCAACGACGGGCTGTGAGAATTTTCGACGATTCCAAACTCACTTGCGGCATCGAGCCCTTAACTCTGAGGAGAGACTTTGCGTCCCCGTGTGTGTTCTACCGCTTGTACAATGGGTTGTGTTCTGAGGAATTGTTCGAAATGATGCCCACGGCTACTTTCTACCATCGCACCGCTCGCCATCGGCAGGGAGTTCATTCTCACACTTTAGAACCGAAACGGTCACGTACAGTGCGGCAACGCGCCAGTGATACCCCTGGTCACAGATTATATAATACTCCCTGGTGTTGCAAGCGTCCATAGGCTACGGCGACCGCTTACCATCAAGCGGACCGTAAGCTAGTTTGTCACGTAATTGCTATAAAAAAAAAAAGTTTTTATACATAAATGAGTAAGAATTTTATTTATGTTTTTTTTTTACAAATAATTTGTCCTTGATATTAATAAGTGATAAATTGCATTAATAGAAATGTAGGAATGAAAGTTAACAGTTCTTTGTCAAAAATGATAAACTTTCTTCACTGTCTAATTATACATAAGTATTACATTATGACTTCCGTATTGTTAAATCTATGCAACCTTTTATAAGCATGCGGTGAATATTCGTCACTTTCTCTTTCACGCGATGACACATAAGGGTCTATTAATGAAAGTTCGCTCTCGCACTCTGTCAACGAATACAATACACAATAGAAGTAGTAATACAGTAATAATTTGTAATGATAATATTGTACCTAGTATTACATTTTTTATAAAAAAAAAGGATTAATGGATCTTTTAAATAATGCAAACATGGGCAGATATTAAATTTGAAAATGATCATTTTGCCGATAACAATAGCGCAATGATTACGTAACTAGCGTCGCCAAGATATTTGTAAAACTTTCCGTTTAACAGGATATTAATATGAAGTTGGCAGCTCTACTTAAATGTAGCTCATTTAACATTTTGAATCATAAATAAAATTTATCATAATAATTATAATTCAAACCACACCTTAGTATAAAGATATATTTTTTTATTACTGTTAAAAAATATCACTAATTTAAAACGAATTTGCACTAAAATGAGAGTAAATGTAAAACGAAAATATAACATAATATATAGAAAATAAAGTATAATTTATCACTGTATCGTTTTAAAGTACAAGTAAAATTAAATTGTTATTTTGTTAGATGGTTCAGAAATTACAAAAACCAGTCATTAAATCCTTTCAGCCTTTGACCTTAGGTTTCTAATTAGCCTCTCGTTTGTAATTTTCTCCTAACCACCCTTAATACACAATGTGCTATTAGAATGTGGCTTCATGGTAGTTATCATACTTACGTATTATTTTCTAGAGCGACCTTAAAGCTACACTGCTCCTACGAACCAGTTAACATTAAAATATCTCATTACATTGAGTTTATTTCCTGTATAAATATTTATTTCCATGATTGCACCGAGCTGGTGTGCAGACAAACTCATTTGTTTGTTTATTTAACAGAGAAGACAAACATTGTGATTCTCTACAAACATAAGTGTATGTATGGTATGGTTTCTTTCATGGCGCCTGCAAGCATAAAAATGGCAGTGTAGTTTTACTATGTGGAGACATGCAGCCGCCGAAGAAATAAATGCACTCACTTTGGACGCGTTTGGGATGAATTATTGGTTTTATTATATTTATTTAGGCATTTTTAAGGGGAACTTATTGCGTTAAAATATATATTACTGCGAACTATAATAACCATAACATTACATAATAGACCAATTACAAGTTCTGTCCGCTATTAAAGTAAATAGAAATAGGGTACTTGCTAACAAAGATTATCAATAATGTTCATACAACTAACATTAGTAGTAAAAAAAAGGCCAAGTGCGATTCTGGCTCGCGCACCGAGGGTTCCGTGCAAACTTATTATATTTATGTTGTTGTATATTATTAAAACTATTTTTATTATATGATGTAACTTAAAATTGTCGGTTTTCGCAATTTTTCCTTTATCTATACTATAAGACGTTGCTTCGTACCAAATTTCAAGATTTTGAGTTCACGGGAAGTACCCTGTAGGTTTTGATTCCCATGCGAGTTCCGAAAATTTGCGGCATAAACGGCTGTATCTTTTGATTGGGTTGGCTTAGAAGTTTGATACCTCACGCGTTCCTGAGGAAAAGGGTCTTGACAGATGGACAGACGGACGAACAACAAAGTGATCCTATAAGGGTGCCGTTTTTTCCTTTCAGGTACGGAACCCAAAAAAAGTCGAACAGTGACATTGTTTAATAAATTAATTAATATCTAAACAGGGTTTTTTATAATTATTAAAATTTAAAACAAAACGCATTCGTTGTATTACTAACTGAAACTAAATAAACTACCATAATAAATAACACTATATTTTGACAAGTACGCAACATGAAACTAGCTTTTAAGTAAAAGTATCTTGCAGACCGTTAAGATCGAGCGATCACAAATCGAATGATCGCTTAACAGAGTCAGAGCTATGGAAAAAAAATCTATATCGATATTTAGGTTATTAAGGTTATTTGCATGCCCTTATCAAATAAGAATGCTGACGATAGTTGGTACAGGCGTTAGGCACATGCAGAGTAGACCATTTTCTTCGAGAGCGTTGGGGAACATATAATAACAGTTTATTAAGTATGTCTGTACAGTCAACGGATCCGTTTATTAAGCGAATTAACAATATGATATCTGCTATATAACCACGGTAGCTTAGAGGTAATAATAAATGAAACCTCTATAGTAAGACCACTTAGATAATAAAAGTCCATCACGTGACATTTAAAAGAAAGGTAACGAAGAAATCTTTTTTTGAATAACTTCGATTTGATCAATATGGGTTTTATAATTGGGGTTCCATATTTGACAGGCATAATTGAGATGACTTTTAACATAAGCACAATTTAGTATCTTAATGGTTTTTATAGAATCAAATTCTTTGGAAGACTTCATAATAAAACCTAAAACTTTCGAGGCTTTATCAACAACCTGACTTACTTGAATGTCTGGCATTAATTGTTACCTATTTATGAATGCAAGTCATAACAGCACATTAGGAAACATTAAGATCTGATTTATTCTGTATGCAAAAGTCGGTAAGTCTTTCTAAATCGACTTTAAATGTTAGGACATCAGAAATAGATTTAATAGTTTTTAGGATTTTCTTGTTATCAGCAAAAAGGAGAAATTTGGAAAATTTAAAATAATTACCTACTTTGTTTATTTATCAATGACATAAAGGAAATAAATAGCAAGGGTCCTAAGAGTGATCCTTGAGGCACATCGGAAGGTATTATTATCTAATTTCATTTACAGCCGTTTATTACCACGGTTTGCTTCTTTTTAGGGTTTCGTACCCAAAGGGTTAAAAAGGGACAATAACTATGAACTATAAGTCCGATCAATTAACTTCGAAAAGGTGTAGTGATATTGATAAAAATTTCCTTTTGCTATGTATATATTTATCTCTCAGTGGAGTGGATAAGTATACGCGTATACAATATGCATTATTTGTACTTCAGAATTCTCGTGCAAACGCATTCCTACCCACTGCTCCTCACGGCTCAGTCCCATTTGTTTATCGTAGACAATAAGTGAAGTTAAGCAACGACAGCCGTGGTCAGTACCTGGATGGGAGACCGCCTGGTGGCACACTTTCCTGAGCTCCGTCGCGCTTTAACGTCGCTAAGCCTTGGCAGAAGTCTTATGGGCCGCCTTAAACTTTCATCTGCCAAGATGTACTTTGAATAGTAGATGATATAAAAAAGTGTATAAAGACCAATAACCTTGGCATACCGTGGGATCCCCTTGCCGGCATGTATGTATATAGGATGTTAGGTACTACAAAAAGCTGTTACATCATACCGATAGTACATACTATGCGCATAATACATAAACTTACCTTTGCTTTCGGCCAGTTGCGTAATTCTTATTTTAACATGCAGCATCAACCACATAACGATAATAGCATGTCCTTTAACATTATAAAAAAAAGAAAACATTGAAATAATCTTATTGGCAAAACAAATTGGTTATAAGGTAAACCAAGTAATCTAACCATAATATGCTGAATACTCTATCGAAAATGCATGATTATATCCAACGGTAAATAAACATGAAGGTCTCTGCACACATCACAATCTCTCGTGTTTGCACTAGGTCGGTAAACAGGGAGGTAAAGAGCGGAAAGGTTATTACTACTCAGCATTCTACTATTTGCCTGTTCCTAAAACGACACGATCTCAATAAATAAATACATTGCTGTTTTTCTTAGCAAAATTTATACTTATCCAAAACAAAAAATACAATGCTCATACGAAAATGTGCCTATCGACATTTCTATTGGGTATGAGGATTTCAGATTATTGTATGGTAGAGTTATAAGAGTGCTCTAACTTAAATTGAACTTTATTCCTCAAAGCTAGAGTAAATTAAGCGATCCGTAAAAGCTTCTGCGAATTTATATTTAAATTGGCTACCTATGTCATAAAGTTAGGTAGAATAGGTCATGCTTGCTCATGCATTAGTTATTAAAAAACGTAAAGTGATTAAAACTGTCTAAACAAAATTTAACCTACTATAGTGAATGCTTTTTATTAATTCGCGGAAATAAAGTGTCAAAGCACATTTTCATAATAAAAATGTCAAAGAGAGTACTTACGATGCCAAGTGAATTTTAAACATTATTGAACGCACTCTTTGCGTTAATAATATTTTAGTCAAAGAAAGTTTTAAAAAAGCGCAATTAATTGGTTGTTAATAGAAACAGAAGTTTTTATTAATTTTTTTCTCGGATTTCAATAGTAACAAATACTAACAAATAGGTACCTACCAACTACTAAAATAGTTATAATATACTAACTCATGATGGGTATAGATATTTTTTTCATCGATTATACTATCATTTATTAAGAAGACTTAGTACGACGTAACAAAAAACTTGAGTAAAAACAAGGATAACGCGATATGTAACTGAACGTGTGTGAGTACCCAAGTAGCATAGATAGCCGTATAACTACTTTTAGACTTATTTGAAACTCTGTGCGTATTAAGACGCTTCTAAGAGTACACTGGTGATGCTACAGCTGCATAATAGCGGTCAGTGATATTTAAACAGCTTTAGCTAATTAAAAGCTGTATTAAGGTTGATTAAGACCGACAAAACCACCATTAATACGCTAAGAGTGCTATAAAGGTATGTTTTTAATTACTCTATTCAGCTTCTAACCTTTTATGATGCCTAAACCGTAGTAAGGCCTGTTTAGGGCAAAAAATTAAGCCAAATGCTGTTTAAGAAGATATTTGTGAACTCCTATTACACTGACTTATTAAGGTGCACGTGTTATGAAGTGAATAGCTGTATGATGGACGGTATGTGGCCCAAATTACAGCTTATACCTGAATATGTCTACCGCTAATCAGCCTTTATACTGCAATTGATAGTATCTGCAAAGCGGCTATTTAAACATTCACTAGATGGCTCACAGCTACTTAGAGACTCACTAGTGTATAGAATTAACGGCTTCTACTTTATAATGGTTCACATAAGTACCTTAAATCTGACGTTATCTGAATAAAAGTAACATATGTGGTACTGTAATAAGTCAATGTAACTAGTTGATGATCATTATTAACAACGTATAATATTTAATTTCCTTTATATTAAAATGAATTCACGTAATTCGTGGAAATTGAAAGCAAGAACAGGGGACATTAAAAGAAAATTTTCGAAAGAGTATCAAAGAAGAATGTTGTCGAACGAGTGGCCACTCGACTTTCAAAATTTTCGAACAGCCCATAAGGTCACCAAATAGGCTTAATGACAACAACCAGGATTGGCTGTTTAACGTGACTTCCAAAGCACAGAGCAGCTCAAGAAAAAGTGCTACTAGGCGGCTACCCCTCCAATAAATGACCAAGGTTAAGCGTTGCTTATCATTGCATATGCTTTCAGGTAGACGAATTTCACTGGGCTACTCTAAATCTAATTAAGACTTTGCATTGCACATTAAAAGAATTCTTTTGGGATACCTACTGCAGTGACTCATTCATAATTAACAAGTCCTTCTTATAGATACTAGATATGTTAAATACTTGACCCGAAAATATCTTCACTGTCAGACATGCGTCCATTTATGACTATATAGCTATAGATATACTACAGCTTTGTTACTAAAACAGAAAACACTGTTTTTCATGGTTTGTTCCACTTACGATTTATCATAAACAGCTCTATTAAGTAATAAAACGATAAATATGCTGTAAAACCATAAAGAGGCGGCAGAAATCTCATAAAACGTTCTGGAATTGGCTCTCTTCACAACTATCGTCACCGAATTGCTGGCGCCATAACTAAATTTTAACGAGAAAGTAGAGTAGGGAAAAAATACAATTAAAATCGGAATCTTACTTTTTCTGGCGGCACTAAGACCATTACTTAGGAGGACGATAGACGCCAGTGACCTTATTGAAGTATGAAGCAAGTAAAAATTTTTTTTCGCTCTCACATAAGGATGAATTCTTCATCACTTCATCATCACTTTTTTTGTTACTTACGCGCAGCACGACACGTTTTAGGCTGTTGTTTCATGATTTTTTTATTTATTAAAAAACCGAAGCCGTAGGTACCTACCGATATAGAAAATCTAGCTTACTTTGATTTTAATAGGGAACCCAAGTATTTAAAAAATAATTGGATTCCTTAACCAAATATCGAGATCTACGTCCAGTTAACTCATTTTTAAGCATTTTTATGATTTTCTCAATTTCTGAACGTATTTTTAAAAATTTTGTTCGATTTTTAGGATATTTTTTTCATTAGGATTTTTAAAAAAGGAACCTTTATAGGATCACTTTGTTGTCCGCCTGTCCACCTGTCTGTTTGTCTGTTAAGACACGTTTTCTCCTGAAAGCGTAAAGGTATCAAATTGGCATTAATATGCAATACTTAGGTATACGGTCCCTTGAAGCTGTAAAAACAAACAAATAAATCAAAACTTATGGGGTACTTCCCGCTGTCCTAGAATCATGAAATTTGACATAAAGCAAGATTTTACATTACAAATATAGGAAATAAGCCGAAAATTATTAATTTATTGTTATATATAACCATTAAAAAAAGTTTGTCTGTCTGTTTGTCAAGTCATTTTTACTCAAGAACGCATGGAGGTTTCAAGTTAAATTTTTATATCACATACAAAAGTCTACGGTCACTTAAAGTTGTAATAAAATCAAAGCTTGATTCGATGTAATAAAAAAAATGTTCAAAATTCATTGTCATGTCATTTTTGTCGCATATTGTGACACAAATAAGTCAAAACCTATGGGGTAAGTGCGTTGACCACGAAATTGTGCAAGAAGCAAGATGTTACATCACAAATACAGGAAAAAATCGAAAAACTGATTACTAACGCATAAACCTGTGATACTTGATACATGATAAAAGAACTATCTACATATAATAAATTTGTAAGGAACCCTCGGTTTTAGCCAGATTTGCACTTGGCCGGTTTTTTTTTCTTATGATACCTATCCCTAACTTCTGTAGTTTTTTAGATCAGTAGTATGTGCCAATTTTTTAATCTAGAACAAAAAGATAGACCGTTCTAGGATATTAGGGTATATGGCGGTCTTGATAATTTTGTGAGTGTAAAGTAATTACCTTATTTGTCTTACAATTTAATGTCCTTCCTTCCTTCCTATCCTTGTAGGAGATTTGTCTTTTTTTCAGGCCAGAATCAGCCGAAATTAAGACTAGCATTCGTTTTCGGAATACATTTTGTTTGGCCAATTTGCCCGTAGTTATGATTCATACAAAATAACCTATTTTCAGAGATAAAATTTCATAAAATCATTTTCAAGTTGAACCTAACGATGTTCCAAAAATCTCAACTTGATTTTTAGGTTTCCATAACCTATCGTAAGTCAATTAATAACAAAAATTGTCATATATGTTAAACTAGCTTTTTCCGCGACTTTGTCCGACGACGTGGAATAAAAAGAAAGGTTTTAATTCTCGTAGTAATTTTCATCCCCTATTTTGCCCCTAGGGAATGATTTTTCAAAATCGGTAAAAAACGTCAATTTCAATTTACAAACTAAAGTCTAAGTACCAAAATGAATGTTTTTTATACAAACTTCAAACACGCATTTTAACCCATATAATATGGACATTCCCAAATAATTTAGACATTCCCCAGTCATATTTGGGTATATATTTTTTATAAATATTTTTAATACTGTCCCGATAATAATAAAAAACAATTATTACAATCGGCCTTGCGGATTTGCTAGCAAAATTTCAGCTTTTTCAAGTATTACTTTCCAAACTTTTGTTTTACTTATGAAATACAAAGACAGAGAATTTCATAAACATTTTACCCTTATCTCCTGTTCCCTCTTTTCTTAAACTCATATTTCATTCCAGTGTGTGTATTTGTCATAAATACATAATAAATAATGTTTACGTGTTAGAATACTGAAGTTATCCATTAACAACAAATGTTTATATAATATACTAGCATTTTCCCGCGACTTCATCCGCGTAGACTTTTAAACAAAAAGAAAGCTTTTAACTGTTCATGGTCCTACTCGTGTCTACAAAAATATCTAATTCCCATACAGAAACTTTATTCCCTATTTTGCTCCCTAGAAGATGATTTTGCAAAAACTGTGAAACAGATCAGTCTTAATTTTCAACCTGAAGACTAATTACCATTTTTTATGCATTTGGCTTCAAAAATGACGTATCTCCATACAAAATTCTAATCCCATTTTACCCCCTTAAGGGATATCTTTTTCAAAATCCTTTCATAGTGGAGCCCTACGTCACATAAGGAACCCACATACCAAATTTCAAATTTCTTTTTTTTATATATACAGATAATCAAGTCATTTTAAAATAGGATTCAATTCAAAGGCAGAGATGCAAAAATAAAAATACGGGATCCAAATTTGCCCAAAAAATTTTGTTAGTAGGTTTATCGCTACCTTCATTGTTTACTAACCTTTCTAACACCTTCCAGATAATTAACGTAACTTTTATCAATTCACTACACGTACACACATAATCTAATTTAATTAAACTCAAAACACTCATCACACAATTTGCAGAATAACCACGAAGCAAGGATTAATCCATGGAGCGTACGTAGATTAATTAATACGCGATTATTAATTACGAATACTACGAAGGGACGTAATTAATTGAGACTCTGTATCAACATTTAATCGACGTCTGTAGCCCATATTAATATACATGCTGTTTCAAATTTGCTGACAATGCTCTTAGCTAACACACACGACGCGATTTTATTTTAGACGCGATTTAAGTGCGATAATTATTATATCATAATATGTTACTTCAGCGTTTAAAGCTAATATTTATATTTTATTGTTTTTCTATAACCATAAATGCAGCGTCAATTAAGTGTGCTATTTATTACACTTAGCGTTAGTGTATCCTATAAACATTTTGCTACTTAGAATGCGTTATTATCATATATTGCTATTTAGTATTCTAGCAAAAATCATATTTAATAATAAAATCCCAGTTAATTATGAATTTCATACGTATTATTATTTCCATAAAAACTTTGTTCATCGATAATTCATGAGCATTTTACGAATAAATATTTGTTTTGCGACTATGGTAAATAAATAGCGCTCATAATAATAACACATATATTAAGCGAAGAGTCTGTATTTAAAGATATATTTATATTAAAATTATGTTTAAAATAATAAATTATGTTCGGATGCAGAGATTTGCTAAAAATATGCCAATGGTGATGGTGATTGGTGATGGATGATGATTGGCAATGAATGATCCTCACCTCTCCTCCAACTGCCAGCTTTACAAATGCTTTTGTGTTACCTGAAACAAAATAAAAATTTAATTATTGAATAACATTGCTAATGTTGTTAATTTTACTATAAAAGCTTCGAACATTATTTTTATTTATTTGATGATATACTTATACGGAATGGGATAGTCACAATATTATATGTTTAAAAAAGGACCCTGGATTTTCAGTTGTGATAATTTAATTAGGTTTACCATCTGGCGGACCGTAAGCTTGTTTACCACCGTAGTGGTATAAAAAAAAGTTATAATACTTATTTTTTTTTAAAAAAAGGTATAACAGCAATAAAATAAATGAGGTAGGTAAGGTACATCGTTTAACATTCTTAGAATTCGTTAAATATTCTTTGTTGACCACATGTATTGCATATGTATGAAGTTGATAACTTTACTAAGCGTATTTTTTTTAAGACTAAGCGAAATAACATTATTTGGATAAAAAGCAGATAATTTGCTAAACTATTTGAACCAGTGCTTAAAAAAAGAATGATATTGTTGTTAAAAACAATGGAAATAGATGTGTTCTTCTGCGTATAACAAAAACGAGATACCTACTAAAGGCACGCCATACTTAAATGAAACAAATATTTGTTCCTGAGATTTTATTTCTAGCAAACATCATTGACGCTGACGCAAACCATTTTGAGCAACAATCGATTAAAGAATATTGGGCGATTAATCTTTTTAGGCTTCCGTAGTCAAAAGGCAAAAACATAACCCTTGTAAATTCATCATGTCCGTTTGGCCGTCTTATAATTCCACCGTCTTCGAGTAGATTTAAAAAAATGCACATTCTAATGTGTGTCTTTTGTGAAACGCCATGCAGATATGTTATAAAATTTATGAAAAAATATTTTTAGGGGTAGCCTCCCTAGCTTAGGGATGAAATTTTTTCTCCGCAAACCCTTTCACGAGTGGTATCATTACAATATAATTATGCTTTGAAATCATTTTTTTAAGAACTCTAATTAAGAAATTATGAGTATAAAGTATGCAATTAAAGGCGATTTTTTAAATTCGTAATTTAAAAGATAAGCGTAAATGAATAATAACTCTTGTTCTAAAAATTGCTTAGATATTTGTCTATCAGTTTGGAGATAAAGGGGTATTTTATTATTCTAGTATGTATAGTTTTTTGTAGTAAATTTCTGTATTTTTGTGCAGGATTCAAAAACTTTGGGGCGACGAAGTAGAGTAATTATCTAAGTACTTATTTCATGAATTTGTGTGATATGGTTATAATACAGATGAGATTTTTGGAAATAAGTTATTATTTTCACTTTAAGTGCATCTTTTTAAAGCTAGTTTTTTTTTGTTAAAAATTTTTTATTTATTACATTTGAATGACGAATTACTTTTTCGTACACTAATAAAAGGTGTTTCACCAGTTCGAAATCAACACCTATTATTTTTTTTACCAAAAGTTAAAGTTTTAAATTTTCTACATTAATATCGGACCACATCAAAAGTATACCCTATTAAATAAAAAAAGAATTTTGCTAATCCGTCTGTTTTGAAGTCGGTTAAAAAAGTTCGAATTTCACATTCAGTAGAGTCGGAAAGTAATCTGAACATTTCTTCTCAGCAAAGTTTTCAGACATTTCTAACTAGTCTTGCTATACACCGAACTGTAGGCGTATTGACAAACGGAATGTCCTGAAAGTCATTAAAGTCTTAAGTCTTGTTTAATTAAGACTGCTGCAGGCCGGTCACGGGGCCGTTAGAGAGAAACGCCCCAGACGGAGAAAAAATAATTACTGAAGAGCTTTGCAAAGTTGGCAAGAAAAATTCTTATGTCACCTTTTTACCTACACTTTGTTTGATATATTGTTAGCTTAAAAGTACGTTATTTTTTTTTAATTCTAAGGTATTTTGAGTATCAGACATACTTGGGGAAAACATTCTTTTCTTGCATAAGGGCGAAGCAATTTCTATTCCTATCCCTATTTGCATTTGCTACAAAAACAATGTTAGTAATAAATTATATTTTTGATACTGTTTTTATTAAAAGAATATTTAGTTTGATAAAAACATTATAAGAGTGAAACCAAATGTTTAACTGTGTCTTGCAAGTGTCATACTTAATTGTTAAAATATTCATAACTAAACTATAAATATGAAATAATAAAGGCCGTGGATGTTGCTGACAGGTGAGAAAGTGGCCAGAGAACTGGCATAATTATTTTGACGCGAGTCGTGAACGAGGGTTCCTTGAGACGCCTAATTGAAACAAATATTTGCGAAGAACTACGTAGTATATTTGTACAGAATATCTAGGGATAAGTGTATAAGGGGGACTTTTTCGACCTTGATGAAAATGTAGCTAAGATTATTTTTTATAATGTTTTTTTAAAAGGGCTCGTGGTACAGCTACATTCGTCTATCAACGATAGGTGAAGTTAAGCAACGTCGAACGTGGTCACTATCCGGATGGGTGATTGCGTAGTGGCACATTTTTCTAAGCCTTTTTTTAAGTAACTACTACTACGCCCTATATTACGAATTATACTTATTCCTCGTTTAATTATATTACCTAAGATATATATGTATATTCATACCTATACATTACGAATTATGATTTGTGCAAGGAAAAACAAAAATATAATAGCAAATATGTCGATGATGATACTTGATTGATACTACTATTTAATATGTAAGTATTCTAAATCGATATTTTTTTCAATTAAGTTCGGATAGCTGTTTCTTTGTCAGTATTTAAAAAACACCACATTTTAAAAACAAATCTATACTATTATATTATAAAGAGATTTTTTAAAGAGATTTTTTAAGTTTGTTTGTATAAGTGGCGGGTTTTAATTATTTCTGCATTTATTTGAAAAATGCTCTCTCTATTTAAAAGGTTCACCACTGTTTAACTTTCAGTTATTGTTATTTTTTTCTACTTACATAGGAAACACCTAAAATTTTTATTCATTAAGCTTAAAAAATAATGGATTTCCATACAAACTTTCAACCGCCATTTTACCCCCCTTTCGGGGTAAATGGTGCAAAATCCTCTCTTAGTGCTCCCCTACGTTATAACAGGAGACTGTACGTCAAAATATAACTCAGTTTACTCTTTTACATATATATGAACTAGCGATTTCCCGCGACTTCGCCCTTGTTGTCTTTTAGATGTTTATACAAAGTTTCATGCCTTGTTTTGCTCGGTAGGGGAGGATATTTCAAAAACGGTAAAACTTGTCAATCTTAATTTTTAACCTTAAGACTAAAAACCTTTTTTTATTTTACTAAATAAATAAATAAATATAAATATTTTTGGACATAAATAAACAGCGCGGTCTGGCCCCAAACTAAGCAAAGCTTGTTTTATGGATCCCAGACAACGGTTACAAATCCATATATATAACTTTTTTTTGTAAATACATACATATCATACATAAATACACCCAGACTCAAGACAAACACAAATATTTATCACATAAATGTTTGTACAGTGCGGGAATCGAACTCAAACCCTTTGCACAGCAGTCAGTGGCACTAGCAACTAGGCTGCGAGGGTGTCTTATTGCATGCTTTTTTTTTTATACCCCTAAGGTGGCAAACAAGCTTACAGTCCGCTTGATGGTAAGCGGTCACCGTAGCCTATGGACGCTTGTTACACAAAAAATTCGCGCGTTGCCGACCCTTTAAAAATCCAATTTCAAATTCAAACTTCTTTCTTGATGAACCCCATGTACGTAGACTTATATTTTTGCCCAATTTCTACAAACTCTAAAATAAATTACACTATTAGTTATATAATGATATATTATATTAAATTATAAATAAGAAAAAAACATAAGTATTTGAAATATTTGATATAAAACGAAAACCTCTGCTTCGGTTCATCATTGGTAACGTCAAAAAATAGTTTCGTAAATTTCATAAAAAAAAAGGTATATGGAACCAATAATGATCTGAAGCAGAGGTTTTCGTTAGAGGCAGTCAGTGAAATCCAGGTGGTATTATATCGTCTTCAGTCAAAACAATAAACACATGGTAAATCTATTGTTTTGACTGAGGACGATATAATAATTATATCGAAATATTTTAAATACTTATGTTTTATTTCTTATTTATAATTAAATATAATATATCATTATATAATTTGACTGAGAACGATTTAATAATTATATCGAAATATTTTAAATACTTATGTTTTATTTCTTATTTATAATTTAATATAATATATCATTATATAATTTGACTGAGGATGATATAATTATTATCGAAATATTTCAAATACTTATGTTTTTTTTCTTATTTATAATTTAATATAATATATCATTATATAATTAAATGTTTTATTCGTTGAAGCGATAAGTACACCTTGAGTAATTTAGACTTTAGCACTTAGACTAATGTCCGTCCTCTATCTAATTGGCAAAACTTGGGTGTCCCAAAGCACCTGACAGAGCGCAGTACGAAGTAATTCACAAGTCCACGGTCTGCGGACTTACGGTCTTATTCTGGTCGGTCTTATTATAGCTGAAAAATATTATTTTACTCTTATATTTCATACAAAATAGAATAAAACCTGCACTTTTTCCGTAATCTATACAGTATAAGGTTTTTTTTTTATTTTTGGCTACATTATTCTAAAAATAAATGGGTAGTAATTTTAAAAATAAAATTCTTATAGTCAGCTCTTTGAAACGTCATCTTTCTTACGTGACGTGTTATGCTTTTTTTTATTAATACCAAACTGACCTTCAGTTTTAGCCACTTCTTGACAGGCGAAATAATATGGGTAAGTTAAGATGCCCAAATTTCAAGTTACTGCATTACTTATCATATGAGACATGTTGGTATGTACTAACGAAACATGTACAATAATAATCTCAGGTCAAGAAAAAAAACTATGTTTTATAGACCCTGGCAATACCAAGGTAAAATGGAGCTGAGATAGCTTTCAGCGTACTGAATTCAGCATATGAGTGCTTGAAACTTAGGTCGGACCAGATCCCATTTAGTCGTGGAAATGTTCATTACGAGAGCCCTAGTGTTGAAGTACGTGCTAATGAAGTGCTGAGATCATTTGTGAGAATGACTGACATTTTGACATCTCCAGAGGAATTTGTCATATTATTTAATTTCACTGTGCAGTAAAAACTTTATATTATTATTATTATAAAGATGTTGGGAGACTGAAAAATATCTCGACTTTTTATTAAATTAAAATTCTATTGTTAATTACAGGTAATACTTTATATGTAATAGGCAAACGTAACTGACTGACTGATCTATCAACGTAAAAACCACTAGACGGATCGAGCTAAAATTTGGCACACATATAGCTATTATGATGTAGGTATATAGGCGTGCGCTAAGGATTCTCCAAAACTCTCCCCGTCAAGGGGTGAAACAGGGGTTCAAAGTTTGTATGGAGCATCAAGATCGTGAGGTTAATCCATTAGTTACTTTATTCGTTATAGTAGTAGTAATAAGTTAATTATTTATTATTTTTTAAAGAGAGAGAGAGAGAGAGAGAGTTTTTTTTATAATTGAGGAGTTGCCTTAAGAATCCTACGCCGGTAACCAGATTTAGAGCGGGCGTAGCCACTGACAGAAGCTAGTCTCAAACAATAGTTCTTCCTTTTTAGGGTTCTGTAGCCAAAATGGAAAACACAGCCTTATAATTCCGCTGTCGTTGGGTGTGTTCCACGGAATTTTACAGAGATGTCTTTTGTGAACCGCCATATATATGTTATAAAATAAAAATAAAAAAATCGCACACTCCGTCATGTGGGGTATCATTGAATAGGGCTTCAAAAATGCATTTATGGTTTTTAAAAAACGTTATTGAATTCCAAATTTGAAAAATTGTTTCCCACCTTCTAATTATTAAACTGCGTGATCTCAAGGTGTAAAAACATAAAATAGTTCTTTAAAATACTACTAACGGAAATTGTTTTGTTCAAAATCCGTTCATAAGTTTTTTTAGGTATTGGCATTGATTCTTGTTCTACGGAACCCTAACTAAATGCGTGTACGACACGCCATCTGCCGGTTTCATTAGTTGTTTATAGTAAGTAAGTAATTGGACGATAAGATCATAGTCATGTCAAATTTAAATGTAAAATATAAGTTGATTGAAATGAATTTTATACTTCAATAATAATAAAGGTCAGTCTTATTTCATCTGTGTTTATATTGAAGTTAATAGCATAATAATAACTTTGCTTAACTTAAAAATTGTAATAAACAAACCAAAACATACCACATACAAGCATTTGTTTTTCCCTAATTTCTCTACATCCTAGAGACTAACTAAATTAAATATAACTAAACCTATAGAATTTTAATAAGCGAATTTAACACATTACCACACTGTTCACAAAGTATTCGTAGTTCAGAACTGCTGGCAACCACCCAATCGTTTAGACAATTATCTGGCAGCCCGTACCACGTACTCACAGCACTTGAGCCAGGTGGAGTTGCTGAAACACTCGTTGAGTCTAGAAATGTCCGCAAACATGAGTAAACGAAGGCTGGGCATTGATGTTGGTACTTGAAGATTTGTGAAGAAGCATAATAAAATACTAAATAATTCACATACGTTTTAAAGCTAGGTATGTTTTAATAATTTTTTTTTAAATTTTCGCTTAAAGAACTTATGGCTCAGTTGCATCTGTCAGTTCATGATGTAAGATAACAAGGTCTTTTTTAGGGTTCCGTACCCAAAGGGTAAACAACGGGACCCTATTACTAAGACTCCGCTGTCCATCCGTCCGTCCGTCCGTCTGTCACCAGGCTGTATCTCGTGAACCGTAATAGTTAGACAGTTGAAATTTTTACAGAAGATGTATTTCTGTTGCCGATATAACAACAAATACTAAGAAACAGAATAAAATAATTATTTAAGGGGGCACCCATACAACAACCGTGATTTTTTTGCCGTTTTTATAGATAATGGTACGAAACCTTCCGTGCGCGAGTCCGACTTGCCTATTTAATATAACCTCCATTATTTTCAATTACAGCAAGCAAGCGCCGCCGCATAGATCCGACTATACATATGGACCAGCCCCAGTCATCCACCCCCACATATTAAGTGATATCCGTCCAGATTCCATATTTGGGACATTTTGTTCTGCATAATGGGTTCCATTTCTGCGCCACAAATAAACCCTCCCGTTTTCAGATGATTCAAACGACTTCTCGTCGGTGAATAAGGTGTGCTCTTAGTCAAAATCTAAATACTCCCTTGCAAACAACAATCGGTTAAAAACGGTTTTTTAGCTGGCTTTCTATGATGCAATCCTTCTATATGCAGAGCTCGACGAACAGTGTGTATTAAACATGTTCCCAAACACAGCAGTTGGTATGAAACCATTGTCCACCATAAATCTTCTTCGAGGTCGAGTTGATAAATTCCCCTCCTCTTGGTGGCATGGGACCCAACGCTTTACGGTAACCCACTTAAAACCAAATAGCGATTATAAATAAAAAAAAAAAATAACTGAATTTTATTTTCAGTTTTTTTTAGATATTTACTTACAAAAAAATGTGGTATTAAAAAAATATGATATAACATTAACATTCAACAAAATACTACGTTAAAACCAGTCTCATTGCAAATTTTAGATATATTGTAACCCATATTATATAGTTCTATAATACGCATCCTCTCTTGAATATAAGTATTGGCCTGCATATTATTTTCATCAAAGAAATTTAATAAAAAAACCAAACGACCTTGTCAACACAAGCAGTAACACATCCACAACGACAAATAGCTACCTATATAGCGACCGCATCTAACTTAATAGCTAAATAAAAACACCAAACAACCTTGTCAGCACAAGCAACCCCGGAAACAAATCGGCAACGACAAAAATAATATGTCTACCCACGTAGTGTCCGCTATTAACTTAATAGCTATTAGAAAATTGGTCTAAGCTGTTTAACTGAACAAGTTATTCATAACTCGTAAAATGCAACAAAAACAAAAAGAAAGGCATAAGGTGAAAAATTGATGAAGAACTAAACAAAAGATATTTATAATTTAAAATAGTAAAACGGGATTAAACGCGTTGTTATTTGGCAAAATACCTTTTTCCCGACGTCTCGGCTGGGTTACACCAGCCTTGGTCACGGTAGACATAGGAAAATACTGCTTTCAAGTTTTACCAACGAAACTGTCTGAAACATGAACTGATTTTAATTTTCCTTTCCAACGATATTCCATTTGATCAGGTAATAAAATATATTTTTATAATCTTCACTTTGCATATCCCTTTTGATTTTTATTTATCAAAATAGTATTTATATCAACTAGCAAAAAAGTTGTTAAACCGAAAGAAAGATCCCATTTTAACTAAATATAATTGAATTTTACTCGACTTTATGACATTCGTCGCTTTTATTTGTATGAACACCTCGATTTAAAAAACATGAACGCGATAAGCGATAAATAATTATTAATTAATACTAATGACAAGCTAATGATATTAAGAATTGAGGCAATAAATAGATTTTGCAAGTTTATTTTAGAAAGAGCACAAGAATGTTCATCAAGATTTATTGATTATACATGGCTATAAAATTGCTATAAATTATACAGATAAAGTACTTTAACTTTGTTTTATATTGTTAACCTTAACTTTGACAAATATTTACGTCGGACCATAGCTTACAAATAAAATGTTTTATGACTGTTACCTGACTGCAGTCTCATTACCAAAAAGCTGGGTTATTGCAATTTTACCCTTGCACTGAATAGCTATTTTACCATCAATAAGTCGAGTAAAAGAAGTTAAATAACCTTTATACAACAAGTGCATCGAGTAAGTCTATTATAGCACCGGTATAGACATCGCCTTAAAAGACTGATAATAACAGGACAATATCACGCAATACTAATAAAAAATTGTCGGTATATTCGACGGATATGATGAGGTCTTGAGTCCTATAGATAATTTTTTCAATACCGACGATCAAGCTTTTCCTCTAAAGAGGATTGGGCAACTTTCACAATGTTATTCATGGTGTATTAAGTTAGAAGGTTATAATGATAAAAAAAATTATTACTTTAAAAAATATATTAATCAACCAGTCAAATGGTTCAATACCTTTGTTTGTTAATGATAATCAAAAAAACAATAAAAAAATTCTGATCCCCTTACCCAGTTTTTTTAACAGTCTTTCACAGTGTTATATAAAATATATAAACAACATAGGTACCTACATTATTGGATTTACTAGTCATATTGAAATCATGTACCTACCTACCTAGCTACCTATCTACCTACTGTCTTATTGAAACCTACATACACATACAGTTCTGTAGAATTCAACAATAATTTCCAAACTTTTGTTGTATTAAACATTAGGCAGACTTTCCTATCTGTAACCCATAGACAGAGGTATTAACATAAAATCGTGAATAAATTAATACTTATGTTAATCTTGGGTCTGCGTGGGCTCAATCTTGCTTGCACCATATCCTGCGCACGCGCACCACGAGACGTTGCTCCAGGAATCATTCGCAGTTAGCCAACTGGCGCCGGACTGTTTTATATTTCTCTTTGTAGGAAGCGAATTAAAAAAACCTAAGTTTTGAAAATAGAAAATAATCATTTAAAGAATTTTCTGTCTCTAAAACTATCTCAGTGCCAAAAGTCAAGTTAATGGCATTAAACAAGAAAACTACCTATAATAGTCCCCTGCAAAAAATTTATTCACGAGGGGATACTCGATCGAAGTAAAAAGTATTCTCTATCCTTTTTTAGTTCATTTGGATATCCCTAAAACCATAAATCAGGTCACCCTGTCGTTGCCATGTGAAAGAATATAGCTTTTTTAAGGTTCGTTAGCCATATAGCAAAAACAAAACCCATATAAATATGTCATGTCCATCCGTCCGAATTTCACAGCCTTTTAATTCCGCCGCTGTTGCATTGATTCAAATGATATTTTAAATCAAGGCGTCTTTTGTGAACCGCCATGCATATTTGTTATGAAAATTGAGAAAAAAAGATTTTTTTTTTCTCTTAGATGTATATTTTCAAAGTTAAAAAATGTGTATCTTCCCCTGTGACTTTAAAACCACGTATTTTAAAAATCTTGAAAAAACCATATTAAGAGCTTTAATATTAATACGTTGAATAAAAATTATTGTGGAAAAAATCGGTTTATTATTTTTTTTTAATTCGTAATAATTTTCCTTCTACGGAATCCGAATTTAATGCGGGTACGACACTTGTCTGGGTTTTTTCTTCCAACCTGATTTCAAATGTTGACATGTATTTCGAAATAAAAAACCAAAACAGTACCTATAGGTTTTAAATTAAACAAAAAGAATTTGTAGGAACGGTTCAATAGTTGCAGAGATTATTCCTTACATACATATAAACACAGAAACAGACTAACAAATTTTACCAATAATAGTATAGATTGTTTAGTTGCATTTATATTTTATGCGGCTAGATTTCTGTTGTTATTGAAGAATGCTAACGGCAGCAAATAATGAAGTTTGGCATTATTTTCTCGCCAGGTGAGTTATTATATTTATAATTCAAGTTTATTAGTGTGGCGTGGCCTTAACATATTTAACCTAATATTCTTATTTTGTCTCTGTCACACCTATTTAACGTGACTTTCGTCACGTATTAGACGTAAGCTAGCTATGTTCGAAAACCTTTAGGCATAACACCGTTTACTGTAGCGAAAATCTTCTCATTGAATTATTCTTTTTAAATGTACGAATATAATTACATGACATAGAACAAAAAGCATTACATTGTTGAATGTATATAAAATCAAGCTAGAAATGCAATTCTGTAAAAAAACGTAGCACTACATAAAAAAAGATGGTAATGAAGTTCACATTAATCACTTAAAAGTTGAACAAAAAAGAAATTGTGGCTACTAAATCCTACATATTGGTTTACAGCACAATAATTTTACTACACTAATTGAAAAATCGGCCAAGTGCGAGTCGGACTCGCGCACAAAGGGTTCCGTACCATTATCTATAAAAACGGCAAAAAAAAAAACACGTTTGTGGTATGAGAGCCCCCCTCAAATATTTGATGATTTAAATTTGATTAGGTATTTAGCAGCTTACTGAAATAACTAAATCTTTTTGTTATTTGGTTTTGGTCCCGTGATTTAAAAGACTGAAGCTCAGATATATGCGTTTATCTAGATATCAAAACTTTCCCTGTTTTTTACTACTTATTAGAATTAAGTTGTTTAATTCTTGGCAAATTCTCAAAGCAAAATACCGATAGTGATGAATTGGTACTGCCAATAATTTTATTAAACTGAACTGAATATTTGCAATGGATGGTTCTATAAACTTTGTCAATGAGCCATCAAATTATCTACCCGATTGTTATTTGTATACCAACTATCAAAACAATTTTGAACAATACCCAAGCTTTTTAAGCATTTAATTTCATAATAAAGTTATGTATAGTAAGTTTATAAATAAATCACATCTTGTAACAACTTTTTCTCTTGGCAAACTATTGAGAAAAACAAAACTTGTACGATAAATAAAGCACTTGAGTCTAGTTTTGAAATAAATAATTCAACTTAGTGCTTTGGTAATGTCCCGTCTGTGCCCGAGATGTAGTTAATGCTGTCCAAACGATCTTGGAATAGTTCATAAAAACATTCCAGATGTTCCAGAAGACTACACAGGAGAAGTTTTAATGGAGTGTCGACTAAGAAAGTTATGCTGGCAGAGTCCTGACTACGAACTCTTGCGAAAAATGCGCAAGCATATAGATTTCGCAAACTTCGTAGTTAGACTCCTTAAGAATGATAAGTGTTTTAAGGGCCCAAATCTAGATGTAGGTTGCGAGGTTATGATTAAACAGTTTGAATACCAAATAACAATAAATAAAAAAAAAAATTTAGATGTCCTTAAAAGCTTATATAAATACAACAAAGTTAAATAGTGGAGGTACATTGCATACTTTAAGTAATTACTGGCTTTGGCTTAATTAGGTAGGTACCTATGCTAATTTTAATTAGGTGGATACTGATAATCAGGTGACAATTTCTGTTATACAAAACAAGCTTTACCATTTTTACTTAACAGAGGTCTATTTAGATATGTGCAAATTTTTAAACGTCCGTAAGTCACAGTATTTTTTTATTTTTTTTTATACTACTAAGGTGGCAAACAAGCTTACGGTCCGCCTGATGGTAAGCGGTCACCGTAGCCTATGGACGCCTGTTACACCAGTGGTAGCACACGCGCGTAGCCGACCCTTGAAAATCCAGTAACTTCTTTCTTGAAGAACCACATTGTTTATATAGATTTCATTCCACAACCCAAGCGTTCGCGGGAGGAAATTTCGCTTCGCTCAACCCCGTACTTTACGTTCCAAACGCTAGGCACGATATCCGACCAAAACCATTCTAAGATACTAAGCAAATTAAATCGTTATTACAGAACCTACTATTAAAATCCGGTGCAGTGCAATCTCAGTAACCCTTTAGGCCCGATTAGGGGACTTGTTCAAATCGATAAAAAGTATCTGTTTCTAAGATAATTTTCATTGCTCATTTTCTTATTTTAATCATGAGTGTATAAACTAAAAGTGTAAATCTGAAATGTATGTTATAATCAAAAAAAATTACTGACTTATAAAAACAATTACCGGTGGTGTGGTGGAAGTTGTTACCGGTAATTCACGATACGTTGCCGCATACTAGCACGGACGCGAAGCAGGACGAATTTCGTTCAATAACCGGTCACTATTTGTCTGTTGCACGCGCATAATTATTTGTTGTCGCGCTATAGTCCAGGAGGAATCGGCGCATGAGTACCAAAAACTATTCGACCTCAATTTTTTTATGCGATCCTCTTCAAATTGCCCTTCTAATGATATAAATGCATGTTGCCATGGCGCAACCCGGTGCCATATTGTTTAAACCGAAATTGTTTAAACAATTGCAAAGAATTGTTATTTTTCAACCGGACAAATTTTTTTCATATTCTTTATTGAAATACCAATAAAAAAGGTCCTATGACTTTTAACGATAAAGTTAATATTTTTAAAGATATGAATTTTTAAAGGTTCAAAAAAATCTCAAATTTGGGTACTTTCGACCCATGAAAAATATATTAAAAAAAAACATAATGTCAAAGTAATTTTTTTTTTAATTCTTTATACAATTGTTAATAATATTGTTAAAAGAGATTTTAAAATATGTCATTGTTTATATCTTTATTTTAATTGTTAATTCCGCGCGCTCGCAAGTATGCGTCGCTTACCTCTAAGTATCGCTGTCTCTCTCTGACTCACGCGTTGCGTCGGCCTCTCTGTGTCTCGAATCATTATTTATCATTTATCTTAAAAACTATCAACTTTGTCAAGATTGTTAAAGAGAGCAATGTTATTAATTATTAAATTGTCTACAATTTGTTTTTAATAATTTTTTTTCTGAAATCAATTTTTCAAAAGTTATTTAAGCATAAATCGAAACATGTAATTAAAATTACTTTTTTATTAGTTTATATTACTTTTTTCTTATTATCATAGTAATTTTTGCATTTATATCAACAATAATAAGATATAATGGTATTTGACTATTTTTTTAAATCACAATTATTTATAAATAATAAAAATATATTGGGTACGCACTTGAATGTTTAGAAAAAACATTCAAATGAATTAAATAAAAATAATTTTACGTACATGTATCATAGTGCGTGTACGATTGTGTCTATATAAGAAAAAGATTCTTTTCTTTGTTTTTTATTCTTTCAAGGTTACTCTTTGTATAAAACCTCGAGATCTTTGTTTGTTCTTGTGACAAAATTATTGATTATATATAACATTTAAAATAAAAATACAAGTTAGTGCATTTCGATTCTCAACTGATCATCCTTTGTTTTTTACTCATAGTTATTCAGTCTTTTTTATTTCGTTCAAGATTTAAGATCGTTAATCGTTAAGCGATACTTAGAGGTAAGCGACGCATACTTGCGAGCGCGCGGAATTAACAATTAAAAAAAAGATATAAACAATGAAATTTTTTAAAATCTCTTTTAACAATATTATTAACAATTGTATAAAGAATTAAAAAAAAAATACTACTTAGACATTATGTTTTTTTTTTTAATATATTTTTCATGGGTCGAAAGTACCCAAATTTGAGATTTTTCGAACCTTTAAAAATTCATATCTTTAAAAATATTAACTTTATCGTTTAAAGTCATAGAACCTTTTTTATTGGTATTTCAATAAAGAATATGAAAAAAAATTGTCCGGTTGAAAAATAACAATTCTTTGCAATTGTTTAAACAATTTCGGTTTAAGCAATATGGCACCGGGTTGCGCCATGGCAACATACATTTATATCATTAGAAGGGCAATTTGAAGAGGATCGCATAAAAAAATTGAGGACGAATAGTTTTCGGTACTCATGCGCCGATTCCTCCTGGACTACTAGCACAGATGCGATGACCGACCGCTGTCATCAGAAATTACTACTAACAACAACTATTTTGACAACTGAAGAAGGCTAAAAAGTAAAAGGTCAATGTACGAAATTCTTTGTGCTTCGCGTCCGTGCTATAGAACAACCTGTACAATTCTATGTTGAGATAGGAATTATAGTTAGTCCATATCATCGTGATACCACGAATTGAAGTCTTAGTGATTCAGAACAAATATTCGAAATGCATCGAAAATTTCAAATTTATAACACAACATAAGAAGTTTTAACGTTTTTTTATGCTTGCATTAAGATTTTTGTAGAATGAATATGAGACATCTAAATTGTAGCCAAAATGTTCTTTTTGGGGTTCCGTAAAAATTAGATCTGCCTGCCTGCAGGCTGACCTATTGGGTCGGGAACCCAGAAAGCCTCCATAATAAATTTTAATTTACATAATAAAACTGTATAATTGTTTTTTATTTTATTGATTGAATTGAAAAAAACCCATAATTGGATTGTCGCCGACGGTTATCATTACAAAGGTTAAAAATAAATTGAAAGTTTAAAAAAGCGTCCATAAATGCTTTGGTGCGTATAATAAAGTTCATTAATCCGATTTAAGGAAAGAGTTGCACTAATAGTTGAATTAATAATATGCAAAGCAAGTGATGCAAAATAAACAAAAAGGCAACCAAACCTGGCGCAATTTGATTGTGCAACAATAAAGTGCACCGCTCGTTATCTTGCGAGCTTATCTTCTTCCGAGAGCTTTAACATCTCAGATAGCTTATTGTGAAATAACAATATCCTTAGCTTCAATTATTATAAGTACATTAAAGATACTCTTGGAGTCATTGTGTTGTCTTTTAAATTGATAATGTTGAGAAAGCTGATAGCCTCTCGGACTTTGTAATGATTCTTATATATTAAACTACTACTTACTAATATATAAACAGAATGAGGCATCCTTAAATTCGAAGTATCCCTAAATTCGAAGGTTATATAAAAAATTTGGTACAAAAATGTAATGTGGTATCGCAAGGGTACAACTGTATCAATTACTTTAAGTTTATATCAAATCGTTCATCATGTTATGTCCCTCATTGTCGATACCATCAATTTAGTAGTCGTTGTACAACGCGAACTTTGTTCGAGAACTGTAAATCTATGTTGAGGATAGCCTTTTGGTACACACGTACTTTAGATAGAAACAATCATTTTGAGCCACAGTCCTTAGCAATATATGACGTCATGATATGATACGATTTTTTTATTGGGATTTGAATTTTTTTTTTATTTTATTTTTTTAAGAACCCTATCGTGTGAGATATAAAATTAAAGGGCTTCATGAGCCGGATATAAGGGATTTTTTTTAAGAACTGTATCTCAAAATAATTGTTTGCTATGGACTGCAAAATCAATCTTTTCATACAGTCAGTGATTTCTGGAGCTCGGACAACCGCGAACATCAACGTACTGCTTATTCGTCGAAGCCATGACTTCAACTGCAAAGACTATAATATATATTAATATTTATTTTCCCATAAACAGAAGCGTCATCTAGTTATGAATGATGAAGTTGCTGTAATACAGACACACACTTACTTAAGTAATTTCACGTATTTAGTCAGTAGGCACACACACGGCACAGTGCCAAATTTTACCCTATGACCATTTTGAACTTCAATAGGTTCTCAGACCAAACGACAAACTAAAGCATGTCGCCGTGTGTACTAGGTAGTACATACAAATTGTATAAACCAAATTTATTAAAACAAAACAACATTGGTCAGTTGCTTTTATTAGGATACGACTTCATTATTTTTTAATTGCAATAAAAGACTTTCAACTAAACACTACACTAGATCCATAACGTACACAAATAAAAGTGTAGAATCATAAACACAACCACAGTTTTAACAGAAAAAACTTTAAAAGAAATGAAATTCATAACGACTCATAATTCGTAACAATACATAAAATTAGCGCAGTTACATAAATAAGTTACAAAATTGGTACATAACCTTTATCTTTTTTTAAGAATTAAGTAATAAACGATTTCCACTAAATAGATATTTAGTGAAAATGAAATGTAATAAAATAAGATGCAAATGAAAGTATAGTGATCAAAGTAAAATAGAATTATTAACTCAGTGAAGCTGTCATGTAAAAAATAGATCGGACCGCACTTTAGTTCTAGCACGAAAATAGTGGCCTCTATTACGATTTAGTGTGCGTGAAATTGGACTACCAAATAAATATGTAAGGTTTGTAAAATTTTCTTCGAAGAGATCATAGCATGAACTAATGGCTAAACTTTCATAAAATGTTTGGCAGTTCACAGATTTTATTTTATTTATATTTTGCGTAAACTGATGACGACACTTTACTTAAATTTTTCATTTATCATACCGATGGTCTAAAACCTAAAAAAACAAATGAGTCGCCGAGTTCCAAAGTGCACCTATGCTAAAAGTTAATGATTGTAAGCTGCCATTTTCTACACTAACACTTTTGTTCCTAACCCCATCTCGTCCAATATAAAAATCTATTTAAAAAAGTCTATAGTTCCAAAAGCCCCCTCTATTTACTACTTTTTACGTGTAACGTTATGTGTATAAATTAATGTGTTACGTTTCATTGCAAATTTAGACTTCTATTAGACAAGAGATGGGCCGACTAATCGAGAAAGCCGTCTATTCGGCATCGTTCGTAATCGGCACCCAGTCGGTGACTATTCGGCAAAATATGCCGATTGTAATAAAAATGAAATAATATAAAACGTGCATAATAATAAAATAAAAACAACAATTTATGGTTGTTAGGGTTCCGTACCCGAAGGGTAATTAGCGGAACCCTATTACTAAGGCTCCGCTATCCGTCCGTCCATCCGTCCGTCTGTTACCAGGCTGTATCTCATGAACCGTGATATTGAGACAGTTGAAATTTTCACATAAGATGTATTTCTATTGCCGCTATAATATCAAAAAATAAAAAACAGAATAAAATAAATATTTAAGGGGGCTCCCTTACAACAAACGTGATTTTTCACGTGATACGTGAAAGTAACTGTTAAAACATTTGCGAAACTTAATATGGTAACATAATACCTAGTAACTGAGGAATATATAATATTATAGCTCAATATTTGCATATATATTAAAGCAAGGCATATTACGATTTTCTATAGTAATCCTTGATGACACAGACGCAAATATATTTCAGTTTTCAATAGATATATTTTGGTATATTAATATATATTACAGCTCCGTGTGTGATGGAACTTACGCGTGAGTAAGCCGAGTGGTGGCGGAATAGCCCCAACACCTCCGAACGTCGACTATTAGAATTACCGATTGTGCCGACTAGTCAGCCGATTAGTCGTCAATTTAAAAACCGATTAATCGGCTAGTCAGCTAGCCGGCAAATACCATAGCCGGCCCATTTCTTATTACGACAAATTAAAGGTAGATTATGATTAGCCATGTATCCAAAAGACACTTGTCGACTGAAAAGCCGAGTCTTACATTCCTATCGATCTTAGTATAGAAACAGTTATTTGTCAATAACTCGTTTTTGAGTATAATTTACAAGACGTACTTTGGAACTCGGCGACTCAAATATAAATTTACTAGGTACAAATACGTTAGAATACATGCCTTAAAGGTATGTACTGCAGTAGGCCTTTGTTTTGGCACGTTGACGTTGAAAACCGTTACCATCCCTTTAGAGCCTCATTTTGTAAAATTGATTAGCTATGTATGACAAGCACCGAATGCAGCCGGCGTACATGAGCAGTCGCATTGCATTTAAATTATCTGCGGAATCCTTGCAGTTAATTTTAACAGCAAAACGTGACCCGTTAGTTTGTCCCTTAGACTGTTCTTATTCATTGTAAAGATACTTAGTTAGCTAGCATTGTGTATTGCAAAATTTCAAATTTAGTAGATACCTACACCGTTCCGTATAGCCCCACTGGCGTGGCAAAGGGTAAACAGGAATGAAAATGTCCCCTTTGAAATTAGATTAATCCTGTAAAGCTGCAATCTAATGACTTCAAAGATTTTCTCCTCAGCCGTTATACATCCCCCTGCAGGGGCACAGGCCTCCTTGGAGAAGGTGGCTCAGGCCAAATAAGTGAATTTGATTGGCATTTTGTACAACGAGCATAGGTTTCAAGATGTGGTCTTATTTTTTTAACCTGACTGCTAAATTCCCGTTGGGAACATAACAATAAAATAAATTAAAAATAAATTATATGGTGGCTCAAGCGCTCGAGCGGTCAAATATAAAACATTGCGGGTCGCTCTCTGATACTGTACTGCAAGAACGATTTATCACAAAGAAGCTTGTGCAAGATATGGTCGAATATCGTATCATGTTTGAGAAAGGAAAATATATTTAATATAATTCACAAATACAAATATATATGTAAATAAACCTACAAACAATACTTAATATTTAAAAATATAAACATTCACACATACATACATAATTGAAATACATACGAGTCTAACATAAAACTCCACTGATGGCTATAAATATGTAATACAGAACGTTATGTTGAATCAAGGACCTGCTTTAAATAATACTCTTTCAGTTTGCTTTTAAGGTCAGTTTGGTCTGAGCACTACGAATATCTTTGGGGAGGCCGTTCCACAGTTGTGTAGCCTGAAATGTGAAGGAATGAGAAACAAAACCAGAGCGGTGACGAGTAGAGAGATAATTGCTTTGAAAAGGGCGAAGTGAATGATCGTGAATACAGCCAAGGTATTGAAATCTAGACTTTTAGTAGTCTGGAGAGTTAGGATCATATAAAATGGAAAAAAATCGGCCAAGTGCAAGTCAGACTCGCGCACAAAATGTTCCGTACCATTATTTATAATGAACCGTAATAGTTAGTCAGTTGAAATTTTCACAGAAGATGTATTTCTGTTGCCGCTGTAACAACAAATACTAAAATACAGAATAAAATAAATATTTGAGGAGGCTCCCATACAACAAACGTGATTTTTTTGCTCGTTTTTGCTTGATTTTGATTACGGCAACAGGTAGACGCTTGAAATATTTACAGATTATTTAGTTATTTAAACATTCACTTTAAAAATCAATAATTAAATTAAAATAAAACAAATATTTAAGGGGGCTCCCATAAAACAAACGTGATTTTTTTTGCCATTTTTATAGATAACGGTACGGAACCCTTCGTGCGCGAGTCCAACTTGAACTTGGCCGATTTTTTGATATATCGCAAAAACGGTAATACACACAAGCTTCAATCTTAAAACGATATATCTGTAAAGATAAAAATATATTCCATAGTTAAGATAAAGTTAGTAAAGATAAAAATAATAAAAACCAGTCAAATGCAAGTCGAGCTGGTGCATTCCATGGTGGTACGAAACCCTTTTGACACGCAAATCCGACTGGCGCCTGTTCGGTTTTCTTTATTTATACACTAGATTTTGCCAGCGGCTCCGCCTGCCCTAAATTCGGTTATATCGACGACTGTGATTTACTCCTTAATTACACTAATCAAGTTTGCTATATCAAGCTGTAGCTATAGCTATAGTTCGTTTAGACCGGTTATAGTTATTTCTGCGGGAATGTCGGGATAAAAATATATGCTATTTCAGGACCTAACTTATATTAATGCCAAGTTTCATCCCGATCCGGTTGAAGCGTGAAAGAGTAATAAACATCCATCCAAACAAACTTTCACATTTATAATGTTAGTAGGATATCTGTATGATCTTTAATAAAAACAGATTTGTCAATTTTACTGCTAATGACCTACCGAATACTTTATCATGCTTTCCTATAAATAGGGCCCAATTATGTCTGAAGATATTAGACCTGTATTTTCAAATGCATACCAAACACAATTTCAACATAATTATTGGTAATAGAAAGTGTCACAGGAGCGTCATAGTAAATTCAAACAAATGGGGCGGTATGATGATGCGGAAGCAACCAATTTATCGTTTATTGCATAGATTGTTATGCATTTACTGCATTGTTTTCTTTTAAGAGTTTCTGATTGTCTGCCTGTTTGTCTGCCCGTCCGTACTTTTGGTTGTTTGTTGAATTTGGAACTTTACTTTTATTGATAGAGGTGTAAAATTGTGTAGGTCCTCTGAAATAAGATTTACTGTGCCTTATTT
The DNA here is from genome assembly GCA_946406115.1 of Apoda limacodes. Lineage (NCBI taxonomy): Eukaryota > Metazoa > Arthropoda > Insecta > Lepidoptera > Limacodidae > Apoda > Apoda limacodes. Next base: position 10,433,395 of record OX291558.1, read on the forward strand.
CAAGGATCTAATAATGTTTATGATGACTTTAAAATATATTGCAGTGAATGTATCAAAATAAAATGTTATCTTATGTCCTATCATCTTATTCCAGTTAAAAAGTTGACAACATTTTCGAAATGGGGGTCGTCAAAGCATCTAGCAACATTCCAGTAGCATCGATTATCAACTTTTTTATACCTACTACTTTTCGAACAAAAATATTGGTATATACTGGCAAGCTAATCCTTTAAAGGTTTTTCTACCAGCCAAACATACGAATATTGTCAAATTTAATTACGCACAGTACTCGTCTGTGCGTTCGAACTATACACGCACATAACTTGTATTTTTATTGATGAAAATATTAATTATTACTATGAGTACTATTTATTATGGACCATTTTGAATACTTACCGCGAATAAAAAAAGCAATGCACAAGTACAACCATTTTCACTAGACATCTCATTAAATCTCATAACAGACAATCATGTAGATCAAATTACACTCATGATAACACACGAAGTAGAGTCCTCCTTTGAAATGTCACAAATAAATTTATACGTCTATCTGCACAAGGATCCAGCGTATTACAGTTGATTACAAGCCACTTGAAGAAAGTAGATATCAAAGCAGTGGCATCGTCTCGTGCCAACCCATGCGGCACAATGCAATTGAGACTAATAAAATTGCAATTCTCGCAATGCATTGCAGAATCTTTTTACTAGTCTTTAATGCTGAAGCCGATGTATTCGATGAATACGTAATGCGTTTTGTGATCATCCTTTACATTGTCCACATGATTGAATATCAATCATTTGATGTGATTGAATACGAAGGTAATTTAAAAATATTTAAATTTTCTAAACGATTGTACATAATATACAAATTACTATCTAGGTCCGGGACTTCATTTGGGTGGAGTCGAGGTTATGGCTAGGGGTAACAAATTAGTATCCTAGAGGTTACACAAGAATAAGTATACGCTAGGTATATGAACGTCAAATTTCACCAATAACTTAAAACAGGTAGAATATTTTCTTTGTAAAAATCTTATTCAGTTTCTTTATTCGAACTCAAATCTAAACTTTTTTTATTCAAGTAGACTTTTAAACAGCACTTAATTATTAATTTGATAAACTTTGCCACCGTTTTGGAATTATTTACTACCGTGAAGAACCGGCAAAAAAACTCAGCAGAATCTTTTATATTTTGTCAACTTCATATTTACTGTATTGTAAATATTTTGATAAACGAATTGGGTGTGTTTATTTAATTTATAACTGTAAAAATATTTCTTTGAGACCTGTGAATTGTTAACTTTTACACTGTGTGTGTAGGTGTACCAATTACTTCGTGAAATTGTAACTATACATAGATAGACACGTGAAATTCATATAATAAGTATATTAAAAAATAACACTTCGTAGAATACATGCAATCATACTATTCCATGGATTAGTACTCAATAAATAGTATGTTTGCTAATTGGATTTGAAGGCGAATTTAATGAATGCCCCTTTGAATTTTATGAATGCCCATTTGAATTCACCAATTATAGTACTAACTGTTCCAACTTTACACTTATAAACGGAATAAAACTAATGCTATTTCAAACTCATGATTTTTTAGTTTCTGTCACAGTAAAATAACATCGAAGTATTTATTTACCTGTTCGCAAAATTACGTCGCCTCCAAGGCCGGTGACTGCTCGAAGTACTATCCAATGACGATGACCACCCACAACCGTCGCCGGATTTGGACAAGGCCACGTTCCTAGCTTCCGTGGTCCTCGCACTTTCCAGTAAAATCGCGGTATACTTTGTAATTAGCATCTCGGACGCACAAATACCGATGCAATGAAAACTCAAAAATTACACTTACACGTCGTCCACAATATACGTGTATTTAGCACTAAGCATTGAATAGCAACAAGTGGTGTGACTGCAGACATGGCATCCGCTGACCGTCATGCAGCAGCGGCTACCAACCACCACGCATGACTATATTCCTCTGACTCGACAACGGGATACAGTGAATTATGTGTGTCTCCCACGCGTTAACTTGAAATTACTGACGACAGTAAATATCTGTTGGTATGAATATCTTGTGTAGATACAGGATATACCTACTTTATAGGGTAACGTATACGTACGTAGTCCAAGGACTTTTTGTACTTTTATCACGATCGAACATCTGTCTATCTATCCGTTTGTTACATCTGCGATTTTTTTAAAGTTTTAAGCGAGGTTTTACACGTTGATTCTCTCACTGAAATTTTTTTTTTCTTAATTAAAGTGGCATCAGGTTAGGGTTCCGTGAAATGAGAAATATTTGGGATATCTGCAAAATCTGTAAACCGCATTTGTTGAAACAATTTTAAAATATCTATAAAATTCTATAAAGTTATATTTTTATAATTAATAGAACCCTATAGAATGTGCCTTAATTAAAATCACTAGCTCCTCTAATTTAATTTGGCTGGTTTCGAGCTCAAATTAATGATACGTGATAAACTATTATAAATTGCTCGTTTACTAACATTATAACCTCAAAATATTTAAAGTTTTAACTGTTCGATAATTTAACCATAAATGCTTATGACTGCTGCTACCTACATCAGGTTTGCTGCTGCATAGCTTTTATCATGTTATTTTGTAACCAGATCAGCTTACGAACGAGAAATATCCACTCTTCGGGCACGAATTTTGCAAAATCCTTTCTCAGTGGAGTCCTACGTCTAGGGATTGCAATCCCGAAAAACGGGATCACGTATTCCCGCGCTGCGCCTGCGCTCGTCTTTCTGTAGACTGAGTAATCCCGCATATCAATCCCGCAGGATTGAATGAGCTGCGGGATTGCAATCCCTACCTACATAAAAGGAACCTATATTCAAAATCTCATGTTTTTCTTCAGTAGTGTCGGCTCCGTGTTAATATGTCACACGCTTATTTATATGTATAGATTAAGAATCGAAAGCAGGAAGTGAAACTACCGATGTACCTTGGTAAATTATCAAAGCAGTATAGAAACTTATTCAATACCAAGGTGCAATAAAATTAAACTAGAAAATGTATGGAAAAGATCTAATCTTTTAGCAGCAAATTCTTAGTTTCCAGTTGGTTATCGCATATTTTACTGCTATATTAATGCTGGCTGCACAGTGGTATGATATTAATAGCTCAAGTCCACAAGGGTTTCACATAAATATGCAGTTTAGTAGCAATTGAACTAATCAGGAAGTCGTGAAGTAATCTGAATTTGTAATTGCTTTAGGGCTTGGTAAAATCCAAGAATGCGAGTTGTTTGTATTCAGTGTTGCCATAACCGCTACAAAAATTTACCCGCAAGAAAATTTTAAAATCCCTCAACCAACTTCTAAAATTCTCTAGTAAGGTTCTTGAATATAAATTTTCTAATATGTATATTTGTTTTTGCCTAACATTGTTGATTGTTTTAGGTTGCGTATTCGAAAATAATTCCCATTTAGAGTTGGCAAGATACTGTCGCTCTCGCTATCACAGAAAAATGTCTCCTCGAACCTGCTGTTATTCCAGCAGAAAGCTGTTGTTCGATTTGATTGGAGCCTTTATCGAAACCCCTAAATCCCTCTAAACAAATCCTATCCCTAAATTCTCATTTTGAACACTTTTACCCGCTCAATTTAGGGGAAAACCTCTGAGTTGTCATAACTTAATCATGTCTTTCCATCTGTATGTCATATCCACTTTTCTTATAACTAAGTCTATATGGTTCAAATTGTGTAAAGTTGAAAAATAAAACTTTCTGGAAAAAGTTTCTGATTACCTCCCTTATACCTGTGTCTACCTAACTTTACTAACCAAGATATTTTTTATACCACTAAGGTGGGAAACTAGTTCACTGTCAGTGTGATACTAAGCGGTCAACATAACCTATAGAAGCATTTTGAAAATCAAATCACTTGTTTTACAGTAAACAAATACGTTTTCTCGTAATTTTATACATAATAATCATTTGCAATTTGGCATGAACTGCCTACATGTTCCACGCCTATTTGAAATTTGGCATGTTTCACCTACATGTTTCCACCCCTTTTTTGAATTTGACATGAGGTACCTTCATGATTTGCGCCGATTTTGAATTTGACATGAGTTACATACATGTTTTTATCCCTATTTTAAATTTGGCATGAGTTATCTACATGTTTCCACCCCGATTAAACTGTAATTTTATAACTTTAATTTAGTACAAGAAAAGTTATCGCAAACAATAAAACTCTTTTTTTTACTGGACATAGCTTTACCTACTATTATGATTGGCAATAAATCATTTTTAATTACAGAAAAAGAGTTCCGTAAAAAAAAGTGGTTTGTAAAATATAATTCCTAACATTACGTACGCAATGAACCAAAAATGTACGCAGTTGGTTGGCCTTCCAATGGATATTGTAAAAGGAAACAATTGGTTCGTTGCCAACACTACCGGCGATTATTTCAAGGGGCACGGCAATTATGTGTTTAACATTGTAAGTACCATTAACAATTGCGCACGAATCTTTGTAAATAAACAATAGATTACAGTAGAAAAATCCTAAAAGGGTCAGTAAGTATACCCATAACTAAATTGTGTTTACCTATATTATACTGACTTAATGTATATCGTACCATAATTTAAGGTGTGATTTTTTTTATACGACTAAGGTGGCAAACAAGCATACGGTCCGCCTGGTGGTAAGCGGTCGCTGTAGCCTATGGACGCTTGTAACACCAGGGGTATCACTCGCGCGTTGCCGACCCTTCAGAAATCCAATAACTTCTTTCTTGAAGTACCCCATACTGTAGTCCTATGAGAAAACCTATTTGCAAGTCATTTACAAGTCTATGGCATGAGGACTAGTCAAAGGTCATAGAACCACAAGCCATCAATCATAATACATTTTATTTGTCGAATTACAATACAAAGGTTTTGAGAAATTTAAAAAATAGTCACATACATCTCATTTACAATTGCACTGCATAAGACCGCAAATATATAGATATAGAAATAGATAGATACAGAACGCTCCCTCTACACTAATCGCTTTAAGCCCTTCCCGGCACACATACACCCCGTATATCCGTGCTCAAGGAAATCCCACAGGCACCTGCTTTAGAAATACCTAGTATAAGTTATTACCACTTTAATGATTTAATGATTATAATGTAAAGTCACAGGTATTATTGCTGCTGCTTGCTGATACAAGGGTTACAACCACAAGCTAAGTCAAAGTACCGTTATGAGATAAAACAACGGTAAGTAATTTTGAGATACAATATCCAGATATTTTTGTTACTACCGATATATTATAGCCACCAACCTATATCTTTTATTAATTCAAAAGTTTGCTTTCTTGTTTTTTTACATTGGTAGGTATGTATATCAGTAGTATATAATATACCGCTGTCTGGCTGTTTCGATGATATCTTATAAGAAATTTCACACATACATAGCTGACCTTTCTGTATGTAAACACTAATTCGAATAAAATTGTATAAAACATTTAATTAAACATTAAAAAATCAATACAGGTACAGTACTTTAGCATTTTGCAGATTTTAATATCTACGTTATTTTTTATTTAATCACGTTTCAATTTGATTATATTAAAAACACTCATAGGAACACACTCTGGAAACTAATTTGAATGTAAAACTTATATTTGATTATCTTGTTTGAATTTGAAGTTAAAATATTCTTTTAGAAAAACTAATTGATAAAGTTGCACAGAAAGGTTTCCAATACAAAACCTAGTAAAAAAAACCGGTCAAGTGCGAGTCGTACTCGCGCACCAACGGTTCCGCAAAGGGTAAACTGTATTGAACTAAAGTTTGCCGTTGGAAAACTGTTGTCCCAATACATCGGACATAGGTTGCGGTTAGTTTACCAACTGCAAAAGAGTTTATAATCGCAAAAAAATTATGTTGCAACAAATTTACGATTTTCAGATTTTTCCCTTTATGTGTACTACATGGCATTGCTTCTTTCCAAATTTCATGATTTTAGGTCAACTGGAAGTACCCCTTAGGTTTTAATTTATTTGTGTCACAATATGCGAAAAAATAACAGTATTTTAGGTATATTCTTTTATTGAATTGACATAGAAGATTAATTTTTTTACAATATAAACTGTGGAAATTTAGATTTTTTCCTATATTTGTGAAGTAAGACTTTGCTTCGTGTGAAATTTCATAATTCTAAAACGAGTAGTACCGTATAGGTTTTGATTTATTTGAGACTGCCAAAATATGCAATATAAATGACCGTATTTTTTTTTGGGTTGACTACTGTAAAAAAAACCGCTGTAAAAAAAAAGCTTCTAAGGGATCGTGAAGTTTAGTATTTGATATAAATTTCAACTTGATACCTTCACGCGTTCCTGAGAAAAAGGGTTTTGACAGACAGACAGACGGAAAACATAGTCATCCCATAAGGGTTCCTGTTTCCTTTTTAGGTAAGGAACCCTAAAAATTAAAGTATATTCCACAAAGAATTTTTTTTGCACTCTTGTTTTTAAACGCTATTCCTACTCACTCAAGCTTAAAGTTATTTCTATGAAATGTACCTACTTAGCTAAAAAAACTTACTGAACTTGCCATAAGTTAATAAGTTTCAAGAAGCGCAATTTACAATATTATCCTGATTTTGCATCCTCGTTCGTGTACGCCTTTTTTTTACAGCAACTTCCTTGCTTATGATTTAACTAGTTAACTTTCGCAACCTTGTTTGCGTGATTTGTAAAATTAGTGAACCCATGAACTACTATTCCAATGCGTTATAATCACGTTCCTCAAAACTACTATTCCGATGCAATATATCATGTCCATATGAACTACACTGAAGATAAAAAATTACTAATCACTTACAGAAACGACAATTTTTCATAAACTAGTAAAGAAGCTATCTTTAGTAAAGGAACAAAAAGTCTATTATAAAGAGTTTTATTTTATATATAAATAATTTAATATAATTTTTTTCCTGAACTGACTATGCAGTTGGCTAATGCAACCATTACTGCTCCACATAAGTAATTAAATTTAATACGCTTCAATGTTTTCTTTGACTTTATAGAGCTATCATGAGTTGTTTACCAAATATTGTCGTCTATGTTAAGTGACTAATTTTTGTTGCTCGTCAGTTCACTATCCACAATCCTCATGTAATCTATTACTTGTCTATGATCCACGATATCTATGCAATTTATTAAGTTTCTATGAACTATTATTCCCATGCAATATATTATGGGTCTATGAATATCCCATGGAATATATCAGTTCTTATGAACTTATGCAGTAAACTTAGGACGTATCTATGAAATAATATCCCATGCAATGTACCTATCACGTTCCTCTGATGCCCCGTTACGATATTGAAAATATAGAAATAAACTAATACACGTTTTTTAGGATATATATTGATTCCTATTGTTTTTGCTATGTAGCTAGGAACTATATAAAAAGTACAGTAATATCTTGTTTTAAGTTTATTTTGAAATGGAAATTTAAAATTATTTTTAGTCGTTCGAAGAAGTTCATTTCCTACAACTTGTAATTTAAATAAATATAGTTTTCAAATATACCTCAAGTTCGAGGTCAAACCATGGATGAATCAGGAACCAACTCTAAGTTCTTATATGGCAGGACTGGTTACGCATAGTTCGCCATTTTCCGTTTATGGCAACCATCAATTAGGATTCCGACATTTTATATCGTAGTTTAAGATAATAAAATTAAGCGAAATAATAATATGTACTAATAATAACAATATAATATAAGGATAAAATAGAGTGTAAGAATATAATGTGAATGTGTGTCCTTTTTATTCTGATCACAAGACTTCCCACGGGAATATTATATTTTGCACACTACCACTATACCACTAACGTCGTACCTAACGCTGCATATAAATTAACTTGATTTTTTAAACAGAGATAGCTGTAGGGACCGAGGAAAACAATGAATGCTTTTATCCTGATCGAGAGTTCCCACGGGAACAGGTTTTCCCGCAAGTGAACTTTTCATAAGCACATTTATAGATGGTTATTGTTTTTGACCCAGTTTTGCCTCCCACGAAACATAATTATCAAAAAGCAGCAACATGATTTATGAAAGGAGACACTGCATTTATTTCTATAATTCATTTAAACCGGCGTTTCTCAACCAGTGGGGCGCGACGAGCTTTCAAGGGGGGCGCGAAGCATTTGATAATAAAAAATATCTATAGCTTCATATAAAAGTTCTAGAAGAATTCTACAAGAATTCTTTTTTCCAAAAAGTAGTAATGGTTTTTAGTAAATTATCTAAATTTTAGTAAGAGAGGCGTGAAGATTTTCGCAAGTCGTGAGGGAGGCGCGACTTAAAAAAGGTTGAGAAACCCTGATTTAAACAAAGATCTTTTAAGAAATATTTGAACTTCTAGCTTTTTCCGCCATTAATTCGGTTATGGGTGTAGGATTTTAACGGTTACTCCTCTAACTATAAAAAAAGACCTGGCTCACACTTAACGTTTTCATGTAGGTACCATGCCTTTTCCCAGAACTCAAACTATCTCAGTACACAGCGGTTTAAGCGTGAAAAGGTATCAGACAGACAGACAGGCAAACAGAGTTACTTTTTTTTTCCCTTGCGCCCCCTTTTAGTTACTCTGACCCGCATTTATAATATAAGTATAGATTAAGGTTCAATGTGTGCGTATACTAGTGTACTCAGCTTAGTTACTTCCTTGTTGAGTTCGAATTTCCTAACAAAAACATAGTAGGCGTTGGTTAGATCATACACAAATTAAATCATAATAATTCTTTTTCGATGTTCTAGCAAAAATGAGTAGTCTTCTATTTGTACAAACCAGAAAATATTGATATAAATAAATGACTAGACAGACAGAACAAAAATAATAACTAAAGTATTGAAAAAGTCAATGAACTTCAATTAAGCAACTTGAACCGCCGTACGTATACCCATAAAGTAATACGTACATAAAGCAATTTAGTTTCAACCGAGTCACTAAATTTTACACAATTGCACAGAATAAACTATTTTTCTGTTCTATGAATTAAGTATTCGTAAAACACTTGCGTAAACAATACGTCGAGCACCATATGAGTATGTATATTTAAATATTTTTCCAAATTGAAATTGCGCAAGAACACGCAGTATTTACCGTGTCGCTATCCAATCGTCCGTCCGATCGGAAACATCGACGCGAATGCACTGCCATTATTTGCGAGTCGACTTGCGCACGCGCCTTGCAGGACGCCGATTTTAATTTGAACTTGGAACTTGGAACGGGATGCAATTCTGGTCTCCTTTTTATTGGGTTTCGGTCAATGATGCGCCGCATCGGCGAGGATCTTGATATACAAGCCAGTTATTTCACCTTTGTACACGAATAAAATAAAAACAACCTGGCCTAAACGTTTAATATGTCAAGGAACTTAAATGATTAATTTTGCATAATAATATGTATTATTAATACTTTATTATAATTAATCTGCAGACTACAATTAAGGTACGCTATATTACGCATTTGTAAGAAAAGAAAGAAGCCAAGGTTGTTTTACTTGTCTACTGTATAGTTAGATTTTTGTTACAAAATATTTTAAACTAGCGTTTTAGTATTTTTTTGAAGAAGCTAAAGCTGTTGCTATAGTTTTTTCACGTATTGTTCCTAAATCGAATTTTCGTTTAAAAATAACTGAAGTGCTAAAATATCGGCATCCATCCATTATCTTGGTACCTATCTTAAAAGGTGATGGCAGACCCCAACCAGCAAAAGGGTCCTGTAAAAAAAATCTATTTTTCTGAATAGCTTTATTAAAGTTGTATACAAGTGTTCGTGGTGATAGCTTGTTGTATAAAAGCGTTTCATATGATAATTTAGCTCTATAAACTTATAAAGCAAAAATAATTTATAAGAGGGTGATGTAAATATTTACATCGCCATTTTATACAACCGTTTCTAGCAAGCACGACACCAATTACAACTGTTTTAAAGATATTAGGCACTTTAAAAGTTTTAAAATTGTCTTTTATAAAACAAATCTGCTCTTTATATGTTACAAAAATACTAGTATAGCCCAATGCACTATATTGGTGCCGAAGATGCCGAATAATTGGTGTAGCCGTACTATAACACCTTTTAAGTTTCTTATAAAGTGCCTTAACTCTGGACCTATACTAGTCACTATAGAATAATGTTATATTACCGAAATGTTATATAATTGTGTTTGATGTTTCCCTTTGGTACCAAATTTGAACATATGTATTTGCAATACAACTATTAGTACATTTCTTTGAATTAAGACGGTCGGCGAGTGTCTTTTTTAGGGCGACCATTTTTCTTTGTTTTGCGAAGAACTTAAATTTTATGTCTTTTTCACATCTAAACAAAATAATACACTGGATTTAAGGAACCCTATTTTTTACTATAATGGAGGTGACCTATATTGTGGCCGGTGCCATTTGGAACTATAACCGACACTCCAAAACTTATTTGCTTCGTAATGTATAAGTGTCTCTGATTTATTTATTTAAAAAAAAATATTTTACTTTTCAATAATTCGGGGGGCGCATTAAAAATTCTCTACGAACCTAACCCTAGTATATCAATAACATTTCCTCCGCATATCATTCTACAAGCGAAGGCCAATAACGCACCGTGTTCCCATGCACCATATGAATATAATTAATATTCACCGTAATAATTAACGTGTCTCACGATTTTTTCTTTTAATTTCAGCCACTTTAAAATAATTGAAAAATTATTGAATGATCGAATGAATGAAGAATGATAGATATGGCGATGTACAGGAACCTCGATAATCGCTACAGTACCGAACTGGACTATAATAGTGTCGAGGTGACTACTACATCACCATAGTAGTGACGATCACTATATATAGTGACAAAAGGTATTAAAATAGCGTTTAGGTCACTACTAAATTTTCACATTTGAGACCGCTACAGAAACACTTTACTATAACATGGTGATGTAAATGCTCCACTTCGGTGTGTTGTAAATGTTGTAAATTGCTCTTCTATAGGAGTATTTGGGTATACCGTTCTGCTCTCGCCAAAAGGTTCTTAGAACCGCTATAGTACCAAATTTTCCTGCCTGGGACATACCCAAACGAGTTAAGTTTGCAAGAATTCGATAAGATTTTTTACATTCCTGAGGAAACTTTTTGACGTGAAAAAAATATATGTTATAGTTCACCTTAATTAAGTGTATTTGCTAATATTATACTAATTTGGCTATAAAAACAGTTCGAAAAAAATAAATTCTGACACTCTATTGATTGGTTTTATATTTTTAGAGTGATAATTTCTTGATTCTTATTTCATAAAATATTATATATTAATATGAGCAAGTGAATTTGCTAGTTTCATGGTTTTAAATAAATATTTGAATGTTAAACCGACAAAACCGAGAAAATTAAGATTTTCAACATGCAGTCACGTGCTAGCGATTATCGTACGTGGAACTGTGTATGCTTAAATAGTGTAATATGTCTTTGTTCACTGATCAAAACGGCACGTTTTTTTAGGGTATGCCATAGCCTTAAATAAAAAGTATTGATACTTCAAAGTGAGATCGCACCGGCTAAGCCTTTTGATGTAATTTAAACTCAATACAGTGCAAACTCTCCTTTTCTCGTCCAATAAAAACCCTTCCTTAAAAGGGAAGCTATCTCAAAAAAATGTTATACAACTTTCCGTTTCAAAGGGACACGACAAGGGTACGCATTATGTGGAATAAAGCTATCTGGACATGTCCTTTTATGGCTCGCAATCGTGAATACCATAGCAAAAAGATGAACTGGATCGAGTTGGTAGTAGAATAAAGAAAGTAGTCTTTTTCTTTTTAAAATCAAGTATTGCCAGCTACGTATTTTTTTAAAGTTATTATTATAAAATATTTTAGATTCATGTAATCTGTTTTAAAATGTGAACAACAAATATGACTACACGTATAAGTCATCTTTGGTTAACAAGTTATTATTATACTCCATACGATTGGAAATTATCGCGTAAGATCAAAACATTAAGTTTTTTTTTCATTTTAGAATTAATTTTATCTGAAATCTTTTCTACGGAAACACCTGTTTTAAACGGGTTAAAAGTATTTTTTTGTTATTTCCTGTCTCTCCGGCTATGCCAAAAATCAATGCACTTCGTCCCGACAACTTGCGACCTGGAAGGTTATTTGGATTCCCCTCCATTTTTAAAATTACTAAAAAAAAACCCGAACGTGTATTTTATCGTGTATTGTAACGTGATTTTTTTGCCGTTTTTATAGATGGGTATGGTACGGAGCCCTTCCTACGCTAGTCGAGCTTGGCCGATTTTTTTTCTCGTCTACCCCATAGTGTGGGGTGTCGTTGAATAGCTCGTTTAATAATATTATAAGGTTGTGCGAAAACTATTTTTCGATTCGGCGATGCGTTTGCGAAATATTAAGCTTTAAAATGCAAATTTTTGCTAGAGCCCAGCGGCACACTTTTTGTTTTTGCTTGTGTTTGTAATTAGGAAACTGGTGGTAGGAACCATCCGGTTTTTTGTGACATTTGACACCAAATCTAAGTCCCTCATAGTAAGAGTTTTAAAAATTCCTTTTGCTATTTTCTTCACTAAACTACCAAATGAAGCTATAGCAACACGACGACGATTTTAAATAAATTTATTTTTGTTAGTAGGAATTTCCGTCATAAGTTCGTATTTTTAGTTTAGTTAGCACAGTTAAAATAAAAAGTATCTGGAGAGCCATTTACAAAATTCAGATTTTAAATACATATATATATATATATATATATATATATATACAAGAATTACTCGTTTACTCGTTAAAAGGTATTAGATGCAGATCATGGGAAACATTACTTAATTAAAAATATCCATTTTACCTTCCAGACTGAGTCTGGGAACCAGTGGAGTAATTTAATGAAGCGGTGGTATGAATACATATCGGTACATTAGGCGATACTGCATAATTAATTGCAACACTGTCTGCTAACTCTCCTTCTTGCTTCTAAAATGGTTTGTGAAAGTACTTGGTAATCATAGAAATATATATATATATATATATATATATATACATATATCATAATGACATAGAGCGAGTTTATTTTTATAAATTATATATCTGTATATGTATATAGAAGACAAAACTAACTGTCTGACTGATTTAATGTAAGTAAGGATTTTACAAAATTCATTCCCTAAAAGGGTAAAATGAGGGTTGGAAGTTTGTAAAAAAATCCGTTATTTTTGAAGTTCAGTGTACAAAATTTGGTATTTAGCCTTTAGTTTGATAATTGAGGTTGCCGTGTTTCACCGTTTTAGGAAAACCATCCCTTATATACATAACACAGGAGTTGAAAATTTGTATGAGAATTCCGATATTTGTAAATTTTAATGAACGTGTTTAAAAAAGCTCTTTTAATGTCTAAGCGGACGAAGTCGCGGGGAAAAGCTAATACTTGATAAACTATTTACTGGTCCGATTATTTTTTTATAGATATGATTTTATTCCGCACATAAGCTATTATAGTTCTGTTAGTAGATACAGGGATAAAATTGTGGTAAGGTGTTTGTTATATTATGTAAATATATTACAACAAAAAAGAGCATAATATAGAAAGAAAGGTCAGGACATTATTTAGAAGCTTATGGGCGAAGACCGAAGACTTTCATGACTCGAGTTTGAAATTTTCGTGCCGCCCGTGTTACACACAATGTTTTTCATCACATTTGCGAGTAAATAAAAATGAATATTAGGTGAAAAATCTTACATAAGAGTACCTACTTAAAAATTTAAAAGTTAACTTACGGTGTATATATTTATCGTCAGGAGTTTCGTTACTAATTTTTTTTTACATTTTCTCCCGTAAGTACCTTCGATTTTTAATATTTTGACTTCCTTTTCAAAAATACTGTTAATTTTATATCTTACTGTTAAACATTTTTGGACTTGAAAGTGCTCTTCAACATAGAGTTAATTGCCCAAAGGGAAGAAAGACCGTTTGTACTTTTCGGCAATTTCCCCAAAGTAAGCTAATAGGACATTTTCTGAAAACGAACTCATGGCACTTTTTTACATACTTTATAGAATAGATAGAACAGTACGTAAAGTCTACGTACAGTTTTATCGTACAAGTAGAGCGCGCGAATGCGAACCTCAATGGCATAATGAATCATATCGCCTGTGGGTTTTATAAACTCCCGCTTTGCCTTGGCACGGTAAGAAAAACAGTTAATTTCTACTTTCTTTGAACCATCGATCGTTTATTAGTCAAGCCATAATTTCGTACTTTTCAAATGAAGAAACGCAATGAAAAATAAAATACAATAAATATGTAGATACCCACAACGTAAACATTTTCTCTAAAGATTAGCTTACTTATTTGAAATGTATAAACATGGCCAGTAAATGCACAATCTGCGTACGTTGACAGAATTACCTACCTACGGGTAATATTGCGTGGAGCCAGGGCTACAAACAAAAAACTTTTTTTAAAATAAGACGAAAATTGTTACTTTTTTTTCAGCAGCAGAAACATCAAGTATTTTTTAAATACTTATAATTTTGTTTTCATATCAGAGGCACAAAAATCACATTAAAAGATTGAAAATTGCTGACAAGCCAATGTGTAAGATACACACCTTATCAAATTCTTGTATATATATATATATATATATATATATATATACAAGATAATATATATATATATATATATTATTTGGCCGTGTTTTCAGTCAATGATAAACTGAAAAACTGACTCTTCCTGACATCTATTGGCAAGTGGCTATACTACTATTTTAACACTAAAGCTACTTGACAATAGATGGCGTTGTTAAAAAAATCGAGCAAAGCTCAGTCCTCCAGATACTCTTTTTTATATTTCATAAAAGCGTATAGGTATATAAAAATACTTCAGAAATCTGTCGTTATACTTTAGATTTTAGTTTATAATTAGCGCACCCGACAGATGATGCCCTGCCCGAACGTTGTGGCTTGCCGGTTATTAAAAAAATCTAGAACCCAAGTGCATCGCCACCTACCGGTTATTAAAACCACAAAATTTCATCAAAATCGGTTCAGCTGTTTAGGAGTTCAGTGACATACATTTACGTACAGTAGCCGAATCCTAGTAAGTAATAAACCATAAAACCTTAACTTTATTTTTCGGAATCATTATTAAATAGCTGGTAACCCTGCGTAGAGGCAGCTTTAAGCTGGCAACACCCGTAGGTGGAGGTACGTAGAACTGTGTAATTAAACGCTGCATAAATAAAACAACTGATATAAACTCGGTTTAGAGTTACCGATTGCAGTTGACCGACGCCGAAACATAACTCGAAGACTTAGGACATATTTGTTTATAGCAACATGAAACATTGTACCTACATGTTTATGAACACTCGTGATCAGTCGATATACTCGTGTTTAGTTTATATTTGCCTTTACTTTTGATAATGTCCCATTTTACAAAGTAATATGAATAAAGCTCACACACGTTAAGTTTCTTTCCCTGTTTGCCATATTTATTCATTATATATGGTTAATCGAAATACAATTAAAAAATATAGCAAGCCCGTATGTTGACGTAGAGATGTTGCCTTTTTGTATTAACAAAACAAACAAAAACATTTAAAACGAAAGTACAGAATTATTGTTACAAAAACTAGCTATACCAGTGAAACTCATCGACTCTGGTCAGTACACTGGTCTGAGAGGTAATAGCCATGGTGCGTGGGATTCGTAGATCATGTGAATGTTATCACTTTGGTAGGTGATTTTGACAGTGTTGCTATCCCCTACTAAAATTTACCCCCAAAAGAATGTTAAAATCTCCCTAAAAAGTCCTAAATATATAGCAAGGTTTTTCTCTAGTAAAATTCCTTGGTGGATTCTGTCATGCCGGTGAATATGATAGGTTGCGTTCGAGGATCCAATGTAGAGTTTGTAAGATGCTGTCAATCTCATAGTTACAGAAAAAGGTCTTGTGATACCTGCTGTTATTCTATCTCTTCTGCTGTTTGGTTTTATAATAATCCTTTTTAAAGCCCCCAAAGGAATCTTGCCCCTAAAACTTCCCCTTTTCACACATTTACCCCTAAATTTAACAGGAAACCCCTTAAGTTGTCACCACTGTATATACTAAATATGGCTATGAGTGCTAGCTTCATATTTTCTATATAACAAAGTATCCATACAATGTCTTGTAAGAAGAGTGATTAATAAACAACGCGTATATTTTCCTAAATGCACTTATAAGTAAGTAATGGCAGCCACACAATGTGTTAGCTTGGTCCCTCACCCTTAAGTTGTGTAACTAGTTCCCTCAAGATAAACAATGTGTACGCAATTAATTATTAGTTACAACTGGAACTAATATCAGGGCAGTTCTATCGCGAAACAAAACAAAACAAATAACTAAACTTTTACCGATAAATAACGCCCTGTAGGCACGCAGTCTCTCGGAATAGCAGAAAAGTTTTAGGGTTAACATCGCTCTAAGAACGTTTTGCCGTGGATAGAACAAGGGGTAATTGACATTAATAAAAAAAACAGTGTACGATAAATGGCAGAAAGTATGTACATAATATTGTTTACTATTTTCTGAAGGTTGGGATCGAAATACTTCAAAAGTTACCTGGTGTATAGGGGGTTTTATGCTGTTTCTTTCTATACTTCAGGAAAGTGAAAAAATTACAATGCTGTCACTTATAAAAAATGTTTTCAATTCGAACCAATAAATTTGATACCCAGAGAATATACAAGTAAATGCAATACCAATTCAAATTTGGTACAGATTTGGTTAAGGCTATAGGCTAAAGGCTATACCTAGCAAAAGCACGCCGTTTCGACCAGATAAAGACATATTACACTATTGAAGCATACAAAGAGACACAGTTCCACGTCCGATAGGCGCTAGCACGTGACCTCACGTTGAAATCTTGATTTTCTCGGTTTTTTGTCGGTACAAAATCCAAGTATTTAGTTAGAACTATGAAAAAAGCAAACTCACTTGGACATATTATTAATATACATTTTATGAAATAAAAATCACTATTAGTTTTCCAAACCATTTCATTTAAAGCCCAAAAATAGAGTGTCAGATTTTTTTTCTTTCTGTTTTAATAGGCAAATTATACACACCGGCATAATTAGCGGAACACAAAAAAAGGATTTGAACGAATGGCAGCAGGTTCTCTTTACTGATGTGTGCAGAGTTCTTTTAAAACAGATCGATGGGAGACAGCGAAAATGGAGACGCAAAGGAGAACGCCACATACAGTCTAATTTTGAATACACAGTGGCTTATGGTGGCGGCTCGATTATGGTTTGGGGAGGGATATGTTTGGGAGCTCGCACGGAGTTAGTGATAGTCACAGGAGGGACCATGACAGCAGATCGATACATCAGAGACATTTTAGAAGAACATGTTGTACCATTTGCCCCATTTATTGGTGACGACTTTATTCTAATGCAAGATAATGCTCGTGCTCATAGTGCACAATCGGTACAGGCATATCTGAGCCACGTAGGTATACCGGTGATGCAGTGGCCAGCAAATTCCCCCGATATGAATCCGATAGAGCATGTCTGGGACTTGCTAAAAAGAAGGGTTAAATCCAGAATGCCACCCCCCAACAATCTGAATGAACTTGGAAACGCATTACTTGAGGAGTGGGAGCGGTTGCCTCAGGAAATCATCGAAAACATAATCTGTAGCATGCCCAGACGAATGGAAACCGTAATCAGAGCAAGAGGGGGAAACACTCGTTATTAATTTTGCTTTAATTTTATTGTTAAATCATTTAATGCTTACTTTTTTTTATTTTTTGTGATGGTACATAATCATCTAAAAATTTCACTTATTTCAAATTTCTTTATTTTTCAATAAAAAATAACGAAGACTTTTCGAAGTCGTTGTTAAAAGATGTTAATCAATTTGTTATTTTGTGTCTAATTACATTTTCGTCAAATATATGCGTTATTATCTCATAGTCTCACTTTTTTTTCTGTTCCGCTAATTGTGCCGGTGTGCATATAATAATATTAGCAAATTTACTTTGCATTAGCCAAAACAGTTTTGATTAATCTTAGAACCACCTTTTCAATATAAGTAACTCCGCCTGAATTGTGTATAGCGTTAAGTCCACCAATTGTTTATTATTTTTCCTAATTTGTACAATAAAGAGTTTATAAATACATATATC
Source organism: Apoda limacodes (assembly GCA_946406115.1). Taxonomy (NCBI): domain Eukaryota; kingdom Metazoa; phylum Arthropoda; class Insecta; order Lepidoptera; family Limacodidae; genus Apoda; species Apoda limacodes. The sequence continues at coordinate 10,451,617 of OX291558.1, forward strand.
AGATTCTCTTTAAATTTATGTGGTTCTACTTCGGGGTCAAGTTAAATCAAATACAGTTTCAATCAAAATAGAATCATTTCAATAACTTAAGTGGTTGCCAATTAATCGGCAACATACATGAAACTTTTCAGGGACAGAGACAAGTAAAAAAGAAAACAAACATAGGCATCAATTATACAACCGCCTCCTTTTTTGGAGACGGTTAAAAATAAATTCTAATGTAATTTTCTGAATAAATTAAGTCAAACTCCTAAAATTTACGTAGCACAACAACAAAGCCGAATATTTAGACAAAGTTTGACGTCATGATTAATTAAAATGACGAAATCTCAAGACGAAGTGTCTCTGTGACAGCTATCAAATTAGGGTGAAATAACCTCCCAAGTTCGAACTGATATTGATCTGACTATTACAAAGTACACTGTACTAATTATATTACAATACAGCAGTAATTGTATAAGAACGCCCGCCCTAAATTTGGTTATCGGCGTAGGATTCTTACGGCAACTCCTCAATTATAGAAAAAAAATCTACTCCAACTTGATGTTCTCTCTCTCGCTCTCTCTTCTCTCTTTCTCAATTCTGGATTTACCTCACGATCTTGGTGCTCCGAACAAACTTTAAGCCCTTTAAGAAAGTTTTGGAAAATTCTTTCTTAGCGCACGCCTCGATCAGTCCAGTGGTGATCTCCTAAGATATTCATTGAAATCGAATGATGTAAAGGGCAATTTTGATTTAAATTAAATACTTGTGACAAAAAACGTATTTTTTTGGATAAAGAATAATATAATTTATAGTTATAGTGAGCCAACCTTAAAAGATAGACATATGCTGCCGCGGACTTTTTTATGAACTTTTAAAGGGGAACAATTCTTTCATACACGCTTTTTGCGAAACTTTAACCGTGCGCAGCGGAAGCTCTTAAAAGGAAAAAAAAACCGATGGTGAATCATACTTCATTGGTGCCCCACCCCTATTGGTCTTAGCGTGATGATAAAGAGCCTATAGCCTTCTTCGATAAATAAGCTATCTAACACTGAAAGAATTTTTCAAATCGGACCAATGTTCCTGAGATTAGCGCGTTCAAACAAACAAACAAACTCTTCAGCTTTATATATTAGTATAGATTGTGTTTATCCGGTATTATTTTCGAAAATATCTTTTATTTATGAGCAAGGATAGATCCAAAAGATTTTGACTTCAGCCAGGGCTTAGGTAGTAAGAGATTTAACAGGTAGATTTGTATTTTGCAGACAATTTTGAGAATGTATTATAAATATCCTTGCATAATATTCTAACTAAAAGTAATATTTTCTAGCGGTTTTCTACTTTTTAGGGTTCATTATCGCGTAAAATCACGTAAATATGGCAGTTACGGGCAAATTTTATTGAATTCCAATGATTCAGTCAAAACACTAGGGCATAACGGTTCTAAAAGCGACTGCAACATGGTAATAGTACATTGTGATGCCTCATTACAGACGAGGTTGTGTGTGCAGTCTAATCTGTAGGCAAGGGCGCGATTCAGCTCACGAGTGTCACATGATTGTTTTCAACACACTTGAAGGACAGTAAATACTTTAATTAGTGTTAAAATGTTGTAAAACGTTGATATTTAAAGGAATGTAATAGTTATGATATGTCCTTAAACAACACGTTAAAAATGTGAAAGAGACGAAGAGAATTTGCGGTCTCCTTTAGTGTTCCAAAGTTAATGATTTTATTTTACAGAAAAGAGACAGGCAGTTGCATCACATCAGCTTTTTCTCTTTCTACAGTGTGGGCAATTTAGTAGTTATAATTAGTCCATAGAACAGATTACACAACTTGAAGTCTATGTGGCATACTGAAAATGAAATAGAATAGAATAAAAACTACTACGAAAATTAAAAAGAAGATGAGAACATATTTAGTATTAACCTCTGAACTGTATAACAATGAAATGTTTTTTTGACTGACTTAGTCAACCAGTTGCCAGAGACTTCAGCTAGCATTTGGTGATGAAATAGTTCTAAGCTATTACTCGACAATTTTGTTTTTACTTTAATTTATATGGACGCGTGACTATAAATGTTTTTAGAACCACTGATACAGCAATTTAAGCTGAGTAAGAGTCGACTAGCACCTCTAAAGAGCCTCGCCCCAAAAGCCCTGTGGAGCGGTAATGGCTACATCAGCCAACTGCATAGTCAGAAAAAATAAAGACGGTAGACGAAAAACGACTGCGTGTAGAGTGGTGCCGTAATATTAGCTAAAAATAAGGGGAAGGGAAATCTTTTGCTGTACATAATATTGTGACAGGTTACAAAACCCGGATGTAATGCTTTGGCCAACCTGCAGAACGGGTATGTCCTTTTGAAGATTTACCTACGAAAGTTAGGAAGTTTGAAGCATTGGTACTTGGTAATGGTAGCTTTTTTATTCGCAGATATTTACACGACAGTGTGACTTGAAGACCTAAGGACAGTAACTACGGATCGGTACGTCAACACTTGCTTGTCCAGAGTCTTTGATAAATTTCACAAAAAGCGTCCTCAAAGCAATGTCTTCTCTTCGCTACGGTAATGCTTCATTCATTAATATGTTAACTCCTGAAATAAATATAAGATAAAAGATGGAGCCGTTTAAAAGTCGAAGGGCTGGACGGACGGCAGACATCAGACAGTTTAGGCCTAGTGATAGACCTCCATTGGCACCCTTTGGGTATGAAACCCTAAAAATACATACTACCTGTGTAAATGTTCTTAACTTTGATATCAAAGAGATACGTGTAGAGTAAGATAAGTACTGTAGCTACCATGTCGCGACTCACTGGTGTATTGATTGTTTCAGAGGTACTGGGAGCGTACCGCTACTTTTACGGCAGTAAGATTCGAGGATTGTGTCAGGATTCTGGAATCGAATATGATTAGGGGTGTAACTTATTGTTTATTAAACCCCTTTACTAAATCTCTGACAATATTTTGTTAATCGGAATATATATAAATCTTATTCTAATACATAACTTTTTCGTTTATTGCTTTTGAACATCTGACATCATTGGTACATTACTTGAATACAATATTCTTCCCTAATTATAAGAAAGAAGTAGCCATCCTCGTCGTATATTTAATAATTATACTTAAAATGTGTAAAAATCTACATTTTTTTTCTCTATCTCTTCACTCAACTGTCACCATACTAGCTTTGGTTTTTCTTCTAATTGTTTGGATTTTAAAAATAGTTTTTCCTTATAAAAGTGTCCTAACCATAGATAAGTGAAAGTTTATTAATTATAAGCTTGTACTGCTTTCACTTCCCTTAAATACCTATCAGGTATCCGACCCGTTACTGTACTTCTGACAAAATTTAGCAACGAATGTCACGAACAAGAAAAAATACAAAAACTAGACAAACAGCAGGCGCTGGGAATTTGGCAAGACTGGGCCCGGTGGTAGTATACGATTTGCATTTTAAATTAACATTAGTATTCGTTACTTTCATTTTAGTGCTTGTGTACCTATTCTCTTGTTTGTTACCGAAAATGGAAAAGTTAACATTTATGGAGTCACTAAAAAGTTCGTCTGTCATTCATTTGTCCCAATAACTTATTGTATATAATTATATACTTATAACAAAATGTGTGTAACAAATCACACGAAAAGTTGAAGTCTGACATACTCTAAGGTCGTTGTTGAAAGCAAATTGTGAGTTTCAGTTATCTACAGGCGTCATTGAAACATCTGAAATAATTCCAAAAAATTATTTATATTTCAACTTAAGTAAAGAATTTTCAAGCTAATTGTGACTAAAACTTGACTTGACTAATTAATTTATAATAAACATAAAATACAACACTAGATCTAGAACTATTAAAGCACTAAAGTTCGGTGGTACTTAGTATCGAACTGTAGTGTTTTAACTCCAATAAAAATCAAATAAACAATGTTTAAAATTTAATAAAAAGATACATATCTACTTGTGCAAAACACCGGTAGAGAATAACTATCCAAAATTTGATAGATGGTGACGCGAATATTAATTACGTCTACATCTAAAAACTGTTAGTTAACACTCAATTAGATATAAAAATATAAAAATGATAAAACCAAGACCCTTCATTTTTTCTTACAGACTCATAGTGGTTTTTTTTAATGCCTTTGAAAAAAAACTAAGTAATTTGTTAAAATTTCAGCCACTAAATAAATCTTAGGTTTTATATTTTTTATACAAAATATATGCAATATATTTAGTATCACCTGCGAGCGATATGCAAATATCACAGACCAATATCTTATATATGATAGAAATTTTATACCTCCAAAACTATTACCCAATCTGTTCCTTCGTGTGCAACCTCCATTATCAATGAATCAAAATGTAACGATACTAACGATATAAGAAGGCTGTGCCGCCGGTGTCGTGCAAGTGGCAAGGGTCACACGATATTGAGATATAATTCAACCACAGTACCTACACTTGTGTTAAGATCCTATTTAATATTTATGACCAGGGTCCTCGGAAGACGCTAAGAAGCATTTACTTACAGGAAGGTTTGAGAATTGCGTGCGGTTGGTAAAACCGTGGCCGGAAATAACTTGAAATCTATTAGAGTTCCTTTATTACCTACTTAAGAGGCTATATAGGTTGTATTTTATTACTAATTTAAAAATAATAAAACGAGATTAAACGCGTCGTTATTTGGCAAATAACAACGCATTTAATCTCGTTTTATCTAATACCTTTAAACGAGCAATTCTTGTATATATGTATATAATCTGAATCTTGGAAACGGTTCCAATGAATTTTATGAATGTATGCTTTGGTATAAATCAATCTATCTAGGTTTCATTTTTAGCAAACGTCGTTTTATCCGTGTTTTCAGGCAATGATAATCAGAAAAAAATGACTCTTCCTGACATGTATTGGCGAGTAGTAATACTTTTATTTTTACTGACACAGCAACACTACAGCTACTTGACAATAGATGGCGTTGTTATAAAAACCGAACAAGGCAAACAATAACAAAGCTTGGTGCTTCAGGTACTTATTTTTAAACTTAAAAGGCTAATCTATCTGTTTTCTTTGGCAAGGATTTCTCCAAATCCGCTCAGTAGATTTGACTGAAATTAATGATCGTGTTTCTCGGAATATTCCTCAGACCCTGTTAAGCGTGAAAATATGATTAATAAACTTTTCTTCGATAAAAAATTCCTAAGCTTATCACTCTTTTTTAAACTGTCGCGCACGCAAGGTCTTATTACGGGGCCTAAGCGTATGAAGCACCTCATTACCTAAATAACTAAATTTTGATAACACTTATAGGTATATAATTAAACCATTGATTTATTTCTTGCATTTCAATGAAAAAAACAGTGTGTTCAAATGAGCTACACTTCTAACGCACGCTTAGTTACATATCGCGTCGTCCTTGTTTTTAATCAGCTTTTCTATCACGTAGTACTGCCTCTTAAATATTCTGTTCCATATTATTAACTTGTAGGAAGAGGTTTATTTACAGTGTGATATAAAGATGATGAATAGAAGATAACTGAAGTTATGGTGTTAATTACTGCTGATCTCCTCTGTAATAGGTTTTTCGGCGGGTAAAACCGAGTGGCACTACTATTAACTAAGAGGTCCAATTCTACCGTATGCGCATACACATTAGTTTTAAAGGTGTTAAGCTGAAACGACAATGTTAATCTCAAATAAAGTAAAACTAGCTTTATGATTACTTTATATTCTATGTTGTTTATTATAATTCCACCACAAATAAATAAGGAGTAATATAATAAAAAGAGAAAAACGGGAGGGACGGGAGTAATTTTTTAAAGCGATGTTTTTACAGATAACAACTACAGTAATTTTCTAGTAAAAAACTGTGTAAACTTATTTATATTTTTAGTTTGAATTTTGCAATATGACCGATTTTAAAAAACGAGCAGGAAACTGCATATTTGGGTAGAACCCAGCCTTAAATTAAACGATAATAATATCATGCTTACGAGAGTTTCATTTACTTAAATCAGCAGATAACAACACCCTTTCAAAAAACTGCTAATATTTAAAAATGTTAATCAAAATATCACGTTCTGAAGATGATATAAAAGATATTAACGCCTTATTTCGATATCACAATGATTTATACACTCAATTACGGAACCTCCTGTTGCGCAAACCTCAGCGATATTCACTTCTGCAGACGAAATCTGAGCATGCTTCTCGGTCCTTTGGGGATTTATTATTTCATCGAGAATATAAAAGTAGGTATAAGTATTTCGAATTTTTACATTTGAAAGTCGAAAAATTTTTTTTTTAAATTAAATTATGCAGATTAGATACAATGTTCTTTTGAAAAACTGTTTATGCAACGGATACCAATTTCGTGCAGTTGCATACAAGATTTTGTCACAATGTTATATTATTATACTTCTCATTCTATTCTCCGAGAAGGATGTTTTTGGTACATTGCTAGATTCCTATAGAGTTATGTCCTGTACTCACGCGCCTCTTCGCGCTTTCCTACCACACTAGGCAATTTCCGTCTTCATGGAAGACTGCGAATGTGCACCCGGTGCCCAAAAAGGGCGATAGATCAGATCCATCGAATTACAGGCCTATCGCTATTACCTCTCTCCTCTCTAAGGTGATGGAGCGTGTGATCAACACACAGCTTCTAAGATACCTAGAAGTACACGATCTGGTCAGTGACCGTCAATATGGCTTTCGCCACGGTCGCTCGACTGGTGACCTTCTAGTGTATCTCACACACCGATGGGCACTAGCCATTGAGAGTCAGGGGGAGGCATTGGCATGTAGCCTGGAAATAGCGAAGGCGTTCGATCGGGTCTGGCACCGCGGTCTTCTATCGAAGTTGCCATCTTACGGAGTGCCCGAGGGTTTGTGCAAATGGGTGGCTAGCTTTTTGTCCGGCAGACGCATACAAACCGTAGTTGACGGTAGTTGCTCTGATAGCATGGACATTAATGCTGGTGTCCCGCAAGGCTCTGTGCTGTCTCCTACGCTGTTTCTACTGCATATCAATGACATGTTGGACATCAACAACATACATTGCTATGCAGATGACAGTACTGGAGACGCTTTTTACACGGGTCGTGCAAACATCCCTCGTTCCGTTGTGGAGGAAAACCGCGGAGAACTTGTGTCTCAAATCGAGACCACACTGTCCCAGGTCTCTGATTGGGGACGGGTAAACTTGGTCCGATTCAACCCTACAAAGACACAAGTGTGCGCGTTCACCGCTAAGAAAACTCCATTCACTGTAGTCCCACAATTCCAGAACACTCCCCTCTCCATCTCCAAGAGCATTGGGATCCTTGGTGTCGACATTTCCAGCGATGTTCAGTTCCGAGATCATTTACAAGATAAGGTGAAGCTGGCGTCCAAAAAACTTGGTGTACTCAACAGAGCGAAGCAGTACTTCACGTCGGGGCAAAGGTTGTTACTTTACAAGTCGCAGGTTCGGCCCCATATGGAGTACTGCTGCCATCTCTGGGCAGGTGCACCCGGATACCAGCTTGGCCCTTTTGACTCGGTTCAACGACGGGCTGTGAGAATTGTCGACGATTCCAAACTCACTTGCGGTATCGAGCCCTTAAGTCTGAGGAGAAACTTTGCCTCACTGTGTGTGTTGTTACCCGCTTGTACAATGGGTTGTGTTCTGAGGAATTGTTCGAAATGATGCCCACGGCTACTTTCTACCATCGCACCGCTCGCCATCGGCAGGGAATTCATTCTCACACTTTAGAACCTAAATGGTCGCGTACAGTGCGGTTTCAGAGAAACTTCCTCCCGCGAACGCTTAAGTTGTGGAATGAGCTCCCTGCCAAGGTTTTCTGCAAGGACTACAGTATGGAGTTCTTCAAAAAAGAAGTTTTTAGATTACTGAAGGGTCGGCAACGCGCAAGTGATACCCCTGGTGTTGCAAGCGTCCATAGGCTACGGTGACCGCTTACCATCAGGCGGGCCGTAAGCTTGTTTGCCACCTTAGTGGTATAAAAAAAAAAAAAAAAAAAAAAAAATTCCCGCCACTTATAAAAATCTTTGTAGCATTTTTCGTAGAAATACCTGAACTTAACGGGAATGTAATAGCTCCGTAATATTTGGAAGTGTCAATTAAACAAAAAACAAACTCTGCGTAAATGTGTACTGGTTTCAAATACGTTGTCGTTTTTATGCGTGCGTGGTCTCACAGCGGTGACACGGACATAGCTCGACTCTTCACGCACCTGAGTTTGGCAACTGACAAAGTTCTAGAGCAATATCCAACAGCAGAACTAGTTATTTTGGGAAACTTTAACACCCACCATCGTGAGTGGCTCAGTTCTCGGACATTTTTCGAATTTTCTCTGACCTATGAATTCTCTCGGCTGGTACTTTCTCCAACAAAAATACCAGATATAGAGGACCGTTCGAGTTATTCCATACTGCAAAAGAGGAAGAAACTCGAATATGAAGGACAAAGGCGCTGTACCACCTACTACACCGTAGTTCGGTAAGACCATGCCGACAATCTCCATAGCACCACCGGAGGTCCGGTGGGCGTTGCTTGCTTACTGTAGGCTGTCATGATCACCCGTGGGATCTATGAACTCCTATTTTGCTTTGAGGAAACAAATGTTAAAAAAGAACCCGTGGGAGTAATAAAGGTCTTAGCTAGCATCCGCTTGACCTGCACATGCAATGACACTCTTTACGAGTGTGATGAAAAACATATTTTTTATACATACTAGTAGGTGAAACTGCTTGAGGGTAAATATTATAGTTTTTTTTTTTTTTCTTTTAACTAGCGTAGTATGTAAGTAGTCTGTTTAAGACAGCTGTAACAATACCATCATAAAGACTTTTATCACAAAGAAAAAACGAAAGGAAATAACTTTCATAAGAAAATATTGTCGCAACCATTCATATCCCGCTGTTTCAGGTGTCACGAGGTGAAGTGAAAAGTTTCTATTGTTGGTTATAAAGTCTCACACCAAACCCTATTGTAGCGAAGCAGTTTCACACTTCAGAAAGTTCTCAATTCAAATACAAATTCAAATAAGTTTCGTCGCTTTGAGAATGAGATGAATGAACTTACAAATGAAAAGTCAACGCTGAAGAATTTAAATTTCTCATAGGGGAAACACAATACATGCAAGTTTTATTAAATTAAGAACTTTTGGACGATATAAAACGTCTTCTATATACTATGTTTAGTCTAATATAGATACACTTTATCTAAAACCTTTAAACGAGTAATTCTTGGATATATGTATATATTTATAATCTAGATCTCGGAAACGACCCCAACGATTTTATGAAAATACAGGGGATTTCGGGGGCGATAAATCGATCTAGCTAGGTTTCAATTTAGAAAACGTCGTTTTATCCGTGTTTTCAGTCAATGATAAACTGAAAAAAATGACTCTTACTGATATCTATTGGCGAGTAGTAATACTATTATTTTTACCGACACAGCAACACTAAAGCTACTTGACAATAGATGGCGTTTTTAAGCAACACTATAGCTACTTGACTATAGATGGCGGTGTTAAAAAAATCGAGCAGAGTTCGGTCTTCCAGGTACTAAATCACTTATAACATTTAGTCTACAAAATCAATTCTAATATTATTGTTAGGAATGGAAAATGTAATTACGATCTATGTCTCTGAAATAATTGGCTTTTATACGGGATAATTTAATATTGCTATACAATTAGAATTAGGATTTATGCAATAGTCATCCCCTAAAAGCAGTGTTATGTTATGTATCAAGCCACTGGTCACACCCTTCGTGAGATTCAAACTTTGAAGTTATAGTACAACATCCTTACTGATATATTTGTAAATGTTTGTTTGTTGTTGTTTAGCGTCGCCAAGACAGGACCAATTTGATTGATTTTTGGGACAGTATTATTGCTATACTTACTTATATTTATATAACATAGGAATAAAACTAAATTAACGTGAACGAACTATAGCTGCTTAGCTTAGCTTATCATTCCGATCTAGAGATTGCACGAGCCCGACTCGCACTTGGCTGGATTTTATTATTTATTTGCTGTTTCACTTTAGAGCTTTTATACCTGTAACCTTTTAAATAATAAAGAAAAAACAAAAATAGACAGACAGTGCAGTCTAAGTAATATAAAAATCGGCCAAGTGCGAGTCGAACTCGCGCACGAAGGGTTCCGTACCATTATCTACACAAACGAGCAAAAAAATCACGTATGTTGTATGGGAGCCCCTTAAATATTTATTGTTTTCTGTTTTTTAGTATTTGTTGTTATAGCGGCAACAGAAATACATCTCCTGTAAAAATTTCAACTGTCTAACTATAACGGTTCATGAGATACAGCCTGGTGACGGACGGACGGACGGACAGCGAAGCCTTAGTAATAGGGTTCCTAATTACCTTTCAGGTACGGAACCCTAAAAACCACTAAATTTTAAATTTTTATTTAAATAAAAAAAAGGTACATTAAATTATAATTGTATGTTAAAGACCACTACCGCACTTTGTATAAAAACATAAATTTGTTTCTGTTTAAAACTTTGCTATTGAACGCAATAAAGTTAATAGTGCTTGTAATAGGTAGTTCTTATTTTTTTATTTCAACAATTTTTCTTTCCTTCTCAGTTACATATTCAGTTCAAAATGTCACGTTTTTTTAACTTTTAGGTACGTAGAATCCCGATTATCCGGATCAATTAAAACCAGGGGTATTCCGTATAATCGAAAATCCGGATAACCGATTTCAAAGCAAATCAAATAAAATTTAAGTTTTAATAATTTTTTATTATGTAATATGTTTTACTTAGATAATACAATATATAAAAACGAGCTATAACGATAGATAATGAATTACATAATACCTATGTAATTTAAAATTTTGGTTGGAAATAACTTGTTATAGATTTTTGACGTAATGAATCACATCTTTTTCTCGCAGCCAAGTCCCTGATGCGCTTCAGTTGTAACAACTGTATGGGATCCGATTCGTCCTGTCTTTCAAACCACTCAAAAGCAACATCTAGAGCTTCAAAAGCTTCTGCGTGAGATGGTACTTGACATACATCCCCAGTTTCAGTCTCTGATTAAAATCCAATGCTTTTTCACATAACAGAGGTCCAGATATGGGATGACCGCATGCTCTCTTTTGTAAGAACCAAGTAAAAACTGCATTCTCCAGAATTTCATTTTGAGATTTTTTCATGACTTTACGTTGCGAACTTCCATCTTCTTGCTCAAGCGCGCAGGTGAATTTCATTATGGAATTAGAATTCTTTTTAATGTCTGATATCGTAGAAGTTCCGACACCATACATTTGTGCCAACTTACTGCCAGATTCACCATTTTTTATACTCTCAATTATCTTCATTTTGTCTTTAAGAGACAACACTACTCTTTTTCGCTTGGACATTTTAAATTTCCAACACAAAACGTAAACAAAAATAAAAGACAACCTTTCAGTTGAACGCTATCAAAGAAAATGAAACAACAACAAACACTATCCCGCAAACAAATGAGAGCGGGAGTACACCGTCGGAGGCGGGAATAAACTTGTCGTAACATGTCTCGTTGCGCCGTCAAAACATTTTTAATAATTAGAGCCGAGACGAATGAGTCCGGATAATCGGATGTTCGGATAATCGATGTTCGGATAATCGGGATTCTACTGTACTACTATATTCCAGTTCCCGAGTTGTGAGTATTCGGGTCGTTACGTTCCCTAAAACATGGTTGAGCGAAGCGATGGCTGATTCATGTGTCATACTCGTGATCGGGTGCCGCCTGTGGAGGCTGGTCTGCTCTTGCAAAATTCTTTGTATGCTTGTATTTAGTCTTACTTTTTGTTTTGTTTATCAATACTGTAAGACATTGATAAGTGATGAATAGGTACATAAACTGTCTTTTTTATATTTTGCAATTAGATACTTTTTATGTTGTGCTTGAGCATTTTATGTTTTTTTATGTTTGTAATGGAAAGTGTCCTTCTATGATAGGAAGGGGATTTTCCAATATTTTAAGTGGACACTGTAAGAGAAAGGGAGAAAAGAAATGCCCTTGCTGAGTTTCTTGCTGGTTCTTCTCAGTACAAGGTCTCCCGCCGATGGTTTAGTGACATTTATAAGTGCTCAATTATTGTAGCCTAAATTGGATACATGAATTTGAAATTGATTTCATTAATACGACCACGATATACCTACCCTACTACCCTATTTATACTAAAATATCGTGAATCCCCTAAAGCTAATCTATTACCCTAGCTAACTTAAACGAACTTTGAAGTGTTGAGTCGTGGTACGTGGCTATACACCTTTACCTATAGGTATGTATAGTAATCTACAATGCATTTACATAGAAAATAGAAAAATATACATTTTAAACCTATAGTAGCTTTTGCCCGCAGCTTCGGTTCGCGTTATACTCGGATTCTTACGCACACACACACGTCTTGATTATAAAAGATTTTCTATATCAAGCAACTGTAGCTAAAGCCTGTTATGATTATACCTTTGACTGTTGAATTTTTCGAGATTAAATGTAGCCCAATTTCAGCTAAATCGGTTGAGATGAGATGCTGTAACGTGAAGCAGTTACAAACGTACTAACACACTCCCAAAAAATGTGGCACATTCTGTTCACTGTTTCAATGAGTTGATTGTCATAATCCAGCCAAGTTAAAAAGACATCAATTTTGTGTGACACACTGTACAAATCTTGCCTCATTCTCTTTTGTTGGGTTATTGACATTAAACGCATAATGTGCATTATGTTGGTCAACAAAACGCCACTTATATTGGTAGCATACATGTGGAATAAGCTGGTACTTAGCCCCTAGCTACCTACTGTTAGTATTTTCAAACACTGCAATATATTGACAAAGTTTCAGTTACAATTTAATATTCCGTTCCGTACATACAAGTATCTATAAGAATAAATTTACCGGTTTCAATTTAGAGAGTGGAGTGAAGTTAGTGTTTTATGCTAATGCTGTGGGTAGAGGTAGAGTAGTAGGTGCGGTGTGGAATATTTTCTAAGAGAAGTGCCGGGATAGCTTTACACCCGTATCTTACGGGCTTTGCACGTGTTTATAGATTTTGATTTCTGCTCGTCCAATATAGTTATATACTTAATAAATTTTGAAAGATATGTGTTTGTTTATTATTCTGAACAGGTTGTAAATGAATCATATTTTACTAAGAGTTCCTTTCTAAAGATTAAAAAAAATATTTTAGGGGGGAAAGTTGGTGATATCCGTTTGAGTTACGTCTCAGTAATCGATTATAAAGGCCAATTCATTTACCTTTATTTTTTAAATTACACCTATTAAAGAAGTAGGTAGTTTATATTTATGTGTGTTGGTATATCTTCACGGTTATTATCTATCTCCAGAAGGGGGTCACCAGCTACTCACCCGCGGTACCTATCGTTTTAGGGATGTCGTTGGTGTACAGAAGGCACAAGATGGGGGCGAGCACGGACCCTTGCGGGACTTCTGCTTCTATGGGACGAGGGGAAGAGAGAGTACCTTCAACTTTGTAGCGAAAGCTACGATTCGACAACTAGACACGAGACGATCTGGCAACTGAAAGTTGTACAGTTTAAAAATTAAACCGTTGTGCCAGACTTTGTCGAAAGCTTTCGCTACATCGAAAAAGACAGCGCCCGTGTGGCGGGCCTTACCTAATACTGGTCGGAAGCCAGTGAGAATATGTTCCGTTATGCGGAGGACTTGATGGACGCATGAGTGTTTGGCACGGAAGCCGAACTGCTCGTCTATTAAAATGTCTCTTGAGACTATAGCGTTCCATAGGCAAGCGAGCAGGAGGCGTTCGAACAGAGAAGTTCTGCGCTCCACTTCGCCGTCTATCTCGCGTACGTGGTCGGGATCGAACGGCACAACTTAAGGCACATTGGGCTTGGAGGTTAGACGCTAGGCAATCCGCTTTTTCGTCGTCATTGAACGCGGGAACGTTGTTGGGACGAGTTAACGGAAGGAGAGAGTTGGCGGTGTCTGATTTTAGAGCTCTGGCTAAGTGCCAATTAGCTTGGTGAGAAGGAGAAATGTTCTCCATCAGATCACCGAAACGTTGGGCGCGAAGCTCAGCTACAGCGGATCTTACAAGGCGGTGTAAGTCGTTGAAGCGAGCTTTATTATCGATAGTGGGAGCGCGATCGCGTGCGCGGCGGGCCGCGTTACGCTCAGTCATTAGCGACCTGATGTGCTGAGGCAGGATTAGGTGGTGATAATCACCAACCAGTACCTGTCTTGAGCACTCGCCAACGGTGGCGGTCAGGTGGCTAGTGAGTGAGACGATAGCTACGTTTAGGTCGGTCGCAGAAGAGATTACGTTGGGAACGCGGTCTAGATGTGGCGAGCTGGGATTTTCGAGCAATTGCCCAAATTTATCCCAGTCCGTCACGGTTCTAGTGTTGGGAGGAGAGTCCGAAGGGGAACCTAATCGGAGGAGGACAGGGCGGTGGTCCGAGTCAAGTTCGTCAAGCACCTCTATAGAGCGAAAGCTTCGCCTTACATTCTTCAGAAGTGCTATGTCGAGTACGTCAGGGTTATTCCGAGTAATGCGGGGAAAGTAAGTGAGCGTCATGGGAGCGATGATGTCAGAGTTTAGTCTGTCAACTAAGTCGTCGAGGAGTCTGCCTCTCCGTGAAGTTACTGAAGAGTTCCAGCGGCGATGCTTGTAATTTAGGTCGCCGGCAAGAATGACGGCGTCGACTAAATTTAGGAGCTACTGAAGGTCGCTCTCGAGCAAGGCTTTTAAGGGAGAGAGATAAACCGATGCAATGATGATCGGCTGATGGCCGGTCATCGCTAAGCGGCAGACGGATGCTTCTAAGTTCGTAAGTGGTGGAGGATTGATAGGGGAGCAATGCAGAAAGCGCCTGTAATAGATGAGAGCTTCCGAGATTGGAGGCAGTTCTATCATTACGGACGGTGCGATAGTTCGCGATCGAAGGGGTGCGGACAGCGGGCTTTGGGAACGTTTCCTGGATGAGGAAGACGTCCGGTTTTTCGGACGAGAGGAATTGCGATAATTCCTCTCTTTGGTTTCGAAGACCATTGGCGTTAAAATAGCCTAAGGAGACGGACCGGGGTTTTTCGCGCGCGGTTGTGCAATCCATTTTGGTTTTTAAGGTTTGGGGGCCACCCTGCGGAGGGTGGCGAAGGAGTCGCGATGCTTAGCCATGAAGCTGAGCATTTGATTGAGATCGTGGATCTGTACGTATTCGGCGTACACGAGATCAAAGTAGGCTGGGTCGCAGGCCCAAGAAATCTTGGCGAGAACGCCGAAGTGCTGCTGCTCGGCCGTCTGAGTGGCGTTGCGGGGCAGCGCGAGAGAGGGGTGTGGGGGGGCAAGGCGCGTTTGCGCGAGAGGTGCGGGAGCACTTCACATAGGCGCTGGACGCGAGATGTCCCGGGACATGAGAGGGGCGGGGTAGGGAATATCCGTGACTGAGACGGGCCGAGGGAGAGCAGACAGAAGTTTGTCTGTCTCTTTAGATTTTGATGCGTCAATTAGCGCTGGAGGTCGGCTCCAGGCGTTGACAGCAGAAAGGGGAGCAGGCACGAGCGGAGCCTGCTGGCGGGGGTGGGGGGGCGCGATTTACCCTGTTTGGGTTTACGCGGGTTCTGTTTGGGAGCTTTGGGGCACCCGCGGTAATTCGCAGGGTGGCCTTCGCTCCCACAGAGTACGCAAGCGACCGGGTCGGATGCGTTAACGCGATCGCGATCACAGACCGGAGTGGCGTGATCGCGCAGACATTTCACGCAGCGCGGTCTGCGTTTGCAGTTGCTCTGTGCGTGGCCATACAACTGGCATCGGTGGCATTGTCCTGGGGTCGACCGTTTGTGCGGAGTCTCGACCCGGACGCCCTTGAGGCTGCACACAACTTTAATATTAAAGATGGCTTTGCCCTCTTTGGTGAGGTTTAGCACTACGAGCACCATGTCGTAGCACTCAGATCGGTTGCGGCCGTTGTACATACGATGTACTTCCCTTACAGGGAGGCCTTGGACGATTAAGTCATCCTGGACAGTTTTTGCGGAGAATTCCTTAGGGTCTCCCCTTATAACTGCCCTGAGTACGCGTTTTTCCCGCGGTTTGAATCGGTACAGCGGTTTAAGGTAACAGACAGAGAGACAGTAACCGCTTTAGCGGTAGAATACTGGGACACTAAACTAGACTCTCATTGACAGTTCCTGACAGAAAGAAGTCAGGATTGGGCGGAGGTAAAAAAAATTTAAACAAAAAGTCAAAGTTTAATAATTTTAAAACAGTATCATTATTATGAGAACATTTTCTTTACTCACTTTTTTTTCGTATGTTTTCCATTGCTTACTTTGGGTATTGTGTGTAAGCATAACATAACACTTGGGTTTGAAAGTACATACTCTTGTCTTATGTGATGTGATGTGATCCTGTTAGCCATAAAATTTCTGTTTGATGAACTAGACTATTTTTAAGGGATTTTAGAAGAGTCTACCTTAAAGAACGGATCCATTCTAGATCCTAGAAAACGTTTAAACTTTGTCTTAGTAAACTTTTATTTACTAACTCTTTAGCCCATTACGTAGGTAGCTTGAAAAGCAAAACGATGTCCAACTATTTGAGATATCTGGGGACAGTCCCATTATAAATCTTAATCGCTGTCGTGCGGTCACTCGAAAGTTAGAAGTAATGACTCGTGAAGTAACTACCCGTATATAAATCTTAGAACTGTGTAGGGACTTCCTCGAATTCTATTTTATACTTGGGACAGGAAACATTCCAAATTGATTTTCTGTTTTGAAGTTACTTGAATATCCGCCATTTTCAAATAAATGTAGAACTATAATCAACATTTAAATAACCCTAAATTTTATTACACTGTGCACAAAAATATTACCTAAATTTAATAAAAACATATTTGAATAGTGTCCCCAAATAAATATATACTCGTAAATGTTACGGCTGAAAAAAAATATGTTTTTTATCCCATCTATTAGAAAAATATTAATAGATTTTTCGAAAAGAAAATGCGATTTGCAATTTGCAAAATAGCACCCTCGCCGTAAAAATATTATTTTACTCTCTTATAACATAATCTAATGTTACAAGAAATAACCTTAAAAGATCATTGATTACAAGCTAGTTTCCCACCGTATAAGTACAACACACGCGGGTTACCTTTCCCATCTGATACAAATTTTCGATCCCTTTATCACTTAGAAATAATTTTCTAAAAATGCTAAAAACCTCATTCTTTACTTGAAAGTTTATTTACCTAAGCTTGTGCCTAAGCAATCACACACACACACACACACATACACACCAATATATATATATATATATATATATATATATATAAATATTTTTTTTTTTTTAATAATTTTTTTTAGGTAAATTGGTACGTTTATCAAAATTATTTTTTGCTTAAATCTATTCGAAAAGATGACTTATATAAGTCATCTTCGTCTATTCGTATTAAAAATCCGTTTTTTGTCAATAACATCAAGCAAAAAATTTTACTTATAAAGCTGTTTTACCCGTGTAATGTGTATTGCCTATAGCAACCCATAAAGCATAATTTAAGCATGTTGTTAAAAGTTTTTAAATCAGTTCGATTAGCCATTATTTAGTGATAAAATCACGAAGAAATTTCCTCTTTATGATATTACGATAATAATGTTACAAAATAATATCTTTGAATCTACTTAAGAGCATTGTAAAAACTTTTAATCATGGATTTCCATTAAATATAAATGCTGCAGTGAAGGTTGTGGGCAAGGGGCGAAATGTCTGGTGCGGTTGAAGGGACGGAACCACAGTCGATCGCGCGGTTCGCAATCACGAACTATTGTTAGTATGCGTGTCGCAGCTGTGTCGGCAAATCAGCAGTTTTATAAAAATACAATTGTCTGGCTCTATAAGCAGATTGTAGGCAAGTAGGTATGTTTTATCTGGAGGTTTTGACATATTTTTGAAATTAAAATAATGACTTTTATATATAAAAAAAAAAAAATTTAAAGTAACTTCCGATGGGAAGGCGATTTCTTTTATAGAAGAAATGTAAAAATCCTATCTTCGAGCAAAGAATTAACAAAATGAATAAGAGGTAGGAACCTACATATTCTAGCTAAGTAGTATAACTTTTGTTTCAATACTACTATAAGTGATTAAAACAATTTTACATTCCAATTTAAACATTTGTAACTCTAAATTCGTAAATATAGTAAGTATAAAAAATGAACTGTGTCTCCGAAAAGTCTATCTAACATTGCAAACCCCTTCAATTTTATTTTAGCAAACCTACCTAAAAATGAATTCAATTTTTTTTTAGCAATTCTGCAAAGTATGTAAATTATAAAGCTGTTTTAACTATAATTTCTTGTATATACGTACATAAGAGAAGGTTCAAAACAAAACAATATTTTAAGCAAGAAAAAAATATTTTGTCGCGTCTCGAGCGCAGATGCGGTTTATATGCCTTCTGAATAATTACCGGAAGGAAAGTCGTCGCCGCTTCAAGCCGGGGCTTGGAAAATCATATACTTACGTGAATATGCATAAGTTATATGTCGGAAAACATATTTCAGAAGATGCTACTTGCTTACATAATTCCAACAAGTAGTAAGTATAAAGGAACAGATGCATAAGTAAGTCACAAAAAAAAACTGCAGAAACATTTAGTTCTTAACCAAACAGAAATTAAAACATACTAAATATTTAACTATAAGCAGATGGGACTCATTTCAACACTATTTGAACTTGCATTGAAATGAGTCCTGTCTGCTTATAGCTAAATATTTAGTATATTTTAATTTCTGTTTAGTTTAATGTTTCTGTAGTCGGTATTTTTTTTTTTTTTTATTTACAGCTTTTAAGTGTTATTTTTTTTAATATTTGCTAAAAGCCACCTTTTAACATCTAATATTTAACTACCCCACTCAATAGGTTTTGATAACAAACGATTTTTCATGCCGCGAAATTTGGCGCCAAAAATCCGCTATTTTGATTTCCAATATTTTTTTATATAACCGATGACACTCTAGTAGTTAAGACGAATATAACCACGTATAATTTATTAAAATCGGTTTAGCCGTTTAGTACTTACGAGGGAACATAAAGTCGGACACACATACAGGTCAAACACATAAACCCTACTTTTGGGCTTTGCCGCAGTCGAGTAAAAATAGTTTTTTAAACATCTAGGTGCTTTACTTTACTTTTTTTGTAGTTATTTATTAAATTTTATACGTTCTTAGTAGGTATGTACCCATGTATATTATAACATGATTGTAAACAAAAAAATGAATGTCCGGTAAATTTTTTAAAGGATTTTTAGGGTTCCATAGCAAAATTATGCGTGGGCGAAGCCGCGGGGACCTCGAACTACAGTTATTTTTAATGAAGGGTTTTGACCCTAAATTATATCCGTTATAAGTAAATAATTCAAAACAAAAATTAAAGTAAAAATAGATTCTGAGCTAACTCTCCTAAAAAACGATCATTAAATTTCAGTCAGACCTAGAGGGCAGATCCACAGAAATCCTTTCTGCCAAAAAAGCAGGCAAGAAACTAAATTATTTAAAAAATAATACAAAACTTTGTAAATCACGTATAAAAAGGTAAATTTACGTTGTTATAAATAATGGTTTTTCAACACTTTATTTAATCATTAATTTTGTTATCATTTTAATAAAGAGAATAAAGTAATAAACAAAAAACCTTGAGTGATCCAGTGACCTAATTTTGCATCGATCCAGAAATCCTAAACATTTTTATGTGTAATTACGAATCCTCAAGCTCTGTCAAACTGTCTTTAGTATAAAAGGCTTCGGGCAACAATGGAAAGTTACTACTGTTGCCATTTGCCACACAACTCGGCACAAGTTTCCTAGGTCCGAGTTTCATGTCAAACAAGGATATGCACTCAACGGACAACCCGCCTAAGGGACCGACTGCTAATCTGATGCAAGAGTCTGAAACTAACTACTTCTTAGAAGCCAAGAGTCTACCAATTCAATTGCGTTAAATGTTAATATGTAGACTGAGTTTATATAAGTTTATTTGTTAAATATTCTTTTTAAGTAATAGGCTTTTGAATCGAATAAAAACATTATGTATATTAAGACGATAACCTGCAGCATAAGGTTCGTTTTAGCACGTTACGATTTGAAGACGGTACTAAAAATTTGCATATTATGACATTCTTAATCATTTTAAAAAATCAAAGCCATAAATCGAAGGTGAGTTTAGCTATTAATATACTGTGTGTACTGGTAGGTACTGGAGCAGGCTATGTCCGCTCACATTACTAAATAGGTCATATTGTACTTAGAATACAAACCATTCGTAAATAAGGTTCGATATTCGCGTAGGGACAACAATTAAGAAAAATAAAATGTTTGAATTTAGAGAAAAACTGAAACAAGCAAAGATGCGTCGCATGCATTTTTGTTCAGTCTTTAATTGTTCGAGATGGATGGTTTTGTTTTGTAGTATGGGCAAAAGTAAATTTCAAGAAAAGCATCAACGTTTGCATAAAGTAGATATATCCCGCGTGATAACAGGTGTAATATGGTGCGATACCCTCTTGTCTCGCATCCACAGCAACAGTTTGGATTGAGGCAAGATCACGATCTTGCCGCTCTCACCGCGAGGTTTTAGGAGAAGTCTAAGGAGAGCACCTTAAACTGTCCCGTAGCCCCACAATGGGACCAGTATGCTGACTAGCGTTGACGCTGACGCTGAGTTTCAGGAATTCCATTCAGTGTAGATCGCGGAGTTAAGGCTCAGTATATGGCCGTTCAATCGAATAGTTGCTATATTATAGTAGGCAGGCTTATATTTTTGGCTTGTAAAATTGTTTGCTCACATAGAGCGAGGAGATGCCTATTACAATGATGACCATGGGAGGATCAGGAACTTCGCCCAGAAATAGAGTTAAGTGGAAACATGTAAATTAATTAGATTTCAATAATTTAATTTATCCTTTATTGCCTAAGCATTTAAGAGTATACAAAGAAAAATATACATATAAAATTGACTCTACATCGATACAATCTTTCATACAACCTCGTAAGATTCCCGGGGAACTCTATATACCTCAAGCAGCTAAGTAAGTAAACCCCCTAAACAGAAGTTGGTTGCAGTACCCAACATTTAAGGATGGAATCTTAATATTCTCCGAAAAATTACAAGTTTGTGACGTCACTGGGTGGAGGTATTAAATATGAACTAAATTTTGTTTAATTATTATTTTATCTTAGTAGATACAACCTTCCGAACCGGTGCGTGGTAAATACATAATTAATAAGGAGTTTTGACGATTCGAAAGTGATTTAAAAAATCTACTTAAATAAAGAGAATAGCTCTTTATTTGAATTGATTATTAGCGATGATATAAAAAGAGTAGGTAGTAACACATTTATATACATATCTAAAAAACAAAGACATTAAAGGAAAATAGTAATTTTACTGATATGTTTAGGGTTACTTCGGAGATACCGAAATGTATCAAAAAGTACTTTTTACTTCATGAGCGTTAAACTAATAGAATTTTTTAAATATTTGTTGCATATCTACTCAAAAGATTATTGTTCCTAACGATTAAGATATAAAAATCATTTTCTCGATGTAGCTAGCAGAGATCGTAATTATTCAAAAACATCTGCGAGTTCACAATGGGGAACGTTTTTGTCTCAAGTAATTTATATATGGAGGTAAGACACCATGCTACGTGCAGGCAGGGGATGATGACGTAGATTATGCTAGGATTTGCCCTAAGCGAAAGCGTAAAAAAATCTCTTGGATTATTTACAGACAATTGTTTTTACAAGGTTTTCACGACTTGAAGTTTTTATATAAAGAACAAAATTTAAGATGATTGCAGTTCAGCTATATGTATATCTTCCCACTAATATAAAAAATGCGAAAGTTTGCATGTTTGGATGTTTGTTACTCAATCACGCTTCAACCACTAGACGGGTCGGGATGAAACTTGCCACAAATATAGAGAAAATGCATAACCCACTTCAAAGAAAATTTTAGAGTTGTCGGGTAATTTGCCCAATCCTTATATCGATAAATTGTGTTCGATATGAAAATTAAGAATTATAAAATAATTGGTATATATAGACCAAAAATAAAGACTGCAATGATTTATTCAATTTAAAAAAACTTTTTGGAAAATTGTGGTAAAATCTTGTAGCACTAATAACCATACAAATTAAAATGACTTACAAGTTAAAATATACTTTTAACATATTTTTAAACACTACGCGTAAATTCTATAATGAAGCTTTTATTATAAATACATATTGAATATTCATAATATACAGGGTGTAAAAGAGCAACCGTGGTTGAAGGAGAAGTTCATTAAACCTCTATTGATTTTGGCAAATTTAACGTTAAACTTTTAAGTTAAACTACATTTTAAAATTTAGGAATAACCTATTTCAGACGGTAAGACTGTGAAAGGTGAAAAAAAGCCTTTTATATTTGACGAGCTTATTCCCGCAACTTCGTCTGCGTAATTTTTTTTTGCTTTTGACTGTTTACAATAACATCGGAATTCTCAAACACATTTTCATCCTCTATTTTGCCGTCTAGAGAAGAATTTTTCAAAAACGTTGAATCACGTAAATCTTAATTTTTAACGTTTAAGCCAAGTTTTACCCATTTCCATGCAAACTGCCAACCCATGTTTTACCCCTTTAGGGGATTATTTTTTTAAAAACAACGTTTGTGCAAAATGTTATGCCATGTCATGTCTAGAAGACACAGCGGTTTTAGCTGTTCATTGATCGATTAGTCAGTCCAAATGCAATACTGGTACAAATCGTTTTGCCAAAAAAAAAAAATTAACTCCCTTGCGGCAGTATTGCGGCCATTTGGAACCGTCCAAAAAGTGCGGCATGGTGATGTTCATGAATGACTACTCGACGATGATTAGCTGTGCAAAAATTAGCTAGGTACAAATGGTTGAATTGTTATTTTAAAATTAATGTGTTTGCGTCAGTATGGCGGGCTGTAAGTCACACCGAAGAAGTATGGCATTAGGCTACCGCCTACTTTTTTTTTAAGGACTATCAGAAAATACAAGGATTTTTGTGGAACTCGTAATTTATCCGACACGTTCAACTTACACCCACGCGATTGGGCCGCCGGTACCAGCGCTATGACCATCATTTTTCTTTTCGTCATTACGTAGTTAGACCCCTGAAGAACCGCCATACTGGTACAAATAACTCATTTTTTTCTGTCACTATCTTCCGGTCTATATTGCGTGAATCCGACTCGCAGTTCACCCTTTTAGTAAAACCTTATCGGATGCCTACGTCATACAAGGAACACACACTCTAAGTTTCAGGTCTCTACGATCAGCGGTTTAGGCTGTGCGTTGATCCGTCATTCAGGACAAAGCCTTTTATATGTATTTTATAACATCGATCGAGACCATAGAGCAACACGGCTAAAATCCAATTCTTCTTATTAACATACTATCGTAAATTTAAACAAAAACCAACGCTTATTTATTATTATACTGCATGTAAAATATACCTACATGGTGTTTAGTTACTAGTATTCAGCTTGTTTATTATTATGATAATTAATAATGAATAATATAATCTTTCTGTCTTCTTTCTTTAATTTAAATTGATCCCTATGTAGTATCTTATGAAAGATCCTTTAATCGATATCATAAAATACTATGTAGATGTTTTTTATATATGTTTCACAGGGTTGAATAACGGCTCAACAGATAATTTATTTAAACTCTTTAAATGTAGCTTTTCTATTTGTAGCTATATTTTTTAATTATTATATGTGATCAATGTTAAGACTACTTTTTCTCCAACCGCAAACAGTACATTTTGAAATTATCTAGAAATATCAAGTACAGGAATAATACATGTACTCAATAAACGAAAAAAAATACGACCATTGCGATTACAAAACCTGTATGATCCTTATATACAAAAATCATATTTCGAATTGCTTTCTTTTGCATTTTTATCGTCTACAGAAAAGATACCTATATTTCTAAAGCCCGGCAACTATTAATAGAAACCAGCTAAGTTTATAATAAATAGTCATTTATTCTAACAATATGGTCGAAAAATTTGTGTGGAAATACAACATCCTATATATATAGTCACGTCAATAAGGTTTTTTAACGAAAAAGTTAGGAACCCAAAAGTGAAAATGGTTAAGAGATTAATTGTTCCGAACTGCACATTAATAGAGATAAAACACAATAAAATATTGTAAATAAAAAAACCGTTTTCTTTTATCACTTCCTTTTCACCCACGCAATATGAAACCGAGTTATTGTCCAAAGTTAGCAAACAACGATTCCTGAACTCGATTCAAGAATTCCAAAATCTTTGACTAGACAAGCTAATAATCCGTGGCAAATTTAACGTATACACTATTGTAACAAATTCTTATCTTTATAAGTGAGGATTTAAGGCTCAAAGTTGCAAACAAAATCAGTTCTTCAGAGGTATATTCGATTGGTTTGTGTGTACAGGAATTGGCTTGGCGGCAGTCAACAGGGAGGCAGAGACAAATGTTACTGTTATAGTTATTGCCCCACTGTTGTCTTTGTCGCTGTAATAGCTGGCAACACTTACCGCTTTGAGGTAAAAGATTAACAGCACATTTCTTTATTGGAAGTAATTGTCACGCTTTTTATATTATTTTAAAATGAAACAAATAGTGGGCACAGTAAGCCGTAGCCAGGAATTTATTTCGGGTCTAGGTCAAATATTTTTGCGTAACAATAAAAAATAGTAGCCCTTCGCAGGATTTTTTCACCCCACCGCCTTAGGCGTTATATTTTTTATTAATTATATGCATTTTTCTTGTATTAGATATATCTAGGTACGTTCAAACTACACAATTTGTACCGTGTTAACCTCTAATAGCAACATTCTGCGGGTGAAATACGATTATAACTCAAGTGAAATGTGGTCCTATAAATAAATACAAACACTCATAAGCGTTTTATGGACGAAATTCGCCATAACATTTGATTTAATGTCTTCGTAAGCGCCGTAAGCAACACATTTTTAGCGTAGATTCTGATGGCGCCATTAGGGTAAACGTGCAATCGTTGTCCAGCAGAAGGGCCAGACATTCGATTTAATTTAGCGCAGCCGGCGGCGGTTACCCTAGCTTCGGTTAATTTAGAAATAATTACTGCCTACCGCTTTTTCCTAACATGAGTAATACGAGGAAAAAGATAGAAATAATATATTTGACATGTCTTATTCTAAAATAAAACTGTTTGCATGGAACCTACAAAGGATGATGATAAATAAACATTGACAACTATATTCCATTTCGTATAGCATGGTGCATAGTATTTTGTAATTTTGTTCCTAAAATCTATACCAATATATAGCATTATAAAGTCTGTGCTAATATTAAATGTGCGATAGTTTGGATAAATGGATGTCTACTCAATCAGGCTAGAACGGCTAAACAGATCTGGATGAAATTAGTACAGGGATAGAGTATAGTCTTGAATAACACATAGGAAAAAGCAAAAGTTCCCACAAGAATAACTATAACCAAATTACACTTGAACGAACTATAGCTATATAGCGCCCAACACTCAAGGTCTCGGGGCGGGGGCGTCCCTTCGACCAGCGTGACCCTCGAACCCGAAGGTGAGTCAGCGCCAGGAGGGAGTTCCCCGTTACGCGGTTGCGGTTGCGATTGCGATTGAGTGGGGGCGAAAAACGCCCCGGCACTCTTTGATACCTCGTATGCAAGGTAGGTCCGTGCGTTCGCCGACGAACCTGGGGACATCGGCGTCCTGTGAGGGGGGAGGCCCTATTAAGGAAGGTCGTTAAGATCGTCAACTGGGGCCGTTAGTACGTGCCGAGGCCGCCTAACAACTGTTTTTTGACCGTGCCGTGGTCGATCGGGGGGATTATAAGTTGTGGCTTGCACAATTAATTGATTCGGGTGTATAGCTGCAGCTAAAGCTTTACATTGCAAACTTCTTTAGTGCAATCAAGGAGTTGCCGTAGAAATCCCACAATTTAGGGGGAAAGCTACCATATATAAAAAAGTAATAACTCACGCACCATGCTATCTGAAATGGAGTGATGAAGTGCCATCAAAGGCAGTTTTGCAACTTGTCATTCAAGTCAAATCATTATTGTCATTGGTAATTCTCAAAAAAGTATAGATCGATAATTAATCTTTCTCTTTCATTTGTTTGCAAGTTTGGTTTTATAAAGGTTTATTTACTAAATTTGGCTAAAATGTGAGATTAAATTGATAATTAATTGTGCAAATTTCTATAAAACCACTTCTCGCCAGCCTTCATACGTCCCCACTGTTGGGCTGTTGGGGCACGGCCTACCCTCATAAGCGAGGGTGATTTGGGCCATAGTCAACACGCAGGCCCAGTGCGGATTGTGGACTTCAAATACGTATTTTTTTTTCTTGACGTAAGCAGATTTCCTCACGATGTTTACCTTCACTGAAAAGCCAGTGGTGTACCTAACTGCTAAATAATTGTTTTATAATATGTCACTTTGTGAATCCGATATTTGTCTCGATGATTTTAAATACAGAATTATCTTGATCCTTGAAATATTTCATATACGTGTCATATAACCGATTTAGGTCATACATTTTTACAAAATCTACTCAATATTATTTTTAAATTTAAAATATTTCCCCAGAACGTTTAAAAATTGACAAATCCAATCTCACATTAGTTTTGGTTGGAAGCATAGTATGAATAAATAAAAAACACAGTTTTATTATAAAGGTCCGTTTATATCTACAGACATTGAGCGTGTCAGACTCGTTCCGGGGCAGACACCGACAGCCACAGTTTATTTACATGTGAGCGTGCTAGACACGTGCCAGGGCAGACACTGCTGCGCGATTCCGCCAGCTAAGCAAAACAAAAGACGTCTGCACGGTTCCGTTGCTCTGTTCACTCTGCCCGGCAGAGCCACAGACACGTTCAGACATTAACCGTACAGACAAAATATTCTTTCCGCGCATACTGGCCGCCGTGTCTGTTGGTGCCTGCGCGGCCGTGTAACGATAAATATGAATACGTTAAAAGAAAATTGTTTTGTCTTGGCAGCCACGTGTCTGAAACGCTCAATGTCTGTAGATATAAACGGACCTAAAAAATATTACATTACATTTTTTTTTAATAAAATTGTTTTCAACTTAACTATTACTATATGTTTGTTAAAGTTTTGATTTATTGATATCGAATAAAAAAAATCGATGATCAATCACTTACATTTTAAACGTTCGCGTTTTTCACTTATTTTTAATATAATTTTTTTTTTATTTATGAGGCAATTAATTCAGTAATTACCGAGTTTTGTTTTGGCTTTCTTAAGTAGAAATCATCAATGAGAAAAAACTTAAATAAGTATATTTTAACCTAGGAACCCTTCGAGAACTACAAACAAGATAGATGGAAAAATATTTTTCTTGTTAATTTTCCAACTTAGGTTACTACCTATATTTTCTTTTTAATTTGTTTTGATTAAATTATCTTAGAGACATTTATTGCCTTTATCAAAAGCTGGATAAAATGCTGATTGTTTTAACCATCTTAAAAAATAATATAAAGGACTTGGAAAATATTACAGAAATTCGAAAAGTGATTCTTGTGAACTGAAGTTTGCAGAAGCGGTGGAGTACCTACAACTTTAGTTGTTGCCTTGCAACAGAATTTATGATGTTATTGAAACTCTCATAAAGCAATTGAAACTGTGCAGTGAATAAATATTATAAATCTATTTCAAATGTATATAAAGATTAAACATTTTGATAATCTTTTAAGTTTATTTATTGATTTATTTTACACTTCTGATCACATTGGTGTATGTACATGGCGGACTTAATGCTATATATAGTATTTTCTACCAGCCAACCATAGGGCTAAACAGAGAAACTGTTGGCGGTGTAAATATTTAAGTACCTGGAGGACCGAGCATTGCTCGGTTATTTTTTTTAACAAGGCCATCTATTGTCAAGTAGCTTAAGTGTTGCTTAATAACGCCACCTTTTGTCAAATAACTTAAGTGTTGCTTATTACTACTCGCCAATAGATGTCAGAAAGAGTCATATTTTCAGTTTATCATTGCCTGAAAACACGGATAAAACGACGTTTTCTAAAAATGAAACCTAGCTAGATCGATTTATCGTCCCCGAAACCCGCTGCATACTAAATTTCATGAAAATCGGCGGAGCCTTTTCCGATATTCAGATTATATATATATATATATATAAATATACATATATAAAAGAATTGCTCGTTTAAAGGTATTAGATTTATTTTTATACATTATTATATATCTATGTCACATACCTAACATCTTAATTGTGGATAGTTCTGTAATCTGTTCAAGATAGAATTCTTTGATTTTCATGAGTTTCACTGAAGCTACTTATATTTCAATAGCACTTGGCAAAAAAATAAGTAAACATAATGTTTATATGTATAATTAAGGATAATCGAATTCAGGGTGGGCGGAGCCGCTGACAAAGTCTAGTATATATGTATATATACAAGAATTGCTCGATTAGCTATCAGATAACAACCGTGAAAGTTTAATAATATATATTTATAAATAAACATGCCTAAATATTGCCCGTGTAGTAAATACGACTTTTATTTATGAGAAATCTTAGTCAGGCACTAAAAGGCCATTGTAGCACTAATACATGGTGGTTACTTATTTACTAACCCCCGTGCCACACTATGCTCCTCGTGCTGTTCATCGCTCTGCTTCTTGCGCTGCCGCGATGTTGCACTCTCTGTCCACAAACTGCCCTACTCGCGCAATTAATCGCAACGCTCCGTACTAGGTCATTTGCCGTGTAGCATTATAAGTCGGCAGACTGGGATGGATTGCATGATTTTATGCATCGTACCTCTGGCAGGCAGCTCTGCTTTAGCTCAGAAGATCCTGAACTCTGGGCAGCCGCAGTTACTGAGTCAATTCTCGCTGGTATAAAATGTTTTATTCCTAACATAGCTAGAAAAACACGACCTGGTCAGCGACCGTCATTATGGCTTCACCACAATCGCTCGGCTGTTGACCTTCTAGTGTACCTGACACATCAAAGGGCACCAGCTATTGAGAGTCAGGGGGAGCCATTGGCATGTAAGCTGGACATAGTGAAGACATTCGATCGGGTTTGGCACGGGGGTCTTCTAACGAAGTTGCCGTCTTACGGAGTGCCCGAGGGTTTGTGCAAATGGGTGGCTAGATTTTTGTGTGGCAGACGCATACGAACCGTAGTTGACAGTAGTTGCTCTGATAGCATGGACATTAATGCTGGTGTCCCGCATGGCTCTGTGCTGTCTTCTACGCTGTTTCTACTGCATATCAATGACATGTTGGACATCAACAACATAGAGACGCTTATTGCACTGGTCGTGGAAACATCACTCATTCCAACGCGGAGAACTTGTGTCTCAAATCAAGGCCACTGGGGACTGGGGACGGGAGAATTTGGTCCGATTCAACCTACGAAGACACAAGTCTGCGCGTTAACCGCTAAGAATACCCTATTCACTGAGGTCCCACAATTTCAGAACACACACTTAGGTGTCTCCAAGAGCATTGTGATCCTTGGTTTTGACATCTCCAGCGCTTTTCAGTTCCGAGATCGTTAGTAAGACAAGGTGAAGCTGGCGTCCAAAAAACCTGGTTAACTCAACAGTACGAATCAGTACTTCACATGGGGGCAAAGGTTGCTGCTTTAGAAGTTGCAAGTCCGGCCCCGTATGAAGTACTACTGCCACATCCTGCTACCAGTTTGCCCCTTTAGACTGACGACGAGCTGAGAGTTTGTCGACGATCCTGAACTCACTAACCGCATCAAACCCTTTATTCTTGGGAGCGAATTTGCCCCCTGTGTGTGTTCTACCGTTTGTACAATGGGATTGTTCTGAGGAATTGTTCAAATATACGCGGTGATCGCTTCCCATGAGGCGGATCGTAAGCTTGTTTGCCACCTTCGTAGTATTTAAAAAAACCTATTGTTTCAGACATTTCCTGTAGATAAAAAAAGAAAAGAAAAGATTTTTATTTATATAAATATGATACCTATGCCCAATACGTACGTGCTTAGTATATATATACCTACAGACAATAAAACAAACAAAATAAAAATATATAACACTAAAGTCGAAATAAATTTAATTTAGTGATTTCAAGTAGGTAACCCATAAATTTAATCAACTCTCTGTGGCCAGCTTTTACCAGCATAGGTCGCTATAGGTAAGAGCACATTGTAGTTAGTCTAGCGAAGGCAGTTGCCAAAACCCAAAATGGTATCTGTAGTTAATGGCTGATTTAATAGACCATTTAACACAGAAGGTATGCATGATTTAACAGATAGCAAATTCTAAGTAAGACAATTCACAATTTCACACAGTAGCGATTAGGCCGCCTGCTAAGTTCTTTCTGATATGGTTGTCTGATATTTTTGTGCAATAAAGTGTTTTCCTATATATACATTACACTCACCGTCATATAGGTATATCACTATAATACTTAATATCTCAAAGGTAGGTATACTTACCTCTTAAAAAAAAAACTACGCAGAAAATTTATATAAATTTGGTTCTTACGTATATATTTTATTACGTACAATTTTGAATTATAACAAATTGTTATTGAATTATTCATTAGGTAATAAATTTTCTTATTAACCCTCAGTCACTTATTCTCAAATACTTGCGGGGTCATATATGCCCCGCGTAAACACAAGTGAATAATAAGAGGAACCAATCATTTTATCAAAATTATTTCTACTTGACCTAAAATAGAAACGTTTCTACTTTAGGTCAAGTAGAAATAATTTTTATAAAATGATTCTTACGTCATAACCAATCATTTTATCAAAATTATTTCTACTTGACCTAAAGTAGAAACGTTTTACAATTAGCCTAAAATACAAAAACCATCTTCAGATCTTTTTTGACTCCAAATCATTGATATAATTAAAATAGTTAAATTTGCAAATAGGTACCTAAATATTGCTAAGATCGATACATATCACATTTAAGGCACAACACAATAATTTTTCGATTGGGCCAATATTTTTCATTTTTATTTTATCTTATTAGGTAATTATTATCAAAAGTAAATAAAAAATAAATAAATTAAAATCTATATTTTATTTTGTTGGTTTAGTTAGATGAAACAAAAATTATATTCAAATGTTATCTTAGTTATCTAAGATAAAATAAATTTAGTTTTGTTGAATTTCACTCATTTTCCTGCTTTTAATTTATAACCGGGCTAGAGAGCTAAAATCCATTTTCAAGGGACGAGGGACCATTCTTACAGTCTTTAGGGAAATTCCGAGCAAAGTTACACTTTTAAATATTTTAATAAACTGGTATTAAAGCCGTAAAAAACACTTTGTACGGCTATTTTTTCTGCGGCGACACCCCAGCGACGATTTCACCGCAAATTCTGTGAGCGCTGTGTTTGTGTATTTACAAAGGGGCTGCATACAGGCTTTGTATAGAGGGTGTTTCATTATTCATAATGCTTTGTACAAAACTTAAGCCTGTTTTGGACACGCTCTGTTGTTTCTGATGGGTTGAGCTTTCACAAAATATCAAACTAAAGAACCCTCAGACTTATGAATGTATGAATTACTTATACATCGCGATGAAGTGAATTTAACGTTGTTAAAACTTTAATTGCAAAATAATGAACAACCATTTCGAGAGCCGTATTCTCCTTTAACATTGTTTACTAATTCTTTATTGCACTGAAGAAGTTATACAAAAAGCGAACTTAATGCCATTTGGACTTCTGTTTTAGACCAATAGGCTCCTCCACAATAGACGTGATAAGTGTTTTGTTGACAATTCGCTGGCCCAGAAGTCCAGAAGTGACCATCGTATATAAAATGAGTTAAGGACCGCGCCGAGCTCTTTTTGAATTTTGAAGCCAAGAAGCTAACAGCCACTGCTATTCATTACGAGAATTTTGAAAGACAATTTTTGTTCCCGTATTTACTAATTAAAACGGATGTCTTAATCCGCGGCACCTCACTACGTGTTTCATACAAATGAATTTCTTCCCACTTATTTTTGACATTTACTGATTAATATAATTATACAAATGATATCTAAATATATGAAGATATTTTGCACACTACCTAAACACAGCGCCATCTGGTCCTGAACTGAGCAAACTTGTATTATAGATACCAGATAACGGATACAAATACATATGGATAATTCGCCAAAAAATTGGATAAGTCTATGTCATTATTCAATAGAATGACGTTTTATTACATTTTTGATAGTTTTATTTTATTTTCAAATTCAATTAACGGTACATTATTTATTCAACCAATTTTGGCTGTTTATTTTAAAATAAGTTTGTAAGACTAGACATGATATCCTTAAAACGTCAGTACTTTGTCATTTCACAATCCCAAAAACGCGCGATGAAATGGATAGATATTAAATACGATCATTGATTGAAGTATTTCTTTATAATGTGTAATGTACTTCGTAATCTACGTCACAACTTTTATTAAAAAATATTTACACAGTCACTTGAAAAACGATGGGAATCTTTGTGTATAGTTTCATTCGCCAGTCCCTTGTGCGTTGTTAAAACATGAAATCTGCGCCAACTGTCGCCGATTTAAGGTCAGATCCATCTAAAATTTTGAATTTTCGTAGTAAAGTTAGCCACAAATCCCGCCATATGACAGCCGCCATTACGATGCCAGTGCTAAAGATGTGGTTACTGCGTATACCCGTGCCAATCCAGTCAAAATTTCAGTACTGTAGCAAGTCGTTATTTGCTTTTAAGCATGTTTTAATTCTGCGTGTTACGTCCTCGCTCCGGAAGGATTCGTGGGTTTGATTCTAGAGGCGCGTAAAACAAGAAGGAAAGAAATAAAATATGAAATCGTTCCCTAGTACTAATTTCTTAACGCTGAAATTCGTGCAATATTTTATGCACGAAAAACACATTACCGAGTGAAATTTATTTCGAAATTGATCAATGCAATGGCACTTCGTTTTTTGCATTAAAAAAAATAGTTATTATGGTTTTAGGAAAAAGTAAATAACTAAATCTTAAAAATATAGTACCTAGTTATTGGGAAAGTCGATTGCTTTTGCCAATAGGCTCCTCCACAATAGACGTCATAAGTGTTTTGTTGACAATTCGCTGGTCCAGAAGTGACCATCGTATATAAAATGAGTTTAGGACCACGCCGAGCTCTTTTTGAATGTTGAAGCCAAGAAGCTAACAGCCACTGCTATTCATTACGAGAATTTTGAAAGATAATTTTTGTTCCCGTATTTACTAATTAAAACGGATATCTTAATCCGCGTCGCCTCGCAGCGTGCTTTATAGAAACAATTTTCCCACTTATTTTTGACATTTACTGATTAAATACTGTGAAATTTTTTAGACATGATATTAAGCCGAATATATATATGTCTACTGTTTTCCAAAATCCCAAAAAAAAAAGTTTTCATTAAATTGTTATCCTATTTGAGACCATTTGCATGAAAAACTAGAATCCTGTATAACTTTTAAAAAATACAATTAAATAAAAAACTGTCTTGCTGCAGCCGTAAATTAACTAAATTGTAGTTCCAGGTTCGTAGCTCTGGATGAAAACCCTTGAATGTCCAGTGAAGACTCCGATGTAGATGTACAAGGCACCTGCATTGAACAGAAACAATCGCCATTTTAGAAGGACTTGACATTAGCGCTAGATGAGATTCCTATAATCGATACAAACAGACATTTTCTACAGTAAATGTTGAAGCGAAAGAAGTGTGCCAGAATCGTAAGAAATGGAATTCTTTGGTCTCTGGTGTGATCTTTTGGAAAATGTTGTGTGTAAACTTATATTCAAATTTCACTATCTTTAACACGGTCAATAAATTACTTCTAAAAACAAGTTAATTTATTCAAGTAAAAAACCATCATTAAAAATTGGCAAGTAAACCAATAGAAACAAATTTGAAAAGGAAACTAAGTCAAAATCATTAATCACTTAAATAGGTTAAATCGGTTTACCTTTTCAAAACATAAACTATAGTTTGTAAAAAATTCATTGGAAATCAATGTAAAAGGGGTTAACGTCCGAATTTGGTTGACTTGTAACCGCTTTCAATGAATTTTATCCTTTACGGGTAGATACCTAATGTATAATTCACTTTTAAAATTACCTTCATTTTGTGACAGTTGCATAAATATCTATTGTTTTGATCTCAAATGGACATTTCAAACTTATTTATAAAAAATATTATATTACAAATGATATATAAATATATAAAGATATTTTGCACACTAACTAAACACAGCCCCATCTGGTCCTGAACTGAGCAAACTTGTATTATAGATACCAGATAACGGATACAAATACATATGGATAATTCGCCAAAAAATTGGATAAGTCTATGTCATTATTCAATAGAATGACGTTTTATTACATTTTTGATAGTTTTATTTTATTTTCAAATTCAATTAACGGTACATTATTTATTCAACCAATTTTGGCTGTTTATTTTAAAATAAGTTTGTAAGACTACACATGATATCCTTAAAACGTCAGTACTTTGTTATTTCACAATCGCAAAAACGCGCGATGAAATGGATAGATATTAAATACGATCATTGATTGAAGTATTTCTTTATAATGTGTAATGTACTTCGTAATCTACGTCACAACTTTCATTAAAAAATATTTACACAGTCACTTGAAAAATGATGGGAATCTTTGTGTTCAGTTTCATTCGCCAGTCCCTTGTGTGTTGTTAAAACATGAAACGTTTTGTTTTGTTTAAATACAGCTTGTTACCATTTGAAACTATCAATATCAACGTAAATATATGTCCTTATCAACAGTACTTTGGCGTCATTCCTTTGTGTAATATTGCGCCAGAGGAGTGTTTCCAGGGTACTGATTTTTATTATTTTAGTTCACTTTTATAATACCGTTACTGTATATTTGTATGTTAACTTACTTTTTTGTATGTTTCATTTATTAAAATTTAAATTTTGGTTAGTTGTTTTGCACATGATGTGGAACTTATCTGAGAAAGAAAAAAAGGGTCAAGTGCGAGTAGTACTCGCGCAATAAGGGTTAACCGATTGTAATGAAATTTGGGCAAGTTGTAATGCACACGCCGGGGAAGTTTCAGAATCAGTACAACCCTTTCACAATAGGTTGGTGCAGCAGTTTTTTTTAAAAAAGAAACAACGTTCGCCGGGTCAGCTAGTTTCAAATATAAGAAAAGTAAGCACAAAGCAAATATAAAAAAGAAATTACTATTATATGAAATTATTTTTAAATGGTCATAATTTACCTAAATTAAATTAGACGACGTTTTCTAGTAGTAGTAAACCAAATATCTGGTATCACCAGGTACTTAACTTAAATAACATCACAAACAAAAATCTACAACCAAGTTAAGAATAAATATACCTAATATTAAACGAATTGTGGCTGTATATCTGATTGAATTTGCCCAATGTCACTGAATTTTTTTGTTTACTTTTTGGCCCAAGGGCCGACATTTACTACTTCCCATCCGTTTTTTAGATAACATACGGTCTACGTGATCAGAGTATGAGAGATGAAATAGCAATTTTGTGCTATTACAGTATAGTAATAGTATAGTAAAAAGAGGAGTCTAAAAAAATACACTATCTGTACAAATAGCTTGATTATTTGAAAAGATCAATCACTAAAAGTAAATTTCCTGCCATCGAGTTCCTCTGACTATAAATCATCAATTTCAAAAGAATGCACAGCGCGTATCTGGGCGCTAACAAATCACTGCACTTCCGCAGCTACCACCATCAGTGTCGATGTAAAAAGGCACGGTGCGATGATGTAGAGCTGAAAACAATGGATATATTCTGTCTAGCTGTGGATATGACGTTGTAATTATTAACTATATATTTTCAACTTATCCAAATAATATATCTAAGCCATTTTACCTAAACTTTTAAACTACTTAAAAGCCAAAAAGCAAATAACTTCAATAATTGCTCATCTTTTACAGGTTATTTTCCATTAATTGTGTCTATTTGTTTTAATATTAATATAAAATATTGTATTGTCTAAGGTGTGTATTACCATCGAAAGTCGTTGATTTTGGTTCAGAAGTTAGATGAGAGGACCTTACTTATCAGCTTGAGACGAGATTTTGTTTAATAATTGTTTAGTAAAAACTCTAATTAAATCTAATAAATTCACTGATTTTACTATGCCATTTTTACTAAGTATCTACTTTTTAAGGCACATTCAAACGTGTAATCTTCATACATAGGTCTACATCTACACCTAATTATTACTTGATAAATCTCTCAAGATGCACTAGTGCCCATAAAAGTTTATGTTGACTACGCTATTTAAAATAAATCGTCAATTCAACATACTTTTCCCTAAAAGCGATATCCCACAAACCTATTCAGATTTACAGGCATAGTAAGCATAAAATCTACACAAAACGCAGATTTTGCGAATAAAAATCCAACGAGAGTGCCGAGTGTCCCTCATATCATTACATTATGCAACCACTGCGAGATGATCATAAGCATATAATATATGTCATAGCGCGATGCTACCTACTAGTCGAAGTCGGCGTGAAAAGTGCCCACCCTTGCAATTTATGCCTGCATACATTTGTAAATGACTACAATTTAGAATTGGTGTAGAAGCCTTTCGTATTTTGAATCTTATGACTAAGGTAGCAAAGGGGGTTAGCACTAGACTAAAACATTGACCTTGCTTTGAATGTATGCAATTATCGTCGTCCTAGCAGAAAGACGTCCACTGGTTAATGTATATAGGTAGGTCTTTCCCATATGTCTACACAATGGCTGTCCCTGTGCCACCCACACCCATAGGCTACCTAAGACTCTAACCAGGTCGCCTGTCCACCAGATAAGAAGTTTTTTTTCAGTCTTTAGACAATTTAGCAGGCCTGTCGAACTTGCGGTCGGGGTCCGTGTGTGGTATCTGCTTTACATCTGGCTGCAACCCACGTCAATTTTAAGAATAGGTTGTATATAATAGTCCTTTAAGAAAAAAGGCTTGAAATATATGTCCACTAGAGACACTGAATAGTTATCATATATATCAATAGGTACTTCACTTCACACAAGTATAGTGCAACAAACTTTTCTGACCCGGTGGTGAAACATCGAAACTACAGTCGCCATATTGAAATGTTGTGAACTTACGCGACACCGACACCCCGAGTTAGAAAAGTTTGAACTCTTACAAAAGTTTATTTTGTTTTTTTTTTTGTCATTGCAGGTACAGACTGTCGAAGGAAATTTAGATTGTAAATTCGTTTTTTGGTATAGCAGCTTACTCATAAATTTTCAATATTTTTTAAATATTTTTTGGTCCTAATATTATGTAGCATGTTAAGTAAGTATACCAAATTATTGTCTTAGTATAGCTAAACCTATATAAATGTAAACTTGATAGGTTAAGAGTTTGTTAAACATATGTTTTCAATTTAAATGAATGTAGAATATACATTATACATATAATAACAAAATTTACTTTCACAATTCAAATAAATTCTTAATATTTGATTTTATTACATTTAACATTTATGCTTCAAAACATCGAAAACGATATTGCTTAAATTAATTCAAAGAAAATTGAGATCAAAAGAGTGCCTTTGATTCAAAAGATGCGGAGGCGGATACAATAATTCGATTTCACTAGTTCACCATCCACTTCGAGCACTGCGCAACTAATAAGTAGATTCTGTCTGTCTGTCACTGCATAATTAAATTTTAAGGCTTTTTCCAATAATGGCAGTATTTTCTTATCATAAATATTTAAATAAAAAGTTTCTTTGTTTTTAAATATCCTACGATTAAAGACAATTTGAGTTGTTTAGATGGTAATATTGTTATAATTATATTATTAATTTATTGGCTGGGTTTTAATAAACTTATTATTCCGATTTCTTTTTATATATAGGTAGTGTTTAAGATTTGTAGAATTTCTATGGTAGATTTGTTGATTAACCCTTGCATAACTAGAAAAAAATACTTTGTTTGATAGATCCGTCATGTACAACTGTATTATTTCATTCACAACATTACCTGGAATATTTTTCGTCACATATCTCTGTCAGCATATCTTCTAAATCTGTTGACAACGTGTTCAGCAACTGAAACAATAAGATAAATAAATAAATTAGCTAATAATAAATAATTTAGCACATCAGATTTCATTTGAATTGAGATATTGTTCAAAATTTTTTTTTTTTTTTTTTTTTAATACCACTAAGGTGGCAAACAAGCTTACGGCCCGCCTGATGGTAAGCGGTCACCGTAGCCTATGGACGCTTGCAACACCAGGGGTATCACTTGCGCGTTGCCGACCCTTCAGAAATCTAATAACTTCTTTCTTGAAGAACTCCATACTGTAGTCCTTGCAGAAAACCTTGGCAGGGAGCTCATTCCACAACTTAAGCGTTCGCGGGAGGAAGTTTCTCTGAAACCGCACTGTACGCGACCATTTAGGTTCTAAAGTGTGAGAATGAATTCCCTGCCGATGGCGAGCGGTGCGATGGTAGAAAGTAGCCGTGGGCATCATTTCGAACAATTCCTCAGAACACAACCCATTGTACAAGCGGTAGAACACACACAGTGAGGCAAAGTCTCTCCTCAGACTTAAGGGCTCGATACCGCAAGTGAGTTTGGGATCGTCGACAATTCTCACAGCCCGTCGTTGAACCGAGTCAAAAGGGTCAAGCTGGTATCCGGGTGCACCTGCCCAAAGATGGCAGCAGTACTCCATATGGGGCCGAACTTGCGACTTGTAAAGTAACAACCTTTGCCCCGACGTGAAGTACTGCTTCGCTCTGTTGAGTACACCAAGTTTTTTGGACGCCAGCTTTACCTTATCTTGTAAATGATCTCGGAACTGAACATCGCTGGAGATGTCGACACCAAGGATCCCAATGCTCTTGGAGATGGAGAGGGGAGTGTTCTGGAATTGTGGGACCACAGTGAATGGAGTTTTCTTAGCGGTGAACGCGCACACTTGTGTCTTTGTAGGGTTGAATCGGACCAAGTTTACCCGTCCCCAGTCAGAGACCTGGGACAGTGTGGTCTCGATTTGAGACACAAGTTCTCCGCGGTTTTCCTCCACAAGGGAACGAGGGATGTTTGCACGACCCGTGTAAAAGTGTCTCCAGTACTGTCATCTGCATAGCAATGTATGTTGTTGATGTCCAACATGTCATTGATATGCAGTAGAAACAGCGTAGGAGACAGCACAGAGCCTTGCGGGACACCAGCATTAATGTCCATGCTATCAGAGCAACTACCGTCAACTACAGTTCGTATGCGTCTGCCGGACAAAAAGCTAGCCACCCATTTGCACAAACCCTCGGGCACTCCGTAAGATGGCAACTTCGATAGAAGACCGCGGTGCCAGACCCGATCGAACGCCTTCGCTATGTCCAGGCTACATGCCAATGCCCCCCCTGACTCTCAATGGCTAGTGCCCATCGGTGTGTGAGATACACTAGAAGGTCACCAGTCGAGTGACCGTGGCGAAAGCCATATTGACGGTCACTGACCAGATCGTGTACTTCTAGGTATCTTAGAAGCTGTGTGTTGATCACACGCTCCATCACCTTAGAGAGGAGAGAGGTAATAGCGATAGGCCTGTAATTCGATGGATCTGATCTATCGCCCTTTTTGGGCACCGGGTGCACATTCGCAGTCTTCCATGTAGACGGAAATTGCCTAGTGTGGTAGGAAAGCGCGAAGAGGCGCGTGAGTACAGGACATAACTCAGGAGCACACTGCTTAAGCACCACTGCTGGTATACCGTCTGGCCCACTCGACTTATGAACGTCTAGAGAAAACAACGCCCGCCTGACCTCCCGCTGCGTTATGGAGATTTCCGGCATGGACTTACCGCACCACGGTATAGTAGGTGGTACAGCGCCTTCATCGTTCATATTCGAGTTCGAGGCAAAGAGACTGCCCAGTAGATCGGCTTTCTCTTTAGCACTATGGGCCAAGTCACCATCGGTCTTTCGCAGTGGTGGTAACGACGACTGGCAGAAGTTCCCTTCGGCAGCTTTGGCAAGCGACCAGAAAGCACGACTCCCAGAAGGATAGCTCGCAAGTCGCCCACCTATTTTGCCGATGAATTGGAATTTTGCTCTGGCAGTTGCTTTCTTACTGAACCTCGAGGCAGCATTTAATTTGCGTTTTAACTCAGAAATATTCGGATCCTTATTATAACGAGCCGTGGTCCAAGCCTCATATGCATTTTGCTTAAGAATTTTAGCTTTTCTGCAAGACCTATTAAACCACGGTCGTTTTTTGACGCCGGCAGCTACTCGCGGGTTAGGAATATAGCATTCCATACCAGCAAGGATTGTCTCAGTGACTGCGGCTGCGCAGACGTCAGGATCTTCTGAGTTAAAGCAGATCTGCCTCCACGGGTACGATGCGTAAAATTCACGCAATCCATCCCAGTCTGCCGACTTATAGTGCCACACACGACGCCAGTTAGTTGGCCCAGAAGGATCAGGTTGTGTGCATGACACTTGAGTCCGAACGAGACAGTGGTCCGAGGAGCCAAGAGGCGCATCCACTGAGACGGAGTACCCGTCCGGACGAGTAGTCAGCAGAAGGTCCAGTAAGGAGCTCGTATGTTCCTCTATATCTGGTATTCTCGTTGGAGAAAGTACCAGCTGAGAGAATCCATAGGTCAGAGCAAATTCATGAGCAGATATCCCAG
Organism: Apoda limacodes; assembly: GCA_946406115.1. Classification (NCBI taxonomy): domain Eukaryota; kingdom Metazoa; phylum Arthropoda; class Insecta; order Lepidoptera; family Limacodidae; genus Apoda; species Apoda limacodes. Next base: position 10,492,423 of record OX291558.1, read on the forward strand.
CATAGTTATTGGTTCGAGAACTGAGCCACTCGCGATGGTGGGCGTTAAAGTCTCCCAAAATAACTAGTTCTGCTGTGGGATATTGCTCTAGAACTTTGTCAGTCGTCAAACTCAGGTGCGTGAAGAGTCGAGTTACGTCCGTGTCACCGCTATGAGACCTGTATAGGCACGCATAGATACGAGTGTGGCCGCCGTAATCTACGCGCACCCACAATATCGACAGGTCCCTGTCTTCAAGGCTATGAAGGCGGCGACAGCAGATATCCTCCCGGACGAACATACATACACCGGCACGACTCATAAAATTGTGTTCGAGTTTGTAGCCGGGATAATGAAGGTATGATGTGTCGGCCGGGCAGGATATCTGCGTCTCCGTTAGAAAAAGAATGGTCGGCTGCGCAGTTTCGAGATGGTGGTGGACTGCGTTAAGATTTGCGTGAATACCCCTGATGTTGCAAAAATCCACATTATATGTGGATGGAGTAGCCGCTGTGCAAACTCTTTTCTTTTTCTGTCTTCTGGCCATAATATATATAAAAAAAAGTTACTAAGACTAAGGATGAGGATTCACTGCACAGACAGCATAGAGGGCAAAGGGTGCGGTTCTAAGACTGCCGAAGCTCGCCACAGATGATACGGTTGCTGGCACGGCGGGCGGAAGGGCCCCTGATCCCCCTCTGTTGTAGTAGCCGGGTCCACTCCGGTCTCCTTCTCCGGCACGACTACCACTTCAGATACTTTACACAGGCTGGCGAATCAGCCTCCCAGGGCGGAGATTAAGTGATCCCTGGGTTCGGGATGCTGTTCAACCTGCGGGCGGCCAGCGGTCAGCCGTTTCATCAGGTCCCCCTGACCGCCGAACCAGCACGCCGCGTCTATGCCGAGTATGACAGCAACAAGCACCGCCGGTCCTCCGCTGTCCGTGCAGCGAATCCTCAAAGAGCTCTGGCAACCTTACTCACCGCCAGGAACACAACACTACTCAATGTTAGTGTTATTATGGCCGCGGTTTTCTGTAAGGTGGAGGTACTTCCCCAGTTCGGGCCGCTCATTCGAGCAAGTACTCGCTATGCCCTGCTTAGTTGTTCGGGTGGCTTATTCGAGCGAGTACTTGCAGTGCCCTACCTCTCTTAATTCAATTCAAATAAAAAATTCAATTTATTCATTTTATTCAAATGGGTTACTAACAACTATTTTGAATCGTCAAGTGAATTAACTAAAACTTGCTAGTTACAAGCTAATTACAATACTGTTTTATTGGTGCGTCTAATAGGTCCTCTTTGTAAAATCAGTTTGATATTGAAATCAAGGTGGATATCGCAATTAGCAACTGAAACAATAAGACGAACAAACAAACTAACTAATTTAGAACAATACAATACATTAGAATTTTAAAAAAATCTCAAGATCGTACATTTAGATACAAGTCAGCTAGGTTGCTCATTACAGACGGGTTGGGGGACTGCACCTCGGCGTAACACAGTCGAGTGTGAATGGAGCCGAACTCACTAGTGTCATACGAATATTTTCAACACACTTTAAGTACACACAGTAAATACTTATATTTGTGTGTAAATGTTGTAAAAACTTGATATTTAATGGAAGACACGAAAATAAAATGGTTTTCATATGTTTTTATCAAACACGTCATTGCCGCATAAGTGCGTAATAGACGCTATTTATAAAACGGTGCATTAAATGCTGCTTTAAAAAATGCAAGTGTGCTGAAGTTTATTAGCGTACTGTTTCATAACTAAAATTAAGATAATATTGTAGGTCTGGTTATATCTTAATCTATGCCTACTAAAATATCGTAGATAAAATAATGATAGTAGGCAGGTATTATACTTGATTATTACAGTACAGCAGACAGGGTTTAAATTTCGATTCACCCCAGCCGAGCCTAGTAGATGGCACGTATTGGCATCGCCTGGCTATATGGGAAATGAGTTAAATCTTGTTCACCACAGCCGCCTGATTTCGCTGTTTACACTAGAGTATGAGACACACAGATGTGTAGTTAAGACAACGAACCAATGGTTAAGAACTGCAAAGAATTATGAACAGGAACTACATAGGTAAACAAAACAAGAACCACGTTAGTTTTGAATTGACTTCCAACAAGGAATAGTACATTACTGACGAGGTCTTTGCTGGATAAGTAGAGTCAATAATACGCTTCTAGCACTGGCTTCACGGCCGAGACTTGTATAGAGCTTTACTCAAAAACGCAGAGTATAGAAAACAGACATATATAAGAATAGTAATTTATAAAAGTAAAAGTGTTAAAAATTGAAAATGTCCAAGATTATTTTATGTTAAATGTTATATGGAAGACTGCAAATGTGCACCCGGTGCCCAAAAAGGGCGATAGATCAGATCCATCGAATTACAGGCCTATCGCTATAACCTCTCTCCTCTCCAAGGTGATGGAGCGTGTGATCAACACACAGCTTTTGAAATACCTAGAAAAACACGACATGATCAGTGACCGTCAATATGGCTTTCGCCACGGTCGCTCAACTGGTGACCTTCTAGTGTATCTCACACACCGATGGGCACTAGCCATTGAGAGTCAGGGGGAGGCATTGGCATGTAGCCTAGACATAGCGAAGGCGTTCGATCGGGTCTGGCACCGGGGTCTTCTATCGAAGTTGCCTTCTTACGGAGTGCCCGAGGGTTTGTGCAAATGGGTGGCTAGCTTTTTGTCCGGCAGAAGCATACGAGCCGTAGTTGACGGTAGTTGCTCTGATAGCATGGACATTAATGCTGGTGTCCCGCAAGGCTCTGTGCTGTCTCCTACGCTGTTTCTACTGCACATCAATGATATGTTGGACATCAACAACATACATTGCTATGCAGATGACAGTACTGGAGACGCTTATTACACGGGCCGTGCAAGCATCCCACGTTCCGTTGTGGAGGAGAAGCGTGAAGAACTTGTGTCTCAAATCGAGATCGGTCTGTCCAAGGTCTCTGACTGGGGGCGGGAAAACTTGGTCCGATTCAACCCTTCAAAGACACAAGTCAGCGCGTTCACCGCTAAGAAAACCCCATTCACTGTAGTCCCACAATTCCAGAACACTCCCCTCTCCATCTCCAAGAGCATTGAGATCCTTGGCGTTGACATCTCCAGCGATGTTCAGTTCCGAGATCATTTGCTAGACAAGGTAAAGCTGGCGTCCAAAAAACTTGGTGTACTCAACAGAGCGAAGCAGTACTTCACGTCGGGGCAAAGGTTGCTACTTTACAAGTCGCAAGTCCGGCCCCATATGGAGTACTGCTGCCATCTCTGGGCGGGTGCACCCGGATACCAGCTTGACCCTTTTGACTCGGTTCAACGACGGGCTGTGAGAATTGTCGACGATCCCAAACTCACTTGCGGTATCGATCCCTTAAGTCTGAGGAGAGACTTTGCCTCCCTGTGTGTGTTCTACCGCTTGTACAATGGATTGTGTTCTGAGGAATCGTCGAAATGATGCCCACGGCTACTTTCTACCATCGCACCGCTCGCCATCGACAGGGAATTCATTCTCACACTTTGGAACCAAAATGGTCGCGTACAGTGCGGTTTCAGAGAAACTTCCTCCCGCGAACCCTTGAGTTGTAGAATGAGCTCCCTGCCAAGGTTTTCTCTAAGGACTACAGTATGGGATTCTTCAAAAAAGAAGTTATTAGATTTCTAAAGGGTCGGCAACGCGCGAGTGATGCCCCTAGTGTTACAAGTGTCCATAGGCTACGGTGACCGCTTACCATCAGGCGGACCGTAGGCTTGTTTGCCACCTTAGTGGTATAAAAAAAAAAAAAAAAAATATATATATATATTATATATATTTAGGCAATTACATAAAGAAAATCAAATTACAGAATTAAATTGAACATAAAAAATAGGATGAAAAACTATAAGCTCACGCGTACATGCCTTTATTTCTTTTTAATCCATCCATCAACACTGGCCACTTCAATATTACAAAAAAAAACTTGTAGGTACTATTATTTAGTGCGAGAGAGCAGTCTCCTTATCTGTCCTGAAAAATGTTTTTTTTTATCAGCAATCTAGCATCTACTCATGTCACTGTCCTCTACTACTACCCACTGGACTGGCTGCTGTCAAACGTTTTTTGTGCCTACTTGAATAACGCCATTTTGGCGCTGTAGGCAGATACGAAAGTCTATAGAACTAAAATTGGTGATGTCCGCAAGTCGACATTATATCTGTGATATATCGATATATTATATTTGAGAAATAGACAGTTTTTTAACCCAACAACAACTGAAAAACTCTTTGGTGGTTTTTAAGAACATTAGACAGTGTTGCCACTTACCACTAGTTTTTTTACTAAAAAATCTGTGTTGGCGAGAATTCTCGATGATACCTTTCGATTTGATCGAACCTTTTGACGTGGTCCAACATGGATCATATTTTTTTTTTCGAACTCCTATGTAGTGAAGGAATTATTGTGATCGTGCAGAAAAAAAATCATTTTTTATAAAAATCTATCAATTAAAACCCGGCACTTTAGAATATTGTAACTTCAACGGATACGTACCGCCTGTCGATTGGAATAGGTCTGATCGCAAACCCCTCCTTTTTTTTTATATATCCAAGGTGGAAAACAAGCTTACAATCCATCTGATGATAAGCGGTTACTGTAGCCTATTGACACTTGAAATACAGGAGAGTTACTCGCGCGGGTCCGATTTTTTAAAAATCTAATCACTACCTTCTTGAAGAATTCCATACTATAGTCCTTAGAGAAAACATCTGGAGCCTCTCAATAACTAGTGCCCATGTGTGTGTGTGGGATACACTATCTAAGAGGATATCTAAGTCTAGTAATAGTCCAGTCAATTAAAAATAAAAGTCGTATTAAATGGACATCTCATTAATTTTTATAAGATAATTTAATATCATATTTCATGCCTACCTGCGAAGTTATAATATGATAGCACTTTTTGCTACTTAGAAAAATGTTTTTTTTTTTAAGTTATGTATTTCATAATAATATTTACAATATTATATAATAAATGTACATATATTTAAATTATCAAAAATTTACGCTTGACGGTGTGAGCCACATTTTTTCTTCTGGACACTTTGTCACTTTCACTCTCAGTTATTTTAAGCTCTTCGCAAGAATTTGGGTCTGGAAAAAATTATGATCTATTAGGTTTACTTATACTTATTAACACTAAAAGCAATATACCTAACAAACGTAATTTGAATTTGAACGTTTAATTACATTAGTCCTAATACATCAATCTTATGAAATCTTCATAGAAGTAAGAAATACAATATAAATATGCATACATAGAAATAATCTCTCTTCGTTTATGACTCCCTGAAGGTTAGAGTCTTAGTAGAAAATATATTATTACTAGCGGTCCCGACGAACTTTGTTTGGCTGCCATCCCTCTGTACCCGGCGAACGTTGGATTTTACCTAAAGTGCCCGAGTCCGGCTCGCACTTGACAGATCGAGATTAACCCTATCCTATCTTTTAAGTTGGATCAAATAAAAGATAGTTACGAAGTTTTATCAAAATTAGTTCAGTAGTTTAAGAGTCCATCGCGGACAAACAACGTGACACGTAATTCTTATATATATAGATTATTGTTATTATTAGTTAATTATAAGTATAATGCCTGGAGTGTTTGATTATTATAATAGATCTTTTATTAAATTTTAATTTATGAAGCAATAAACGTGCCACTGGCTGCTTGACTAATATAATTCAGCCCTATATTGAATAGGTCAAATTTAAAACTAACCTTAAAAAAATCCTGTAAATATTGTTGGAACACTGCCCAACTTCAATGTGGTTCTATTGCAATGTTTGAAAAGACATTTAGCATTGAAATGTTTAGAGCAAAGGATATCTTTTTCCTTTGGAGAGGAGTTCAAGGCTGTAATATTATGTAACTAAATACTCCTCTCCTTTAAGTTCATTGGAAATCTGCAAAAATAAAAAAATATTAGAACCATCGCCATGCCTCCCTTAGGGCTTGGGAAATCAGAAACCTGCTTTCTAAGTCGAAGGCATGCCAGTATCGAAAGACTTACAACATTCTAAATACAACAATTTCCATATCCATATTGGGCAACTTTCTAAATATCGATATTAAAATTATGACCTCTTTCATCACTATCAAATTCTACACATAGCACTAGCAAATTCTAAACAATACAAATAAATATCAATTTTACCGAAATTCAATATTGTTCTGCTAATATAATATTGCAATAACAATTTCTAATTGAATCAGATGGTTTACATATAAATTTTACACCATTTTTGAATAAAAACGAACACTAAATGCACGTACCTGTGAAACGACGTGTTACTCCCCTTTTTGTAGCAACGTTTGCATAAGACACATTTCCTAATATTTGTAAACTCGTTATTACATAAAAAGAATTCAAAAACTCACTAAAACACCGACAAATTAAGTTAAATTCAGCAAAATTTTATGATGTTTACAATCTACCAAGACAGCCACGTACAAAATACGTCAAAATTAGTTCCCTGAGACTTTCGCGGTGGCGTTTCAAATTGACACACAAAACTAGCTGTCAGTTGTATAGAAAAGCCAGTCCAGTGGGTAGTAGTAGAGGTCAGTGACTCATGTCCTTCACGTTATTCTTTTTTCAAATGTATTACGTAATTTTTTAATAAAAAAATATTACAATTACGAGTTGACTTTGTTTTTTGTTTCTTACTTTACTAGTGACAGTTTTAATATAATTTCAATGCTCCTTTTTTGTTTGATTTATTATGGGATTCAAGAGTTAGTTCGTGATATTAATTACTGTTAGATACGTAATCCAATTGCATTTTTTTACTGTCAGCATTTGCATTCTCGACGAGAAATCAAACCCATATCTTTTGTCATGGCTGGCAAATCTAGTGCTAATAGGTATTTTTTCTGGACAAGATATGTCAATCATACTTAAGTGCTCTAAACTTCCAAGCTATGTGATCGAAATCTAGGTATTTGTTTAGTGCACAGATGAAAAGGAACAAAGAAGCAACGGCGGCGAGGTGGCGCACGTTTGAAAAAAGTTTATCAAACAAAGCTTTTTGTTCGTCGAGGTGAACATTCTGTACTGACGTCCGATTTTTATTGGCAACATTTTGAATTTAGCTAACACTATTTTACTCGTATATTATCAAGCAAATAGTAAATTGTGTTTTACGAATAATAATTTCCGTACCGCCCGTGTTACGCACAATGTTTTTTATCACATTTGCGAGTAAATAAATCAAAATATAAGTAAGGTGAATAAATGGCCAGTTGGCTAGATATCTAGAGAATTTATGAATAAAAAAGTTTTGGCTGAAGTTAAATGTTTAAATTTGAACAAACGCTTTTATACATACTTATTGATAGTATAGGCGCGGCACTACCGCTCGTGAGTTCTATATAAACACGCGCTTTGCTTTAAGAAAAGTAAAATTTACAAAGAAAAAGTCCGTGGGGGTAATATGTAATGATACTGTGTAAGTGTGATGAAATAAGTATTTTTAATACCTTTTAGTACTGAGTATAAACTGTCATTTGTCTTCCTACTTGGGCAGGCGACATGATTGGCTTAGCAAACAAACAATTTTGTATAAAAAACAATAAAAAACGCTAAAACTATATATACAAATTATTGCTCTAATATGTCTATTTGAAGACGATACTAAACACATGCTAAGCCCCCTAGTCGGAGCCGCTGAAAGTCCAGTAGATGCTTTCAATTCAAGACCGGTCGATGTGTGTGTAGATATGGGGGAGGCTTACTTTCAACAATTGACGTCTTTCGGCTGAGATAACGACTAAAGCAATGACTATAAATACAAATATAACGACTAAAGCAATGACTATAAATACAAATATAAATATAGTAGTTACTAGCTATTCCTACCCTTTGTAATTGATTTATACAAAAAAAATCTCCTGCCTAGTCTGGCTTACTTTTTATAGTTTCATCATGCATCGGCAATAGAGGTATATTATTCTGTCTAGATAATCTTACAAACTTTAAAATAAAATTCAAGCTCTTTATTTCCCATTTTATTACTCGTATCTATCACAAAGATTTACCTACAGGTAACACCCACTTTGCACTACACTACACTATCATCCAACAGTCGTTCGTTTACCCTTGTAGAGAGGCAGTTCGTGAGTGTTTTGTTGTAAAGTCGTGTTGGCGCGTCATTGCTTCAGTAGTGATTTTGTTCAGTCGCCACTACAGGTTCATCCAACTCTAAGGACACTCCGTCCAACACTGTGGACTCCGAGCACAGCTTTTCTCATAGCCCGCTTTTTTTAAGCTTATGAACAAGCCAGTGGCAAGTCGGCATCACGGTTAGCACGCACTTATTAAAACTTTAGTCTTCAAGCTCTGCAGTATCGATGACGTAAATACGACACGAAGCTTCCTAAATACTGTCCACCCTAAACGGATCATCCTATCGGCTTCCTCTTTGAAGTTATTTCGCATATCGACACTACTTGTCCCAGAAAGAGCAGGTAAGAGAACTGCAGTATTACTGCGTAAAGACGTGACTAAGTTTCTTAAATTCTGCCCAACCTGAATGGACCTTTCTATTGGCTTCCTTTTCGAAGCGATTTTTAATTTACCCAACTGCACTACTTGTCCAACATAAGATGTATACTCTAGAACAACTTTAGGAGTGTAGCGGATTATATCGTACCGCCGTAATCAAGGCTGAAGTCTCGCGCTATCACAGTTTCTTCGGCAGATCAGCATTTATAGTAACCAAAGTTATTAAAAATAGTTCAAGAAAGGCAAGAAGATTCCTAATCTATTCGTGATAATGACCCATGAAATAGCTCATAAAAGTGGAAAGATCTAGCAATAATTTTTCAGTTGGGTGTTATCTCCCTTATTGAAAAATAGGATTAAAATGTCAAATGAATCAAAATCTAGAGCAGAAGTAGTTCGCATGGAATTTGAGTTTTACCATATGAATAATGGAGTAAAGTGCCTACAATGCTATTTTTGCCGTATGAAAACAACATTTCGTACCAGGTCTGCCTCCTCCCCTAGCCCAAAAGCTGGCTACGCCCTTGCTAACCTGTATTCTGTTACGCCCTGTATATTTTTCGTAAAAGTGCTCAAAGGACCAATGTCTTTTAATGATTTATTTCCTTCTGCCTGAGGTCAATCACCTTTATTGTATTCCCGTTGCTAGGCAATGGTAACATAAACAAAAGGCTCCTAAAGTAAAATTTACGTAACTGATATCTTATGCTTTAAAGAATAAAGTCTAAATTGGTTCGATTAGTCTAATATTTAGCCTCAATTAGAAAATGGGACACGCAGAACTGAATATTATGTAATTCGAAATAGTTGCAGAAAATAATAATAGCATATTATTTAGATACGTAAGATAAATAGTTATTAATGATTTAGTTCTAAAAACATCTCAAAAAAATGTTAAATCGTCAAATGGAAAATAATTCTGGCTTTCCTCCTTATTGTTATTCCCCCGTAAAGTTTTTTTTAAGAAAAAAAAATTTAAGTGTTCATAGTAATTTATAAAATCCCTAATTTAGCGGTGCTACGTTCACAAAATCTACATTACTTCATACATTTAAAAATTATAATTACAATACAGTATACGTAAAATTTATGTATATAAACTCTACTCTAGACTAGAGGTAGGTAAGCTAAATGAAGTGTTGTGTAGCAAGGCAAGCGAATAGGGGAGACTTCGAAATTCTCGTGAAGTTAATGAGTTCCGTCTAATTGTTTGGAAGTGTTCCGTAGTGTCGCTACGGTGACGACGCTCAGGTTATTATCTCTTTTTATTTCTTTTCATCGTTTAATGTTGTGAAACGATATTTCATTTTAGTGCAGTATATATAACATTTTAAGATAAAATAAACAATGCATTTTTTCATACGTTTTAGTTATTCGGAACGGATCTAAATTTAAATACTAAATTTTTCTTCTCATTTATTTTCTTATGATCATGTGTTAACTTAAAATTACAGTTATGCATGCAGATGTTTGCATACTATATTAAAAAAGTCAGTTAAAAAAGTTTTTTATTGTTTCCACATCAGCCTTACAACCCCACTGTTGGGGCACGGTCTACATTCCCCGATGGCGATTTGGGCCATTTTCCACACGCGCGTGTTAGATTAGATATAGTTATTAACTGTGAAATTTATAATAAGTAAATAATAAAATTATAATAGGTTAATATTGTAATAGTCATTGATTTAAAATAGTGCAGATACACGGCTACGTTAGCACATGGTGTTTTTGTCAAATAAAAAAGGACTGAAACGACACCCGCGTGATGTGGTGATGGTTGGAATGGACAGATAAGTCACCTATTTAAGGCACTGTCTATCCTTCCAACGGCACTCTCCTCCCGACACTAGAACCGTGACGGGCTGGGATAAATTTGGGCAATTGCTCGAAAATCCCAGCTCGCCACATCTAGACCGCGTTCCCAACGTAATCTCTTCCGCAACCGACCTAAACGTAGCTATCGACTCACTCACTAGCCACCTGGCTGCCACCGACACCGCCAACTCTCTCCCTTCGTTAGCTCGTCCCAACAACGTTCCCGCGTTCAATGACGACGAAAAAGCGGGTTGCCTCGCGTCTAGCCTCTAAGCCCAATGTGCCTTAAACACACAGCCGTTCGATCCCGACCACGTGCGCGAGGTAGACGGCGAAGTGGAGCGCAGAACTTCTCTGCCTCCACAAGACCCCCTGCCCCTGTCACTGTCGACGAAGTCATACAGGTCATCAAAGACCTACGCCCCCGTAAAGCCCCCGGTGCGGACGGTATCTCTAACGATATCCTAAAGCGCCTCATTCTTCCCCTTCTCTGCCTCCTAGTAGCGATCTTTAACGCTGCTATCGAACATTGCATCTTTCCTTCTCAATGGAAAGATGCAATTGTAAAAGGCATCCATAAGCCAGGCAAAGCTCGTGCCGAGCCGTCCTCCTATCGCCCTATAAGTTTACTAAAGGCCCTTGGTAAACTCTATGAACGCCTCCTCCTCGCTCATCGCTCGGCATTTTAATAGACGAGCAGTTCGGCTCCGTGCCAAACACTCATGCGTCCATCAAGTCCTGCGCATAACGGAACATATTCTCACTGGCTTCTAACCAGTATTAGGTAAGGCCCGCCACACGGGCGCTGTCTTCTTCGATGTAGCGAAAGCTTTCGACAAAGTCTGGCACAACGGTTTAATTTTTAAACTGTACAACTTTCAGTTGCCAGATCGTCTCGTGCTCATCATACGAGACTATTTGTCGAATTGTAGCTTTCGCTACAAAGTTGAAGGCACTCTCTCTTTCCCCCGTCCCATAGAAGCAGGAGTCCCGCAAGGGTCCGTGCTCGCCCCCATCTTGTACCTTCTGTACACCAACGACATCCCTAAAACGATAGGTACCCAACTGGCCCTCTTTGCGGACGATACCGCTCTCTATACCACCGATAGGCAAGTGAGTCGAATCACTAAGAGACTCCAACCCGCTATCACCGCCCTAGGCGAATGGTTTCGGAAATGGAGAATCGAGGTGAATCCCGACAAACGTCACGCTCTCCGCGGCCACCTCCCCTCTCTCTCTTCGGTCGTGTCATTCCCTGGCAAAATAATTCCAAATATCTCGATGTGACCATGGATAGTCGTTTGAACTTCCACGCTCACACCAAAATAGTCAGAGACCGAGCCGCTTTTGTCCTCGGACGTCTTTATCCCATGATAGGCAAGTACAGTACAGTACAGATGTCGCTTAGAAATAAGCTGAATCTTTACACAACTTGCATCCGCCCTATACTAGCTTATGCTAGAGTAGTCTTAGCGTTATCCAAGCGCAATCTCCACAAACTTCAGACCCTCCAAAACCGCTTTCTCAGAGCGGCCTCTGGGGCCTCTTGGTACGTCCGCAATGCGGACCTACACAGAGAGTTCGAACTCCCCACGATTCCCCAATATTTCAAAGACTTGTCAGTCCGCTTTTTCAAACGTACGCAAAATCACCCGAATCGATTAATTGTGCAATCCACAACTTACCATCCCCCCGATCGACCTCGGCATGGTACACACGTACTAACGGCCCCAGATGACGATCTCGCTGTCCGGATAGCGAGATTAGTCTCTACGACCTCCCCAAATAGGGCCTCCCTCCAAACACGACGCCGACGTCCCCGGGTTGGTCGGCGCCCACAAGGATACACGAGGTATCAAAGAGTGCCGGGGCGCTTCTCGCCCCCACTCAATCGCAACCGTACCCGCGTAACGGGGAACTCCTCTCCTGGCGGTGACTCACCTTCGGGTTCGAAACTCACGCCGGTCGAAGGGACGCCCCCGAGAGCGACAACCCAAGCCGAGGCTTCCCCCGCGGGAAGCCCTTGAGCGTTAGGCGCTATATGGGCTGAGGCTCCTTCAGAGTCTCGCCCCAAAAAGCCCGGTGAAGCAGTAATGGCTGCAACAGCCAACTGCATAGTCAATTCAGAAAAAAAAAAAAAGGAAGGGCATTCTTGTTCAGTCCGTCGCACTTAACGCATCAGTTCGTCACGATGCCGAAACTGAATGGGAATTCAGTATTGAAAAACATTTTAGTTAAGTACAATTGATCGTGTAACTTGTTTGTAGAAGATTATATTTTATTGTGTGTTTTTAATTATGTATAATTGTTATAATATAAATGTTGAATTAAGGTATGACTTTAGCTTTAGCTGAGAGATTTAGCTCTTTGTGGCATTTGGCTGGGCCAGTCAATAAGTTCCTTAAATACTTATAATTGTTTTTCTTACAGTTTGTGAAAAGCTTACGAATCTTAGATACTTAAAGGCTTATTGTGTTTCTACTCGAAACTTAGATTTAACAAGTAGATACTTTATATCTCATGAAAGTTGATATACTTCAGACTTTGATTTATATATCTGATCCTTAAAATAGTAGTGTTGTTTTCTGTACTTATATTCCCGCCATTTCAATTTTGTTTTGGCAAGTTTATTAGGATTCCATAACCAAAAGGTAAAGAACGGAAACCTGTTACTAAGACACCGCTGTCCGTCCGTACGACCGTCCATCCGTCCGTCTGTCACCAGGCTGTATCTCCTGAACCGAGATAGTTAGACAGTTGAAATTTTCATAGAAGATGTATTTCTGGTGCTGCTATAACAACAAATACTAAAAATTAAATAAAATTAATATTTGAGGGGTCTCCTATACAACAAACATGATTTTTTTGCTCGATATTGATAACGGCAACAGGTAGACGATTGAAATATTCACAGAATATTAAGTTATATATTCACTTTAAAAAAAATAAGTTTTGCCGTTTTTATAGATAATGGTACGGAACCCTTCGTGCGCGAGTCCGAGTCGGACTTGGCCAAATTTTTTTATTTATTATTTATTTTATATTGTAATTGTTGTATATTATTATTTATTTATTCCCAAATGAGATTAAAAACATTGTGTAACACGGGCGGTTCTGTAGCCATAGGCTTCCAGATAGCCTTTTGTTAGTAATTTTCTCCTTCCCACCCTTAATACACAATGTACTAACTTGCCTATTCTTCTGGAATTTTAGATCTTTATGTTACTCTATAAATTTTATATAAATATTATATTTGTTTTCATAATATATCTTTCATTATTGTTATTAAGATCAAACATCTTTACAGAACAAAACTATCAACGAAAGGTTTGTAAAATAAATTGACCGGTATAATTTGTCAGCCATTTTTAATTACGAGTAAGATTCTTTTTTTGTTTTTAAGTGTACTACAAAATGCAAATTCTGGCATTAAGCCGTGCGTCCCTTGAGATCCGGCTCAACACCCGCTCCGTGCCTTATGAATAATGCGTCCCGTAGCTACCGCGACTAAGTGTCATATTTCTGTATAAACAGTTAGCTGCAGTGTCATCACTTCTAACTTTGAATAATCTAAATTCTTACCACATACTGTATTGAATATTATTAGGCCAATTCATTCATTGACACACTTACTACATTTCCTTTGGGATGAGGAGTTATGTAGCATAGAAAAACCGATCATCAAAATATAGAAGTATCATTACAGAGCAGACACATTTATTTAGCTATTTAGTCCTACCAATAACTCTAAGGTTATGTGTATAACCGTTAATTACTAGCGACAACAAAGTTACAATTATACTCGCGTGGGGTATATTACACCCTAATCTCAAAAGTAAAAAAAAATATTTTTGTATTATATCTTCTATACATATAAAATGCTTTGTCCTGCATGACTGACGGACGAATCAACGCACAGCCTAAACCGCTGATCGTAGAGACCTGAAACTTGGAGGCTGTGTTCTTTGTATGACGAAGGCATGCGATAAGAAAGGATTTTCCGAAAGTGTCAAGTGCGAGTCGGACTTGCGCAATAAGGGTAAACCGATTGTTATGAAATTTTAGTATGCCAGGGAATGGTTCTGAGAAAGAAAAATGGTCAAGTGCGAGTTGGACTCGCGCAATAAGGGTAAACCGATTGTAATGAAATTTTGGTAAGTTGTTATGCACATGCCAAGGAAGATTTTGAATATTAGTACAACCCTTTCACAATAGGTTGGTGCGGCAGTTGTTTCTTATTTATTTAAAAATAAGAAACAACGTTCGCCGGGTCAGCTAGCACTAGTCTTCATTTTTGGTACCTAATAAAATGTTGTTGTCATGGCACATTATAAAATCAGGGGGCTATAGAATATCTTTTCTCTGCACTTATCACTATTATATGGCGTTGTTTATTTTTTTATAGAATAATTTAAATACATAGGTATAATAGCAATTTTGTGAACACAAATCTCAATTCAAGGAAATTGCGCGAGAAACACGAAACACTTCATCAATTACATCAAATTAATTAAGCGACATCTAGCGAAAGCTTGTCGCACCTCTATTTAGCAAGGTTTACTTGTTGATCGTGCTTTAATTTTGCATTTGCATTGCAAGTACATATATTATGCAACGAGATGCCAAAAAGACTTCTTACATGACAAAAGATCGGGAGTATCAAAAGGTATATTATCTATAACAGTCAAGGTTGGTGTATAAGTTACATACCTACTTACTAGGTCTAACTTATAGATTTAAATGAAATCAATGTTTAATTAAATAGGTACGTAACTATAAATATAAAAAAAAAAATCTATAAACACAAATAACTGACCTAAAATATGTTGACAACTAACAAATAGATGGAGCAGACAAATTGGAGAAGAGAGCAATAAGGGAAACAGACAAATAGTGTCGCTTCTTTTTATTTTTGCCGTCTGTCGTTTGTAACAAATTATATTTTCTGCTTAACGTTATTAGAATCTTCCTTTTTATCTTCCTTACTTTATTTCGACACTCATGAAACGAATAAAATATTATATTGTTAGGCAAGATTATTCTGCGGAAACGCTTCGAAAGCTACAACTCAGGAAAACCCGCTAAGTATCTGCCGTAGGTAGGTACACACATTTGCGTAGTATGAGAATTATTGCAGATCTGAAAAACATTTAAAAAATTTCATACCTCAGTTCAATGTATATATTATATGTATAATAGAGAGCTACGCTTATTTTATTTTAATTTTCTCGAGAAAAGTATACAGCGCGTTGCAGTCGCTAAGTTGTCCGTCCGTCCGTACATCTATCCATCTGTAACATTCTTATAATTCTGCCGTCTTTAGATCGATTCCAATGAAATTTTACAGAAAGATTGATTATGTAAACTGCCATAAATTTTGGGATTGTTATTTTTTTTTCAAGGTAGCTCTTCATGCATTGAACTAAAGGATGAGAAATATTGTCTGCTTACCCCATTGTGTGTGACACTTAACAGACAAAAGGTAAATAATAGCTAGAGACAAGGAAGACACGAGGTAGAAAAGTGGTAGACAGACACATGGTAGACTGGGCAGGAAGAAGACGCTAAGTAGATCAAGAAAAGACATTAGATAGACAAAAAGTAGACACGAAGTAGATACTAGGTGGACTCCGCGTAGAAACGGAGTAGGCATGAGGTAGACTCATCGTGGGTATGCAGAAGACAGGAAGTAGACACTAGGTAGATACGAGGAAGTTGTGGTAGGAATTAAGTAGACGCAATGTAGATAGAACTTAGAAACATGGTAGACTCGAAGGTAGACAAAAGGTTAACACGAAAGAGACAAAGAGTATAAACTACTTGACACGAGGTAGTTACTATGTAGATATGAGGTAGACACGAGGTAGATAAAAAGTAGAGACGAGGAAGACACAAAGTAGAAAAGTGATATACAACACTTGTGCACATTTTTCAACCGTGTTTTATTTCCTTATTATTAAATCAATGAAATAATTTTTTTATCTAGTGCATTGGTTAAATGTTTTTGAAAAAAGTCAAAGAATAATCCATACAAAGAGTGGAAGTTTCAAGTCATCATTATGGCAAAAACCACTTAAGGTCTATTTAACAAAACTATAGTTATATTGTATCTAATGGTAATGTATATGACATTGTGTAATAATTTTTAGTACGTAACTAATTAATTCTTTTTATAACACGGAAGTTAGCTTTCTGTCCTATATTGACCTTTTGTCACTAGATGTCATTTTACAACAGCCCGATTTGTAAACGGTAAACTATTCGTTTCCAGAGTAGATAGAAATAAATTATTTATTTCTTTTAACTGGCATTATGAATAAGCTCTGTAGTCTACCAAAAATCAGGCATACCAACGTTATTCAAGTTACGAATCAATACCTTTCCGAAGCTTTGACAAAATAAAAACAAAGAAAAAGAGAAAATATTTACAAGGGACAAGATCTCATTAAAAAGTTTCCAATAATTTAGACTCGTGACAAGGAAAACAATGGAATGGAAATAAAATAATAATTAATATTTAATGCGACATCACAGAGCGTTTTTAAAAGTGTAGATACGGGGGATTATTGTAAGTTTAACGTGAATAGCACTTGATCAACAGTTTTTCTGTAACAAAGGAATAAACAAACGTACAGACAGACAAAAATGTTAAAATGGATTGTTTTGGCTTTTGTAAGTGATAGAATAAGTTTTTCTTTAAAATATATAATATACTAGACTTTGCCTGCGGCTCCGCCTGCCCTGAATTCGGTTATCGGCGTGGAACTCCTTAATTATACTAACGAACTTTGCAATAGCAAGCTAAAGCTACATCTATTGTTCTTTAAACTCTGTTATAGTTATTCCCGCGGGAACTTTTGAATTTTTCGGGATAAAAAGTAGCCTATATACTATTCCAGGACCAAACCTATGTGTATGCCAAGTTTCATCTCGATGCGTCCAGTGGTTAAAGCGTGATTGAGTAACAAACATCCATACAGATATACAAACTTTCACATTTATAATATTAGTAGGATAAAGCTCATATCAATAACGGTGACTGACCCATCTTTCATATACAGTTACTGGAACTGTTACGATTTTAAAGGTATATTTGTACAATGTAATATGAAGCAGAAAGTATCCGTAACACGTTAGTTATTTGATTATTTTATTTCACTCGATACCTTCCCAACTAGCATTAGCTAAAAAAAAAAATTACTTATTGCCAAAAATCTGATTTGAATTACAGTTTGAAGTGTCTTTGTACCTAACAGTTAACAACACATTTCATTCATTTGGAAATAAGTAATTACTTTAACCTTTTCAGTGAATCTTTTTGAAGCCGGTAGTTTTTTTTTGTTAAATAATTTCTATTTTTTGTTTTTGAGTGACAAATTGCTTTTCTTTTTCGTACACTAAAAACATCCATACTAGTAACAAAATTTTATACAATCACCAACATAAAAGGCGTGTTTCACCAGTTCCAAATTACCATCAATATTTTTTTTTCTCCAAAAGCTTAAGTTTTAAATCGACTTCATTAATATGAGACCACCTCAGGAGCATTTTTTTTCGATTATAAAAATATTTTTTGAAATCGGTTCACAATTAACGGAAAAATCGGTGGACAAACATAAAAAAATATATATACCCGTCGAACATAGAATCTCCTCCTTCTTTGAAGTCGGTTAAAAAAAAGTTGCAGTCAACACCAATGTGCTAGTTAGGTTTTCTGCAACAGGGTGCAATATTTACCGGTTAAAGTACTCACAGTTAAAATTGAAATGTTTGGTGTATACATTATAGACGCGGTTGCATATTGTCTGTTTCTGATATATTTTTGATAATAAATGTACTAAGTAATATAAAACAGCAATGTAAATGATAATCCTATTGAAAGCAGGTGGGTTTTGTTTTACCGACTCGAATTACCTCCTTAATTCGTCGCCCTCGGGATTTTTAAAAACAAATAACATCATTCGCTTGTTTACAATTTAATGAAGAAAGTTACACAATGATATTTCATTGCAAGGGAATTTTCAATCGGAAAACAAATGGGATATTTTTTCTTTTTAACGTAGATGCTGCTATGGCTGATTTGCTCTGGTATTTGTTATTTTCCCCCTGGCAGACTTGATTTTTTATGAGTTTTTTTCTCTTTATCATTATTGCAATGCAACTCGTATGTTGCAAAAGTTTGTGTACTTTTAATTAATGTGTTGCGTGAACTTTTATTTGGCGTTAGCTGTGCCCCGCGGTATTGATTGAAGCAAAACCTATTATATACATATAGGAACATATGTCGGTACATGTATTAACATTTACTGACATAATTTATACCCAAAAGGAGGTTTATGTTTAACAGGTTTCGAGAGAACTGATAATTTCTATGTTCCGTATTAGTAATGATTGTAATTATGTATATTTATTTATTTATGTATTCTTCTTGTACATGTACATATACCTTGTTGCACTATGGTGGGCTTAATGCCATATAGCATCTTCTACTAGCTAACCAAAGGGTTTAGCCCCAGAAACAAAAAATATCTTTTTAGTAGGATATATAAGAATATAAATATATGTAAATATACAAAATACATAAAGCTACAAATTTATAGATAAACTACATACCTATAATTTACTAATACATATATAAATATGTCACAGAACGACCAAATAACGACAACTCAGTTTATTTCTTCAATCTGTCTCATGTAGAATCCATTTAATTTTGCTTTGACTCCCATATTTTTACTCTTTGCTCTACAGTCTAGTCCTATGGTTATAACTGTGTATATTGTATTATATTGTAATAATAATTATTGGTTTATGTTGGAATCGAATAAGGAACCATTTCACATATCTAATGACTACAATATTGCAGAACAAAATTTGGACTTTAGGACTTGCCTGTTGTTTTTTAGATGTTAGCAGTTGGAATTTTGTTTTTTATTACGATTCTTAAGGCAAATTCACTTAATCTATGCTTTATTACTCGTAAGCAACAATTAAAGAAAATATCGGCAAAGTCCGAGTCGAAATTGCGCACGGTGGATTTATAAATACGGCAAAAAAATCACGATTGTTGTATGGGATATTTATTTTATTTTTGTTTCATTTTTTTTAAAGTGAATATATAACAAAATATTCTGTGCATATTTCAAGCGTCTACCTGTTGCTGTTATCAATATCGAACAGAAACGAGCAAAAAAACACGCTTGTTGTATGGGAGTCCCCTTAAATATTTATTTTATTCTGTTTTTTAGTATTCGTTTTTTGTTATAGCGGCAACAGCAATACATCTTCTGTAAAAATTTCAACTGTCTAACTATTACGATTCCTGAGATACAGTCTGCTGACAGATGGACTGTCCGTCCGACAGCGGAGTCTTAGTAATAGGGTCCCGTTTTTTACCTTTTGGGTACGGAACCCTAAAAATAGTAACTTTACCTAACTTTATCTCCAACAGCAGTTAAGTCAGGTATGCTGTTAATTATAGTGCAAAAGAACAAGATCTTGTGTTATTAAGACTATACCTTTTTTTAAACCCTATTTAATATTCCGAGCATTGGTAAGTAAACAGTAAATTGACGATTTGCAGAATTTCACTTTGTAAGCGAACTATACGAGCGCCGTTTTGTAGCCCGTCGGAAATTGGACGCTGCTGCGAAACAATTCCGACTACTGTATACAACCTAACTTCGTTATGAACTCTCTTGTTTATGGCTTCCTCGTATCTTAAGAGTATCGGATTTGCAGCGCGCTCCATACAACAGGATTTTTCTCCTCTGATGAATATCAGTCCCTCAAACTCAATGTTTTCTGTTTTAACAAGACCAGACAACTAATATCTAGGTCTGTGGTGTTTCAGTTTTACGTTAAATTGTGTAGTTCTAAAATTATTAGAGTGCAAAAACTTGTAATTTATGGTCAAAACAGCTGCAACTTCGTGCTTATTATACACTATAACAAAAACGTTTCCGAAAATTTTAAAGCACCACAGACTTAGATAATATAATAAATTTTCTAAATAAAAAAACTTTACTGTCATTCTTACTTAATTATATGCATAAACACAATCATTCGAAACACAAAAATCATTAGTCAAATTTGCAAAAATCGAATTCTATCATGATGCTGGCTCGCTTGACAAACACACCGACTTGAGACGGGGGAGGCCAGGCAAAGTAGCAGCCAAAATCAGTCGCGGGCCCAGTGTTGCAAAAGTTCCCGATTTTTCGGGAGATCTACTGATTTTGGCTATTGTCTCCCGATATCCCGATTTAGCTTCCCTTCCTCCCGATTTACAGTATATCAGTATTTTTGCAAAACTGACGCGGGAGATAATTGTTTAAACATTATGCAAAAAAATTGTTTTTTTTAAACTATTAAAATATCGCTATTACCTCTCTCCTCTCCAAGGTGATGGAGCGTGTGACACAGCTTTTGAGATACCTAGAAAAACCCTGATCAGCGACCGTCAATATGGCTTTCGCCACGGTCGCTCCACTGGTGACCTTCTAGTGTATCTAACACACCGATGGGCACTAGCCATTGAGTCAGGGGGAGGCATTGGCATGTAGCCTAGACATAGCGAAGGCGTTCGATCAATTCAATTCAATTCAATATAATTTTATTCAGATTAGGCTACAATAATTGAGCACTTATGAATGTCACTACGCCATCGGTTCGTAAGTCTACAGGGCGGGAGACCTTGTACTGAGAAGAACCGGCAAGAAACTCAGCAAGGGCATTTCTTTTCTCCCTTTCTTTAACAGCGTCCAATTAAAATATTGGAAAATGCCCTCCCTATCTTAAAAGGACACTTTTCATTACAAACAAAAAACACATGAAATATAAAGCACAAGCACAACATAAAAAAGTATCTAATATAAACGAAAGACAGTTTATGTATTCATCACTAAGAAATAATCAATGTCTTACAGTATTAATAAACAAAACAAAAAAGTAAGACTAAATACTAAGAATACCAAGAAGTTTGCAAGAGCAGACCAGCCTCCACAGGCGGCACCCGTTCACGAGTATGACACATGAATCAGCCATCGCTTCGCTCAACCATGTTTTAGGGAACGTAACGACCCGACACACACGCCACCACCGCAGAGACACTTTGAGAGAGCATGACACACTCAAGCAACTCCAATAAAACTTCGATTGTACTAGTTACAATGTGTGTAGTAAAGGAACAAAATATAAGAGGAGAAGATTGGAAGGTTCGCAATGCTTTACTACCGAGCAGCAAGGTTTTCTCTAAGGACTACAGTATGGGGTTCTTCAAAAAAGAAGTTATTAGATTTCTGAAGGGTCGGCTACGCGCGAGTGGTGACTTTGGTGTTGCAAGCGTCCATAGGCTACGGTGACCGCTTACCATCAGGCGGACCGTAGGCTTGTTTGCCACCTTAGTGGTATAAAAAAAAAAAATTTTCCAGAATAGAGTATGTATTTCATATCATTTTATTTTTTATTAAACTATACTTTACTCGATAGAATTTTCTTTTAAAAAGTCTATCTAGACTCTTTCACAGGTTGTGCTAAAAACTTATTAAGGTAAATTATTTAAAAACAAAGTTATTGATGTCAGTCAAGGTCATGAGTCATGACAGACAAAGACTTTTGATAACTTTTGCTATCAATTTTTAAATAATTGTTTTTCGACCTTTTCGTATTCTTTTAGAAATAGGATCTGTACTTGTCCCCTTCTTGTGCACTCGTTTCTTTATTTATTCATCGCGCTTTCTAAGTCATGCATTGGTACACTCTTAAGCTCCATTCCCACTTAACCCGTTTACGTCACATAAGGAACGAACATGCGAAATGTCAAGTTTCTAGCTATAGCAGCAGTTTCCGCTGTGCGTTGATTTGTGAAACAAACTTTTCTGACCCAATATCTGGTCGCTAGTGTAGAGTAAGTTCACGTCATTTTAATATGGCGACTGTACTTTCGATTTTGACTACCGAGTCAGAAAAGTTTGTTGCACAGTATAATTATATATAAAAACAGATAAATATCTATTATATACATAAATAAATTATATCTTTCATATATAATTAAGATTAAGAATTTTTTTCCTGTATTAGATTCACTAATTTTAGCTAAACCACAATAGTAAAGAAATTAAACCATAGAAAATAAATACCGGTCAAAATCATAACCCCCCTTTAGCTGCGCCGTAGTCGCGTAAAAATAAGCAAAACCAACACCAAATCTCAAATACACAAATTAAATTTGCTCTTACGAATGTTTATTAAAAGATTTTTAAAGAGTTCCCGAACTTTTACGAAGCCCCTCACTAATGGGCAATTTCAAAGATTGTATTTTAAGTTTTAATAATCATTTTGTGAACTTCCAGGAGTTTCAACTTTCAAGTTTTAATTTATTGTTTTTAATAACTTTCGTTACTTGAAAGGTGACCTTAAACTTTAGGTATTGAGAATGCTGAGGTTTTCTATTGCAACATATATAATACCTACATATTTTGTAGTTGATAAGTACATAGGTAAATAAATTCGGTAGCCCAACTAATTTATTGTGTATTAATAAATTTAATGTGCCTAAAAAATAAATAATAGAATTTACGTCAGCAACAAATTATTGCTATAACAATTATACAGGAATATTACTATATACATTTGTATTCATAAAAATTATAGATTTAAGTTCTACAGCTTTGGATTGATCTAACTCAAGTTTAAATTTATCTACCTATCTGTTTGCGGTTTCAGCAACCGAAATACCTTCAAATCCGTTTGGTTATTTTTTTTTTCTATTTTTTCTTATTAATTTATTAGTTACATACCCAACTGATAAGGTTATTACTATTACTTCTACTTACTGTTACATTCATTTTGTCTCATAAAATATATTAAAGTCCGTTTACCAAAAATTAGTAACGCAGTAAGACGTATCCAGGTTTTTGTTTTTTAGAGGAGCGGGGTACTATCTAGGATTCTTGGACGGCATTAAACCCCCAAATATCTTTATGAGTTGATAGGACACTTATTTTTGTTATATCTAAATGTATAATGCACTAATTATTATTATTTAAGTAAAATGTTAGTTAAATACTTAATGAACAACCGATTTTATGGTTTTAAATTATAACCAAGGTCAATCAATTATGTTTAAATATCTCAAAAACATAGTTTTAACGTTTAGCTTCCAATGCCCTCAAATGTAATTCTAACCAATCTACTTACAACAGCTCTAAATTAACAACTAAATTAGGAACTAAATAATAATCATTTTTCATTTCATCGATTGATCATGAACTAAATTTCTAGATAGGTTTATTACCTTCATGTAGGAGCCTTCTTTTTCTTCACAGTAATGCCTGATGTACCGTCGGCAGACGTCCGACATTTTTCGCTCTGAAACCAAACAAAATTACCTTGTTAGGCACACCGCACACTCCACAATAAATAGATAACAATCGCATTGTTAGTGCACTCGCGCAGGTCGAACGCATGACAAGACAACAATATTACGTACACTACTACAAACTTTTCTAACGATGGTCAAACATTAACACTACAGCCGCCATAGTGAAATGATGTTAACCTACGCGACACTAGCGACAGACATAGGGTTAGAAAAGTTTGTTGCACTGTAAATGTTTCTACGAATCGCGACCTAAAACATTAGTACATACGTACCAGGAAAACCACTTTTACTGACCCGTATTTGCGTATGTACCTGTATATATTTTATTATATGTGCTAACAATAATAAATGTAAATAAAATTAAAATAATTTATCAAAAACAGTAAGTTTTTAATTAGGTTTAAATAAGTGTAAATATTTTTGGACATTACACATAGCGCCGTCTGGCCCCAAAGTAAGCAAAGCTTGTGTTATGGATACCTGACAACGGACACAAATACACATAAATTACTTTTTTTATATAAATACATACGTATCATACATAAATACACTCAGACTCAAGACAAACACAAATGTTTATCACATAAATGTTTGTCCAGTGCGGGAATCGAACCCACTCCCTTCGCACAACAGCTGGCCATACTACCAACTAGGCTGCGAGAGAGTCTAATTATGGGTATCGTTAAACTATGTATACTATTTCAAACATTATACTTCAATATAAGTTTTATAGTAGTACTAGCTATCCCGGCGAACGTTGTTCCGCTGCCGTCCCTCTGTACCCGACGAAAGTTGGTTTTTACCTATAGTGCCCGAGTCCGGCTCGCACTTGACATATCGAGATAAAAACTATCCTATCTTTTAAGTTGGATCAAATAACAGATATTTACGAAGTTTGATCAAAATCGGTTCAGTAGTTTAGGAGTCCATTGAGGACAAACATTGTGACACGAGATTTATATATATTAAGATAATAAAACTTAGGTACTATTATAGGATGGAACCATTGAAGTAAATATTAAGATCTGCCCGTTCCAAGCTGTCGCGGCACCGAAATGTGTTTACATCGAAATAAGCTAGAAACCTCATTCCAAACCAGTGACTACACAACGTAAGCTAAGTTAGGAAGAAAGCGATGCCAGTTATTAGTGTGTACGTACGTACGTCTCAAACGAATACAATGTTTATAACTACATTCTAAGGTAGTGAGTAACACAACATTTCGGACGTCGACACATTTTTTTGTTGATATCGATGGTTGTCTAATAATAATAGCTAATATGCGATTCATGCTATAAAAAGTAAAATGCAAATATTAGTCACAATACGCCTTTTATTGTTTTTTTTTTGTATTGTTTCTCTAGCTAAATCATCGAATACCTATATCTCGAGGTTTGATTGGTTTTTCTTTATGATAAAAGTGTTCATACATTTCTCCGGGCTAGAAACCCTTTACTATAGTGACCAGAAACAATAACGTCTTTAAGTATACAGTAAAACATCATGTCTGAGCTGGGATTCGAACCCAGGTACCTCATTTCTCTATTTTTGCTACCTACAGATTGACGACATCAAAACATACATGCAAAGAATAAAAAAAGGATACAGGTTTTTGACTGTAGCATACTAGCTCAGTAATTCAAATTCAAAATTTATTCCATATGTTAAACCAGTCTTCTTTGAGGCCCTATCTTTTTAATGAAGTCCGTTAAAAAAAAAATGTTTCAGTTGAAAAAAAAATCTCTGTGCGCTATTTCAACTCATACTTGAAGTTCTTGAGTTGCTGTATCCTTTATCAAAACCTGATCAGTGGTTTAGCACAATTTCTATCTTTATGCATTCGGTTAAAAAGGTTTCGACTTTAATTCAACTTACACTTAATTTTAAAAAAGTTGATGTTTTTCAATACATCGACTCAGCGGTTCATCGCATTCTTATTGACTCTCTCTGCGCTAAACCGATTGATACTAAATTTTAATGCTATAGATATTTAACAATATTAAAGTAGAAATGTCCTTCGCAAGGTTATTCCCACGGAATAGTTAAAGAAGGCTGAAAAGGAAATGTAGGCGTGGCAGGCGACCCGCAACTATGATAGTACAATCATACTTCAACGTTGTGTGAATAAAGTTTGTATGCACCTGTGCATAATTAGATAGGTACTAAAACACTCGTGTGACACTATTGTTGACACTCGTGTGACACTATTGTTGACACTCGTGTGGCACTATTGTTGACACTCATGTTTTCTGTAACTATTCTGCTTTTCTGCTGCAAGGTTTCTGTAAATAATCACTAATTGGTTGGATATGGTAATACAAAACGACACCATTACAAGTTAAATGATAATATATGCATCATCACACGCACTAAAAATAATCACTTTGGTACTTCTCAGATATAGTGGTGGTCAAGGCAATAAATATGTAAATGTCCCCAACGTCGAGTGTGCGTTCACATCAAGAGAGAGGATTACGTCTTGCAGTAGGACTTATAGAGAACAGATAAATATTCATAATTATTTTCTCTTGTAATCTACTTCTTAGTTTTGATATATCGCCCTATTAGAACCAGATTTGCGTATAATTACTCAAACACTACATGTCTACATTAAACCACAAAAGCTCTTCAGAAATGTATTCTAAGTTTATTTATTTAATATTTTAAAATTGTCATAAAAAAATCGAGTAACATCAAACATTTTTTTCTGTCTTATGACATTTAAAAAGCTAACACAGTGGGCTAACTCAAAGCTTTGTTCTCTAAAAAGAGTGTTTAGTGAGAAGCTAAGGCAACATCTTCCAAATAAACTAAAACAAACAAAACTTTCCTTCTCAGATCGTTATAATATTTAGATGGGGCCACCCTGAAACACCCTATAAAATAATTGATATTAGTTTTTGAAATACCGGAAATATGTCAAAGTGCGTAGACACAGATTAAGATTAATCTTCAAAAAATTAGAATTATTGCAGATAATATCTGAAAAACTTAAGAACTGATTTTCTTATCAAACAATATTTTTGAGATTTTCAACTTTAGTAGCTAATAACTAGCAAAGTGCATACTTTAGACTCATTTAACGATACCCCATCATTTTTACTTAGTTTAAAGTATGGATAATCGATCCAAAGATGCATACGGACGAACGGGCTTTCATTTTTGCCAATTGAATACGGAACCCTAAAAAGTTTAAATATCCAAATAAGTGAATTAAAAAATGGTTACCTTTTAGGTTTGACCCCTTCGGCTATACTAATAGGTATTTATGCGATCATAATAGTAAGAACTTTAGCAAGTATTTTTCTACTTATGTGGATACACTCATGGTTGGTGTATAATGGCAAAATTTAAATAAGTACACGCATTCATCCATGATGGCGTTATACAAGGTCCAACTGTTCTAATGCCCGTCCTTTGATAAAGCGAATGTACCGCTGTTAAGTATGAACTCTAAGCAAGAAATAAGTAGATATCATTAACTTGAAAAAATTTTTAAAAAAAATCGAGTGGCTGTCGCTCCAACATTTGCGACACTCCCTAGTAATCGGCCACCCAGCAGTCCAGCCCACTTGTTGACACTAAAACGGACCTGAAAGTGAGCCGTTCGAACAGGATGAGGATTTTCTTCGGCCCAGAAATGAGCATTATGCTGGTTAAACATGCCAACGCGGGTGAAAGTCATCTTGTCCGTCCACAAGATATTTCTTGAGGTATCTTCGGCCAGCCACTCACAGAATTCGGTGGAATGTGGTAAAATGGTATAGATGTTAATATCCATACTATCAGAGCAACTGCCGTCAACTACGGCTTGTATGCGTCTGCCGGACAAAAAGCTAGCCACCCATTGGCACAAATACTAAGGCATTCCGTAAGATGGCATCTTTGATAGAAGACCCTGGTGCTAGACACGGTCGAACGCCTCCCCCCTAACTCTCAATGGCTAGTGCAATTAGTGTGTAAGATACACTAGAAGGTCACCAGTCGAGCGGCCGTGCCGGAAGCCATATTGGACAAGGTATTTTAGAAGCTGTATGTTGATCACACGCCCCATCACCTTGGAGAGGAGTGAGGTAATAGCGATAGGTCTGTAATTCGATGTATCTGATAGCGGCCGTCCAGGGCACCGGGTGCACATTCAGTCTTCTATGAAGACGGAAATTGCCTAGTGTGGAAGTAAAAAATATAGTAACCCGAGATTGGTTCTACCTGCAGGCATTATTAGCGACACAATATGAATGTCCGTCAGCTAAACCAAAGTACTTTGATTAACTTTCTTTTGTCTGTAGAATTCTAAAGTTGGTTTTGTATTACCTTCTGAAAAACCCAAGTAAGTTGTGAATCACCCGATTGGGCCATAGTCCACACGCGGGCCCAGTGCGGATTGTGGACTTCACATACGTCATTTTTTTTTTCTTGACGTATGCAGGTTTCCTCACGATGTTTTCCTTCACCGAAAAGCCAGTGGTGTGAATAAATTAATCAGTGTACTTGAGAAATTAAGAAAAGACTCATTGGTACACGCCGACCCGGGGTTCGAACCTCCGCCACTTGAGACGTGAAGTAAAGTTTAAACCCCTCGGCAACCACCGACTGTTCACTGTATCACTAATTTATCCACTTATAATTACTTTTACCAGTTCGATGAAATAGCTGCAGTTAAATATAAAATTGAACTATTTACTTGGTTTTAAAAATTAGTATTTCTGTAACTAAGCGTTTCTACAGATAATTGGTTCTGTCACCTGATAGAGCTTAAAAAGCTCAATCGAACCATGGGATTAACTTGGTTTCTAAATTATAAATAATAAATAAATATTTTTGAATATTTTACACAGCGTCATCTGGCCCCAAAGTAAGCACAGCTTGTGTTATGGATACCAGAGAACAGATACAAATACATATATATTCCTTTTTTTCGTAAATACACAAATATCATGCATAAATACACCCAGACTCAAGACATATACAAATGTTTATCACATAAATTTTTGTCTAGTGCGGGAATCGAACCCACATCCTATGCACAGCAGTCGGCCACACTACCAACTAGTCTGCAAGGGAATCTCGAGATAATTAGTTTTACATGCATGACGGCGATTTATGTGTTGCCATGAAGTGAAACAAACTTTCGTTAAATTTTAAAATAGTTACCTAACCTTAAAATTACGATTGCGAAGTTCATAAAACTTAAATTAAATCGGTCAAAAACGAGTCGGACTCGCGAACCGTGGGCTTTGTACCACAAAAAAAGTGCCAGCGGTCACCCATCCAGTCACTGACTAAGTCCGACGTTGCTTTACTTTGAATAACGTTTACAATAAACAATTGTATAACTGTTTGTCTTAATAATCTAGACTATTTTTGCTAGATGACGCTGATACAGTAATTTAAGATGGCTCTAGCCTTTCTCACACTTGGTTTTTATTATTTGTTTTTATTCTTTCTTTTTTTTTACTATAGACCACAAAAAAAACGTTTTGCCGCACTGTAATTTGGGTATTGCCCGAAATAGCACCTCAAATATCGTGGAATTTTGGATAATGAACTCCTTTAATGACGTTTCAATACATAAATATATCGAATAATAATAAGCTGGGCGACAGGGCTTTGCTCGGGACAGTGGCTAAATTACCATTATGTTATTATGTTACTTAGTGCGTCAAAATTCGGAGAAAATGGCTTTTTTTCAGCAATAAGACCTAGGTAAATAGATGTTTCACCTCCCCGCCCTAAACCGCTATATTCATCAGAATCATCAAAGTCGCTCTGAGGATGCGATTAGAAATCGACAAATAAAATTATGAATATAAGTTTAATAAGATAAAAACTAATAACTGCCAAACAATGTTTCAGTTTAGCAGTATTTAAAAAATTTGTTACAGAAAGATACTAAAAAGTAGCCGGAAGTAGTTAGATGAGAAAGGCGGAGGACTGAATGTGGTTGCGTTCTTAGGGAAAGTCTTATGTCCAACAGGAGACTGTTAGAGGCTGATTGGAGGAAGGGAGAAAAATAAGTGCGGATTCAGAGAAACTTCCTCCCGCGAACGCTTGAGTTGTGGAATGAGCTCCCTGCCAAGGTTTTCTCTAAGGACTACAGTATGTGGTTCTTCAAGCAAGTAGTTATTGGATTTTTGAAGGGTCGGCAACACGCGAGTGATACCCCTGTTATTATAAGCGTCCATAGGCTACGGTGACTGCTTACCATCAGGCGGACCGCATGTTTGTTTGCCACCTTAGTGGTATAAAAAAAAGTAAAGAAGAAAACATAAAAATTAAAAAAAAAAGTGGTAGTACATTTTTGTGTCACATACATATAAACCTATTCGTAAACATATCAAATAAGGAAAGCTTGAAAAAAATTGCTTTACTTAGATTAGAAGGAATTGGCGTTAATAAAAAGGAGACGGTAATTTGGAAGCGAGGGCGTTGACAAATGAGCGAGTAGCAGCGGCTAATGAGCCGAGTCGTGTATCACCTGCTGACTGACTGCAGAATGATACTCCAATCTTTGGAACATTACGCTGGAACAACGATTATTTGCCTTTGGGGTGGTAAATGAACATTTATTATTTTTGTAGGTTAGTAACCCTAATGATCAAAATATCAAAGGCAAGCTTAGGTTTTATTTTTAGTATCTAGAATATAATACTTTAATACTTATAATATTTACTTAAAATTCTTAACAAAAGTTTAGTCAAAGACGTGTATATAAGGGCCTAATCAATCGGAGTTCAGAGATTGTTTTTAGGGTTACGTACCCAAAGGGTAAAAAATGGGACCCTATTGCTAAAACTCTGCTCTCCGTCCGTCTGTCACCAGGCTGTATCTCATGAACCGTGATAGTTAGACAGTTGAAATTTTCACATATGATGTATTTCTGTTGCCGCTATAACAATAAATACTAAAAAACAATAAATATTTAAGGGGGCTCCCAACAACAACCGTAATGTTTTTCTCGGTTTTGCTCTTTGCCGTTTTTATAGATAATGGTTCGGAACCCTTTGTGCGCGAGTCCGAATCGCACTTGGCCGATTTTTTTTAGCACAATTACGAAATACTGTTTCGAACAGACACAGAGAATAATTACTATGTTACCACAAATATGTGATTGTATTACCACGGCATTACAATATGGTACCACAAAACATATGATGGTATTACCACAGCATAAGAATATGTTACTACAAATATGTGATAGTATTATAACCGCATTACAATATGTTATCACAAATATGTGATTGTAGTAGCACGGAATTGCAATCTGTAACCCATAATATGTGAATGTATAACAACAGCACAACAATGTTGAAAATGGCGAGTTTAACTTTACGATTTTGTTCAAAACAACTTTTGTTGAAAACATTTATAAAGCTTTAGTATCAACTTAAATACTTTTTTATCGGATTGATATAATCGCTCGCGCTCGAGGTTTAAACATCTAAAGCTGTCTCAAGCAACTAGAGGGCTATAATATGTTTCCAATTTTTCATATTAAGTAGTCTCATAAGGAACTCTATTATTTTCTTTATCGTAGGTTTGTATGACACAAAAATTTTTATCCAATTTTAGGTACATGACAGATATTTTGCATACTGATTGATATATGTAACTACATACTGCATAGGTGTATGAAATATTGAAAAAAATATTTACCTACAAAACGAATACACAAAAAGTAGCAAATTTTAAATCCTAAGCCTGTTTAATGCTTATTCTACGTAGATAACGCTTAAAATCATTAGGACTACCGTTGAAGGCCATAAAATTTTCTGTCAAGAACATGAAGTTCGCCAGGCTACTTGGCGAGTCTCGTTAAAAAACATTTAAATATAACCTTGTTTTGTGACGTGATTCCTTATTCATTTTAATATGATTTCCATAACCAAATAATTACATCCATACCAAATAATTAAATACATTAAACAAGAAAATGTAAATTTTTGTATTTGTTATTCGCTTTAAATGCATATTAATCCTTAATACGGAAATCAACATAAATTTCGTATTTACAAATACAGAATACTGTGAAACGAATAAACAGCAAGCCCAAAATTAAACTCAAAATAATCCCATACCATAATCCTACACCTCACTCAGCACTAGACAAAATTAAACACGTAGTACGGGATTAAAATTTAAACACTAGCTATAAATAGGTTTGTTGTTTATGGAATCATGGTTTATATTTTGTTGTTAGATTTAGTAGCGTTTATCTTTTAGAATATATGCAAGAAAAAGAAGTTTCTCAAATGTTTTGTATGGTGCGTATACAAAATCTTGGCATGACCTACAAACAAACAAAATCTATAGAAGTGTGTGTGTAGGTATACAGGTATGTACAATGCAATGCTATAGTTTTTTTATTTGCGTTATTTGCTAGTTAACAAAAAACTGTATCATATATCACACCACACATAAATATCACTCATACATATATAACAGTTCTTTTATTGTTTTATTTATTTAAGGACAAACAACAAAGTATACACAAATAACATGGTTAAGGATCACTATGGTAAAGAAATGAATTACTTAGTGATTCCTTAATTGACTTCCTCGCAGCCTAGTTGTTAGTGTGGCTAGCTACTGTGCAGAGGGTGTGGGTTCAATTCCCGCACTGGACAAACATTGAGTTATGTCATAATATAAATATTTGTGTTTGTATTGAGTCAGGGAGTATTTATATATGATATGTATATAATAACAAAAAAAAAGTTATATTTATGTATTTTTATCCGTTGTCTGGTACGTATAACACAAGCTTTGGGACCAGACGGCGCTTTGTGTAATGTCAAAATATTTATTTATTTAATTACAGGCTGCCACGACAAAACAATATTATACTATACGTATAAACCATATCCTTGAATCACTCTATTGATAAAAGATCTAAGCCTAAGTACATAGATTCAGAGGGCGGGAAGCGACTTTGTTTTATACCATGTATGGATGTGTTATATATTGTTAGAAAGTTAATTAAACTTTGCATCTGATGCAATATTTTATCAAGATCTCACTCACGTGTATAAATGAATATATATTTTTTATTAACCGAGGTGTAGGTACATATTTTTTTCTGCTATATATAATTAATTCACAAAATTTCTTATTTCTTGAGTTCTTATTGGTTAATAATATACAAAGCAAGAGCTGTGGTTGGCTGACAACGAATCGTGTCGTCGTAGCGAAAATGTCAAAGACAGCCAACTCGGCAGTGGACTTATTATTACCAACGCTAGATAATTGTAAATATTGCAATTCTTTCAACATTGCCAATTTATTCAACACCTTTACAAAATTATACTGATTATTTAATTTTCGCACGAGTGAACAGATTTATAGGGTATAAGTACATACAAACCTACCCTTTTTGTAAAGTGCCATCATTTTTGGCAACCCGGAAATTGCTTTCAAGTTGCAAGTACAACACGAAGCTTTAAGCTTAAAAGGTAATTTGTTAAAACGTACCGAGTAAAGGGGAGGCATCAAAGCCTGAAGTTTTATGAGAAATGTTTCATAAAGCTGTAGAATTTAACATAACAAATTTCAGTTTTCATATCGCAAGAGAAATTTTTATGGTATAAGTATTTTTATGGACGTATGATACATACATTAATTACTTTAGTACCCAACTTTGGAGTGAGTAGGACCAAAATCTCAGTTGTTAGTCCATTGAGAGGCGGTAAACTAGACACCTAAATAATATGCGTTCTGCCCCTTCCTGCCTTACCCTGGCCATAGACTATATAATAATACTATACTTATACCCTGACTGAGTCCACGAACCATTATATTTACTACGAGGGATTTGTTGTAATTAGGCCAAAAGTTGACAACGACACGTTTGCAATTTTTAGGGTTCCGTACCCAAAGGGTACCAACAGAGCCCCATTACTAAGTCTACGCAGTCTGTCTGTCTGACCATTAAAGGGCTTTATGTTATAGACCAAAGTAAGTTATAAGCCTGACATTTTCAGAAAATATGTAATATTATAATGGCGAATTGAAAAAAAAAGTAAAAATTTAAAGGAATACATACAAGAACCATAGAGCAAAGCCCTGTCGCCCAGCTGATTATTATTCGATATATTTATGTATTGAAACGTCATTAAAGGAGTTCATTATCCAAAATTCCACGATATATGAGGTGCTATTTCGGGCAATACCCAAATTACAGTGCGGCAATCCAGAAACCCCCATCTACTCTAACTACTCAAACTAAAATGAAAAACGCCGTTTCAAAGTCACCCCACATTTCTATTTCAAGTCCCTAAGTGTCTGCATCACACAGCACCCCTCGCATATTCACATGCGTTAATGTCTGCTCACCCTGTATTGTGGCATTTTTCATCTGACACCACTCTCATATTACGGTGGATGCTCTCATCGGGATATGACAGCCGGAGAGATTTCGTCCTTAGATGTGCCTTCTTACATCTGTGACTTAAAACAATGGCGCTATATGAATAGCCTAGGCAAGAATAGGCAATAGCAACCACAACGGACTATATTCTTAACACAGAAATATTCGCAGTAGTACAAAAAGGGTTGTAAGGGTTCCGTACCCAAAGGGTAAATAACGATACCCTATTACTAAGATTCCGCTGTCCGTCCGTCCGCCCGTCTGTCTGTCACCAAGCTGTATTTCATGAACCGTGATAGTAAGATAGTTGTAATTTGCACAGAAGATGTATTTCTGTTGCCGCTATAACAACAAATACTAAATAATAAATATTTAAGGGTTCTCTTATACAACAATCGTGATTTTTTTGCTCATTTTTGCTCGATATTAATAACAGCAATAGGGAGACGCTTATAGTACAGTTATATATATAGTTATAGTTATATTTATATATCCACTTTAAAAATGAATAATAAAATTAAAATAAAACAAATATTAAAGGGGGGCTCCCATACAACAAACCTGATTTTTTGGGGGTTTTATAGATAATGGTACGGAACCCTTCGTGCACTCCCGACTCGCACTTGACCAATTTTTTTTTTAAACCTACAACTAATTCCTGCCACAAAATAAGTGGTTCTGCGTGACAGGTGTTAAGCCCATCGCTTCAACACTGCTTCTACAGTATATCTGAACTAAAGTGGCTTTATATAAGCCCAATTAATGGTAAATCATTTACTTTAAGAAGTGGTGTATTAAAAAAGGGACACAATAATATGCTGCCGGTTACTTACAGAATAGTGAGTTGAGGTTAATAATAGAACAGCTAAAACGAATATCTATCCATCTACAGCATTCAAATACTCAGATTCCATACGTCAAACCTAACAAATGATCCCTCTTTCACTCTAACGCAATCGCAACTAACGTAATTCTCATCTCTATTGATACCCGTTTACCGTCGATGTATTTCGTCGTGACACCTGCTTACTATCAGATATGCCTTTGATGTCTTCAGACGTTGATCGATGTTGCTTTCGAAAGCCAGTTGTGAATCGACTCTTAAAGTAACATGGATTTTTCTTTCTTTGATATTAAGCAATTCGTTATTTATATAGAATACACTTTATTTTGTTATGTAAAACTTCATAGAGTTAAGAAATACAAGATATATATGGTATATTAATCCTTTTTATTTCTAATAAAGAATTATACTTTGATGACTTAATGGTACTCGTAGAGCACTAAGTCGGAATCTTAGGGTTCAAGCCCTGGCTCGGAGTTAATCTTTTGATTGCATCTTTGCTATGAAAATACTTAAATTTATATTGATGAATTGATATTTATATTATACCTACGTATGATAAAATATTAAGAATACGATTTAGATCTTCAGACATTTTCCCAGCGGGTGAAACTCGCAGAGAACCCTATTTCCGTGGGTACTATAGAAGATATAGGTTGGTAAGTATACTTAGTCCTTCTCTGTTCCAACTATCCTGCCAATAACGTCAAAGTCAATCCTATTCTGCGCTACAAGACGTAAGAAATAGCACAACATAATAATATAAGTAGTAAATCTTCCTATGATTTCCAGGGTCGCCGTCGTTGGGTAGGTATATGCGAGGTACGGCTTATAAACGATAGGGTTGTCACTAAGCTTGTGGGTAAAAAAAATAGCTGTATAATTTTGTCGTACATGTTATGTTATTAAAAACTCGATTTGCTTGACGACATACCACTAAACCTCATTCGAGACATTTGGTTTCAGCATGGCAGGTGCCCTGCACACTACAGAAGAAGTGTCAGAGAGTGGCTGGACACTAATTGAAGAAATTGGACAGAAATGATAGAAACTACATCCTTTTAAGTTCTGTTCAAGTACATGAGTTTAACCACTGTATATTATTACATTATGGAAATAGCCTACGTTACTAGGGTATAGTGTAGAGTTTCTTAGATTGGTTTAATAGTTGCTGTGATTTAAAGTAATACATACAAACAAAAAAAAATATTTTTGTATTAGTATAGTATAGATATCGATGGCAGAAAGGCTAATTTACGTAACCAAAAAGTTTAGGAATTTTTACTCAGAAAAAAAAATCGCGTCGATCTATCAAGGTTAACCCTCTACAACGAAAAATAAAAATTATACGCCCACTAAAAAAAAGCTATATTTTTCAGTTTTTCCAATCCATTTGATGTTAATATTACGAAATCCGACGCAAAGAACAATTAAACTTCCTTGTTTTTATACCATACCTTGTCGGCATTAATTCGTTGGTAACGTCAAAATTTTTCGGCTTATATATTAAATTCTGCACAGTTACGTTAAATAGCTTTTCCGAATTTTGCAAAATAAACAAAATAAGTTATTTTAATATCCTAATAATTTTGCTTAGTTACCCCAATACTAGCAGAACTCATGCCAATATATTTAAAAACGTTGTTTTGTACGATCTTAAATTTAAATGTCGGATAATGCCAAAATGTGGTAAATTTTAATTTTAATTTTTTATTTGGGTCCTAGTAGGCAAAATGAAATCAATTTTTTTTTTTATATCACTAAGGTGGCAAACAAGCGGTAGCGGTTACCGTTTTTTTTTTTCTGAGCTGACTATGCAGTTGGCTGTTGCAGCCATTACTGCTTCACCGGACTTTTGGGTCGAGACTCTGAAGGAGCCTTAGCCCATATAGCGCCCAACGCTCAAGGGCTCCCCGCGGGGGAAGCCTCGGCTTGGGTTGTCGCTCTCGGGGGCGTCCCTTCGACCGGCGTGAGTCTCGAACCCGAAGGTGAGTCACCGCCAGGAGGGGAGTTCCCCGTTACGCGGGTGCGGTTGCGATTGAGTGGGGGCGAGAAGCGCCCCGGCACTCTTTGATACCTAGTGTATCCTTGTGGGCGCCGACGAACCCGGGGACGTCGGCGTCGTGTTTGGAGGGAGGCCCTATTCGGGGAGGTCGTAGAGACTAATCTCGCTATCCGGACAGCGAGATCGTCATCTGGGGACGTTAGTACGTGCCGAGGCCGCCTAACAATAGTTTTACGACCGTGACCGGGTTGATCGGGGGGAAAGGGGTTACCGTAGCCTATAGACGCTTGCAATACTCGCGCGTTGCCAACCGTTCAAAAATTTAATAACTTATTTCTTGAAGAACCCCATACGGTGGTAGCAGTACTTGATATGGGGCCGGACTTGCGACTTGTAAAGTAGCCCGACGTGAAGTACTG
Organism: Apoda limacodes; assembly: GCA_946406115.1. Lineage (NCBI taxonomy): Eukaryota > Metazoa > Arthropoda > Insecta > Lepidoptera > Limacodidae > Apoda > Apoda limacodes. The sequence continues at coordinate 10,529,813 of OX291558.1, forward strand.
CTTGAGTACACCAAGTATTTTGGTGACACCTGGTCTTGCAAATAATCGCGGAACTGAACATCGCTGGAGATGTCAACACCAAGAATCCTAATGCTTTTGGCAATGGAGAGGGGTAGGGGGATAGGAGTATTCTGGAATTGCGGGACCACAGTGGATGGGTTATTCTTAGCGGTGAACGAGCAGACTTGTGTCTTTGTAGGGTTGAATCGGACCAAGTTTCTCCTCGCTTTACCTCCACAACGGAAGGAGGGTTGTTTGCACAGCCCGTGTAATAAGCGTTTCTAGTACACTGTCATCTGCATAGCAGTATATGTAGTTGATGTCCACAATGTCATTGTTATGCAGTAGAAACAGCGTGGGAGACAGCACAGAGCCTTGCGCGACACTAGCATTAATGTCCAGGCTATCAGAGCAACTACCATCAACTACGGCTCGTATGTGTCTGCCATAATATGTGACAACATTATGGTAATCGGTCTCGTCGCGGACTTTCCATCACGATTACTCTGTCTAGACGCCTTCAATGGCGGACTGTATATATGGGCTGTGTAATACATTTGTAGGCTAATTGAAGATTATGCACCTTCCAATTACTTTCCAGAAAGAATCTTATATCGTAAACTAAAGGGAAGTTTTAACGATATACCTGTAGGGAAACATCTTGTGTAAGGGTCTACGAAGCAATACAGACACTAGAAGTGCTTAAAAAAGAAGGTAAACTAAATAAATAAGTACCTATATGGAAATGTGTATAAAGCTGAGATAATACTCCTCGACTTTATAAAAGCTTATACTAAGTAAGTCTGAGTATACCCATAGAATCAAAAGTGCCCTCTGTATGGAATTCGGAATCAAGAGGTCCCCTAAGGCTGAAATCAATCAATGAAATCAGCGATGTTAATCTCAAATACAGTTTAATATATATCTTAAAATAAATACAGCAAGTTTTTAGTTAAAAATGTGTAAATGTATGTTATTTTTTCCTGTCTTAAACTTACAATAGGACAGTGGAATTGATTTTAAAATCAATTAAACACTTTTCCTATAAGATGGTGAATAATGTACAAGCATGGAGTTTGAAGGTATTCGTACACGTAGCTACTGACTTGCAATAATTATCTAAGCTAATTACGTTTTATTATATTTTATAATATATAACACTTTTAAGAGGAAATGTAAATATAAACTTAAATAAAGACGGAATTATATTTAAGAATATGTAAGCATCTATTGACAAAAAAGATCGATTGACCGAGACTGAGACCGAGAACCGAGAGAGAAAACTCCAGTCGTGTGTCAGAGCTGACACACACACTTTTTTATATATAAATTTCGAGAGAAAAATTAAACTAAAAGCTCTAAAAATATGTTTGAAACAATTACTTTTTTGCGATGTAGTGGCAAGAACGTTAGTCATATTTCCCGTTTGTATTATAAATATCGGTACGTACCTACTTATCCGTGGACAAGAAAACAGCCAGCCTAAAATTTGCAGTTTTTTTTTTTTAATTCATTCGCAAAATACGCCTTTTTCATATACTATTTCATAGGTACGCAAAGGGTGGATAGCGCCAGGCACCCGCGAGCGTGACGATACACGTATATTATCTCTGAAAACACCCTAGTTGTTATATTTAACACTTTTTTAGGGTTCCGTATCCAGAGGGTGCCAACGGAGTCCTATTACTGACTGTCTGTACATGTATTATAATGCGGGATTATCTAACAAATAAAAAAAAGTTAAAATTTAATGGGGGTTCCCATACAACAAACACATTTTCGTTGTTTTTACCTTAATGTAAAAACAGAAAGACATACAAACTTCAAACTTGCAGTGAAAAATAGTGTGAATTCTAAAGTATAACAGCAAATAATAAAAACTGACCAAGTGTGAGAAGGGCCCAAGCCATTACTTTTTTAAATGACCTGATCATTTAGAGACACAGTAACACATTTGTTTGTTGAAAACGATATTCCAAGTTCCAACGATATGCGGTTTAATTACAACAAATTGTCACTTCCAGTTAAATTTTATATCTTTCAAGAGAATTTTATTAGCAGAGCCTGATATATGGTGTTGCCAATCGTAAATCTGTTTCGGTGAAATAAATAATTTAAAACTAATAAAGGAGCCCCCCGTTTGGTTCCGGTTCAGGTGTTTAGCAGTTTAGATTTATTCGTTTAGTTAAACATGTTTAATGAAATTGGCAATTCACCACGAATATTTTCTCCGCTGTTAAATGTTAAAAGTTTTTAGAATAAGTACTGTAGTATTTTGATCTGTAATATAATATAGGTGCTAGGCAATACCAATGGCTTTAATGAGATTTTCGCACACAGCATCCTATCTGTTTGGACATCCATTATGTGTAAATTGGCTTTGATAAGTTTTTACTTTAGTTTATGATGCCTGCAGCACCAACTGCGCTATATTATAAATATCTATAGGATTCCTACAGCCTTGATTATAGTAAGGAAGTCTGCTATTTTAGCTGTAGTTAGCCATTGTTCTAGAACTTTTGATTTTATTGACTTTTGCCCTATGTATTTTTCCGACAACCGACAAACCACTTTGTCCAACTGGTTAGACGTTTAGTAAAGTTTTTTCTTAAGAGACAACCTGCCTGGTTTGTTGGTTGGTAATTTAAATTTTTTCCGAACTTATTTTTATTTTATGCATAATACGGTGGATGTCAGATATCTTTGATGAAGTTACAACAAGGAATTCAAACACCATAGGTACTTAGTAACATCAAATGAAATTATGTTCAAACCTTCTATCACTGCTTCTTTAAAGTGATTAAAGTAATTTTAAAATTCGCAATCTTCTTTTTGTTCGTGATTCATATAACCGTGTCTGTCTAGCTAACTTCATCATAAAGTACAATGCAGTAAATAAACAGTGAGACAATTAACTGATTTGTGATACGTTTTTACGTTGTATGTAACAATAAATTTTAAGCTGGTAACGCTCAATTACAACAATAGTAACGAGGTATTAGTTTTTGCTGACGATGCATTAGGGAATGAATAGCTTTCTAAACAACTGTGCTGTGAAATTCTATTTCTATAGAAACGCTTTCTTCTTTAGGGGCAATCGTAGCCAAAATTAGGTAAATAAGGATTTTTGTAGATTTTTTATTATTTTTAAATTTTATTTATTGTAGTGGTTGGCTACTAAGATTAGTATATTATAAGTACCTAAAAATAAAGTAACGTTTTTGTTCAAACTTTGAAAGCGTACTTATAATTTTCTAATTTGGTATATAACATCATTAATTTGATAGACTAAGATAGCAAAAAAAAATTTAATACACTAATTTGTCGCATAGCTTAAAAATTATTTTTGAAATAATAACCTTATAATTTATAGTCAGTTTTAAATGTATTATTTGGATTTTATAATTTTTTTTTAGTATAAAATAATTTGTTGTTAATAATTTTGCGCATTATAAAAAATTTGTAGCGAAAATTCTGAACAATGTGACTATCAAACAGTAAAATCATTGTCGTTATGAAGGACTGCAACTGGCAAGTTTTATAGCTTTTTGACTACCTTGCTTTTAACTATCACTTATAAAATCATATAATTGTTTATTAAAAAAAAGGTTAAACTATCAAAATAATAGCATGATCTGTAGAAAGAATACAATCAAAGTGTCACTTATAAGAAGCCTAAGCAATTCAAAAAACATCCGTAGGGTGCATCCGCCATGAAACAATTGGCAACACACGAGTACATACGCCGACATTACTATAATTGAACAAAGTCGGTGAAACGACTTCGCAATAGATGCAACAGAGTGTAACACGACTCGGACTAACCCATTGTTTCTCCTAACAAATTGTCATATAAACCAACCCCCTCTCGTGGCCATCTTTTTTTATAAGTAAGCGGTTTCAGCTCTAACCACACCAATGTGTTCTGTTTCTTGGACCATGGAAGAAATTTCGTAAAGTGTCGTTAAAGTAAATTCGTGATCGATAGTTAAAAAGTAGTGATTATAAAATATGCTGCCCAAAAGTTTGTCAATATTACTTTTAATACGACATTTTTGTGTATATTTTTTATGTCATAAAACAGTGTTATGTAGTGCTATCACTAATTCTTTTAACGCTGAAATTAGGAATTATTCAGTAAAGGATGAAAATGTTAGTATCGCCACTAAAGGTGTATTTATTACTTTAGTATTTTTTGATTGCTTTGATTCATTACATTTTGCAAAAAAGTTAAGTAATGAAAACACAAGAAGATGTAAGTCACAAATCTATATTTATATGTCGCAGCCATCTGGTTACCTTAGCCAGTTAATTGGATGCCTAGTCAGATAGTCAAGAATGGTAAAGAAAGGAACAGAAATCGTACTGTATAAGTCATGTATGTTGGGTTAGGTTCCGGGTTCTCTTTTGTTAACGTAGATGCGGAGCAAAGCGAGCTGAGCATTCCTGTCAAGTTTCATATAAGTAATAAGCTGTTCAGTTATATAATAATTTCTTTTCTGTAACTAACGATCTGTCTAGGCGCTCAATTAACTGGCTAATTTAACCAGATGGCTGCGACATATAAGATGTTTTGGATTTACATTCATTTCGAACCCACTGGACGAGTGTTATCGCCTTGCCTTACGACACAGTTTACCTTTTAGTCATATTTGACATCGTATAATACAATTTACGATAAATATTTAAATAATAATTCTAATACCTAAGTAGACAAAGAAAAAAAGATGGTTCATTAAAATTGGTATTGAATTTTCAAAACTGTCTAGGCAAACCATTACCAGACACTAAGGCCGATTTTTTTTTTAAAAAAAAAAAGTTCACAAAGATTTTACGGGCTGTATCGCAAGCTCCAAAGAGTAGTCGAATCACCTGCTAGTTTTTATGTTAAATAGTTGCCGGAGGTGTGGTATACAGAGCTCCTAACGGCTTTTCTTGTGTTGATCGATAATTAGGGCCTGATTTACATAATTTTGTTGTAAAGGAAACTGTAGGATCGATGAAGAGTCTTGTATCTGGGCAGCGGTTAATCATTACACATTACAATGTCGACACAACGATTGCCGTACTCACATGGGATCTCTTTATACACTTTGTATGAGTTTATTGAACGAAATAGTTTTTACAAAGGCCTTCGACGCGTTTGCAGTACCCGAGGACATGGGGGAGGTTTTCAAGCTCTGCACATCCTAAATGGCGGAAAGATGGTCCTAAGGTGCTGCGTCCGGAGTGGCTCTTGTTGGGAGCGATGAGCAGTTAATTTTTATTGCATTTTTAAATTCGCTTTCAGATAGCCCCTCTTTTATTTGTGATCCAACTAAAAGTTTTTCTACATTGTTAATAGGCAAAGAAATACCTCTCTATGAGAAAGTGCACCATTTGCCAAACTCATTTTCTCTCAGTCTTGCACGCATTTCGCCTTAGTATTAACAGAAACGTTTAACATTATTTGGCATGAGTGCATTATTTCATCATAGTTGAGCAAGTGATGTAGGTGGTCATCATTGAAAGCGGAGAGTACTTGACCAATCAAATTTTTTTGTAGATACCCCAATGGTAGTTAAGAATTGCAAGGCCACTATATTTTCTTGGAGTATATATCATTGCAGTGACATAGTGTTGTGCGGAATCTCAAATATATTTTTAACATTCGCTCAGATTAATTTGTCGAAAATCAGCACTTTAGGATGATACAGAAGCAGATTGTAGGGTTTAGACTAATATTGGCCAGATATATATATGTGTTAAGAATATTTAGTTTCTGGTTCGCTTAAAGAAATAAATTATTTAGGTCTTTTATCAAGCTGTTAATATTTTTTTTTACCACTAACTTGCAATACCAGCGTTGTGTATCTCTTGCGCGTTGCCAACCCTTCAAAAATTTTATAACTTCTCTCTTGAAGAACCTCATACTGTAAATAGTCCTTAGACTTTTTTTACATTTCCAAATACTATACTTTCGCTGGTAGTGGGCACCCCCTCTAACAAAAATTAGTACTTTAAAACTAAATGTTTCGCAAACGGAGCCCTAAATCATGTTTGCATACCGCCAATGTTTTTGAAATTCCTATCCAACGATACCCCACACGATGGGGTAGGGGGTAGATGAGAAAATTACGTCCCCACTTCACGTGTACCTCCCTTAAAAAAAATTTTTGTTCAAAGATTTTTCTCTACCACTTTGTCGGTTTAATTAATGTGTATATCCCTGCCAAATTGCTGCTTTCTCGTATTGTTAGTTTTTGAACTAAGCCGCCTACAGACGGACGGATGGACGGACATGGCGGAACTATAAGGGTTCCTTGTTGACTACGGAACCCTAAAAAGGAGCTTATTCCACAACCCAAGCGTTCGCGGGAGGAAGTTTCTCTGAAACCGCATTGTACGCGACCATTTCGGTTCTGAAGTGTGAGAATGAATTCCCTGCCGATGGCGAACGGTGCGATGGTAGGAAGAAGCCGTGGGCATCATTTCGGACAATTCCCCAAAACACATCCCATTGTACAAGCGATAGAACACACATAGGAAATCAAATTTTTTATTGAAAATGAGTTTGTCGTTAAAGTTAATGCCTAAATATCTTTTTTATTATACCATTTTTATTATACCTCTTTTTTCTTTATTGCAGATGGCCTGGATTATTGACCTATCATGAAGTGTTAATTTTTTAGGCATGATCTTACCTTCTTTTATATGTATTTTTACAACTTCCATATTCTATTTTTGGTTCTGGTAAGATCTAAGTTTGGGACCAGACGGCGCTGTGTGTAATGTCCAAAAATGTTTATTATTATTATTATTATTATATATTAATCAGTAAACAAGAACAATCTTGACAAGTAAACTCTTTACGATTTAAGTGGTTTTTGACTTTTACAGAATTCAACTAACATAAATACGCTACAAAAAGAGGAATCCCAAAAGTACACCGGCTTTTTGCCAGCTCGAAATCCAGTCATATTCAAGGTAAGTATTCTTTGATTCTTCGGTCGGCGTAAATCAGTAACAAACAAATAAACAAACTTCCAAACTTTTACATTTATAATATTATACAGGGTGGGAACGCTAAGTTATCTCACTCGATTATTTCTAGACCATACACGACGTCGAAGAACTGATTATATTGATCCTGAAAGTGTTTCACGAGCTCTATCCAATGTTATCAATAATTAAATGGATCTATCCAAAAATTTGATGGTTTCAGCTTCCATACATTTAGTATGGCGACATGGCACTCTTCGTATCATACCCAATTTATTTTGATAATACAGTTTTAACCCGTTTTTTTTAAAGTACTAAATCCAAAACGCAAAACTTTTTTGTAAAAAAAAAAATAGTAAGTAGTTTTCTGTTAATTTTTTTTTAATTAAATCGAGGCGAAAGAATTATATTCATTCAGCCAATTTGGTTTATTTAGATACTCTTTTATCATAGTGAAGTAGGGTGTAACACGTGGAGTGGAGACACGTGTGTCTATTATAACAATTATAATTATAATTATATAATATTGATTTTATACTCTCGTACTTTAATTTCGAAATTATAAAATCCTAACTAGTAACTTAGTGGTATAAAAAAAGTAATAATAAAGAATACGAACCACAGGTGTGGCATGCTTCCGCTCGATGGCGTTGTTTTTAAAAGAAATCGCACATTTTGAGCGTAATTTACTTGGGCAGAAATTCATTATGATAGAATTACTTACTAACATAGGTTTAATAATCAGGTTGCATAATTTACAAAAAATAAAAAAAGTCCTGTGACAATAGTAGTGAGTGTAGCCAAGGGTTATTGTAACGCCCCCTGATATAGCCAATGAAGCCACCAAAACATTGTTGCTACAAAAGTAGAAAAAAGGGTACGAAAAAGGTTACCAAGATTTTATTGAGTAAAAATACCCAAAAATACAAGTTCATTATCTTAAAATGTGTTAATAGCATAAATTCAAATTCAATTTAAATTATTCAGTTTAGGCTACAATAATTGAGCACTTATGAATGTCACTACGCCATCGGTTCGTAAGTCTACAGGGCGGGAGACCTTGTACTGAGAAGAACCGGCAAGAAACTCAGCAAGGGCATTTCTTTTCTCCCTTTCTCTTACAGCGTCCAATTAAAATATTGGAAAATGCCCTCCCTATCATAAAAGGACACTTTCCATTACAAACATAAAAAAAAACATGAAATATAAAGCACAAGCACAACATAAAAAAGTATCTAATATAAACAAAAGACAGTTTATGTACTTTCAAGATTTAGCAACTAAGTTCAAATCTTCAACATTGTGGTCCATTTACTCTATACTTAGGTTTACACTCAGTAGACACCTAAAGAAATAAGCACATTCTTAAATGAAGCGCCTGATAAACTATATCTTTGTTCAAAAGTGAGTCGTTTAGGTATTCTTATAATCCTATTAAATTTTAACTATCCTATATTGTTAAAAAAGGAATATTTTGTAAAGACCTACCAACTATTTCAATATATATAATCACGTTTTCGAAAATGGTTTATAGATTTTCTTAAAATTCACATCTTCGCACAAAGCAACAAACTTGAGATGTCGCTGTATAGATATCATTGGTAATTTCCCATTACTCTCCAACGTCTCGATAGCCTAGGGGTTAGTACACATGACTGCTCAACTGAGAGGCCTACGATCACTCCTTGCATCTCTAACCAAATACATAGTTTTATAATATATTTTTTTCACGTTTATAACTTAATTGGTATACGTAGTTTTTTTTTTTTAAGTTTATCGCTTAATCGGTACAACAGTCATGTAATTTTTTCAGATTGCATAATTTTATGAAATAATGGGAGCTAGGCTTCGTTGATCGCTTACTATCAGGCGGACCGTGAGCTTGTTCGCCACCTTAGTGGTATTAAAAAAAAATTAACGTTTCCACCCTGTATATAGTACGATCAAAATTAAAAAGCTGAGTCTTTGAAAATAATCCTCTTGCCACCCAGAGACTTGCCCTCAGATGTACCTACCTAATCTTCTAGAAGTTACAGGAACCCGACCAATATTCCATGCTGTCTTAATGTTACTAACCAATTCAGAAGACCTACAAAATTTTATATTATTACATCAAAAATACAAATATTTAAAATTTATTGACATCAAAATATTTTTAGATCGTGGCTGTAAGTCTCAGTCCTTCAAGGATAAATTAAAATAAAAAAAAAATACTTTCGTCCCTAGGTTCTATTGATACACTTTAGTCGGCACACGATGTGAAAAAAAATTAGCATGCCAGGTTTATAACAGAACATAGTGACACAAACCAATTGTACCACCAATCTAAAATTTCGTTTAATACATACATCATACATACTTTGAAACTTTGTTTTATTAAATAAAGATATTTGAATTTCCACCACCTACGTTACAACATAATGTTACTAAAAGCAATTCGAGATAATGTAATTAAGCGAACGGTTGGTATTAGGTAAATTTTAAATGCAAACGCCACAGAAGCCATTGGTGGGAATATCACTCGCCTGGCCCACATTCCTGATAAACTTGTTGAAGCGGAAATGTGAGTCAACGGCTTTACGATAAATATAGGGAAATACTGGTACATACGAGTTTATTATATATAATATACATAACCTATAGTTTTTTTGCGATATAATAATATTAATATTTACTAGGTCAGCTATCAAACAATAAACTTAGAATATCACATATATTATATGTATAATAACTAATAGATGAATGTGCAGTACTCACATAAATTCAATTGAGTTTAGGGGGCAAAGAAAATTATATGTTAATCTGTATTTTATATGAATAAATAAATAAATAAAAATAAATGATATGATCATATAAGTGAATTAGTTTGTCTGTTCATGCTGTTATTATAAAGTGTTATTACTTTGTGTATTTGAACTAAGTTTTTGTATGGACATAGCATAACTCCTTAGGTAGCTAACAGCAGCTAACTACCGGCGCCACTTGATATTTTTTAATTCTGCTTATATAAAGCATATTTCGTAAATGTGCTTCATAGACATTGTCACTGTAATAAAAATGATATTGTGAACTTACTGACATATTTAAGACAGACAACGAAACTTTATTAAAATAGGTCATGACTATTTTATCAATTTCTATTTTGCCGCTGCTAGCCGCTGTTTACCCCTTAAGTATACTGTGATGTACACAGTTCAAGGCTTATGAACCAACATAGGTGTAAATAGGTATGCTATGCTACATATAAAATGAAAATCTCTCACATTTCCTATTGAAAGTGGGAACGCCACATAACCGAGATTCATTTCCCGTGACGACCTTAAACATTATTACGGTTAGTCAGACATCAGATACGATTCTCGGAACGATGAATAATATAATCTCACATAATACACAGTACTTCGAATATAAAAAAAAAAGAAAAACAGGCCATGATTTCTCAGTATCACACTCGCCACTTTTACCCTGTAGGCGATCGATCGATAGTCGATTTCATTTAATCGTTGACTGACAGACGTTGAAATGTTGATTATTTTTGTGTTTTAATAAACAGGTTGGAGACGATAAGTGATTTTAATTGATTATTTTCAAACATACATGATATAGAAATACTGATTGTTGATCCTAAAAGTGATGGACGACCTCTATCCAATAATGGTTTTTAAAATAAACTGAAGCTTTTCAAAAAATTATGTTATTAGCTACTAAACATTAAGTATGGTAACATTAAGTGAGATATTTTATCACTTAGGTACATACTTAAAGATATTAAGATTAAGATACGAAGCACTGATTAATATCTGTATCAATAATTGAGACATTTAGTAGATACAAGTGTCTCCAATCCAAGTGTTATATTTCGCTGTTATAAAAGAGTATTTCGTTTTTTACAAAGAAGTTTTGCGTTTAATGATGGCGTATTCTAATGTTGAAAAAAGAGACATGTTAAAACTGTATTATCCACAACAACAAAGGTGAAAACATCAAAGTTTCATATGAACCCAGATTTTTTTAAACCATTATTAATACCATTGGATAGAACTCGAAAAGCACTTTCAGGATCAATTATAATCAATATTTCGATATCGTGAATGTTTTACAAATAATCGAGTCACAGCGTTTCCACCTTGTATCTCTAATGTATACTCATTCAAGAAGCAATAAAGTTTCTTTTAAATTTTTGATGTAAGTATATGAACTTAAGAAACTGGTTACATATTATCGATAACTGATTATTATGTATCCTATTTTAGGCTGTTAAAATTTATCTAATAAAAAACCGTAACAATTATTTACGAGTTAAATATTTAGAATTCACCAACGTAGTAAAGGCATCCAATAATTGAGAAAACCCGATTTTTATCCGACTTCAAAAGTAGTGATACTAGTGTGTTATGTAGCACTATGTTTAAGCATTTAGCAGTTATTTATCCGTGTACTTAAAAATTAAAAAATGGTGAAATAGCAGTGTTAATTAAGGGATGTACCCAACCTATAAAGGGTTCTTTAACGCCAAAGTATGTCGAACTTCTCTATCGTAAGTCATAAAAGCTTTAAACTTAGTGGTTTTAATAACCAATAGTGTAAGCTTTTTAGCAAAACAAAAAAATTGCAACTTCAAGTCGAAATTGTGCTTTATGTGGTGGTATGGAAACCTCGGTGCGCGAATCAGCATCTTACTAAATCGGTTTTTATTAAGTTCTTTAAGGGAAGTTATTATAATAGGTCTTAAAAAATCCAAGTTGCTAAATTAGCGTTTTCTTACGTTTTGTGACCTACCACTCAATTACCATCTTTTTATCATACACACACACGTGTATGTGTATTTATGTAGGCTTTTTTACTCCTCGATATCTCAAGAACCTATGAAGCAATTTGTCTCGTGGCCATATCAATAAATACGCCACGTCATGACTTAGATCTGAAAAGAGTGTGAGCAAAATCGGTCAAGCGGTTTGTTTTTTATCGCTAAAAATCGTTGCTCGTGCCGTACTTACTACCGAACTAAATTTTTTTTAGTTTATTTTAGTAAAAAGCATACCAACCTAAAGGATTTTTTGTGCAGATCACGGCATTTTAATTGTTTATTAAAAAGTTTTCCTAGATATCATTTTTGTACTAAGTAAAAGCACGGTGAATTTAGGAGAGTAATGTAGAATAAAAATTTTAATAAAAAATAATTTATTCTTCAGAAGTCGCCACAATTTAAAGCCATAGAAACTTGTAATTTTTTTTGTCGAACTACTATTCAAAATCGACGGTCTAATAAACACATCACAGAATTTGTTCATTGATATAATATAAAAATGTTTTAATGAGGCTTTTTGATATTTCTTTATAGTAAATCTCTTCTTTACAGTTTCTTAGAATTAAAAAAGTAAGAAATATTTTAAATTCTAGGAAATCTAAATACAAAAATTTAACTCAGACATGTTATTTTGGAGACGAAATAGACAGACTATTAACCATTACAGTTTTTATAATTTTATAGATAATCTCTTCTTTACAGTTTCTTAGAAGTAAAAACGTAAGAAATATTTGTTTAATTCTAGAAAATCTAAATACATTTGTTTATCTCAGCCATTTTATTTTGGAGTCGAAATGGACAGACTGTTAACCATTACAGTTTTTATAATAGTAAAGAAAAGATACACGTATCTTATTCAAATAAAAATCGGAAGAGACGCATTAAGGGCCGTGTGAAGAAAGGGCAGTGGCCGGTCAGACGATCGTATCGAACCAACGCAACGCAACGAACCGTGGACGTTGAGCAACAGCCTAATTGAATTTAATAATTTTTTTTACTGCTCAACAAATCTGTAGACTCGATTCGTTTCCTTAAATAATAAATTTAAGTTCTTTCCATACTTTTTTGATAACACTAAAAATAGATGTAGGTACCTAACTTTTTCGGGTTCCGTAGCCAAGTGGCAAAAACGGAACCCTTATAGATTTGTTATGACTGTCTGTCTGTCCGTCCGTATGTCACAGCCACTTTTTTCCGAAACTATAAGAACTATACTGTTGAAACTTGGTAAGTAGATGTATTCTGTGAACCGCATTAAGATTTTTACACAAATATAGAAAAAAAAACAATAAATTTTTGGGGTTCCCCATACTTAGAACTGAAACTCAAAAATTTTTTTTCATTAAACACATACGTGTGGGGTATCTATTAGGTCTTCAAAAATGATATTGAGGTTTCTAGTATAATTTTTTTGTAAACAAAGTGGTAAAATGTGTCCCCCCCCCCTGTAACTTCTAAAATAAGAGAATGATAAAACTAAAAAAAATATATGATGTACATTACCATACAAACGTCTACCGAAAATTGGTTTGAACAAGATCTAGTAAGTAGTTTTTTTTAATACGTCATAAATCGTAAACCGCAATTTACCTTTAATTCAAGCAACTCAAATATAAAAATAAAAGAAAAACATATTTTTTTGTTTATATTTGTTAAGTACGTAAATGGTGGTAGGTACGGAACCCTCGGAGCGTGAGTCCAACTCGCACTTGGCCGGTTTTTTTAGTTTTCTTATTAAATAAACAATAGATTCATTTCCTTAATAACTTGAAACGAAAGTTTAGGACGAAATTTAAAATTTATTTTTACAATTCTTAAAGATGGAAACTATTAAGTGACCCGTTAGTTCTTTGTCAGATTTCCTGATATGGGCTTTTACTTCGCCTTCTTCACCTACATTTGTGGAGATAGATGCCGCTTCTTCGCAGATCATTGCTACAGAATCACGTTTTTTAAGATTATCAAGTTCTTACTATACACACCATAGTCATGCGTACCAAGGGGTTTTTGGGGATTTAAACTTCGTCTACCCTTAAAAGATCCACGAAATAGTTTTGTAATAAGAATAAAAAAAAAATGGGCACAGCTATCTAAACATTGTAATGAGGGCACGCGCACTCCACTGTGTGGGATACCGTTAGAAATAAAAAAAATCGAAAACGAATTCATAAGATTTTTTATGTTTATTTTTCTCTTAGCTTTGCGTGTTATTTAGCGTCCAAAGGAGTTGTTCGAACTGGGGCCAAAACATTGTACACCTTATAGAAAAAAAGTTTAAAATTAGTACTTCACATATTAATTATTAATTTTTAAGTTTTGTGTCTGGTTTTCGTGTACAAAATTAATTTTAAATGTTTATATTTTCAATGCTGACATCACTGACACCATAATGCGCACTGCATTTTATCTATGATCACCTCGAAGCTGCGTTCAAAAACTGACTTGGTTGGATAGAGTTTCTACTCAAACCTTTACAAACTAAACTGATTTGCAACCTAATCCGGCTATGACCGTGTAAGTTGTTACCTTTAGTGTTTGTTGTATATTATTCAGTTTAATGTGGATATTGTACTATAAGAGAGTGCTTTGAGTTTGTACCTACTAACTTTAGAAAAATATTTAAGATCAAACATACATTGTCTTTGGTTTGGTCCTAAATTGAGTCACGTATAGCTCCGTTGTGTTTTGAGGGAAAAATTCCACACAAAAATAACTATTTCTGTGGAAATTCTCAATCGGTACAAAAAGTACTTATATCCTATCTCTTAGGCTCGATCTGTGACAACATTAAGCAACAAAAAACTCAGTTTTTCAAAGATATAAGCCTTTATAACATACATTGCCTCATTTTAGCGGGCGCGCCAGAATTGACGGATAAGATAGTATTTTCTTTTACTCTATGGATTAAGATTGTTACGACTGTGTTTCCATTGTTCAATATTGCTAACTTTAATTCAGAAAATTTATTTGTACATAAAATTACGGCATAAATATGGAAAATTAATGGTTCCAATCAGTGTTACACATTATTTCTAATTTTTTGGCGTTATGTACAATGTCATGGCCCAGGCTCCATACAAATAGAAAACATCTCATTTATAAATTTTAGGTACCCCTAATACAATTCCCTTTCTACTGAACCCAAATAACCCCACTTTTATTTTGTAAAGTCAAACCTTACACTTAACGACTATAGTGACCTATTTTATTATTTCAGGATGTTCCTGACAGTGCAATATCCAGTTCCAGTTACAGTCGAGGATTAATCCATCACGACTACTTAGGTAAATGGTAGCCATTTATATTCTGTAAATTATATTAACTTCTCTTCCTCGGGCTTCCCGAGTGTCAGCCATATTGACTTTATCCAAAAAAAAAAATTGTACTTCTTAAGAGGATATCATTCGTGGCGCCTCGCAGCTTGTTTCATACAAACGAGTTTCCTTATTGTTTTGGATGTTTACTGATCAAATACTGTGAAATTTTGTAGCCATGATCTCAAGCCGAATATCTACGTCTGTGGTTTTCCAGGATCCTAAAAAATGTTTTTATTAACTTTTAATCTTATTCTTAATAACTTAATTTGTGTTACTAAACGCACTTGGCCGGTTATTATATCATCGAGACCATACGTTCCAGGATAATAGGGACGTCTCATTTAAAAAGTGAAGCATTTGAAGCTAAGCTAGATTATGTGCCAGCTGTGTAAATGCACACATTTATAACAAGACTTACTTAAGTACACCAAAGTACTTCGAGTACTATGAGTAGAACATCTTTGCGAAAAATAGGAGACAAGATACGGAACCATTCAAGCGCAATATACCAGGTACTAGGTACACTAATATGCCTGGGCGCTTTGACTGGTTGTGGCTACGGCCTACTCTAGCAAAAGCGTCCTGTTTTGACCAGTGTACAAAGACATATTACAAGCATACAAAGACATATTACAAGCATACAAAGACATATTACAAGCATACAAAGACATATTACAAGCATACAAAGACATATTACAAGCATACAAAGACATATTACAAGCATACAAAGATACACAGTTCCACGTACGATAGGCGCTAGCACGTGACCGCACGTTGAAAATCTCGATTTTCACGGTTTTTTGTCATTATAGAATTCAAATATTTATTTATAATCACGAAACGCTTAATCACTTCTAGTTTTCGTAACAATTTGAATTAAAACCCAAGAGTGAACTTAATAGCCAAATTATTTTTAAAGTTTCAACTATAACATATATTTTTTTCACGCCAAATAATGTATTCGGGACTGTAACAAAATTAATCAAATTCTTACAAACTTATTTCGTGTAGGCCGTTCCTTCTCTTCAGGACGCCTTTGCTTTTATGGCGGTAAATTTTTGTTTGACAGATTTAGTTTAAAAGAGAGGTTGCCTAAGCCGAGGTTCGTGCCCAGGAAACCCTTGTGCCAATCACTCTAACTTTTCGCAGCAAAGCAAATTTTTCCAACATACCTACATTCGATAGCCAGCGCTAACCGTATTTTGAATTTTAATTTGTTATCACGCTAGTAGCATGTAAGATGATTATTTACCGGGCGCTTTAAATTCTTTGCTTACTCATAGTTACGAATATGTCTTTTAACTATTTACTGCGATGCTCTAATATTACTGATTGCTTATTTCTTTCTTCCTGTCCGAATCAGTCAAATTTAAATTATCAACTGCCACTTTTGATTACATAATGCATTAAATGTTCTGTTATCTACAATTTGTGGGTTTTGATTAATATTTCGCGGTAAATTTGACAGAAATTATTTTAGATAGGAGAAATATTAGGTCCTTACATATGAAATTCCAGTTTTATAGACCTGGCCACTTTGATCTCAAAAAGCCGGCGTTTGGTTAATAATTCCAAATTCAAATTTATTTCAATTTTAAGCTTGTCCATTTGTGTTTCGAATGTAAGAATTCATTTGTTTTCGCGACATTCAATTACATAAAATATCGCATTATTTTCGAATGTGACTTCCACCGTGGCACTAGCGCTTCAGAAACAGCTCGAAGGATTAATGATGAGTACGGAAAAGCCACTGTGAAGGAAAACACAGTACGTTTTTGGTTCCAACGCTTTCGTTTTGGAAATTTGTCAATGAGGAATAAAGAGTGGTCGTGGAATCAAATCCATCTCAAACTTCGACAGAGTTAGCTGCAGGCTTCGGTGTGAGTGATAAACCCATTTTGAATCATTTGAAACAAATTAGAAAATTGAAAAAGCTTGAAAAATGGGTAACAGGGGTGAAGCAAATCAACAAACACGCGTCGACTGCTGCGTCATGTTACTCAACCGTCACAATAACGAGGGGATTTTGAATCTTATCATTACTTGTGATGAAAAATGGATCCTATACGATAATCGGAAACGCTCATCACAGTGGTTAAATCCAGGAGAACCGGTTAAATCCTGCCCTAAGCGAAAGTTGACTCAAGAAAAGGCACTGGTTAGTGTCTGGTGGACCAGTGTTGGTGCCATCCACTACATTTTCCTAAGATCTGGTCAGACGATTACGGCAGATCTATATTTCCGACAATTGAAAACCGTGATGGAAAAGATAGCCGTTAAACAGCCGAGATTGGTCAACCACTTCAAAGATTTTGTTGATTCTCGATCCCGCAATTTTTTCAGCAAAGGAATCAATGAACTCCCTATAAAATGGCAAAAGTGCATAGATCACAACGGTACCTACTTCGATTGATTAAATAAAAAAAAATGTAAAAAAAAATAGTTTTGCTTTCTCCATATAAAACATCAATTTCATATGCAAAGACCTAATAATACCAAAATGATTTTCAAATTGATATACCTAATTGCAATAGTAAATAATTTACAAACTGTTTGAGTCCTGTAACCTATTTATGTGTGATGTCGTATCACGTAGCTATTTGACAAGGCTGTGTTAAAGTAGAATCAGGTCATCATAAAAAATCTTACCCTTTTAAGTTTATAATCGACTGAATAAGGCTAATCAATCACAGCTATTCCGACGTAGATTGGACAAGAGACCGAGTTATAGAGCTCTTTTTTTTTCCTGACTGCCTACTGCAGTTGGCTGTTACAGCCATTACTGCTCCACTGGTCTTTTAGGCCGAGACTCTTAAGGACTTTTCGTGAAAAAATGTCAAGAAGTCTCAGGGCTTCAGAAAAATGACTTAAAAATAAAATATTTTCAGCCCCTCCATTTATACACCCTAACCGTAAAACAAATCAAGCAATCAACCGAAAAAACGTGAAAATATTCAAAATCCAGTTTTTCTCCTTGCGCCCCCTTTTACTTCCTCTGACCAAAAGGTATATATGTTGTCCGGTATCAAGGTTTACTGAGTTTAGGACCAGCCGACGCTGTCCAAATGTCCAAACATACTTATTTCATTTATTTAACCAAAAAATCGGAACCCCTCGGTTCAACAAAACTTTTAGTACCTAAATAAAATTTTACTCGTTACAAAATTAAAATATTTTTTTAGGGAATGGACCTCACGAATATGAAGAAACTCCACATTTCGTACATGAATACGATCATCCAACTTACGGTTTTGATCACCACGGGTATGATGATCACCATCACTTTTCTGGACATCATGATGGTCATCATGAAGGTCATCATTTGAGCTACGGTCATCATAAACACTACGATCATGTAAGCAAAAACATTTTATTTACTAACTAGTTATTTCATTAGTTTTTTTGTAATATTATAAAAAAAACTTAAGTATTACCCCTACATTAAGCTTTCAACCCCCATTTTAGACCCCATTTTCAGTAAAGAATTTTTTTTTAATATTCTGTTAGCCTTAAATAGTTACGAACTTAAAAGTTTTACATTTACAACAATTCTCGAGTCAAAAGCACTCGTATGACATACATACAGCAAGATAGACACCATAGGAGTTCCTTTTTAGGGTTTTGTACCATAAGGCGCCAAACGGAGCCCTGTTGCTGTCACTCACGTGTCCGTCCGTCTTCTGTCACACAAGTTTTACAGCCAAATGCTTTAAGTTTTCCCAGTATCTTATTGACCCAGAGCCTCACAAATATTCAATTTTTTTTTATGTTTTTAAGGGACTGGGCTTTCATACAGCTAAAAAACTTTTTGACTTACCCTACCAAGTGGCGTATCGTTGTTTAGAACTTGTTGAGTAAATAAATACTGTATTTTTTGTTTTAAAAAAGACTTGGTAAACAAAGAAATGAAAAGCCACCAAAGTTAGCTTTTTTTACAACATTGTGTTCTGAAGAATTTTTTCACTTCCCATTGACCTAGTGATAATTTTTATTATTACGTATGTTTTACTAAAAATACCAATATATTTTTTTTTAAATTTCCCCAGTTTTATGTTTCCGTCCCTTAAAAGGAAAAGAGGAACCCTAATAGGATCACTTTATTCTCCGTCTGTATGTCTGTCTGTCTGTTTGTCTTTCAAGACCCTTTTTCTTAGGAACGCGTAAAGGTATGACGTTGAAATTAATATCAAATACTCAGATTTACGGTCCGATTTAATATCAAATAATGAAGTCTACGGGCTATCAATAATGAAGTCTACGAGCTATCAATAATGAAGTCTACGGGCTATCAATAATGAAGTCTACGGGCTATCAAATAATGAAGTCTACGGGCTATCAAATAATGAAGTCTACGGGCTATCAAATAATGAAGTCTACGGGTATCAAATAATGAAGTCTACGGGCTATCAATGTTGTAAAAAAAAATCAAGCTTCTAGGTCAATGTGAAAAAAAAATATGCCAAAATACAGTCACTTTTATCGCATATTGTGACACAAATAAATCAAAACCTGTGGGGTACTTCCCGTTGACCTAGGAGACTTGATCACATGGTGGAAGAGCTATCTACATATAATAAGTTTGTACGGAACCCTCGCGAGCCAGACTCGCACTTGGTTTATTCTATTACAACCAACTTAGTTTTGCAGTCAAATGCGTAGCACAAAAGGGATTCACTTACCTACTGCTTATGAATAATTCTATTCGGACGGCTTATATTCCACATCTGGTACGGATCTTTAAATGTGTGAAATCCAACACGCACTTGGCCGGTTTTTACCATTTTAGTACTGTTATCCTAATAGGTACCTAATAGGGTCGGGTCAATAATCTATTTATGAAAAGTAAAATAAAATCTCTTTTGAATATTGCACCAAAAGAACTATTTGGTAAACATTACTTTGCACCTCACTCCAAACTCCGTATTGCTACTAGTTACCGATTTGCTTCTAAATATTTACTCAAATATAGTAATCTCGAACAATAACTGCGTTACAGAACATTCACCTTTGAAAACCCACGCCTGCTAAGCATGGGCGTAAATATTCAAACCAAGACCTAAATACAGCTCGAAGACTAAAACCTGCCTAGATATTTATATATTTAGTTAGGTTTAGGCAGCATTAGGGTATAACGTGGTATAACTCGACTGCGGCAAAAACAAAAACAGTGTGACTACAAAACGGTAGATGGGTTACGAAAAACCGGCAAAGTAGGTACGTATTTACATAGTGCCATAACTTAGTGCAATAATAAGGATGGGCAATTTGGTCCAAAAATTCTAGAGCCTGCCCCCAAGGTTGACACTCAGTGCGTTTGAAAGAGTTTTATATACGTATCATTTAACTATATGACACCATAAATATACAACCCACAAAAAATTAATAATTGGGTATTTATATATGTCGGCGGACGATCGTAAAGTCCGGCAGATCACGAAATTCCTAGGCAAATCGTAAAGTATGAAATAGAAATTATCATATAACTGAACAGATTATTAAATGAAGCTTGGCTGAAAAGCTCCGCTCGCTTCGCTCGCTCCGCATCTACGTTTACAAAAGAGAAGCTGAACCTAACCTTTCATACATGACTACAGTGCGATTTTTGTTCCTTTCGTTTTCATACTTTAGGATCTGCCTAGGAATTTCGTGATCTGCCGGATTTTACGATCGGCCGCCGACATATATATTAATTTTAGTTAATGAATGTTATTTACAAAAGTGCGATACTCATCGGAGCACTTCTGTGTAACTAAAATGATTGAGGATAGGTACGTATCTGAAAAACTAAAGAATCGATTTTATTCAAAACAATTCTGGTTGGAAGATTGTATGGTTTTGTAATCGGGTTTTTTTTAAGATTGTAAAAACTGAGTCACTTCACGTGGTTTAGTTAAAGTAAGAGAAAGGGAATGCAATAGTTTGTCAAAAAAAGAAACTCATTCAAAGAGTGAATGAGCTATAGAATCGGATCCGATCCTAAAATTACTATTTTTGGATTTTGAACTTCTTTTCAGTTTGTGCCCTCTTCACGCAAAACCAACTAAACCGATATCAGTTTTATTTTTTAATTTTGACAGCATAGAATTAGGTTTCTGAATAAAGTCTACGATGCCTTTTGTTTTTTTCATCCAGCGGGTAAAATCCAGTTAATTTTTTTTTCTAAGTTTGTTTAGAGTGTATTGTGGTAAGCATGTTACCCATGCTAGGCTTCTTGCCAGTTGCCTTTTTTCACATTACATAACCATCTTTAACAACAGATGCTTACGGGTAAATTAGGTACCTACTTACTAACACTGATAAATAATTTGACCGTAGTTAACTAATCTTGAAATTTTATTTTATGTTTTAGGCTTTAGCAGCTAAAACGTTCCTATGGCCAATAGCTGGAATAGCTTTATTGGGAGCCGCAGCAGCTTTAGTCAGTAACCCGGTTTTACTCCAACTTGGCGTGGTCTCAGGGCGACGAAAAAGGGACACTAAAATTGATGAACTCAATCCAGAATTTCTTAAGATTATACCTCAAATAGAAAAAACAGATTACACTACGGTCAAACCGTCTAATGAATTAACGAAACAAGAGGAATTGAAAAAAAGGATTTTAAAAACAGGTTTATTTTCCAGCATAGTACATGCAACTAAAATTTCTTCTAAAAAAACTAAATACCTAAATGACCCTAAAAGAAAATTGGTCGACGATATTAAATATGTGCCCATACCTTTTATACATCATGAAAAGTTAAGTGATTAAATTATATGGGGTATAATTTAATGTTTAGAGAGCTAAATAACTTTAAATTTTCTTAAAATAAAAAAAGATATAAATTTGTCATTCATCAACAATGTGTCGTCTTCGAATATATAAAATGTCATAGATTTAATAGATATGTGTTTTTATTTTATTTTTCATTTGCAGTGAATGCTGATTTAAAACTTCAATTAAGTATCTATATTTTTAGGTAACATATTTAATACCCACGTCTTTTTCTCTTTAAAAATCTTTTATTCTTTTTAAATAATATACAAACAATACCTAATGTAGAATTCCATAACATGATTTATCTATACTGCGTTATCTAAAAATACTTGTCAACTGATTTTGTTCATAACATTTATTTCTTGTAAGTTACATTTTTGTGTTAATTTTAGGTTTGAAAGTTGAAGAACACTAAAAAAAGACAAAAAAAACACCTCTGGATAGTGATTATTTACAAAAGTATGTGTGAGACAAAAGTTGTAACGAACCTGAACCGCATTTTCAAAAAAAATCATTCAATCATTCCTTACTTTAATATATGTCTATGTAATAAGCTGCCCTTCAAAATATATATTGTAATTCCGTAAGGTACCTACAAAACTTAGGAATTTTGTTTGAATTGAAACTAAAGTGGTTAAATTGAGTTGTGACATACGGACGGACAGAAAGACTGCCATAACGAATCAAAAGGGTTTTTTTTTTCGGTTAACTACAGAACCCTAACAAGGAAATATTTTTCTTGTCGATATATCTTGACTCTTGGCTCGTGTAGGTATGTATTTACGTCTAGGAACATATTATTTAAACACTTTTGGAATATCCATGAATAAAGTTGAAGTGGATAATGAATAGACATTGCTCTATTGTGTACTATCATTTTTATCAAAGTCAGTGAAAAAAAGGTTTAGTAAGTAAGTAGGTACCCTCCTTACCTACTAAATTACTGTGCAAGTTTCAATTTCTACTTCATTACAACGCTTTAAAAACTTGAATATTGTTAATATTTATAGGTATAAGTATTAATGTATTTATATTAAACCAGTACTACACAATAATTTTACACTGGCTTTTCCCGCGGCATAGCCCGAGCTATTTTTGGTTATCGCCGTTTCTTATCTACAGTCAATGTACTTCCTGAAAAGGTAGGTACATTCTAAATATTATTTTCTGTAACTTGTTTGTTACCTGTGCTAGAATTTAGTTATAGTTACTGTATACTTTCTAACTAGAAACAGTATACTTACTCTTATGGTACCTATAGTATATTTTATACTTATTGTTTTCCCTATATACCAAAAATCAATATACCAAAAGTCAATATACCAAAAACATACATTTATTTCACATTGAAATTAATCACCTACAAATTGTAAAATTTATATTCTTAGAAAAAAAAATCAACTGCATAATACTCGCCTCAAACTGAACAGTCAACAAACTCAATCCACAACACAAACAATATCACTCAAATCACAATACACAACATTACAACACAAATTAAAACATTATTAAACAATAACACATTCATAAAGTATGCACTAATATATTAAAAACAAAACATGAATAACAGCAAAGAAGTATATTGACAAAACATAATATAATAAAACTTCGAATTGTTTTTGTCGATCGACTAACGTTTTGTTAAAGGATAGTTCAACCGGGCCAAGATACGACCACATTTACGAGACGTCTGTCATGCAACACTGCTTTGAATGGAGTTTGTCATTCTGCTATAGTATGCGTGCATTCTATAGCGTATATGTACACCAACAAGCCGGTGCTCTTGCGCAGAGCCGGTAGCACATTTATGTTGATAGAAAAAACATACTTAAGTTTTTCCTTTGTGTGCAACGTAACTTTATACAGTGCGTAACGTAAGTATGTGAATCTACATGTGTGAGTTACAAACATCAATGGTGTTTAAGGTTCGTTTTGTCGTTTGTATGCATTTAAATGAGGATGTATTTTGTTATGGTAAGCTTATAAATCTTGTCCGAATTTTTAAAACAAAACAATAAATGGCAAAGAATTATTTTAAC
This sequence comes from Apoda limacodes, assembly GCA_946406115.1. NCBI lineage: Eukaryota > Metazoa > Arthropoda > Insecta > Lepidoptera > Limacodidae > Apoda > Apoda limacodes. The sequence continues at coordinate 10,553,711 of OX291558.1, forward strand.
TTTAATATGTACTAGAAAGCTCATAATTAAGTAACAATTAGGATGCCAAGTGTTAAAATGGGGCCATGTTTTGCATTGCACAAATCACGTGCGTGATTGCCGGCGCAAGAAATATTTATTAAAATAAATCTGAATGTTTTCCATTTTTCAAATAATTTCCAATGATTACTTAGTACCTACCTAGTTTGATGAAATCCTATTTTACCGACTTCAAAAAAGCAGGAGGTTATCAATTTAGTTGTTTTGTTTTTGTTCCTTACCATGAATCTTCGTCACTTATAAACCTATTTGGAAAATGATTTTTTTTTATTTAAAGTAGAGTATTTACTTTCAGTTTGGTCCTATTTTTATCAAAATCCAGGTCTAATAAAAGAATCTATGAGGAGTTAACGGAACTCCTTTAGTATTATCAGTGGCGTAGCTAGGCGTGGGCGAATTGTCCCCATGCCCACCGCCTCGCACTAAAAGGGGCCTCGCGAGGCCTCTTTAAATGCGATGCCACCAGATTTAAAATTCCTGTTTATATTAAATTAAATTAAAAAAATAATAGATTTACTGGGTAGATCTTGGAAACGCAATAAAAGGGGCTACGCTACGCTACTGAATATTATATCCATACACATTGCGATTTTGGTATTTTCAGTAAGCATTTGCATTCAGAAAGTATCATTTGGTGGGGTGGAACTGATGAAAATACGAGAGATGACCAACGCAACTTCTCAATGACACCTATTTCAAGCGTTGTGATAAGATATCTTGATTAAAATATTAAGCGGGTTTGATGATCTACTTTAATGTAATGTGTAATTCAAGTCCAAACTAAAACACAATTTAGCAAAAGAAGTCTAATGCAGATATACTGAAAAAAAATTACTCCTTGTCTATTGCCATCTACCTAACATCAAATCGAAGCAAAACAAGTACCGTACTATAATCCAACAATTTTTTTCTGACCCGGTCAAACATCAAAACTACAGTCGGCATATTAAAATGGTGTCTACTTACACGACACTAGCGACAGACACCATGTTCTGTAAGTGGTATGTCTGCTCAATTTGAGCGCGTATTATATGTTTTTCTTATTTTTTTATTATTATTGTAGTGCAAGTAAAACTGATCCCTTTAACACTTGATTAAATCAAATATAGCACGATGATACCTTTTTTAATGAATTATTCTTATTATAAAGCAATAAAAAATGGATTCTAAAGCAGGCAAAGTCTGAAAATCTTAATTTTAATAAAATCTATTTTTTTCTAACGTAAAAAGTTTCATTAATCGTGTATCGATTTTCTAAAAAGCCTACATAAAACCTTAAGAGTCCTATTGATTGAGAGAGCGCAATTTTGAATTCAGAACGTAGCGCAGGATTCTAAAGGAATTTGAATCCTTAGTGTCGTGAGAGATTCAATATAGGTAGGTCGCTACTCTACTTTTGAATGGTATGCCGAATTTTTTCTGTAAATATGCGTTAAAAATTATTGGCATCCGATAGGCCATTTCGGCGACACGCAGGGATGCGCTCGTGTACTCAGTTTCGCTCAGTATGAAAATGTAGGGTGATATATTCTACTGCGGCGCACGGACACGCTACACACAGAGGTGTAGCTTTATGACGTCACCAACCAACGTCGCCCACGTAGCTCGAAGAGGCGCACCCTGTCATGCAGATCACCGAGCAGTGGCGGATTATGCTAGTCCTGGGGCCTGTAGAATGTAAAGACAAGGAGCTTGCCTTGATATGGAATACGAAGCTAAACACCACCAACAAAAATAAAGTTTTCCTGATTTACCAATGACAAATTTAGAGATTTATTAATAATCCTGTACATGATCTTTATTATCTGAATCCATTCCGCCGCTAATGAGTGATTAAAAAAAAACTGGGTGTAGACAGGGCCGTGTGTTTAACGTGAATGAATGTACTTAATATTTTCTTTGAGCATATTATATATATTTGCATGACTTCATTTTGAACACAAGCTTTTATTTGTGATCGTATTCAAGTATTCCGAAATAAGGATCTTGATCAAAGTTACCAATACCGTAGAAAAACTACTATGCCTACGATCCAAAGTTGCGGAGATATAGACCTCAGTTTACAGCTGTCAACCTAAATAATTTTTTTTTCTTAGGAGACGACTTCAGCTGAAAACTATACAGGGCAATATCTCCGTAACTATTGATCGCATACTAGTAGTTTATTTAAAGAAATGATAGAGATCATCAAGATCTTTATTCCGAATGATAGCTGTCTTAGGTTAAAAGAAGGTGAAGTATAAAGAGAGAATAAGTACCTATGAGATTCATAATTTATGAAACTATCAGAAACCATTTCGAATGTAGATGATAGATAGCTGCAACACTTCTAACTGTATCCCCGATTTTGTTATTGTCAGTTTTCTGAATTGCCTCTCACTATTAAACTTTACTAATTCAGTGTAGTCAGGGCGATATGGGAAAATGAAAACTAGCACGCGAAGCCAAGCGGAGTGTGCCGCGGCAGCGGCCGGCGAGCGCCAGACCTAAATTTACTAAATCAGTGTAGTCAGGGCACCAACTTGTTTTTTTAGTTTAGTGTATATAGGCAATCAACTTTAATTTATTTATTTAGTGTAATTAAACTGGCTTAATATTTTGTGCGCAATTTTAAAAATCTAAGCTAAGCAAAAAATTTACAACCACTCACAAAGTGAAATAAAACGACTCAACTTTTGTGAGAGTTTTTGGGAGTATTTATTTTGGAAGCTGGCAACATTGCTATTCAAAAAAAATTAGTTTCCTTTTATTTTTATTATTTATGTTGCGTAATGGCGTTTTTGTATGATGTAAATAATTTTGTTTGATATTTTTTTTTAGCTGAAATTTGCCTTTTCTGCCGAATTTGGAATTTCATTCGTAATACACAAATGCTTCTCTATCGATCAAAATTTTTTTATGCAAAAATGACGGGTTACCTTGAAGTAAAAAATTACCCTACATAAATTGAATATTGGATTACAATAATTGTAATAATTACAATAATTTTAATAATTGCCGGTGCGGCAATTCGATCCGGCATTTGTCATTGTGCGCTCGACCAAAAATGTTTTGAAGTTTAATAATTAATTGAATAATTATTTAATAACAATATCCCATTCTGCAGTATTTAATGGCACAAAAATTGTTCTGGACGTTCAAGAAACACATACATAGGTATTAAATATTACTGGCAGATGTTTTACCACAAATATTAATATTTTTTTTTAATAATTAAAGTTATTTTTATTTCAGTTACAAAATTCATAGTGTTGTATGTAGAGAAAAAAAAAACGATAAAACCATTTTCTATATTATTGTAAGTTGTTGTTCAGTTTTTTATTAGTTCATGAATTATTTTCAACGATTAAATAATTAAGAGATTGATAGAACTATTGGTACCTATTGTGATAACCAATAAGTTTTCAGATAAACCAACAAATAAGTAATAATTACGAACAATAATGTTATAAATATTGCAAACAATAGATTATTTCTCATATTTCTTCTCTCTTCCATCTATATGCCGATGATCTTCAGTTATAGAAGCAATCAGCAATATAAAATCTGCCAATAGCTTTTGTAGACATAAATAATGAGCTTACTTGTATAACGGATTGGAGTGAGTCTTACGGTCTGAAACTAAATTACACTAAATTTAAAATTACGAACAATTACTCAGAACTCATTCCATTATACAAGCGGTTCCACTAAAATTGCTTTGGCACAATTGTTACTCCTTCCTATTCTCGGTTATGCCGATGTTATCTATCTTGACCTGACAGTGAAGCAACTTACTAAGTTTGAGTGACTGCAAAAAAAAGTATCCCGTAAGAAGTTATTCAGAATTACTCAGGATTAGACATGAGTGTTCGTTATAATCTGAGTTTATGTGTGTGTGGACCACAGTAGGTACTATAACTCTTTCGGAAACTGTTTTATTTGGGGGCAAGAATTCGTCCAACCTGCATTCGAGACGTCTTTAGTTCTTCAACATGATGAGATCTCCTTTTGTATGGAAAAATCTAATTGCAATTCTGCTACACGCCTCTGACGTGGTACCTAAGAGGATGACACAATTAAAAACGGCAGTTGCTCATAAAGTAGAATATAATTTATATTACGAGCGGTTTTAACAGCGGCGCGCATCTCTATCCATAAATTTGATATAAAGCCAGTTTGGTTTCCCTTTTGGGTTGCCCTTACTACTTTGTACAACCTGCCACCGCTACTACCTGCGCTAACTTAGACTTTTGTAAAAAAAGTCACAAGTAGCGTCCTCTGGTAAACAGTTATTACACTTGGTAACTTGCTGAATAGCTAATTCGGCAGATAGATGGTGTAGACCTACGTTGTTCTGTGAGTTTCGAAAAGATGGCACCACTCACGTCAAAAGACTTTGTTCTTAGATAATAGAATAATAAATAAATAGATTAACAATTAAATAGAATAATAAAATAAATAGATAAACAATTTTTCATTACAATCGGTTTTCCCTTTGTATGTGAGTCCGACTTACTCTTGACCAATTTTTTCTGTCTTATAACTTTCCCTGGCGTGAGCAGCACTGGCGATATTATGTGTGTTGGGTATGCCACTGTGGGTCAATCTCTGCATATCTTTTCTTTTAGTTTAAAAGTTAAAAAAGTGGTAGAAGTGAATTGGTTCGATTTTTCCAATGCGTTTGTGTCATTCATGTCATCAATTTATGTTTTTTAACTTCGCAGATCATGACTCATAATACAGTAAAATTAAAAAAAAACGGCCAAGTGCGAGTCTGTCTCGCGCACCGAGGGTTCCATACAAACTTATTATACGATCATGTAGATAGTTTTTCCATCCTGAGAAAGTCTTATTAAGTTATGACTTAATTATCCATTTTTGGTTTTTTCCCATATTTGTGATGTAACGTCTGGCTTCTTGCAAAATTTCATGATTCCAGGTCAACTGGAAGTACCCTACAAGATTTGATTTATTTGTAATATGTGACAAAAACGACCGTATTTTGGCCTTTTTTGTATTGACTTAGGAGCTTGATATTTTTACAACTTTACCGTGACCGTAGACTTTGGTATTTGATATTAATCTCAACTTGATAGCTCTACGCGTTCTCAAGTAAAAGGGTCTTGACAGTCAGACAGACAAACTTTTTTAATGTGTTATAATTACAAATTAATGAATTTAATATTTTTGTATATTTGTGATGTAAGACCTTGCTTCTTGTGAAAGTGATTTTAGGACAACGGGAATTACCCCATAAAGGTTTTATTTGTGAATGCCAAAATATGTGACAAAAAAGGCCGTATTTTGACCGTATCTTTTTGTTGCGTTGACTTAGAAGCTTTATTTTCGCACAGCTTCAAGGGGCCGTAGTCTTTAGTATTTATTATTAATATAAACTTGATACCTTCACGCTTTCTTGGGGAAAAGGGTCTTGACAGACAGACAGACAGACAGACGGACAACTAAGTGATCCTATAGGGGTAAATAAAATCTGTTATTCATAGGTCTCGCCATGCGACAATAGCCGTGTTTTGTTGACAAGATTCTTTTTAACATAGAAAGCTATCGCATCAGAGCCATTGAAATCGTTTTGTTCGCCAAAAGGCAACAAACAAAATACCTATTCACAATTTTTAAAGAACATCCACTGTTCTACCTGCTAAGCATGTGCAGCCAATGCGTTAAATGCGGACCATAAGTGCCGCCATTTTTAACATAAAACGCATTCTATAATCTTCAAACTTAAAACAATCAATCAAAAATTTGGTCAACAGATAGATCGAATGCGCGAATAAAGAGCCTAGAACACATACAATGTGTAAATATTACAATAATTACTAAATTTCTTGAGCGAAAGCGATAATCGAATATCATTTGAACTTATTGGGAACAGTCTCGAGCTATTCGGACTCTGGAATTCGAAAGAAAAATGTATGCAAGTACATTCACGGGTCTTGAGAGGTAAGTCATCCATACATTTTTGGGTCGATGGTAACTGTTGGCCCGAGTTTCCCGAGTTGACCTACTTTATACACACTCTAGATATGTGTCTGTGGCCTCGGAGCTCCCAAACGAAAGGACCCATTTTGATGTGTGTTTTTAGTTTGATAGCTAATGTGATCGAGATTATTCATAGCCATACTTTATAAAGATTAACCTAGGAAATTGAAGACCATCAGCTCATTTCCTAATTGACTAAAGGTTAGCTGCTGGTATTAAAAACCGGCCAAGTGCAAGCCGTACTCGCGCAGGAAGGGTTCCGTACCATTATCTATGAAAACGGCAAAAAAATCACGTTTGTTGTATGGAAGCCCCCTTAAATATTTGTTTTTTATTTAATAATATAATTATTTATTTTTAAAGTGAATATTTAACTAAATGTTCTTTGAATCTTTCAAGCATCTACCTGTTGCCGTTATCAATATCAAGCAAATACGAGCAAAGAAATCACGTTTGTTGTGTGGGAGCCCCCTTGAATACTTATTATTTTCTGTGTTTTAGTTTTTGTTTTTATACCGGCAACAGAAATACCTACATCTTCTATGAAATTTTCAACTAACTAACTATCACGGTTCATGAGATACATCCTGGTGACAGACGGATAGACGTACAACAGAGTTTTAGTATTCCGGAACCCTATCCCGTTTGTACCCTTTGGGTACGGTACCCTTAAAACCACCGTGACTTAATCACCCTTCCAGAGAAGCTAAAATTCGCAAAAAAACTGCGTATGCACTGATATAAAGAATAGGAGATTTTTTACACAGCTAAATTCTACGTCTAAAATAAATATTTTATTTTTATTTAAATAAAAATCAGTGATTTTATAGTAATTTATTGTCCTCTTAGTATACAATACAATTTTAAAAATTATAGGTTTAGTACTAACAATTAGATAGGTACTCAAATGGAGAATCACGTTGCTCGTTACTAACTTTTACCAATCACTGTTTAAGATACTGGAAATTAAAGCTTGAAGCCCAGCTGAAATAAAAATATTTTATTATTATTTACCTTTATACTTATATAGGTTTTTGTTAAAACTCGTGTGTCCATCAGTCCGTCTGGATGTCGTTCATCCGCTTTTTTTTTCTGAACGGACTATGCAGTTGGCTGATGCAGCCATTACTGCTTCATCGGACGCATCGCGGATCGCGGATTGGGGCAGATCTGGCGCAGATTTGAAGGAGTCTCAGCCCATATAGCGCCCAACGCTCTAGGACTCGCGGCGGGGGGAGCCTCGGCTTGGGTTGTCGCTCTTGGGGTCGTCCCGGACAGCGTGAGCCTCGAATCCGAAGGTGAGTCAACGCCAGGAGGGGAGTTCCCGTTAAGCGGTTGCGATTGCGAGTGAGTGGGGGCGAGACGCGCCCCGGCACTCTTTGATACTTCGTGTATGAGGTGGGTCCTTCGCCGACGAACCCGTGTACGTCGGCGTCGTGTGAAGGGAGGTGGTTGAGACTAGTCTCGCTATCCGGATAGCAAGATCGTCATCTGGGGCTGTTAGTACGTGCCGAGGCCGCTTAACAATAGTTTTTCGACCGTGCCGATCGATCGGGGGGATGATAGCTTGTGGATTGCACAACTAATCGGTTCGGGTGATTTTGTGTAATACATATTGAGGAATTGCTCAAAGTCCCTGTGTAGGTCCGCATTCTAGGAGACTCCGAAGGCCGCTCTGAGGAAGCGGTTTTGGAGGGTCTAGAGTCTATGATGGTTGCGTTTGGACAACGCATAGACGACGCTTGCGTATGCTAGTATGGGGCGGATGCAAGTGGTGTAGAGTCTGCTTATTCTTAAGCGACATTTTACTGTACTTGCCTAACATGAGGTATAGACGACCGAGGACAAAAGCGGCCCGGTCTCTAACTATTTTGGTGTAAACCGCGGAAGTTTAGACGCCTATCTAGGGTCAGACCGATATATTTGGCCTTGTTTTGCCAAGGAATGGCACGGCAAGAGTGAGAGGGGAGATGGACGCGGGGGGCGACCCACAGTGAAGAGAACGGCAGTACTTTTGTCGGTATTCACTTCGATTCTCCATTTCTGAAACTATTCGCCTAGGGCGGTGATTGCGGTTTGGAGTCTCTTAGTGATTCGACTCACTTGCCTGTCGGTGGTGTAAATAGCGGTATTATCCACGAATAGAGCTAATTAGTTACCTATCGTTTAAGGGATGTTGTTCGTGTATAGAAGGTACAAGGGGTGAGCACGGACCCTTGCGGGGCTCCTGCTTGTATAGGACAAGGGGAAGAGAGGATGCCTTCGAGTATATAGCGAAAGCTGCGGTTGAGCGGTGAGGCGGTGTAGCAACTGATAGTTGTACAGTTGATAAATTAAATCGTTGTGCAAGACTTTGTCGAAGGCTTCGCTATATCAAAAAAGACAGGGCCCATGTGACAGGGCTTACCTTATACTGGTTGGAAGCCAGAGGAACTGTGAGGCGTGAAACGGAGGACCTGCGAGTATTTGGCGCTAAAGCCGAACTGCTCGTCGATTAAAATTAAGTTCGTCTGCCATGAAACTTTAATGTAGTGCAGCGCTATTCCCCGACCCATAGCGTTGCACGCATAGCTCGCCCGCGGCCTTAATTTTTTTTTCCCTTAGGGTACTTTCTGATTTTTTTTAGACTTAGTTGCTTCTTTTATATATGCAGAAGAAAATACGAAAATATGAGCAATTTATCGTATTCTTCTTTAGACTAGCTGATTTTGTATTCTCTTTACTTGAATTAGGTAATTGTATCTTCTGGATAAAAGTAGTGTCCCAATTCGGTTATGTTGTTTTTCCCTTTTGCTACTTACCTTTGGAGCATTTTGCACTAAACATTGGAAAATCAATGCAGCTCTGTCACAACCCTTCTCTCCATCACTAACGTCCACGTTATTTACTGCAATTTAAACAAAATTTTTAGTAATAACTAAACATTTCAAAAAAGTTGTATGAGACAGTTATTGTACTTATTCGAACCTTTTGCACAAATGTCTGCCATTTTCTTGCCATTTTCTAATCTTTTTTCGTCACCATTCTTTGATATTTCTGCAACTTTATATGCATGGTCGATGTCATACATTCCTTTGTCATTCATCTAATAACATCATAGTATCAAATTAATTTGATTTATAACACTTTTAAATAAATATTATAACAGGGTCGTATCCAGAAATTTATTTTGGGGGGATAGAGAAAAGTCACGGACCAGTTTAAGTAAATTACTTACCATCCCTTCTGTTTTGTAAGCACAAGCTAAAAGACACTTGACTTCCTTTTTCTTCGGTACCACATATTGCTGGAGTTGCATTAGGTCCGACATTTCCACAGGATGATCTTTAGTGCACTTCATTACTATTTTGGTAAATTCGATTTTGGTTTCTTCATCAGTTCTTGCCTAAATTATGTAAATGAAATTAATAAGTAACTAAATTAATTTTACTTAACTTTTATCTTACTTTAACTCAAATTTACATCATAATAATAAATAAAATTCTCGATAGTCTTCTAAAAAGCCTAAGTTAGTTTGCAATAACACACAGTCAAAAGATTATAAAAATTGGGATAAATATTGTCAGTCATCGATTAGCTGAAGAAGAAGAAAATTTCGTATTACACCTCTACTTTCCTATAATTTCAGTTAGACCCGTTTACTAATGTTATACTCACAAAAAGTTGTAGAAGGTTTTGTTTGGCTTGGTATCAAAAAAAATCACCTTTGCTGTCTTTTACCTAGTTAGTAAAATTTACAGCCACACATGCGAGGTTTTTAAAGCCCGTCAAGACGACATCGACTTGGCTATGGGTTGAAAGACAAAGAAATGTATTTTTTAGTTTAGAAATAACATTTTACTTCCTTACTTTCACATAAACAACAACATATATACATATATATATATATATATATATATATATAAAGACATAATAGGCTTCTTGGGCGATTAGATTTGTATAATTTGATTCGATAAATTTGCCGATGTTTTAAACGACCATTATCTATAAAAACCGCAAAAAATCACGTTTATTGTATGAGAGGGACTCATTTAATATTACTCACTTTAATATTAATTTTATTCTGCTTTTCAGTATTTTATTAGTACAAAAGTTCCCTTCGGCAGCTTTGGCAAGCGACCAGAAAGCACGACTTCCAGAAGGATAGCCCGCGACCCCACCTATTTTGCCGATGAATTGAAAAATTTCTCTGGCAGTTGCTTTCTTACTGAACCTCGAGGCAGCACCTAATTTGCGTTTTAACTCAGAAATATTCGGATCCTTGTTGTTACGAGCCGTGGTCCAAGCCTCATATGCAGTTTGCTTAAGAATTTTAGCTTTTCTGCAAGACCTATTAAACCACGGTCGTTTTTTGACGCCGGCAGCTACTCGCGGGTTAGGAATATAGCATTCCATACCAGCGAGAATTGTCTCAGTGACTGCGGCTGCGCATACATCAGGATCTTCTGAGTTAAGGCAGATCTGCCTCCACGGGTACGATGCATAAAATTCTCGCAATCCATCCCAGTCTGCCGACTCATAGTGCTACACACGACCGCAATTCTTTTCACAGAAGATGTATTTCTGTTGCCACTATAACAACAAATACTAACTTCAACTGTCCAACTATCACGGTTCATGAGATACAGCCCGGTGACAGACGAAAAAAACAAAACTTACATAAGCATAAACTAACAATATTGAAATTAATATAATAGATCGCATTTTAGACAAATGTCTAATTTAGAACTGAACGCTGATAAATATAACCGAACCTGATTCGGCCCTGTTTTATATAATATTCAGACGCAATTATTTATAATATTCTATGAATACTTATATGGGCAATTTCAGTTATTATTGATTGTTAGGAGTCCGTACTATAAAAAAAATATTATTATGATTCAAAAACAAATATTAGGTTTTAAAGATAATATCTTCAAATCATATTATCATATTATGTGCTTTTCACTGATTAAAACCTTACAACTTTATGATATGTTGCTGTTTTCTGCGGCCGGTTGCGTGGGTGATCACGGAATTTAGCACTGGCAGGTAAGAACGGTTATAATTTAATGAAATGCAATACATACAATTTTAACTAATGTATAAATGAGAAAGTCTGTTTGTTTGTTATAGCTTAACGTTGCAACGCAGCTTCCAACTTACTTTACCGTACACCATCTTTACACTAACTCCTTTCTTTGCCAATAAGGACTAGGCACAGAGGACTTTTGTGGGACTAGGAGAAGAAAAGAGTGCGTTATTTTGCCTTTTTCTTTAGAGTTTAAAAATGCTAAGTTACAAACAACTCCTAGTGACTTATAAAGTCTTAGTACAGAGCAACATACTTTTCTGGCCTTCTAAGTGTCGTTGTAAGTTCATACCATTTCAATATGGCAACTCTAGTTTTGATTTATGACCACTGGGTCAAAAAAGATTCTTGCAATACACATCAATCGTATAAATACCCAAAATCTTCATAGAATTAAAAAATAGAAATAACCTTTCCTCATTTACGACTCCCTGAAGATTTGAAATATATCATATTAATTATAATTTATTAATTAGTTATCTTAAAAAAAATGTCATACATGCTATATCTTTGGCTACGTTATCAATGTAATTTCTATGTATGTACCTATGTTTATTTGCATTGAGAATGCTGAGTTAGGTAAACGTGCATTATAATTCGAATGAAATTTCTTCTGCATGTACGGAACGTAGCCGAACAAATAAAATTTTGGACCTCGACTATCCGTATGTCATGATTATCCATAGTAATATTCAATGTCAGCTTAATTTTAATATAATACAAAAACTACTCTGAACTCAATTTTGTCTAAATTGTTTATTGTAATAAGCAATTCTATTTTATTAAACCGTTGATGGATTTAGCTGTAACTACTCTGTGGCCATGTGTGATACATAAGTTATTGACCTTATGATTACATACAACTCCTGGTGACTTATAAAGTCCTAGTACATCAATCGTACAAAAACACTTTTTTTTTTTATAGAATTATGAAATATAACACATACATGTAGAAATAATCTTTCTTTGTTTATGTCTCTCTGAAAAGGGCCTGGCTCCAGGTAAATCTTTAATTGCTATGAAAATATTTATTAACATTGATGACCTTGTGATTAGAAACTTTAAAACAAATAAGGCTGTTGTCAAATGTAATCGTAGGCTATAAGGCCTAGGTCTGGGCGGTTTGAAGGCGGATTTAATGGACATCGTCCGCCAATCCGCAGTCGGTAAGCTTCATTTCTCACCAATACATTAACATCGGGTATATTGCCCATTCTGGTCTGGACTATCTGTTTTGATTACAGATATACAAATGATTTTGTATTTTGGAAGAGGCGGGGGAGGGACTGTAGTGGTGGGTTTGATAGCAACTGTTCTTAAAATAAACTTAGGGTCTAAAAAACATGCCAAACTAATACCTATGCATCCGTCATTCTTCGCTTTTCCCGGGGACAACTTTACAAATTCTTATGGAGTCTAACTATAAAGAAACATATGACACAAGCACCCTCGCCATCGGAAGGGAATTCATCCTCAGACTTAAGAACATAAATAGTCACGTATACAGTGCCGAGGTTTTCTCTAAGGACTACAATATAGGGTTCGTCAATAAAGAAGTTATTAGGTTTTTAAAAAGTTAGCAGCGCGCGTGTGAAGCCCCTGGTCCATAGCCTGCGGTGACCGCTTACCATCAGGCGGACCGATAGCTTGTTTACCACATATTGGTATAAAAATACAATATGTAGGCATAGCATCATGCTTATAATTAAAATTTTAGGCGCGCCGATAGCGCTATGGGCGCTTTTGGCGCAATATCTGGACATAAATAGGAAAACATTTATTTGATAATATTAAGGTAATTTCAGTATGGTTAAAATAAACTAAATATAAAAAACATGAAACAACAGTCAGTTGCATAAGGTTGTACGGTTCCATGGTGTGCCAGTTTAGACCCCAATGTACGCAAATACTCGACAATTTTGCTTTCACTCAATCTTCTTCAATTTACTTTGAAATTAACGTATTAGTGTAAAAGATCCCAGGCGTCCCTTAATGGATTCGACTAGTCACACGAATCGAATTGTTGCAACGAATGGACGAGTGCAGCTTCGGTATTATATACTGGTTAGAACACCACGTAAACTTATTTTCTACACCCTTCGAGAATGTACACCAAATAAGTGCCTGTGGTCATGTCACCATTTAAAAGTGTCGGTAACAAAGAATCATTACATGTGATCCCGATTTTATACAAGAGTGGCATTGAGTGCAATAAATATCTCAGTTATGCTAACAGTATAGTGTCTTTATTTCATCGTTTATCCCAGTCGAGAATTCCCATAGGAATAAATTGTATTGCGGGGAAGGTACTCTTCACGTTGTAACGGTGCATGCATGACTTGTTGTTTGGCACTGAGATAGACGTAGTTACAGAACGGGACTAAGAATATTTTTATCCAGATCAAAAGTTCCCTCAGGAATCCATTTTTGTTGCGAGTGATACCGCTACGTACTATTCCAGCAAGACATGACAACCGTAAGCTTGTATGCTATCTACGTGGGAAAAATGCATTTTAATACCACTATATTTTACGACCGAATTCGGCTTAGGCAAAGCCGCGAGGTAGAGCTAGTAGTAAAGAAAATAATATACTGGTACCAATCTAAAGCTGCAATGTAGCTATAGGAAAAAGTTAGTGTGTTAGATCAGGGTATTATCTCTCTTCGTTCCGAATCTCAGCCAAATTGGTTAAGTTATTGTGGCCAAAGCATACAATGTTCTTTTATAAGCTCTACCAAAAATATTATTACTGAAACGTATACCATTGTAACATTAACCACTGTCAATTTTCTTTTCGGAATGACTGGATATAAAGGAAAGTTTGGGTCAGTTGTTTCTCAGTGATGAGATTTTATTTGAATGGAATTCTGTCTCATTTTTTTTTACTACGTTCTTGTCTAGTCAACTCAACGGATCACTTTATGACCAATGTGTCTATAAAAGAAGAAAACATTTCTAGTGTGTCTTTTTTAATTTATTCTGAATGTCTTATAGGTAAAAAACTACAAACGGCAACTACAAATAATTAAATTTTCTCACGCATAGCGACCATATTATCTTCTATCACAAGTATTTTAGGGATAAATAATGCTTGTATCAGAGAGCGACCGCCATTTTTTTATCCGTCCGTTCGAGCGGTCAAATATGAAATTGAAAATGGAACAAACTTTTTTAACCTGTATATTGATTGATAACTAAAATGCTAACTCATGAAGTTTTATTTAAATTTCGGACTGGCACAGTAAAAAGGGATCCGCTATTAAATTAAATAAAAAAATTAAAGAAGGAAAGAAATACATATTTAAACGCGGCCAATTGGCGGCAAAATGACCTAAACTATTTTCATTATTGTTAAAACAATTGTCAATATAATTAGTTTTTTTGCACGTATGTTTGAGAAAAGCACTATACCAGCCTTGGCCACAACTTAGCATAACCGAACTCTGTGAGGCGTTCCTCGGCTATGCCTCGGCCCGTATACTGCAGTAATTTACTATTCTTCACTGTTATTATACAATTCCAAAACCAACCCCTTATATAGTTACTATCTCAATTTTCAAAACTGTACTTTTATTCGTTTTTGATAACTCGACCTAATTATAATGCCCCGTTATTGGGGGGCATAAATTAGGAAACGATTTTATAAAAAAAAAAAAAATTTATTACTAAAGGAAATTATTTAATATTTAAATTAAACAATTGTCTGCTGCGCGCACATAAAAATAAATATAAAAAAAGGAAACTATTGTCGAAAAAAAAAATGAACGCGTTCGTGAAAAGAGGGTCAGTCGTACCTCCTGTTTACGAAAAGAACGTATCTGCACTTGGAGTCTAGATGTGCAACTTCAGTCCAATCAAAAACATCAACTATTATAATGTCTTGGAGACCTTTCCTGTTCTGCAATTTCGTCCTTTGGCTGAGAGTCGTCCTGTAGAAAAATCTGAGACTTGTGGTGTTGTGAATCTGGGAGTTATCCTGCTCTGACAATCTGGGACCTCGTCCAGGATCTCAAACCCTGTGTGCAAAGGTCGATTTAGAGACCAGTTGGTATAAATCGCGCCACATAAGTTGAATTTGCGCAGTAACACATTTTAGTTTCGTTAGTACATTCGTCCGTACTGTACCTGCGCAGACGGCCGCCAGTTTAGTTCAACTTACGTGGCGCGAACTATACTCCAATCGCGACCAATGACGCGGCGTGCTTTTTTACCCTTGTCGTCTCGGATCTGGTGACCGTTTCTCAAGCAAAGAAGAGCGTGAAAATGGAAGCGAAGGAAAATAATTTTAGAAAAAAGAGTTAGCAAAAAGGCTGGTAATTTTTTACTTCTCTGCAACACAACAATCTTACATGAAAACAATTGTAATGGACAGGGAAAAATCCCTTTATACACAGATGATATTCAGAAATTGGCGCAAAACGTTAATTTTACCTTAAAAAAATATTTAACGTAATATTTTACACGATACAAATACACCATTACAGAACGTAAACAAATAGACCAATTCAGACAAATGACTAACAGGAAACAACAATTTTTTTTTATAAAATATTGCCAGCCTAAAAAAAGTACTCCCAAATACTGAACCTAGATTGAGTTCCGAATATTTTTGTGGTTACCTATTTCAATGCGCGACCGCACAATTTTAGGAATGTAAAATGAGAAGGAGAGAGCATTGATATTTTTCCCTTCCTGAAGTAATAAATAGTTTATATAAAATACTAATTTAAAATTTGGATTTACAACTTCAGCATTTTTATAGATGTACATAAAACCATAAGGCATAAATACGTCCAAAACCTGTCAAAGTTAATAACCGTTCGTAAATAAAGTCATAAAAAACACTAATTTTAATGTGCTCCGCTTCGTTTTACGCGCCAGTTTTCAAGTTTCATGTGGGACGCTCCAACTACATTAAATAAGTACAAGTTCTTTCCGGCGCTCGCCGTCCGCTGCCGCGGCACGCTCCGCTCGGCTTCGCTCGCTAACTTTCATGTGCTCCGCTTGGTTTTATGCGCGAGTTTTCAAGTTTACAAGTGGTACGCCCTGACTACATTAAATAAGTACAAGTTCTTTCTGGCGCTCGCCGGCCGCTGCCGCGGCACGCTCCGCTCGGCTTCGCGTGCTTACTTTCATGTGCTCCGCTTCGTTTAATTCGCGAGTTTTCAAGTTTACAAGTGGGACGCCATGATTACATTAAATAAGTACAAGTTCTTCACTCGGCTTTGCACACTTACTTCCATGTTTTACCATAAGCTCTATTTCAGTCTATGGCAGTAAACATAACAAGACTCTGTATAATAAAACGTAAGTTGTATTTATGTTATTTTCTATTTTATGTAGTACGTAATGTAATCTAATTGTCTTATCGGTTATTTGGGAGTTTTTTTTTGAGGCTGGTAACATTGCAATTAAAAAAAAGTGTTCGTGTTTCCTTTTTCTTAATCCGTTAACATTATTTTAAAAAGTTTAATTACATGGTTTTTAAGTGTAAATTGTGTTTTTTTCAGCCTATTCTTTAATTTTATCAGTGTGTAAAGGATGATTCGGACAGCTACAAGAAATCTGAACTGCTATAATGCCGAGCAAGTGAATTTTATATGTTATTTCGACCATTTGGCGGGAAAAAAATATCTGGTAGTAGATATATTTTTTATCGAAAAGTATTATTTGGCACCGACTTTCATATATCATTTCTATATCAGGGAGTGCTACTCTATCGAATAAGATTTTTTTAAGGTCAAAATGTCGTGTTGCAGAGAAGTAAATATTTACCAAAAGGCTAAACAAAATTATATGTAAAAAAATAGTGAAAATTAAAAAAAAAATATTACGAAAATAAAAGGGAAAATCTATTGCCAAACGATTCAGTGAATGTCACTTACCCAATATTGGGATTCTGTAGTTTTGTAAAAGTAGTTGTTCGAACTGGGGCCAAGACATTGTACACCTAATAGAAAAAAAGTTTGAAAATAGTACTTCACATTCTAATTATTAATTTTTAAGTTTTGTGTCTGGTTTTCGTGTACAAAATTAATTTTAAATGTTTATATTTTCAATGCTGACATCACTGACACCATAATGGGCACTGCATCTTATCTATGATCACCTCGAAGCTGCGTTCAAAAACCGACTTGGTTAGATAGAGTTTCTACTCAAACCTTTACAAACTGAACTGATTTGCAACCTAATGCCGGCTATGAACGTTTAAGTTGTTACCTTTATTGTTGTTGTATATTATTCAGTTTTATGTGGATATTGTACTATAAGAGAGTGCTTTGAGTTTGTACCTAATAACTTTAGAAAAATATTTAAGATCAAACATACATTGTCTTTGGTTTGGTCCTAAATTGAGTCACGTATAGCTCCGTTGTGTTTTGAGGGAAAAATTTCACACAAAAATAACTATTTCAGTGAAAATTATCGATCGGTACAAAAAATACTTCTATCCTATCTCTTAGGCTCGATCTGTGACAACATTAAGCAACAAAAAACTCAGTTTTTCAAAGATATAAGCCTTTATAACATACCTTGTCTCATTTTAGCGGGCGCGCCAGAATTGACGGATAAGATAGTATTTTCTTTTAATCTATGGATTAAGATTGTTACGACTGTATTTCCATTGTTCAATATTGCTAACTTCAATTCAGAAAATTTATTTGTATATAAAATTATGGCATAAATATGGAAAATTAATGGTTCCAATCAGTTTTACACATTATTTCTAATTTTTTAGCGTTATGTACAATGTCATGGCTCAGGCTCCATACAAATAGAAAACATCTCATTTCTTTACTTCTTGAAGATATGAAAAAATTGAAAAAAAAAATTAGGTCGAGCGGCGGCGTGGACTTACCGCGCGACAGTGCTCGGATTGCGTTCATTACCAAATATGGCAGCGAGGAGGTGCATTCCTGGTGTATTTGATAGTATTAGTGACTCTTGAGGGTCCTAATACCTAAGTAGTGCTTCAGATATGGAAGGTAACAAGTAATGGTTACCGAAAAAGAAGCTTTTGAGAGTGGAATAATCAAAAGTAAAGATAGTTAAAAACTAAATAATTGTTATTAAAATTCGCGAATCCGACCATTAAGGCTGGGATACGTGACAATCATAGACAAAAAATAAAACGATAATTGTTAATTATACTTGTATTTATATCACGATTTCTATACTTAACCAAACACATAACAAAATGCATTAAATACACTTGTACTCTTTCTGTTCAAATTCCAAAGTTGAACTGAAACAGAAAATCATAACCATAAATTAAAAAAACCGGCCAAGTGCGAGTCTGACTCACGTACCAAGGGTTTACGTAATTAACAAACATAAACAAGAACTAAAAATGTGCCACTAACCTGTCTAATTACTGACCAAACCCGACATTGCTTAACTTTGAATATCGTTTCCACTAAACAAATGTGTTAATGTTTCGCTTAATGATAGCTAGATAGCACTGTAACGGTAATTTAAGATGGTAAATAAGCTCAGGCCCATCTCACACCTGGCCGGTTTTTATTATTTGTTGTTATTCTATAGTTAGAGCTATATCATCAATGTAAATAAATATGTTCATAGCAAAGATGATTTTAAAAGATTAATCTCGAGTCAGGACTTGAAGCTGCAACTCCTTACATTCCGTATAAGTGATCTACCAACTGAGCTATCGAGGCATAAGTGTGGTTGATGAAAATTCCAACTATTATACCATCTTTGATCTGGAAATTGACTCGTTACGAACGTCACATACGTATATACTAGGACTTAATAAGTCCCTAAGAGTTTAATATATACGTTAAGGCTCATACACTGCTAGAGCAACTAGATTATTGAGTTTGAACTCTGTACCGCCGGCCGCGGCGTCGCCTAGTCCAACCAATGCGTTATTCGAACGTAAATATTGTTATAAATTTATAATACGTATGTAATAATTTTATTTTTCTATAATATTACATGGTTCATAAACTTATATTTAATACCTGTTTTACACAAGTACCAACTTCTAAGTACCTTATAATGGAATTTGTACGAAATTTTTTACTTTTCCGACTACATTTTTTAAGTATGCCTACTTAGCAATGATAGTTTTTTTTTTATTAGTTGTATACGCTACTCCTATGATTGTTTTCACACGTCCAACATCAGACTGCCAGTTACGTTGCCTACTTAACTGGCAGTCTGGGACTGGGTTCTAACTACAATTTGCACTTTATAGCTTAATATTTCGCTAACTTATAGCTGAATCGAAAAATGTTTTTTACACATCCTCAATATTTTCATACAAGCTATCTAACGACACCAGTAGCGGTGCTGGTGGTCGTCAAGAACCCTCTATAGTCCTACAGAGACTACAGTTTGTCTTACCTGCGAAGAATGTTCAACGCTGCACTTGTAAATTAAGGCTGCTCTTTCACATCCTTTTGCACCATCAGATACTGGAACATCATTTACTAAAAAAAAAAAAAACCAAACATATACGCAGAATTTCACAGTAACTACATTATATTTTTATTGCGGTAGCACACATTTTAAATTCGTTTAACTCCACATTCATAGGCAATGTGTGTGTGTGTGTGTGTGTGTGTGTGTGTGTGTGTGTGTGTGTGTGTGTGTGTGTGTGTGTTTGTGTGTGTGTGTGGTCGTATGCTATGCTGGACACACGGTTAAAGGGGGCAATTGCATGTCACTAACACACGTAGGTCAGAAGCTTGGAGCAGAAGCACGGTCATACTTTTCTTCAATTATGGAGACCTCACCTTATTGAAGAACTATAGACTTAATTCACTTTTGAGCCATATATTAAAGCTGTTTTCCAGCTGTTTCGTTTCGAATCGTCTCGAACGCAGGTTTGACGAATTCAAGTCTCCCGAAAAAGCCGGTTAGCGAAAAAGGCTTTAGTATCATGGACGACATACATACGCTCCGCCAGATTATACAGAAAACAGAGGAGTATAAAAAAGAGGTCGCTCTTTGCATAGCGTTCTTGGACTATGAAAAAGCTTTCGAATCTATCGAGACCTGAGCGGTGTTACAGTCTCTTCAGCGATGCCACATTAACTATCGGTACATCCAAGTGCTGAAGTGTTTCTATAACAGAGCTACGATGTCATTGCGACTACATAACCAAAACCCGAAACCAACCCATCTGCAGGAAGGTGTTAGGCAGGGAGACGTCATTTCTCCGAAACTGTTCACAACTGCGTTGGAAGATGTGTTTAACCTTCTGGAGTAACAAGGATATGGCGTCAACATAAATGGCGAGTACATCACATACCTTCGATTTGCGACGATATAGCAGTCATGACAGAATCACTGGAAGACCTAGGCACGATGCTCAGAGACCTCAGCAGAGTTTCCCAACAGGTTGGCCTTAAAATTAATACAGACAAAACGAACGTCCATGTCGCGCCTATACCGGTTGTTGTTGGGAACGCTACTCCCGAAGTTGTCGAGGAATATACATACCTAGAGAAGTTCCAGTTAGGTAGGTCCAACTTTGAAAAAGAGGTTAACCGAAGAATCCAGATCGGTTGGGCAGCGTTCGGGAAACTGCGCAACATCTACAATCAGTGGGTGTTGCCAGTAATGACTTATGGTACACAAACGTCTCTAGCTATTAGGACCGGCCGTTGTGGGGACATATGGAGGAGGCCTACGTTCAGCAGTGGACGTCTTTCGGCTGAAACCAATTTAACCCTACGTGACAGTTGGGGAGCTCATCACCGGTACACTGCTTCTGTTCAGTGTATGAAGACGAAGGTAACTGTGCCGAAAATCCTTTACGATTTTCACAATTACAGTTACAACTTCAGAGCAACAAGTGGTAAAAAACTACAAATATCTATACTAAAAAACAACTACTAGAGACTTATGAATCAATCAATCTAACAGAAACACAAATATTTATAGAATTAAGAAATTGATTTGAATGATTGACATTGAAATTGGATAAGAATGATTGACTTGATTAATATACGTGTGAGTATATAGAAACAATCCTTCCTCCTTTGAGACTTCTTGAGCTTCGAGTCTATACAAGGAAAACATCCATGTAAGGAGGTAAGTTTGTAGGGATTAATCTCTGTAACTACTAAATTAATTCTAAAAAGGTATAGTGTAACAAACTTTTCTGACCTGACGTTGGGTATTTGGTCATTACTGTCCACCATTTCAGTGTGGCGACTGTAGTTCTGATTTTCGAGCGCCCGCCTGCGCCGGGTCAGAAAAGGTTGTAACATTGTATACTATTCCTGAGTAACATAAGATATGTTTTGATTTGGTTAAAATAAGTTTTATAACGAAAAAATTATATTCTTAAATAAGTTGGAAGAAAAAAGGTACTTTTTCTTTACACAACAATGAAGCAACCTCTTTTTTTGCGGATAGATAGCTGACTGAAAAAGATATGGAACATTTTTTTATTAAGATCGACAGTTCCAAAGGTAATAGGTTTTTCTGCTAGTGAAACCGTGGTGTCCCATCTAATCTATATAAATAATTTAAATGCGAAAGTATCTCTATCTGCCTGTCTGTTAACACTTTACGCGTAAACCACTGAACCGATTGAGATGAAATTTGGCATGGAGAAAGTTTGAGTCCCAGGGAAGGACTTAAGCTACTTGAAAACGTCAAGTTTGAGTCGGATTTTTCACTATAATTAATAAAGAAGTTGCCATTGAAATCCTACACTGATAATCGAATATAGTTCGGGTGGAACCGTGGGCAAAAGCTAGTTTCTAATAAAAAGAAACAAACCACTTTTACAGATTTCAGCGAACTCTTCCGACTGTTTCATCTTCTCTGGATTGTCGGACAAGTATTTCTGAGACATCTTATGAATATTTTGTAAAGACAACATTCCATTTTCATCCATCTATTAACAAAATCAAGACAAAAATATTAAGTAACTGCTAAGAATATACAGGTAGAAAATCTTTAAAGGATAGCAAACTTAACGTAAAACTTTAGATCGTTTTTTTTCGCGCACTCTATTGAGTAGAATGTCGTTAAATAGTTCTTTAGCACGTAGCATAGTGCAACAAACTTTTCTGACCCGATGGTTTTAAAAACAAAACTACAGTCGACAGGAAATAAGCATTTGAGCAAAAATGCTATTAAGCGACTAAACACCAAAGATCAGAACACAGATCTGTGGGTCAGAAGATAAGAAATGTTTGATGCAGTGCATAATAGCTAAGTGATATTTTTCGTAAGTGTACAAAGTTACGAGTTATTAACTTGGGAAGTCGTGAGCACACAAAAATGCTGATGAAAAACTTAGAGGTGGCTCTACGTTTTTAAATATATGTTCTAAAAATAAAAAAAAAACACATTTGTTAAGCTTTCACGAAAATTATTTTTAAGAAAATGTATCTATAATGCAACAAACTTTTCTGACCCTGTGAACAAAAATCAAAACTAAAGTCGCCATATTAAAATGCTGCGAACTTACAACGACACTAGCGTTTAAACACCAAAAGCGCTATGCCCAAGGTCAGCGGTTCAGAAAAGTCTTTACATACCAATTTATTTTTATTTGTTTTTGAACATTACACACGGCGCAATCAGGTCCTAAACTAAGCAAAGCTTGTACTATGGATCCCAGAAAAATACTTTTTTGCAAATAGGTACATACATAGAAAACAAGACTAACACAAATGTTCACATAAGTGTTTGTCCTGTGCGGGACTCGAACCTACGCTTCTTGATTCAGTAGGAACGTAATCCGCTGCACTTCTCATTTTACGGAACCCTAAGTGGATGCGTGTATTTTAATGACACTCGGCCGGTGTTATTAATCTGGACATGTTTTTTTAGGGTTCCGTAATTAAGGCTGCGCACTATTTAAATGTGCAATTTTCTGCTCATTTTTAAAATCGATTCAACAATCCTATTGCAAGTTAAGGACTTGAAAAAAATAACATGCCTTTAAGTAGAAAGTTACTGTATTGGTTTTAAGATATCTTTTAAACTATTGCTTTAAAAAACTAAGGCTTCAAAAATATGCACTAAAATGGTAAAAATAATTACTTATTTCCAAAAATCTGATCTGAATTACAGTTTGAAGTTGGTGTCTATGTACCTATGTAACAGTTTATAACACACTTCACTTGCATGAAACCAACTTCACTAAAACCATCAATACTCCTAACAAAAATTTGTACAATCATCAACATAAATGGCGTTTCACCAGTTCCAAATTAACATCAATAATTTTTTTTCTCCAAAAGCGGGACCACCTGAGAAGTATACCCTTTTAAATAAAAAAAAGTTTTTTTTAAATCGGGGAACATACATAAAAATAAAATTAGACGAATTGTAAACCTCGTTACGAAATAAATCGTTGCTCTCGTTTTTTTTCTTTTAAATCAATAACACCTTATTAACTAAAAGCGGGAATATAATTTATTTCACATGATGTTCATTAAGTAACTTTAAAGCTAGGGAATTACCGTTATAGAATTCCTATATCTTATGTAATATAATTGTATTTAATTAATTTCTACTTTTTCGCGAATTTCCTAAATATTTTTGTTACAGGAAATGAACTATATTTGAGATTAATATCGTCGATTTATTTTAACGCCCATAAAGCAAATTTGGGAGCCTTCTTAAATGGCAATATCTGAACCCATAGAATTTCGTCTTCGTCCGTCGGTCTATCCGTGTGTATTACAGTCTTATAATTCTACATAATCAATTGATTTTTTTTTTGGGAAAACGCCATGCAAAAATAAATAAATACAATTATAGTAATTTAGCACCGTATCTGCAAACTAAATATACGTTTTATTGTGTTTTACCCTGTAAAATAGTATAAACAATTTTTATTACAATCATAACGCTTGACAAGCATTGTCTCGCGGGCATCCACCGTGAAATCAACTGGTCGTTCTTTTGTTACTCATGTCGGCCTTGTTAATGTATATAGAAACTCGACAAAAACCAATACAGCGGTATTAAATTTTTGTTAAAATACACTCAAACTGCAGAAAAGGTATACTCGAATCTTATGTAACAAAAAAAAAAGAAAACTATGAAATTACTATCAAACAGCATTGACCTAATCGATATTAAGTACTAATTGTTTCTTTGTTTTTCTTGCCTTGGCTGGCACCGTAGACGAAGATAATGAACAGTGCAATATCTAGCCAGCTGTGAAAAAAAAAATGGCCGCAAAATTGTGACCGATATAAAGCGGACATGTGGTGTCTTGTCTATGAGAAAAGATCCCACAGGTTAACGTTGTCTCTTTCTAAAGTGTGGCTAATTTCGTAAGCCTAATCGCGCAGTCCATAGGATGGATTACAGGACTCTAAGTCTATAGCTGGCAATGGTCAAGAATAACAGATTAGATATTGGTTATATTTAAATTATTAATTATTTTGTGTTTTGTCATTTAATGTTATTTTCTTTGATATTTACATTTTAGTTTTATTTTAGTAATTATTTTTTTACATTTTAGTTTAAGTTTGTATATTTCTGTATAAATTTCTATACTCAATATCTATACTTTCAAAAATAAAAAAAAACAAAAGACGGTTGGCTTGACAGTTCTTTCAAGTCGATAAAAATCATACCATTCCCGCTTTCTTGAAAATGCATGCATGAAAACACTTCATTTCTTCACTGGGCATCTCGTGGTTATCTTTTAAACTTGCTAAGTCTTCTGCTTTAAAATTGAATTCTTTCATACATTCCGTGATTATATTCATGTAGTTTTGTTTGAGGTCATCGAGAGACGTTGTCTGAAATTACCGCACATGAACAAAAATACTGGATGAAATTAAAAAAAGGTAATTTTAAAAAACGATGCTATCAAAGATTCTGAATCACGTAAAATTCAAAATATCTGGAATTAATAAGAATTAGGAATAGGGCCTTGATGGAATTTGTATATCCTTAAGTATCAGTTTTATATTTAGAACATTTTGGAGCAGGAGTAGGCAATAAATTATTTAATACACCTTATTGCAATATTCATATTAAACACCCATCTTATTTAGAAAATCATACATACCATACAACTAACAAAAATATGGCCAAAAACGATAAAGCCAAGTTTTGATTTTAACATATTTACGAATAATAGAATATGACTTTCACAACACCTGAATGATAAATGTGACAATTTGAAGTGCATAAATGTTTATATACTGAACATTTTCACAATGCAGAGCAATTACCCTGTTATGCTTAGGTATCTACAATAACATATTTGTATGTTATTTTAGTTGTTAATGTTCAACTAAGTACTTACAGTGGCGTAAATAAGTGATTACACACTGATTAAATACGAATACATGTTAGTACTTACAATTTGTAGTTTTTAAAGAGACTTAAAAAAAAGATTTTTAAGTTGAACGGTAGAAGGCACATAGCTATATATATAACATAGTTATTATTAGGAGAATAAATTTTTAGGGTTCCGTGTGCCCGAACGTAAAAATGGAATTTTAAAGAATCACTCGTGAGCCTGTCTGTCCGTATATCACTGCCAATTAAGTTGAAATTTGTACACATATAAGATTCTGTGACCCAAATATGGACATGTATAACGTTACTGAATAATTTTTGACCATACGGGTGGCTTTTGGAGGGAAATTTAGAAAATTAGGAAAAAAAGCTCTGCAAAGTGTACCAAGTGACATATTAAGGCGCAGTGACTACCTAGCGCCGCCAAAAGATATTATTTATTTTGTCTTTGTACGAAACACATTTCGAAAATGTTACATACCAATTATTTTAAACTAGTGACAAGCTGTCTTAAGAACATTGTACGTAGAATATACCTATAAGTTGTAAAAAGCTTTTCTATTTAAAGTTGTCGTTTTTAGCAGAAACGCTATCTACAACTCGTCATGGTGGACTTCAACGCAAAGCTGGACACTGGAAATTGAGATGAGCTGAAAATGGGAAATTTTAAGTAGGGCAACGAAACCGTAGTGGCCAGCGTTTGGTTGACTTTATGCAGAAAGAAGGACTTTTTATGATAAATTTTTTTATCCACCTCACCGGAAATGGACCTGGATTAGACCTGACGGTTTGACGCAAAACGAGATTCACTGTATTCTTACTTCTGATAAGCGAATATTCAGCAACGTCTATGTGATCAACAGAGTGAAAACTGGCAGCGATCACCGCATGGTAAGAGGCACGCTGAGTAAAGAAGTCGTTTGATACGGTCTACGCTCCGTCTAACGACTGCCTTGGTACAAAACCCCGAACATTTTCAGTTCTAACTTCAAAATCGCTTTTAGTGCCTAGCAAATTGCGAAAATGTGGATGAATTAAATGACAGGCTAGTGAAAACTGTCTAAGCGGTTGGAACCAAGTTCTTCAAAGCTCGCCACAAACATAGAACACAAAAATTCTCTAATCAGACTCTCAATCTTATGAAGATGCGGCGCATAATGAAATTGCAGTATTTATCTGATAGGTCCGAATACACGCGGCTCAATAGATAAATCTCGAAAACCATACGACGCGGTACTGGCAGAACTGTTTTGTCCAAACTTGTAATGTTGAGAAAAATTGAGAAGAGCCCAATTAACTCGACACTATACCGAAGTAATCCCAGACGTCAGCTTGTATGAGATAAGAATGGCCTTGAAATGGCTAACAACAATAAAGTGGCGGTCATTACGGGCGATGACGGAATTACATCAGAGCTTCTGATACCGGGTGGAACACCGAGACTTAAAGTCTTTCAGAGGCTCTTTGATTATGTTATCCTAGAAGGTTCCATGCCAAAGGCTTGAAGTAGAAGCGCGGTCATATTTTCTTCAAAAAAGAAGACCTCACCTCATTGAAGGGCATTGAGCAACATTGAGCCATGTCTATGAGCTGTTTTCCGGGGTCATTACGAACCGTCTCGAACGTAAGTTTAACGTACTCTAGCCTCCCGAGCAAGCCAGTTTCCAAAAAGGCTTTAGTACCATGGACCACATACATATGATACAAAGAATGCAGAGGAATATAATCGGCCACTTTGCGTTGCGTTTGTAGACTATGAAAAAGCCTGTCCATGTCGCACCTTTACTGGTTGTTTTTGGAAACGCTACTCTCGAAGTTGTTTACTCATACACATACCTAGAGCAAGTAGTCCAGATAGGTAGGTCCAACTTTGAGAAAGAGGTTCGAGAGGCAGCTTTCGAAAATCTACGCAATATCTTTTCGTTCAAAATACCTAAGTGCCTTAAGACGAAAGTCTATAATCAAAATATGTTGCCAGTGGTGACTTATAGTACAGAAACGTGGTCTTTTACTGTTGGCCTTTTAAATAAGCTTAAAATCATTTGTTGACAATGCACCACACGATTCCGCAGAAGTTTAATATCTTTCTTTCTTATAAACTTTATAAAATCTTATGGTTCCAATACTATTAAAACATTTTAGTAATTAAAATAGCTTTTTCTTTTTTGCATAAACCCGATAAGTCGACACCTCTTGGTATATTATATTTTCTTACAAGAAAACTAAATGCAGTAGATATTTAAAAAACAGAAAAAACGTAATCTGGATTAAATAATCTCACACAAGAAACCTATAAAAATATTGATTTATTTATCAAAACTAGTGCTACTTGCCCATAAACTTTCATCATTGTTTTTCTAAAAAATAGGTATGACATACTTAACGGGAATTGATCCGGCAACCCTTGATAGGAAATGCACCAATCGTTATATAATTTAAAATTGAAAAGAGCGACAGCTGGAAAGTTTCTTTCGCCGTTTTTTCTCCCCAGAACGCCATCTTGATTCCGAAACGGTTGTAGTTTATAAATTGCATGTTATACTGACGTCAAAAAACTTATATTGTTTCCTATTTTTGAGAAATTAACTATTTGAATTTGATTTTTTTTTATTATGCAAACTTACCAAAAGAACAGTTTTTGCGTAATAAACTAAAACACTTACCGGTTTTTTTATAATTTCGTTTTACAGGTTACAAGTTGGCTGTTTCTCGATGGGATAGGCAGAGAACAAAAACTTGCTGCGATCGTAGCACACTTCTTTTCATTCATCAGTCTTATCGATATTTTGCTTTATCACTCTTTTATTAAATTCAACACTCTCGTACATTTTTCATACCACTAAGGAGGCAAACAAGCTTACGGCCCGCCGATGGTAAGCGGTCACCGCAGCCCATGGACGCTTGCTACACCTGGGACATCACTCGTGCGTCGCTGACCCTTCAAAAATCTAATAACTTTTATTGAAGAACCCCAAACTGTGGTCCTTACAGAAAATCTTGGCAGGAAGTTCATTTCAGTTTGGTGGCATACTTACACTCTTAACCCCGCCTTTCCTGGCGAATCAAGATAAGTTCGACACGGTCCATCATCTCTAGCTAGGTACCCTCTGATTTACTTTCCTTTAACGCCGTTGCAGAGTAAAAGAAAGGGACAAGGAAGGTAGTTTGGCCATGTTTAAATGAGCATAAAAGAAGATTCTCGAAGCAAAATGACATAAAAGTAAATCGAATAGAAGGTAGGTTTAGTAAATTCGCAAATATCTATGAAAAAGATCTTTACAGAAGATAAACAGAAGTTTACAAGATGTTAAGAATATTCGGAATATTTTCTTATCCTACGAAACCCTAACTAAATGCGTATACGACACGCACTTAGCCGGTTTTTCTTCTAATTATGTTTTTGAAATATAAAATATGTGTCTACTTAAACTCCATTCATCCAAATCTGAAAACATTGTCAAATAGCCTGGTGATATTGTATGTACATATAGATACCAACTGGAACATGCTATAAAAAACGTGCCAAGTCTCGCTCGAATGTGATGATTTGTCTACAACGGCCATTCCTGGCAGTGTTCGGCGCGCACGCTATGGAGCCGTTTGATTTTGAAGTGTATTGGTGTGTATTGGTACCAATAGTGTTTCAATTATTTAATTACACCAGTGTATTAAATAAAGGCCCAGTCATTATCTACATCCATTTTTATAATTGAAAATTTAAATATCGCTGGCAGTAGGCAGGTCCGCCGCGAGTTAACCGTCCAGATTACACTACGCGCACTCAAAGGAGTCGTCGAAAAACCAACAATAGGCGGTAACCAACACGCGCCTTGCGAATGCACGTAGCGTGCGCACAATTGATTTAAGTGCGTTCGCGAACACATTTAAATGTATGGGAATTGTTGCATTGCATGTTGAGTTGCAAAAAATCTGAACGCACCTTTAGAAGATCATGTACTGGCGACCGTACAAAATCGCTACTGAAGCAATTTAATTTACGAACTGCCTCTACACGTAGTTAAACGAACGACTGTTGGAAGACGGTGCAGTGTAGTAGCAGTAAAAAATACGCCCTTGTATAGTAGATGTTAACAAATGGAATTAACCACTAGTTATATTCTTATATCTTTTACGTGTTGGTTGGGTAATATCTTTCTTTTCTTTTTTCTGGTCCTATTTCTTGTACCTTGGGTTACAGTTTTTCGTATTACCCACTCTCGATCTTCGTTAGTTCTGGGACCTTATTGGGCTGGCGTTGCGATATCTCTAAAAGTTTGCTGGCGCACTTGGATGGGTTCACATGAGGGTCATCAGGTATTCAAGTAGTCGATATTTGATTTTTATAGACCAGTAGAAAATGTTATTTGATTGAATAACGACATATCGATAACTCTTATAGCTTTGGCAGTGCCCTTAAGGTTCCACATAAGGCACTCTAGACCTTCGATTTTTATGTGTTAGAATAAAACGCTCATCAGATTAAATAATTTTGCTTACTTAAATTACTTTAATTTTAAACATATAAAAAAATTCACCCTTTAGATTTGCCGGCATCAAGCCCTTACATCAACGTCCATCGACGGTAAATGGAGTCGTCAATTTCTTCTGAACGAATCTGAAGAGAAAATTGAATCTGAATTTTAAGAACCCATCCCCACCTAACGGAGGTTATAAACCCGCACTTTTTGTCAAAAGTTATCAATAAAATTGCTTAAAATCGACATCTCGTGGGTGTCTAAGGTTGCTGATTTAGAATCTAATGAGAAAATTTTATGGTATGCTATAAATATTAGTGTACAGTTTCACACCCCCTCTTAAGGGGGGTGATAGTATCCTTATTCGTGATCTCAAGAATACGTTAAGTAAAACAAATGGCTTGAAACTAATATGCCAGGGATATTCGGGCTCGCTAATTACAAATTCAATCTCAAACTGTATAGAATGCCACATATTTTGATTCACGCATCCTCTTATGGGATTCGATTCAGTTCAAATCTATTGCATATCATCTCTAGATTTTTACTCACGCACCTCCAACGCTCGAGATCCGGGTTCATTGGGCCCTTGTTTTATCTCGCTAAGTTATCTATTAAAAGCTTGCAAATCGATTTTCAAAATTTTGGGCAGCGACCTCTAATACCCTTGAAATATTGACGACTCAGATAAGATAGTTCTAGATGTGCTGCAGATTTTGGTATTTGGATTAGCGAATCAAGAAGTCCTAAGATGTTAATTTTAAACCATTTCATTAATAATTTAACGAAATTAAACAGGGTGATATTAACGCCCTTTACCGCAGATGGTTGTAAAGGGGTGTTTGAAAGAAAATCTTAAGGATGGCATTTTTAATTGATTTCAAAATAAAGTGAATGCAGAAGGTTTCATTCAATTTATTACTATCTGACAAAATTCCGAGGTTCCCGTTTTTACATTGATTTCCTTTACTGCATTAAAACATTATTATTATGTCACATCATTAACTTCTAAACGAATGATGCTATAAACTTGAAATTGTACGTTTCCTATGAGCACCCAAGTGCTGCTAGACAGAGGCGAGAAAAGCCGTCAACATGCTTTCACAAAAGTATAGAACGGCAGTTTGCCTAGCGCTTCAGACTTGCGGAAACACTGCCGTGCCTCCAGATTAAGCAGCCACGTAAGTAAACAGTACCAACGAAAGTACGTAAATGTCACATAAATGTTACAATTAGGTACTTCTATTCATTTGGACGCTTCCTCTCAACCGTAACCATCCGCGTGAGTAACTTTATACAATACATTTTATTTTGTACAACGCTATATCAACAAATTTACACGCATTCCGTAACAATTTTGTACGATGTATTTTTTACTATTTTTTTTTGTTAAATCAACGTAGTATAAATAGATTTAGAGTCAAATGCGAGGACGACTAATAACTATACGTAATTACTAACCGAGTCATATATTTTATTCACAGTCATTTCCCTTACGTGTGCACGTATCATGCCATAATAACAGCTTAACAACCCCTCAATTTAATTTTCAACACGCCATATTGGTATAAAAACATTGTTAAGATCAAAATTTTGGCATATTTCAAGTATCTGACATTAAGGCAAGATTAGCTGAAAATCTTCCAAAAATGGGAGCGATACGAGAACTATTTTGTGTGTATTTATTTGTATTATCACTATATTCAACATCAGTAAGTGTATTAATTAAACTCGTAAAGTAAAAAATTATAAATATATTGTTTGATAGGTCTACGTAACAATATAATTTCATCATATGTATAGTATTTAGGCTATTTTTAGACTTGTCAGGGCGCTAAGTTTATTAGCTAATGTATATAGAATGTCGTAAATATGACAATGGATGATGGATTAAAAAGGTTTTTTTATGAAACTAGTGATGTAGGAAACAACGTAACTATATGTAGATTATGTAAAATGATATAAGTAAACTGAAAGGGAATGTAATAAAGATTCATGCGTTCTGTTTAAACCGGGATCAAAAAATGCACTTAAGATTCAAATATATAACCTTTCCCAAGTTTTTAATTCTATTATTGGAATAGGCGGAGAGAATGATTTTATAACTCGGACCCTTTTTAGCACACTCTACATTAAATATACTACACGCGGCTGGCGGCTCGATTCCGTAAAATGATTGCTAACAATCGCGTTTGAAATCCACAGAAATAAGATGTACATTGCGCATTTGAAATTACGTATGAAATTCATCGATTGTCGCGAAACCGTAATGTATATCTTATTTCTTTCAAATCAACCCGCAGTTTTCATGTTAACACGCCTGAGTGGTAGTGTGAGTCTATATCTAAAAAAAATGTGTATTATTTCATATAAATAAAGAAATGTAATTTGTTTATATCAGCCAGCTACAACCCTTTTTGGACTTCAAACACCAAAGCCTACTTCAAATACCAAAGTGATACAAGCGAAAAATCTATTAACTCCACTTTGTGGACTACCGTACCAGGCCACGCAGGAAGTGTTGCGAAAAAAAGTTTTTATGTTTAAGGCACCACTCGTTATTATTTTGAAAAAATTGGTTATTTAAACGTAAAAATACCATTGTTCGATTTTGATTTTTTTTTTGAGAGCAAAATTAATTATCGTGTCTCATTTAAAAATACAATTACGATCTACGATTTTAAATAAGGCCTAAAACCTGTTGAGTCATTTGATCGACTTCAAATGGCTTTTATGGATGAGGGACCTTCAAAAGCAACCTACCGTTGGCATAGCGAGTTCAAGCGCAATCGCCTTCTTTGGGCGAAGAACAGAGGAGTAGTTACATATTACATACGAAGAGATTCAGCATACTCTGCAGATTGGTTCGGAAAGCGTTCACAAGATTCTAGCACCTTCGCGTGGGGAAGATAATTTCGCGTTAGGTGCCGCACAACCTCAGCGAAGCTCAGAAGCAGGCCCGAGTGGAGTGCCGTCATATGATTCAAAAATTTGAAGCAGCCTCGCTACGGAACCCTAAAGATATTGGTTTCATAGACGTGTGTATAAC
This sequence comes from Apoda limacodes, assembly GCA_946406115.1. Classification (NCBI taxonomy): domain Eukaryota; kingdom Metazoa; phylum Arthropoda; class Insecta; order Lepidoptera; family Limacodidae; genus Apoda; species Apoda limacodes. Next base: position 10,586,590 of record OX291558.1, read on the forward strand.
AACTTACCCAACCAAAATTATATAAAAATCGTATGAATGGTATTAAAACTAGACGCTTAGTGCGCGAATCTAACTCGCATGTGACTGGGTTTTTCTTCTATACTAAATTTGTTCTGAAAAATTACCATCATATCATAATAGGTAAATCGGTAGAGCCGTTCTAAACTGATGTTTCGTCATACAAGTAGCAATATTTTTTTATTAATATAGGCTAACTAGGTCTGTAGTAGAAAAACAAAATGCTGTCAATCATTGAATAAAGTGTAAATTCATTTATAATGCTTCTAAACAGGCTATATCGGAAGAGCAGCGGAAAATGATACATGAACATTTCGAGAAAATTGGTATGGAGTGCATCAAAGACAATCCAATCACAGGGGAAGACATCCAATCACTTAGAGAGAAGAAGCTTCCAAATGGTGAACACGTACCCTGCTTTATAGCGTGTATACTTAAAAATACTGGTGTGGTTAGTATAAGTCATAGACTTCTAGTTTTTGAATCGGTCCTATGGACTGCGCAATAGCCTCACAGCGTTGACCAAACTTTAGAAAGAGACAAAGTTAACCTCATAGTCAAGACACTACACTTTCGCTTCGTCTCTGTCACACTTTTGATGCACTTAATTTATTAGTATGGATTTGTATCTCTGTTATCTGTAAGCAGGAACAAATGATTATTGACTTCATTACTCAGAGGACAGTCAGCTTTGTCTGCTTTATCAAATTTAATTTCTCTATCTTCAGAAATTTTTTTGCTCTGTAATTGAGGTTTTTTTCGTTAAAATTTAATTCATTCTTCTTACGCCATGACATTTATGTGTTATCTTTATGTTATTTAATAGTATAGTCGTATAGTATAGAGGATATGTAGTTTATATTATAGTTCATGGATGACCGAGATTTTCTCGGTTTTTTTTTTGGTGTTATTTGGAAATTATATTAAGATACGAATTACTTACTGATGAAATATGAATAATATTTTTCGATCTAACCGACATAATAATGAGAAAATATGAACTGGTTTTTTAAATAAAAAAATCACGAGTGTAATTAGTTTTATTAGAAACAAGTACTGACTCTTTTACAGTTTATCAATCAATAACGTTAGTATATTTTCATCATCACAGTTTTAATTGTGAAATCAGGTTTTAACTTAATACTTCCTTCCATACCATATTGCGGGTATGTCGAGGATTTTCATTTGGAAGATAAACCTTTAACGTAGTTGGTCGCTTAACTCTAGAAAATGTTACATATAACATGCCATGCATACGAACTTTTAGAACTTTTAAAGGGAAACAATTCTGTCAGACATGATTTTTGCGAAACTTTAACCGTTTACGCAGCGGAAGCTCTCAAAAGGAAAAAAAAAACCCAGATTTTGAAATATTCTTTATTGGTGCTCCGCTCCTATTGGTCTTAGCGTGATGATATATAGCCTATAGGCTTCCTCGATAAATAGGCTACTGAAAAAAATAATAGTATTGCTACACGCCAATAGATGTCAGGAAGAGTCATATTTTTCGCTTCGGCTTCGCCCGCCCTAAATTTGGTTATCGGCATAGTATTCTTACGGCAACTCCTCAATTATAAAAAAAACACAGAAGGTGAAATATTTTTGAATAATACGTACCGCCCTTTCCCCTCATGACTGCCCGCCGGCCTCGCACATCATAAATGCGCGCGCAAGACTTGATAATTATTTTGCTGCCACGTTATTTTAAAACTGCGATATCCTCTAAGATATTCATTGAAATCCAAAGATGAACAGGGCAATTTTGTTTTAAATTAAATGCTTGTGATGAGTAACGTATTTATTTGGATAAAGATTAATATCATGTTTATAAAAACACCTTCACAAATAATGCATTATTTTAGAACAAATATGGTTAGTATAAAAAAGGTTACCTTAAAATATAGACATATGCTGTCGCGGACTTTTTTTTAGAACTTTTATAGGGGAACAATTCTGTCATACATGAGTTTTGCGAAACTCTAACCGTTTACGCAGCGCACGCAGCGGAAGCTCTCAAAAGGATAAAAAACGACCAGTAGTTCCTGAGATTAGCGCGTTCAAACAAATAAACTCTTCAGCTTTATATATTAGTATAGATATTTGTTTACAGGCATAAGAAGTTTTTTTGGAAATTATGGCTTGGCTCAACAACGCCATCTAGCTTTGGGGTTGCTGTGTCGGTAAAAATAATAGTATTACTACTCGCCAATAGATGTCAAAAGTAGCTTTAGTGTTGCTGTGTCGTAAAAAAGTTTAGTTGTTGTTTAGGCTGATGGTCTTTTGTAAATCAGATGACATATTTAGTTCTTAGTTCAATATTGTTTTCACGATACCTGTATTGATTATTTTCAGATGAATGAAAAGGGCATGCTTCAGAAAGAAACAGCTCTTGAAATGGCTAAGACAGTTTTCAATGACGATGATGAGCTCAAAATGATTGAGGATTATCTTCATTCTTGTTCCCATGGTAACTAAATTTATTATTAATTTTTGGCTCAAATCTGCATAGAGATAGATTGTTGATTGATGTTGAAATCACCCGTGAATGCGCATGGTACTATGGCATTTCTCAAAAAGCCATGCCAAATGTATCATTAGCATACTCTTCAACAAAGCTTTAGCTTGAAACTACTTTAGAGTACTAAAATGTCAGTAAATTGTCAGAACAATTATGATAAAGCTAAAGTCTAAATTATTTCGATCATTACATGCATAAACTATCGCTTTAAACTTATTATTGACCTCCTATACCAAAAAAGCATGGGGATGACGTCATCAGTGGAGTGTACTGCCTTAATATCCTAATGCAAATGTACAGTTTACAGTTTCATCAGCATTTGGAATCAGAAACGAACGGTCGTTCCGTTCATTGAAAACTCAGCTTTCCGTTCCGTTCGATTCTTATCATAAACGCTGACGGAACTAAAACGCTCCATATTTTTTGCAATAAGCTATATGCATGTAGTTTTTACAATGTTTATAGTTGTCGAATTATAATTGTAATAATTGGTATCTTCATTTAATAATGTTTGACTGGGGCCGTGTCCAATACCTTGCTGAGAGAGTTTATATAATAAATTTTGTATTTGTATAATTATAATGTATCAGGCGGACCCTGTGCTTGATTGCCACGTTAGTGGTATAAAAAAACATCCCAACAATATATAACTTAAAATGTTTGGTTTAATTTTCTTTATGTTTATAACTTCTTACTTTGATGAATTAAGTTTCTGTCGCGGAAATATATTATTTTTTAACCCTGTTCTGGTTCTCGTGTAAAAAAATATATTTAATGACAAGTTAATATAGGATGAAGCTACGCCACTAATGGATATATTTAATTTAAATTGGTGTTAACCTTTTCTAACCCCGCATCAAATCTTGACATACATCTTATGATTTTTCTAAAATTGTCAAAGTGGTACATTATTCTATCCCTGGTCTTACATTTTGCCGCTTATTTGTATAATGCTGGTATTTATGACTAATGGGACAGATATAAAGCTATCTTTCAGGTACACTGCTATTAAAACCAGTGTCGTGGTGATAGGCTCACCAGCTGTCACGAAGGAAAAGGTTGGTGAAAAGAGCCTGTCCCCCATATTATGATGATGACGTTTACAGCTACTGCGTTACCCTTCGGAGAAGAAAAACTGTGACGTTAAACTATACTTCTAATTTGTTTTCAGTAAACTCTGCAACCGTAACTGATGGCGAAAAGGGGTGTGATCGTGCCATGTTGTCGACCAAGTGTATGTTAGAAAATGCTTCACAGGTAAGCGTGAATTAAAATTTATTTTATAATTAGGAGTTAATAATTAAATAACTGTTACATCCTTTATAAAATATAAGTGCTTATTTCAAACGATTTAACACTAATTTTACACGTTAGTTTACTGACAATGCAGAATTTTGATAAATCAAAATTCATTGCCATATTTGAACACTTTCGTTTGCCCTCTTTTTATTTTATCTTTTTTGTCTTCAAAAAACTAATCTTTAATGATTTTTTTGCAGTTTGGATTTGATTTGTGAAGATTGGTGATGGTTTCAAACTTAATTTACGGGACTGCTAACAACCGTATTTAATGGAAGGATTTACTTTTTCTACAACCTACTTTCATTATTTAATAAATATATCAATTTTTTTTTTCTGTTGCAATTTTAGCTTATTGTAATTCTACTTTTACTTGATGTCCTCGTGACTCTTTGGATCCAAACACACTTGAACGATCTTCGGCGGCGTTTTGTCGGTCGCGTCGTTCGACACCTACTGACAAATTATGGGTCTGGTAAACAGCTAGATGTTTTAGTATGCGTCGAGCGACACGATCGAAGAGATACTGCCGAAGATCCGTCAGGTGTGGCCTTACGCTTAGTTTCATATAGATAGGATTACTAAGTTAAAAATATACCATTTATTAATAATGCAATACATAGATTTAGCGCTACAACAGTGCAAAACTCGACCGCCATGATATTAAATTATTATTAGATCAACCATTTTTTTTAGTATATTATTCATAAATGGTGGATCTTCTTGCTTGATAAGTTCGTCCGCGATATAAAATTTCTTCTTTTTGTTTTAAGAACATACGTGTAAAAATTATAAGAAATAACATAAAATAAGCTGACTTGTAACTAAACCAGTACAAATTAATTGCAGCAGCGATTGCATTAGTTGTTAATTAAAAATAGAAAAACGAAAGTTATTTTTTTAATGTGAATGTGATGTGTTTTTAATGAAATGCGATGTTGTAACAGATAGCTTAAAACAAATATAGTAATTTGCAAGATAAATAATGTAGAAAGCTATGTAATTTTTTTCCAGTCTAAAGCTTGCAATAGAACAGTGAAATCGATTTTTAAAACGAGCAGAAAACTGCACGTTCAAGTAGGGCGCAGCCTTAATGTATTTAATAAATTTTCATAGTGATGGTCAGAGGATAGCCGAGGCCATATGCCTCTTTGAACTTAAGGTTATTACTGTTAGAATATTGTATTTTAGAGTAAGTGGCATACGACCATAACATATGAGAAATATATTAAAATATATTACGTTAAATTTTTTTATTTAATAGACGAAAATATTGAATAGTTTGTACATAACAATTTCACATGAGTTTATTTTTTTGTTTTATACTTTTTAGAGCATGATTTTTCTGTAGTCGGGTTTTAGTTTTTAAACTTATTTTTTTATATAAATTATTTTGTGGTTATAATTTTGCGATAAAGTAAGACAGAGCCCCTAAATCATTTAAAAGTGTGTCACTTACAAAATATTTTTTTTTATGTAACGAATTAAAGATTAAATTATTTACAACGAGTTTTTGCCCGCGATTCAACCCACCCTAAATTTGATTATCGGCGCAGGATTTCAACAGCAACTCCTTAATTATAGAAAAAAAACCGGCCAAGGGCGAGTCTCGTTCACATACCGAGGGTTTCGTACAAATATGTAGATAGCTCTTCCACCATGAGATCCAGTCGCCAAGGTCAACGGGAAGTACCTCATTGGTTTTGATTTATTTGTGTCACAATTAGCGATAAAAATTACCGTATTAAGGCATATTTTTTTTTCGCATTGACTTAGAATCTTGATTGACTTAAGAACATTAAGTGCCCACAGACTTAATTTTAATATTTATTACAACTTAATACCTCCACGCGTTCTTGAATAAAAGGGTCTTGGCAGACGGACAGATTTTTTGTTGTTGATATAAATTTTGTTTTATAAATTTTATGATTCTAGTACAACGGGACCATGATTTGATTTATTTGTGGATAACCTAAATGCGCGTCGACGTAGAAGCTTGAATTTTTTACAGCTGCAAGGGACCGAAGCCCTTAGTATTTGATATGACAGACAGACAGACAGACTGACGGACAACAAAGAGCTCCTACAAGGTTTCCTTTTTTCCTTTTGAGGTACGGAACCCTAAAAAACCAACTAATACTTTACGTTTTTAAGTAGCCTTTGTCCTTCCACGCGACTCAAACTATCTCCATGCCAAATTTGCCCGCCGTTTCACCCGCCCTAAATTCGGTAAATAAAGGATTTAAACGGCAAATCCTCATTCACAAAAAAAAACTTACACTTGAACTTCTCAAGTAACAAATGTCCTTCTTCGGGACACAAACTATCTCCATGCTAAATTTCATTTTAATCGTTACAGCGGTTTTAGCGTAAAGAGATAACAGACAGACAGACAGGGTTTCGCATTTATTTTATAATATTAGTATGGATTCAATGTTCATGTAGTTGTTGGCACGGTACTCTCGAAGTTGTTGACAAATACACATGTCTAGGCAAAGTAGTTCACTTACATAGGTCCAACTTTAAGAAAGAGATTAGCCGAGGCATCTAGCTCGGTTGGGCAGCGGTCGTTATCGCAATATATTTACGTCCAAAATACCTCAATACCTCAATGGCTCAAGACGAAAGTCTACAATCGAAGTGTGTTGTCTTACTGTTAGCCTCTTAAATTAAGCTCAGGGTCGCTTAGCGAGCTATGGAAATAGCTATGCTTAGTGTTTCTTTGCGCAATAAAATCCAAAATGAGGAATGTTGCCGAAGAACCAAGTTTAAACAGTTAGCAAGCTGAAGTGGCAATGGGCAGGCCACATCGCCCGTCGAAACGATAACCGATGGCGAAGAAAGGTTCTCAAGTGGCGATCACGATTCGGGCGCAGCGTGGGACGGCCTCCTACCAAGTGTACGGACCAGACGTTGAGGAGACTTATGGGGAAGGACTGGGTTCAGCTGTGGACATCTTCCAGTTGAAAAGACGAATGACGACCATAGTCTATAATGAAATACGTATTTATTATCATATATGTATTTTGGGAAGTTTCGGAGTGTAGCAATTATTGGCAATTATCGAGTGCATGCAAGCAACAGCTAACAATATATATATTTTTTAAATGTGCAAATTAAGCACTTTCATTTGCTATCTAGCACGGCATCATAGATTTTTTTTTACTTCATGACTTTGTGTCCTCTACAGGGCCTCATATTCCATATAAAGTGACGTCACATAGCCAGCGGACAATTAAGACGCTTCCAACGATACCTCATTTGTCAAATTATAATAAGTAGTTTAGAAGTTATGAGGGGGCAGGTGAACATACATATGGTCAAAAAAATTATAACTCTCATTTTGCTTCGCCGTAGTCTGGTAAAAACTGGCCATCTTATTTTTTTTAACTTAAGCACCAAAAAAACGCAGTAATTTCCTTTTTTTGGTTAAATAGTTGAAGAACAAAAAAAAGGAAGGCAACAAAGTTTGACCTGTATGTAAGTGGGACTAAACGGCTAAACCGATTTTAATAGACGTGGTTAGATTTGTCTCAACCACAACAGTGTCATAGGCTATATTAAAATAATTGGAAATCAAAATGGCGGATTTTTAGCGCCACATTGGTTTTTTGCTTTTCAGCTACTAAGATTACCTTTAATTTTTTTTTATTTTTTTATATTACTTTTTACTTCTTTTCTTTTGTCATTTAGCGACTGAATAAGACGAAAATAACAATAAAACAATAAAAAAACGGGTTGCACTCCGGGAGTGCTTGAATATAACGTTGTGCATTTTTGATATTTTGGAATGGATAGGGAAAAATTTTGGACGAATTGCTTTAATTATCAGTATTAAAGTACTATCATTTATGTGGTAAAATACAATATTAATTTTTTGTGATATCGTACGCAAACATGACAATTTATATTACATTAAAAATTTAACACTTCAGATCTTTCTTAGATTTAGATCTTACATCACAAAAAAAGTGCACAGCGCCGCTAAAGAAGTTTTCACTTCAAAAATACATTTATCAAATTTGGTTAAACATTTTAATAATGGAAAATATTCTGTTAACTGAGTATATTATCTCAATGCATGTAACTTTTAAATACTATGGTAAGTAAACTAAATACATAAGGATAGTAAAGAAAATGTCCTGGCAAACGAAACCGTACACAAAAACTATTAAATTAAGAAATAAAAGCACATAAAGCATTAGCGGTGTCAATTCCGGGAATAATTTGTGCCGCTATTCTCCCAGGTAAGTAATCCTTGCTAATGCCCAAGCATGCCAACTTAAGCAGTGCTTGGATCATACTTTGAAATATGTTCTGTATGCTTCGCAGACCTAAATTAGATTCCATCTGAAAGAGAAAAGTATAAATTATTATACACATCATGACATTTAGGAAAGGAGGTTGAAAAAAAATTTCCTATTACAACATACATTTTTCTATAGTGTCACTCGTACCTCTACCGGGAATCGAATCCCGGACCTTCGGCACGTAAGAAATTCGTAATGTATCTACTGCAACCACAGTTTTACCACAGGTAATACATAGTTACTGTACTCAGTAGTACAGTATTACCATATAAATAATTAAATTTTAAATATTATTTAAATTAGAATATTACTTAAATTAAAATATAATTTGGAAAAAATCTGTTTCCATGTTCTTGAGGTATCTACACAAAATCTACATATCCAGAGGAACGCTTAGGTTGTGGAATGAGCTGCCATGGCAACATTTTCTTAAAGGACTACGCTAAGGGGTTAATCGAGAAAGAAGTTATTAGATTTTTAAAAGGTCGGCAACGCGCGATTGAATTTGCAGGTGTCTATTAGCTTGTTTGCCACCTTAGTTGCATAAAGAAAAACCTTATATTACGAAACTTTTAGTTAATGTATGTAGGTTTTCGTATCAGGCTGTTAATTTTCTATTACATTTTCAAATTATTTTATTAGATTTTTCAAAATATTTTTTAAATTATTTTATTAAGTTATTAGATTTTTAAAAGGTCGGCAACGCGCGATTAAAGTTGCAGGTGTCTATTAGCTTGTTTGCCACCTTAGTTGTATGAAAAAAAACCTTATATTACGAAACTTTTAGTTAATGTGTGTAGGTTTTCGTATCAGGCTGTTTATTTTCTATTACATTTTCAAATTATTTTATAGATTCAAGGACATGATTTCATCTGTTGTTGTATGTACTTAAAATTCGATTCGAAACGAACGGTTTATGGATATTGCCATTTTCATTTACAATTACTGAATAATAATAAGTAATAAGAACCAACAAAATAAGTTCCTTAGGCTTGCGATTCATACCCTAATACATCAGTGAATAACAAAAATCTTTTAATGGGAACTGTCACCATTTGTCGATTAAAAGTTCTTTCTCACTTTCAAATGATACTTAAGTAAACAAGGAAAAAAAACATGAGAAAGTCTGCCCGTACCGTTGAAGAAGCTAAGCTGCACCAGCAACCCTTAGTACATATGCTAAATTTATTTCATGATGTTGACATTGGTATTAACTACTGATTCACCTGCGTATCCCCATCACTGGCAGCAGTAAGTCTTGCACTGGTGCTATTCTTCCGAGACTGGTCCATAAGACAAGTCAGGATATATTTGGCTCTCTCACAACCTTGGGCACCGTCTGTCACTTCTAGCTCATTTACTATTATAACATAAAATAATAAGAAATAACAAAAAAAAAGGCTATGATAAAATACCTTTTCAAAAAAGGGAAGGCAATAAAGTTAGTTCATAACCATCGTATTGCAATTATGCATCTATTTGGATTCTTAAATCTTCAGTTACTACTTCATCATTCTTACTCGTATACAGTGTCATTACGTGCAGGAAAAGCGGCTGTTAAGAACTTAATTACTCCCACGGGCTTTTTATTTGTTAATTTTACTTTCCTCAAGGCAAAGCAGGCGTTCATAGAACTCACGGGCGGTAATAACGCACCGTACGTACTGTCTATTCTATCAAGTATGTATAAAAGCTGTCCTGTTCAAAATATGAACTACGCGCACATTACAAGCGAGCAATTACAAGTTTTAACTTTAGCCGAAACTTTTTGATTCATAAATTCTCTAGATGTCTAGCGGTGTCATTGTTTTCTCTACATCAATTCCTGCCATTTCCATTGCGTTTTGGTGAGTTTATTTATTTAATAACCTTACATTTTTATTTATTTACTCGCAAATGTGATGAAAAACATTTTGTGTAACACGGGCGGTACACAAATTACAAACTCGAGTCATTAAAGCCTTCGGCTTTAGGCTTCTAAATAGCCTCTCGATAGTTATTTTCTCCTTGCCGCCCCTATGTATTATTGACATATACTGGTTTATTGAGGATCCAAATGGGAAACACTTTACAATAATATGCTATATAAATTAATTGGATTATATCTTTGTTAAGCAGTTCAAATCAATAAGCAGAACAAATAATAGCAGGGAGAATCCACAAAACTTACCATAAGCACAATCCTGAAATATTGAAGTTGCTGCTTTGCGGTCGTTTTCATCATTAAAAACAATGTTTATAATTTCATTTGTTTTATCTCTTGATATTTTACCATCACCATCAAACTAAAATAGACAACTCAACTTGATATATCTATCTGCAGTTTTATATTTTGAATTCAAAAAAGACCTCTTGGATACATCTCTAATTTCTAAGATACAAGTAGCAATCATCTAAGTTTGTTATATAAGTTTTTAAATTTACGCGTTCCATTACTAATTTAAAATATAAACGCGTCATTTGGCAAAATACCCTTTTCCCGACGTTTCGGCTGGGTTACACCAGCCTTGGTTACGGGTAGACTGATGTACCCAGCCGAAACGTCGGGAAAAAGGTATTTTGCCAAATGACGCGTTTAATCCCGTTTTATTATATTTTAAATCTAAGTTTGTTATTAGTAAATTAGTTCGCCAGTTAGCGGGTAAAACTACAGCGCACAACTAATTATACATAATAAGTTATATGTATGTAATTTAATTATAGACCAGTTATTTTTTTTTTCAATCTTTATAACTATAAAAAAATACTAACATTTTTTCCATTTGATCCGTTTATAATAAAATTATGAATTTTAAGTATTAAATAGCAAAAAAAAAGAAGAAAAAAGAAAGCGAAAATTCGAAATAGCAGAACGGTCATTTCGATTGTAACGTCAAAATCTGCGACAACAAACACATTTCTACACTTATATATAATATAATACTAATACATTACCTTTGGTTTCTTATCATGATTTATTAATAAACATAAGATAAATATTATATTTCAATAATATAAGTGCAACAAAATTATAAGTGTAAATTTTCAAAATGTATTTCTGTCTTTCTCATTCATTGATACTGCTGATTGCCGGAAATTCATTAATAACATAAAAACATATTGGTATATACCGTATTAGACACAACAAAAGTAAATGTTTTAATAGCATTATTTACTCACCATTTCAGCATTCTTAAAAACACAGGCAAAGAAGCATGTCGCGTCTTTTCCCGAGGGTACTTTTAATGACGTGAGATTTTCTACATCTTTGACGGTGATTGTGTGATTAGGAAGACATGCTGCACCGTATTTTACAAAATGATTAGTCAATTTTGACTTATGGTCTTCATTAAAAGTCATTGGTTTCGCCTGGAAATATGTTTCGAAAATAGAAATGTTTTATATCTTAAAAATAGGAACCACTTTATTGAAGTTAATAAACAAATTACAAATTATTATCGTTTCGCAGTCAAATGGCGTTCTGGCGAGAAGAAATGGCGAAAGAAATCCTGCAGCAGGCGCCCTATTTCGTAAATTTTAATTAATCATTATAAATTATTAAGTAAATTATGAAAACTAAAATTTATTTAAACCCATCCGTTTTAATCATCTAAATTTAAACGCATAAAAGTACTTTACACAAAACACAAACATTTTTTTAAAGTCATATTAATTAATTTGTTATTTTGTAATGCTTAGAAAAAAATTAATCAAGAAAACCAGTATTTTCTGACATGAAAATTGAACATAGAATAAATTATCTGATCTATTATGATATAACGAATTTAGCCGTTGTTTTCTTTAATCAATAAGGTGGCAATCAAGCTTGCGGTCCGCCTGATGGTAAGCGGTTACCGCAGCTTATGGACGCTTGCAACACCTGAAAGTGTTTAGACATTTAAATATCTTAATTAATTATATAATTTAATTACAAATTAAATAAATTATAAACCAATTAAAATCAAATATAAATATGAAGAAGATAAATTGATCAAACATGTTGTTTGAAATAAAGATAAACGTACACTTAAAACATTGATACAAATGACTGCTGTGTAGCATAGAGTAAAGTAAAATTTGCTCAACTCCATTTTAAAAATATACTATAATTTAAGAAATAAGAATAACGTAGGTATAATCGGCCACGACACCAAAGGAAGACTACTCGATAGAACATAGTTACTATGAACACGGATGCTTTCTGCGAAGTCATCAAAGTGACAAATTGTTTGGACCGTAACTTATTTACCATTTAATTACAGTGTGCCCGTAACGATGATTTGTGGTGTTTTACTATTATTGGTAGAATCGTTTCCTAAAACAACCATTTCATCACACCTTATCAGCCCAAGTAACTGCGCTATCAAAAAAAAAACTCGGGAACTCGGGCACTAAGCATCCGTACCTAATACGACTCTTAAAAGTTTTTTTTTATTTACTCAATATATTAAGAATAATCTCTTTAACTTATGTTAAGCGCTTACATCTCGTTTCGTCTCAGTTTTTCTATTCTGATTTTATTCCATCCAAAAGGTAGTGTCAAAAAGAAAGAGCCTATAGCTAATATAAATAAACCTGATATTAAATAGATAATTGTAATTGATCATAGTTTAACGGGTGTTGCTGAATAAGCAGCATAGGATTAATAAATTTTTATTTGTATCGTCGTATAGGATTCAATTTTTTGCGAGGTACTGATAACTAAATAATTAGATCTTAGCAATCGAATCTTTACAAAAAAATGTGTATTTTACTTATTAAATTTCAAAGAATCATATTTTCAGCATGAATAAAACTATCAGCTGCGAATTTAGACAAGGAGCTGGGAGAGTTCGATACAGTTTTCTTTTTTTCATTTCATTCACTATTAGCTTTTATATTATCAATTTCATTTCTTAGGATGTGTAAGTTTATTCGTTAACAAAATTTAGCTACATTGTTAAGTAGGCTGTATGCAACAGCTGCCATTTAACGTTATATTTTCTTATCTAATCTTTGGCATTGTACTTATACTTAAACGCCCTAGGTCACCTACAAATTCAAGTCTGAAAGAAGCGTAATCGGTACTTTCCTTTCTTGCATTTGTCAGCAACAAAACAAAGAAACTAAGTAAAATGTCCAATCGATTTGGCACCGTGTCGAAGGCCACCGCCAGACAGGATATTGACATCCTCGACTACTTTGGCGTGCTTGGTATAAAAGTGCTAAGTCTTTGAGATTATCATCAGAACACCATTGCTAGTTTCCTAAGTGTTAGTAAACGTTTTTCATTAGTCTATTTTACTGACATATTCGCAATGATGAAATTTGGAGTTTTCTTTTTTGCATTGTTAGTAATCGTCTTTGAAAATACAGTGGTTAGTAGATTCGACAATTATTTTATTGCATTAAATTAACAGATCGATTCTGGTAACGGTTAATTATGTTTAAAAGTAAAATTCTTTTTTTAATCTATGAATAAAAAATAATAATTTATTATTGTAAATTCAATCATTTTTAATTTTTAGTCGGTCTGAGTTTTACCTATGATTAACTAATGTTTGAATGTATATCGTCAAGGTTTCTCCCCGAAGGGGTTAACCAGGGGCAGGATACACACCCACGTCATAATGTGGGGGTCACCCTCTTTTCACCAGCCACTTTAGTCCTGCGTGACAGGGGGTGAGCCCGGTGTCGCAATCAGAAGCAGTACCTATATCTGGACTAAGATGACTTTATATGTATCCCATAAGTCATTAATACCAGCTTTATAGTAATAAGCGTAAAATTAAAACCAGGGACAGAAATACCCCTTTGCCAAATTATTATAGACAATATATAAAAAGTAAGTCAAATCGGACATGGGGTTAACTATTTATTTCATTCATTAATTAATCAGTAATTAAATAACTTGGCAAGCATACCGATGCACTGTGCAACAAGATTTTCTGACCCAGTGTTTGTCGCTAGAGTCGTTCAAGGTTACAGTATTTTAATATGGCGACTGTAGTTTTAATGTTTGACCACCAGGTCAAAAACTTTTGTTCCACTATAGGATTAAACTATTATAAAAACATATCAGCAGTTGATACTTTTGCTAGTGCACAATAATTATGAGTTCGGCCTCGTGCTCCTACTGCGAGTAGTTAGGTAGGAGTACCAGGATAACCATGGGTGCTCCTATTGTACACATACCTTACAACAAATATTTTGTGTTTTCGTCTATAGGTAGCTATTCTTCTGCGGTTTTAGGTATATTTTTCACGTATATGTATAAATTAGTATACCAACTTACTTTTTTTTATTAATAAAATATTTTCAATAATTTATTTTTATAATAATGTATTTGCTTTATTTATTTATTTGCACGACAACGCCAATTAATTCATATTGCCACTGTATACGCAATTTGTAATTCTATACTTACATTTAGAAAAGGTTAAATGTATTTCTGTATGTTACTTACCATTTTTCTTAAAACCACGTACGGTTATATTTATTAATAATTTAATAAATAAATTATTATTTAATGCTTTTAATTTGTTACTTAGTTGGTAATGGTGTAAAGAGCTATTAATAAAGAATATGTGGTTGTAGGATCTACAGCTCTTGTACTAGTTTATGACGTTATTGCAGACATATTGTAAGCAGAAACTTTTTTAGTTTTACGAGTATTTCAATTATCGTTTCAGGCAATAACGGATGACCAGAAAGCCCAAATACAATCAAAATTCTTGATAACAGGCGCAGAGTGTATTAAAGACCATCCTTTAACGGCTGAAGATATAACTGCTTTCAAAGGAAAAACATTCCCTGATGGTGAAAATGCTGGATGTTTTGCAGCTTGTATATTTAAGAAGTTGGGACTGGTAAGTCTAACAGAAACTAGGAACTGTCTTATTTTTTCCTACTTATATTATAAATGTGAAATTTTGGATATTTGGATGTTTGTTACTCAATCACGCTTCAACCACTGGAAGGATCAGGATGACACAGTGACACAATGAAACTTGGCACAGGTGAGGTCTTGGAATAGGACATAGGCTATTAAGAAGTTGACGTTAGAAATTCCAGAGCCACTGGATAAATCTAGAATATAAGAAGAACCATTTTACATATGAAAATATATTTTTGTTCATTTCTGAATTACGTTCCATGTCTTTCATGAAAAACAGTGAATAACCCTGTAACAGATGTTATGCTAGTGCTGATTATAGTTATCAGCCTAAATAAGTTATCAGCAAACTAAAATTGACATAACATAATCTTCTGATTACAGATTGACGACCAAGGCACTCTTTCACATGATCAAGGTGTAGAAAATGCTAAAAAAATATTTGACGACGAAGATGAATTAAAAAACGTCAGTGATTTTCTTACTACTTGCTCCAAAGGTAATAAAAATATCTTTATAAATAAATTTAAAATAATGTATTTTTCAACACACTTGCGCATAAAGCAAGTAAAATGCACTGTTTTTACCATCTTTTTAACGTCTATTATGCAAGTGCCTTTTACTTTACGGTTTTTTTTTTAAATTATGCCTATTATTTAAGTTAATAGTGTAATCCATATTGTTTGTTAAAAACATATCAAAACTATTAGATTACATTAAATATTAACTTTTTACAATATTTTAATACTAATATAAGATTAACTGCCCTTCAAGTGTCTTGAAAACAATTGTATGACACTTGTGAGCTCTGTTCAATACACACTCGGCTAAATTAAGCCACTAAGCAACCTACAACCTCTTTTGTAATAAGCAGCCTAGCTCACTTGTATTAGAGTGTACTTATTCTATTGCATTCTTGTACGTTATTTTATTAATTTCAGTTAACGATGAAGAGGTAAGCGATGGTGAGAAAGGATGTGATCGTGCCAAGCTTACTTTTAATTGCCTCACGGAAAACTCTGAAAAGGTACGTTTCTTTGTTACATAGCAATTTAGCATTTGAATATATCAGGAAAAATGATTTCATATTTTATGTAGTATTATTTGCAACTTTTATAGTATGCTATGTAGCTTTTTAGGGTTCCGTACCTGAAAGGTAATTAGGAACCCTATTACCAAGGCTTCGCTGTCCGTCCGTCCGTCCGTCCGTCTGTCACCAGGCTGGATCTCCTGAACCGTGATAGTTAGACAGTTGCTCGTTTTTGTAGATAATGGTACGGAACCCTTCGTGCGCGAGTCTGACTCGCACTTGGCCGATTTTTTACAATTAAAAAAGAAACATTGAATCAAATAATAATAGCTACCTACTTATATTTTTGTCAATAATTTTTTAAGTCGCTTTTGTAGCCTTTATTTAATAAATTGTTGTTAAATGTTGTGACTGGTATCTATATAGTTAATTTCAGTGATAAGTTCCTTATAGTCCTTGTTTAACTGCAGAATTCTAAATATACATATTTAGTAAGAGATTGATCCGCTGTGCCCAGTATTGGAGATACAGCTTTTTACTGGTACCATGACTATTTTCGTCTTTGTTTCAGTTCGGATTTAACATCGATTTCTAAGCTAACAAAGAACAGACCTTGGAAACTCTAAGAACGGCCTTTATTTAATCATTTTGTGTGTTACAATCAATATTGTAGTTTTATTTATGACATAAAATAACGTTTTGTATGGAACATTGGATTGTGGACTAAGAAATAGTTTTAAGTTATTTGTAATGTTATTAGTAATAAATAATTAAGGAACAATATTTATTTTAGTTATTAAAAGGGGTATGGTGCTAAGATCCGCCTCAAGGCTCAAATTCCCAAACAGTCGAAATTGAAGTTTTCGGTACATAGGGCCTAAAACCAACTGTTCGTCCTCTAATTTTTTTTTCTTTAGTTACATACAAGCACCGAAAATAAAATTACCAGTTTTGAATAACAATCGAATGTTTCATGTGTTATTTTCGGCCCATTAATATCATGACCCGTGAACTCTCAATATTTTTTTCATCACTCAGTAATTTTCCTTAAAACTGTGTTTTGTAACCATATAACAGGACAGATTATAGTAGTAGTGCCCTGTTACCGAATGCATCGGCTAGGTGCTCAGAAGGGGAAGAAAAGACAGAGGGAGTTCAGAGGTGCGTAAAGAAACACTTTTCAAGGGTAAGGCAGGTTATATTAGTATACTCTTTCAATGTTATCAACAAGATTTAATCAGCACAATTCTCCTAATCACGTAAGGTGATTCTTAACACTTAAATAAACCTATCGAAACTGTCTATTTACAATGGTATAGTCTACCTAACTACATAGAACGACTAGTGACGCAAGACTCAGATTTCTAAGTGTATGCGTTAAATAGTTTAATAGGGATCGAATACAATAAGTAGTCTTCGACCTAGAGCCCGATCAGGAGTCTTGCACGTCGTTGCCACCCCGCAGGTCTCCGCCGCCGAAGTAGGTAGACGCGGACGGGACTGAGTTTAGGGTGACCTACCGACGTGTGGTGAGTAGTGTTACGTATGCCGCACGTGGCAGGCGCAATGCAAATTGTACGTGGGCGCAGATCGCCACGTAGCCTTGGTGTGGAGCGGGTGCTCAGGCTGCAGCACTGCTACCGCACAGGCCGAAGGTTTGGAGCACTAGGTACTCCGGGCAGGCCGAGGATATGGAGTTTAAAGGAACTCCTGGCCTCCCTTGGTGCAGACGCCGCTAACCAGCAGACGCGCACCAGCCTTCTTAGTAGTAGATGAAGACTGCAGTCTTTTCGATTTCAGTAACGGCACAGAGCCAAAAAAAACCGCACGAAATATGATACGGTTTTTATGTTTAAGCAAACTAATAGGCAACAGCGTTGCAGAATATCAAGAAATTCATCAAATTCTCAAAGTAGAATTTTATCGATGTATTTGCCGCAGAGATGCAAAGGCTAATGTTTTATTTTCTTATTTCACACCCTTGACAAGTTTCTATTGTCTAGGTATGTTTTAAATAGTTAAACATATATGGAGCTAGTAGTGGATGCCTGGAAACTTCCATCGTTTCTTACATCCTCCGGTCCTTTACCGGAGCCGGACCACCTGAACGGTCGTCCCGTTATAACCAGTTACAAAAGAAGAAAATATTCTCTGTTCTCGTTACCAGCTACAAAACTAGTAAATATTTAGGACTTAGAAATACTTTTAAATACCTACCATAAAAGAATATTTGTTCATATTTTTAGGGTGTAATAAATTGTAAGCAGTCCGCAGTTATTATTAAGTTTATTTTAAGTTCATTTAAAGCCGCATTAATTTCTTCTTCAATCTCTATGTAATTTTGTTTTTTTTTATTTTTTCTGGAGTTTTTGCTAATATATTGTAGTTTTGTTTCCTTTTTTAGTACTTTTAAAACTGATAATTCTTATTATTTTATAGTGCCAACCTTTTAGATAATTCCTTATTCTCATAGTTTCTGTATGACAACATATTTGATAACATATATTTGCAAATTACCTTTGTTGTATAATTCGCGCCACGTAAGTTGAACTAAGATGGCGGCCGTCTGCGCAGGCACAGTACTGACAAATGTACTAACGAACCAAAAATGTCTTACTGCGCAGGTTCAACTTACGTGGCGCGATTTATACCACTGTATATTAAAGTATTTATTGAATCGTTCGATATCATCGCTTTTGACTTATTATCATTACCTATTCATATCCCCTTTGAATAATCTATTCTGGCAAGAGGGCCAAACCAACGCACCGAACAACGTGCTTCTGTTTTACTCTAGTTTTCATATCCTTAGCTTTGAGGAAAAGACTTCGGTTAGAACGACGATACAACCTTTTACGATTATTTCAGGGAAAACCTGTTGGACAGCTATTATTGCCGCAGCTTCATAATCTGCGGCAATAATAGCTGTCCAACAGGTTTTCCCTTTATTGGTCTTTACTTTCTTATTGGGTGGCAGACAAAATAACAATGGTACAAACGTTCCGTTTCTTTATTTAAATCCGTGTATTTGCTCAAGTTTTAAGTTGCTTAATAAGATGAGCATGATCGAAATGTCATCGAAAATACCTCATAATTTCCTAACTTTTTTGATGCCTTTGCTGCAAAATATAATAATTCTTGTATTGTCAACATTCAGGTAATTCGCAAGGTAAAAATCATTAGATTTTTGTGCTACAATCTCTTCACAACATTCAGAGTAATTGTAACGTAATTTGGCACCTACAATTTTATTTCTTTCGTGTAGTATTAAGTAACAACAAAAAAAAAAGGAATGTAGAGCCCTGTTTTTATATTTTTAGAACTTGGGAAATCATGTAGCAAGTGGAAACTCCAATTTTTAGGTTACAAACCATATTATTAAATTGTTTTTCTATAGGTTTGAAATTACTACTCGAAGTTTGTTTCAGTTTATCCATTATTTTCAAAAAAAAAAGTTTTACATCTTTTCAGATATTACTATCGTGTCCATTCTTTTTTAATATTTCATTTGGGATAGAAGAGCCAAAATTATCTTTTATCTTTATATATTTTTCTGCGGTGAAATTGCCGTCTATGGTGTAGCAATAGACCACCACCTCTTCTTGTTATATTAATTTAATTTTATGGTGCGGCCACATTGCGAATATCTATACTAATATATAGAGCTGAATAGTTTGTTTGTTTGAACGCGCTAATCTTAGAAACTATTGGTCTGATTTGAAAAATATATATCATTACGCTTAGACCAATAGGACTGGAGCACCAATGAAGAATGTTTCAAAATCGGGAGTTTTTTTTTTCTTCTGAGAGCTTCCGCTCTGTGCGCTGCGTAAACGGTTAAAGTTTCGCAAAAACCATGTATGACAGAATTGTTCCCGTTTAAAAGTTCTAAAAAAAGTCTGCGACAGCATACGTCTATCTTTTAAGGTTGGCTCACTATAACCCTATTTTTATGCTAACCAAATTTGTTCAAAAATAATGCATTGTTTACGTAGGTGTTTCTATAAACATGATATTAATCCTTATCCAAATAAATACGTTATGCATCACAAGTCTTTAATGTGAAACAAAATTTTCCTATACATCATTCGATTTCAATATATTCGAATATATGAGAAGATATCGCAGTTTTAAAATAACATTTCAGCAAAATAATGATAAAGTACAGCGCGCGCTTTTATGATGTGTAAGGCCGGCGGGCAGTCATGAGGAGGAAGGGCGGTACCTATTATTTGAAAATATTTTTACCTTCTAAGTTTTTTTTTCTATAATTGAGGAGTTGCCGTAAGAATCCTACGCCGATAACCAAATTTAGGGCGGGCGAAGCCGCTGGCAAAAGTTAGTTTATTATATTTTGTAAGGTTCATTTATCTTTAATTAAACGCTGGTGTTATTATTTTATATTTCATTCTTAAATTTATTAATTTAAAGCGTAAAAAGAAGTTACTTGATTCTGGTCGGTATCAACGTTTTTTCATGTCGATGGTGTCAACGCGATAAATCTGGCAAAATTTTAAATAAGGTATCAATCAGGCAACGCTTGGAAAACGGCGACTGGACGCCCATATCTGAAAAAAAATTTGGAATAGTGCAGAATAAACCACAAATTGTTATCATCCTGGTGTTTTATTGCAGAGGTCTGACATTCAGAAGCGGGACACAACACTGTAAGCCGTAGCGTAAGTACCCGCCTACTTTATTTTTACAAATTGTTTAGTATTTGAGTAATTGGTTTAGCTTTTCTCTTGAATGTTGCAGATACAGACATTTTTCTTATAGGCTTTTGCTGTAGCTGTTGTGGTGAGTGGTTAGTTTGCAGTTTTGAAGTTGACGGCTGAATAGGTGTTAAACATACAGCTTTAGGAACATTCCTTTTAGAAATCTGTTTCTTCGCTTTAGGTATCCATTTAGGTAGTATCAGAATTTCGTGAACTTCAATTTTTTTCAGGTTAGGAGGCGAAGAATTTGCTACATTTAAATCTGCCTTCTTTACGCATGAGCCTGTATTACTTATGGTGGTATATTCTTGTTGCGGTTCTTGTGATGTCGAATCATTGAGGGGGTCGCTGATAGTTGTGTTGATTTTGGTGTTAGGGATCGAATCTTCAAGATCCTCTTCGATCAGAATTTTTTGTAGTGGCTCCGTGGGAAGGGCTTTGTCTGTAAGCCGGCTGGGCGCGATAGCTTCTGGACACACTGCAGTTTTGTTTAATGTATAGATACCTGTCTTTTTAAACCCTGCTTTTATGTTTGATGGACTGAAACTTCTTTCATATGCTGGACTCAAAAATTTATGAAAGTCAAAACGTGTCGGCACTGAACTCGGATGTTGTGTTTTGTATTTTTGTAACTCAGCACGCCAAGCTGCTTTAAGCGGTCGAAAGACCGTTTACTAAATATATATCATTACGCTTAGACCAATAGGACTGGAGCACCAATGAAGAATGTTTCAAAATCGGGAGTTTTTTTTTTCTTCTGAGAGCTTCCGCTCTGTGCGCTGCGTAAACGGTTAAAGTTTCGCAAAAACCATGTATGACAGAATTGTTCCCGTTTAAAAGTTCTAAAAAAAGTCTGCGACAGCATACGTCTATCTTTTAAGGTTGGCTCACTATAACCCTATTTTTATGCTAACCAAATTTGTTCAAAAATAATGCATTGTTTACGTAGGTGTTTCTATAAACATGATATTAATCCTTATCCAAATAAATACGTTATGCATCACAAGTCTTTAATGTGAAACAAAATTTTCCTATACAT
Source organism: Apoda limacodes (assembly GCA_946406115.1). Taxonomy (NCBI): domain Eukaryota; kingdom Metazoa; phylum Arthropoda; class Insecta; order Lepidoptera; family Limacodidae; genus Apoda; species Apoda limacodes. Next base: position 10,608,375 of record OX291558.1, read on the forward strand.
CATTCGATTTCAATATATTCGAATATATGAGAAGATATCGCAGTTTTAAAATAACATTTCAGCAAAATAATGATAAAGTACAGCGCGCGCTTTTATGATGTGTAAGGCCGGCGGGCAGTCATGAGGAGGAAGGGCGGTACCTATTATTTGAAAATATTTTTACCTTCTAAGTTTTTTTTTCTATAATTGAGGAGTTGCCGTAAGAATCCTACGCCGATAACCAAATTTAGGGCGGGCGAAGCCGCTGGCAAAAGTTAGTTTATTATATTTTGTAAGGTTCATTTATCTTTAATTAAACGCTGGTGTTATTATTTTATATTTCATTCTTAAATTTATTAATTTAAAGCGTAAAAAGAAGTTACTTGATTCTGGTCGGTATCAACGTTTTTTCATGTCGATGGTGTCAACGCGATAAATCTGGCAAAATTTTAAATAAGGTATCAATCAGGCAACGCTTGGAAAACGGCGACTGGACGCCCATATCTGAAAAAAAATTTGGAATAGTGCAGAATAAACCACAAATTGTTATCATCCTGGTGTTTTATTGCAGAGGTCTGACATTCAGAAGCGGGACACAACACTGTAAGCCGTAGCGTAAGTACCCGCCTACTTTATTTTTACAAATTGTTTAGTATTTGAGTAATTGGTTTAGCTTTTCTCTTGAATGTTGCAGATACAGACATTTTTCTTATAGGCTTTTGCTGTAGCTGTTGTGGTGAGTGGTTAGTTTGCAGTTTTGAAGTTGACGGCTGAATAGGTGTTAAACATACAGCTTTAGGAACATTCCTTTTAGAAATCTGTTTCTTCGCTTTAGGTATCCATTTAGGTAGTATCAGAATTTCGTGAACTTCAATTTTTTTCAGGTTAGGAGGCGAAGAATTTGCTACATTTAAATCTGCCTTCTTTACGCATGAGCCTGTATTACTTATGGTGGTATATTCTTGTTGCGGTTCTTGTGATGTCGAATCATTGAGGGGGTCGCTGATAGTTGTGTTGATTTTGGTGTTAGGGATCGAATCTTCAAGATCCTCTTCGATCAGAATTTTTTGTAGTGGCTCCGTGGGAAGGGCTTTGTCTGTAAGCCGGCTGGGCGCGATAGCTTCTGGACACACTGCAGTTTTGTTTAATGTATAGATACCTGTCTTTTTAAACCCTGCTTTTATGTTTGATGGACTGAAACTTCTTTCATATGCTGGACTCAAAAATTTATGAAAGTCAAAACGTGTCGGCACTGAACTCGGATGTTGTGTTTTGTATTTTTGTAACTCAGCACGCCAAGCTGCTTTAAGCGGTCGAAAGACCGTTTACTAAATATATATCATTACGCTTAGACCAATAGGACTGGAGCACCAATGAAGAATGTTTCAAAATCGGGAGTTTTTTTTTTCTTCTGAGAGCTTCCGCTCTGTGCGCTGCGTAAACGGTTAAAGTTTCGCAAAAACCATGTATGACAGAATTGTTCCCGTTTAAAAGTTCTAAAAAAAGTCTGCGACAGCATACGTCTATCTTTTAAGGTTGGCTCACTATAACCCTATTTTTATGCTAACCAAATTTGTTCAAAAATAATGCATTGTTTACGTAGGTGTTTCTATAAACATGATATTAATCCTTATCCAAATAAATACGTTATGCATCACAAGTCTTTAATGTGAAACAAAATTTTCCTATACATCATTCGATTTCAATATATTCGAATATATGAGAAGATATCGCAGTTTTAAAATAACATTTCAGCAAAATAATGATAAAGTACAGCGCGCGCTTTTATGATGTGTAAGGCCGGCGGGCAGTCATGAGGAGGAAGGGCGGTACCTATTATTTGAAAATATTTTCACCTTCTAAGTTTTTTTTTCTATAATTGAGGAGTTGCCGTAAGAATCCTACGCCGATAACCAAATTTAGGGCGGGCGAAGCCGCTGGCAAAAGTTAGTTTATTATATTTTGTAAGGTTCATTTATCTTTAATTAAACGCTGGTGTTATTATTTTATATTTCATTCTTAAATTTATTAATTTAAAGCGTAAAAAGAAGTTACTTGATTCTGGTCGGTATCAACGTTTTTTCATGTCGATGGTGTCAACGCGATAAATCTGGCAAAATTTTAAATAAGGTATCAATCAGGCAACGCTTGGAAAACGGCGACTGGACGCCCATATCTGAAAAAAAATTTGGAATAGTGCAGAATAAACCACAAATTGTTATCATCCTGGTGTTTTATTGCAGAGGTCTGACATTCAGAAGCGGGACACAACACTGTAAGCCGTAGCGTAAGTACCCGCCTACTTTATTTTTACAAATTGTTTAGTATTTGAGTAATTGGTTTAGCTTTTCTCTTGAATGTTGCAGATACAGACATTTTTCTTATAGGCTTTTGCTGTAGCTGTTGTGGTGAGTGGTTAGTTTGCAGTTTTGAAGTTGACGGCTGAATAGGTGTTAAACATACAGCTTTAGGAACATTCCTTTTAGAAATCTGTTTCTTCGCTTTAGGTATCCATTTAGGTAGTATCAGAATTTCGTGAACTTCAATTTTTTTCAGGTTAGGAGGCGAAGAATTTGCTACATTTAAATCTGCCTTCTTTACGCATGAGCCTGTATTACTTATGGTGGTATATTCTTGTTGCGGTTCTTGTGATGTCGAATCATTGAGGGGGTCGCTGATAGTTGTGTTGATTTTGGTGTTAGGGATCGAATCTTCAAGATCCTCTTCGATCAGAATTTTTTGTAGTGGCTCCGTGGGAAGGGCTTTGTCTGTAAGCCGGCTGGGCGCGATAGCTTCTGGACACACTGCAGTTTTGTTTAATGTATAGATACCTGTCTTTTTAAACCCTGCTTTTATGTTTGATGGACTGAAACTTCTTTCATATGCTGGACTCAAAAATTTATGAAAGTCAAAACGTGTCGGCACTGAACTCGGATGTTGTGTTTTGTATTTTTGTAACTCAGCACGCCAAGCTGCTTTAAGCGGTCGAAAGACCCCGACGTCAAGTGGCTGCAAGATGTGACTTGTATGTGCAGGCATTGTGAATAATATGATCTTATTAGATTGAGCATAAGCTAAAACATTCGGGGAAACGTGGCTGGTATGTGAATCTATTATGAGCAAAACCGGCCTAGCTGGAGGAATGTTTTTGGAGAAAAACTCCAGCCATTCCAAAAACAAATTCGCATTTATCCAACCTTTTGGAGATAGTCGTGTCAAACTAATTGGAAGAGAACCAGAACTTAATTGTGGTATATTTCGTACCCCTTTGAAAATCGTCATCGGTGGAAGAAAACATCCAGAAGCATTTATGGCAGCTAGTAGTGTAGTGGTGGTACCTTTTTCGGCGTATGTACGGTTATAAACATACTGTTTTCCAATCTTTGATCCTATTTGCGAAGGTTTGTTAACGAACATTAAGCCTGTCTCGTCGCAATTCCATATTTTATCCGGGGATTGTAAAAAATCGTGCTCAATCAGGGTTTTCTCTAACTTTTCATAAAAGTCAGCAAGGATAGCAGGATTAGAAAAGCTCGGCCACTAGATAAATTCTCCGGTGTTCGCAACGATAAGCCATAACGCTGCTTAAAACTGACCCACCAGTTCCAACCAGCAAAACCCTTCTCTGAGCTAAAGCAATGTTTAGGATTTCTTGCCTCTGCCAACGAAAAGGCAATTTTTCGAATTTGGTTCACTGTAAGGCCAAACCCGAGCTCCTGCATTTCAATAACATAAGCAACTAATTTTTGCTTTAATTTAACCGGTAGTGAAAACGGTCTTCCAATTTTAGACATAATAAATTGAGTTTCGATTCCTTTGTCTCTTTCTTCTTTCGCACGACGAATATTATCTTTAAGAGTAGTCCATGAAATACCGAATTCTTTAGATGCGCGGTAAACAGTCATATTTTTCCCTAATACATTTTCGACTGCGGTTCTCAGCGTTGCTTCATTGTATTTTCTATTTTTTTTATTATCATCTTGTTTCTCCATTATATCTGTAAAAAAATAAAACACTGAAGCAACTCATTTAATTCCATGACAACCAGAGTCAAGAAGAACTTATATTAATAAGGTTTTTTTATTATATACAATATTCACCCCGTGGTCACTTTAGGCAAAGACTGGTTAAAAACTGGTTGCTGGGCTGCTGGGCTAGCATCTTTTTGTGGGGGTGGAAGATTTACTAAATTATTACACATTAAAGTAAAGCGTCTCTAAGAGTATACAATACATTTAAAAAATTTCCGTTAAGGAAAAAAATATTACATGCGTGCTTACTTTTTACTAAATTTTTGCGCTGATCTAATTTCATGCAGTAGTACATTCAAAGCTAAAATGTGAAGTTCGCTCTCAGAAAAGACATTATTTAGTTACCCCTGTAGTTAAGCACGCAGCACAGAAAATGGACTAATTATCTTAAATAATTCTTTTATGTGAAATTTTAATCCGCTCTTCACTCTCCATTTCTGATTTAATACATTCATGAAGGTTACTTAAAATGTCAGGCTGGTCCTTTTTGCCGCAGTTAGTACGTTCCTACACACGAAATAGCTTCAAGGGCAAAGCAGACTCGACTAAAGGACGTAACATAGCCCCATATCTATCAGTTATAACCCCTAACGATTTTAATGCCTGTAGCTGGGTCTTCAATTTGTTATACAATACACCAATTGGCGGCGCACTCCCTCCGTTTTAATTGCTCCAGCCTCAACGACAGTAGCTCCCGTACATAAATTTCTATCAAACGCTCATCGCGGCCATATCTTAATTTGAGATGTTCAACAGTTTTATCATAATTGGCACCAGAAGAAGGAAAACTATCAATCAAGACTTTGTCAGGTGAACCAGGTTCCATTTTCTGTACTAAATATTGGAACTTAGCATCGTTGTCCATACAAGTGTCATAATGAATTTTCTGAAATATCTCCTAAAATCCAATCTACTTTTTACTACCGCCATCAGAACGAGGTAGTTTAAGCTTAGGTAAATATAACCCATCAAAAACATAAATGTGAAATGAGAGCCAAGTTCAATGTTACTAATATGCGTCGTTGTCGACTTTGCCGACAAAGTATTCAGATCTATATGGTTGCCAAGTTCTGCGTAGAAAATCCTAAAATTTTAGTTGCAAGAACATGCAACATTATAAAATGAATTTATATAAAAAATTCTTGTTTCTTGGTACTACTACATGTTTTCTACTTAATAGCTAATATAAATCGCTGCACCCCATTACCTTAAAAAGTTTTTTATTTTTATATAATTCGTCACGAAGTATGTCACCTAGGTCAAATGTAGAACGAACACTTACTATACCGTCTCACTCCACCACTTTTTATGGTAAATCGTTTGCTGTCAAAGCAGCATTACTGTAGAAAAAATTTCCATCGGATATTCGTTTGTCATCGTCTATCAACATTTTAATTTTAAACAAACGGAAATCCTTTTTTCTCGAAACATTGCCAACTTGATGATATGATCACAACTCTAACTACCAATTTGTACTCATATTTGTATGTATATGATATAATATTTTGATATATATATTTAAAAAAAACAATATATATATATATATATATTTAGTTATTTTTCTTCATATTATGTATTATTATTTTCGTAAGCTTCCGGAAAGTAACCTTTTCGTAACTTAAGGTTGGCTGGAAGATATCGCATTATGCGATAGGTCCGCCTTAGTGCATACAATTTTATAGGTTAATACAATATTTTAATAGTTTTTTTTTAATACTACTAAGGTGGCAAAAAAGCACACGGTCCGCCTGATGGTAAGCGGTCACCGTGGCCTATAAGTGTTAAATAAATAAATTAGCTAGACAGTTTTGTAATAATTCTAATGGAATGGCTCTACGACGAATAAAACTAAATTATCCACTTTTAGTCAACTAAATAAGTTCCTAAGCTAATGTAAGTAACTATATAATAACTAATAAACTAATAACTAATAAACTTGAGCGACTTCAGAACTTCAGCATTAGATTCATATTTGGTCTACGTAAGTACGACCACATTTCTGAATTCAGATCAGAGCTCAAGTGGCTCCCAATTCGACTTCGCCGGGATACCCATGTTCTCTTTCTTCTGTATAACGTCCTGTTCAATCCAAACACACCGGTATACTTAAAGAAATGTTTTAATTTTATTGGAAATATTTCTCTTCGAGAGACTACTAGCTGGATGCTAAAAACTCCTTTGCATTATTCACAATCGTATAATGATTCCTTCACGGTAAAGGCTGTTAGATTATGGAACGCTTAACCTTTGGAAATAAAAAAAGCAAAATCGAAAGCAATATTTAAAAATTTTGTTATTACTCATTACCTGAAAGACTAAAATAACATCACTACCTATATTTTGTTATATATATTCACTTATACGTAATATGTATTATAATTATATTTATTATACATGCATATTTGTATATGTACATATATTTACTTATATTTATATATGCATTATTCATATAAATATTATTTATGTGTATTTATTTATATTATATACATTATTGTATGATACTTCTTAATGACTGTATCGAAACACACCTACTATACTACGTTTAACTTTATTATTTCCTCTATACCCAAAGGTTGTCTGGAAGAGATCGCTTTAAAGTGATAAGACCGCCATTTGTTTTCTATATTTATAAACATATTTTTGTAAAATTATTTTGTTGGTGCAATAAAGTATATTATTATTATTATTATATAATTAGAGTCGGCGGCAAACAAATGTTTAACAAAGATAACTTTTCAAAGACGGTGAAATGCGCCAACTTACAATAATTGGTTACTTATATTCGTTAAGAAGCTTTGTTAGACTAAAACATTTTATTTTATTTTATTTTACTGTTCAGTTTTTTTATGATAGGTAAATTTTCTGTGATGTCTCGGTGACCAATGAAGTGACCAAATCAAGAACCAAAAAAACACCGAGAAAAGTGATTACGGAATGGAAAAAGGCACGTTGAATATTTACATCAAAAGCGAAAGAAATCGTTTAATAAAATAAACACTTTGTTGACTGATGACTGTTTTGAAAACTTTCTGATGACTGTCGTTATAAAGAATCCCAGGAAGTATAATATATACTATATTATAATATTTATAGATACTATCTATATAGGACAGTATCGATATAAGTTCTTAAAAGCTCACAGCAAAAATTTTCATTTAAACTTTTAGTTCCAAAAGAGTGCATCATAAATTGGAATATTTAGGCATATACGGTAATCATGCAATAAAAATAATAAAATCCAAAATGACCAACATGGCCACGGTAACCGTTTTTTTTTTCTCGTAACTAACCATGCCTGGAGATGTCAACACCAAGTATCCCAATGCTCTTGGAAATGCTGAGGGATGTATTCTGGAATTGTGAGACCTTAGTTGAGACCGCTTGCTTCTTTGCCACTTTGGTAGATTAAAAATATATTGTACTTTTCTTTTGCCCACGGCTCCGCGAATGCTTAATTTAGATTTCAGCGTTTAATTTCTACTGTAACTTCTAGACTGAAGTTTGCTATAGTAAGCTATAGTTGTAGCTAAAGTTCATCCACGTGGAATAAGGTTGTTCGTGTGGGAATTTTTAAATTTTTTCAGGATAAAAAGTAGCCTATATATGTCCTGCAAAAAGCAGCTTAATTAGTTGCTTCGTACGAGATTATGCAATTACAAACAAACAAACACACATACACGTATTCTTTTATTTAGGATTCCCAAGAGGTCGCAATCGCGTAGCGTAGTAGTTAGTAGAGAAAATACAGCTGATTTTGTTAAAATCATTTATTCACCTTTCTAAGACTAAACATTAGTCCATTCTCTAAGTTTTAGCCTAACAAAAACACAAGATTGTTAACACTAAATAAGCACTTCCAATTTTTCCAGCTTGAGTTTCAAATAATTTTATGTTCTGCATATTTATTTAAATTTTTTTCATTCCTTTTTTGTTGTTTAGAAATCAATATTGAATCCAAACTGTAACAGAACAACAAGTAAACAGTAATGTAGGTATGTATAGTGCGCGCCACGTAAGATGAGACATAGATCGTAGGGTGTTTGCGCAGCTGTACAGTCACTCACAAAAATAGTTTTTATTAGGGTGAGGCAACTAAGCGCTGTCGCCGTACCTCGCCCTGCCCCTTCGTCCCTCTGCGTAAGGGACCTATAAAACATGTGTTGTTTTTATCACCATCACTTTGGATCGATCTCTTTTAGATGTTTACTTAGTGGGCAGCTGTTTTACCGTTTCTTTGATGTTAAAACCTTTTCTCAACTTTGTTATTTCTACCGTACCTTTCAAAGTCTTTTGTTTTTACTTACTTTGTGAGCATTCTCAGCTAAGCATTGAAAGGCAAGCTTCGCTCTATCGCAACCCTTTTCGCCGTCCATTACGTTTTGTTCATTAACTGCAAAAAATAAAAATTGGGTTTTAACCACTTCAAAAAAGGAGAAGGTTCTCAATTCAAGTGTATATATTTTTTTTGTATGTTCGGGCATAACTTTGTCATATATAGACGGATTTGCAAAAGCGGAGCTTATTCCGGAATGGTCCCATTAAAATTTTATATAGATCTGATGATGAGTTAATATATATTAATAAGGAAATCTTAAAAAAATTACAGCAAATATATCGCATAAATATGCATTGTTTGCTCAATCAAACAACATAACATCACGCCGTACACGTCACTCAAAAGAAAAAATAAAAACTTTTTAATAAAAAAAAATGCACTACAAAGGTAAAAATAATTGCTTATTTTTAAAAATCTGATCTGAATTACAGTTTGAGTTTGGTTTCATCCAAGTGAAGTGAGTTATAAACTGTTAGGTACATAGAAAGCCTTTTTCATAGAAATTTTGAAGCCTGTTTTTTTTAAAAAAAGTTTTTTGTATGATTATTAAACGAATGTATTCCTAGGATGACTACAGCATAATGAAGACACAGTGTTATGGGTGTGTCAAAAACTGTGATACTTATGGCACTCGTGAGCTACGGTCATTACACACTCGACTCCATCATCAACTCCTGTGACTAACTTAGCTCACTTAGTTTTAGCAACTTATAACTTATTACTATTATATATGACATGTTGTCCTTAGAAAAAATGGGCTAAATCCACTAAAACTGTTAGGTAAAGTTCTATTATATAAAACTTCTACAAGAGAGGAAAACAAGAGAAGCACAGGAGAAATTGAAAAGACAGAGAAGGACAAAAATGCCTTTTATTCCGGCCTAGAACTTTCACGGAAATACATTTTTCTGCGGATGATACAGCCGCGCTCTATTCTGTCAAGTCAAAGGAGTAACAGAGTGATTAATTTTTAGTACAGGATTAGCTACAGGGATTTATGTCCCCCAATCATAAGTTTCCACGTAACCAGATTTTGTCCGTGGGTGATACCGCGATGCACTTTTAATTCACGGACGAATAGAAAAATATAGGTATATTATGCACCAATAGATGGGTGCCAAATTGGGCCCCTAGCATTGCGAAGGATTCCAGGGTTGACAAAAAAAAAAAAGCGAGAGCGATTCGATGCAATGCACGACCGAAGCAAAGGGTTCAAGAATAGAATCGTAGGCGCGACGAGAGATTTAAGTTCACCCAAGACAAGTAGAGGAAAATACTCTACTTTTTACACCTTCTACGATTTACAGCTTTTTTACATTTTTATTAAAAACCCAATTGTACTCACCTGAAGAACATTTCATGATAAACTGTTCAAGTTTTTTCATGTGATCTTCATCGTTACCGAATACTTCTTTTGCTTTCTCCATGGCTCCGGATTGTGTTATTTTGCCCATATTGTCCATCTTGTAGTAAAAAAAAACATATAAAATAATTAAAAAAAACGTTGCATTTGAACCATAGAATTCTATCACCCTGGTTTTTTAGGGTTCAGACAGCACATAAGGGTTTATAGTTTCACCATGGCGTAGTCGACATGCACTTAACCAACCACCATTTATTCAAAAATACATGTTTATACATTTTCGTAACTCTTGTGATAATTTTAACGTTTTAACGCATTCAATATATCAAAAACAAAGCCTAAAATCAATGTTTAGCATTATCCTATCCTACTAATATTATAAATGTGAAATTATGTCTGGATGGACGTTTGTTACTCAATCATGCTTTAACCACTGGACGGATCGGGATAAAACTTGGCATACGCTTAGGTTAGGTCTTGGAATAGCATATCGGCTTTTTATCCCTAAAAATTCAAAAGTTATAAAATAACTATAACAGATTTAAACGAACTATTGCTGCACCAATATGGTATAACTAATTAATTAATTAATTGGAGTTAATTAAGGAGTTCCACGCTAATAACCGAATTTAGGGCAGGCGGAGCCGCTGGCGGAGCCTAGTGTTTCATAATAACTGATAAGAGCATTGAATCGTTTAGCGATACTTACTATGTCAACGTACAAGGAAGTTAAGTAATATTTAAGCTGCAGTCAAACATCCATACCCATACTTACCTGCATAGGTACTTGCTACACCGTGTTCGATTAAAGAAAACAGAAATTATAGATTGACATACTCTTAGCATGATCAGCAGTGTTAATATGTAGTCTGCAATTAAGTAGTATTCAAAATATTGCACCATATTGTACTATCGTTAAGGCATATTATGTCAACGACCAAATTTTTATGTCATTAGAAACTTAAGATGGTAAAATATCTGAGAATTAAGTGTGCTAACTTACCCACATATTTGCATTAAAATATCAATATTTATAAAACTCCCAGGGTGATGCCATTAAGCATTATCAATGTATATAAATGTTTTGCACACCAAAGATGCAGTCTAAAAATTAACCTCGAGCCAGGACTTGAACGCTCAACAATTCTTACATTGTGTGTAAGTACTCTACCAATTGAGGTGTGGCATGTCATGTGTGATGTATTTTCTTAATAAGACTAATCTTCAGGAAGTCATCAACGAAGAAAGATTATTTCTATGCACGTATATTTACATTTTATTTCTTAATTTAATGAAGATTTTGTGTAATTGCAATATTTTATATACAAGGACTTCAAATTTACTAGGAATAATTAGGCATTGACGATGAGTTAATTGTATCGAATCGCAAATTGGCAACTAAAAACTAAATACTTACAAAACCAACTTTCTTGAACAAGCAAGCGGCAAAGCATTTAGCATTCTCTCCTTCCGGTATCATCTTTGATCTAAAAGTTTTCATGTCATCAAATGACAGCGGATGATCTTTTATACAGTCGACGCCTCCTGATAAAAACTTGGCTTGTATCACAGCCTTTTGAGTATCACTTATTGCCTGAAATATTTTTTTAGAAATATTTTAATGACTCACATTCGGCCAAATTATCACGAAACATAAACAGTTAAAAGCTGCTATAACAAGTGAACATATATGACAAAATCCTCGTACTTTATTTTCCAACTTCTTTATCTCTGCTCCCAAAGACACAAACGGTTTTCAAATTGATATGGGACCTACAGTAACGTAGTTGCCGAGAAATCGGTGAACGACGAATACATAGCAGAAAATCAATACGCGTCGAATCAACCTCATTCATTTTTTAAATTGGTTTAAAAATCATTAATTTTATTATTAATATGTTAAAGCTGTTCGTGAAACCAGGCTGTCCCCCAATTAATAGTGTGGGTGTGGGTTCAGCCACTGGTCACTTCCTTTTGGGAATGAAAACCTTGAATACAAACATCAAAGCTATACTATAAAAACTAATTACAACAGTGGCGAAAGTGGCATAATCAAAACTGTTAAAAGTATCCTTAATGTGAAAACTTTATCACCAAAACGAACTTACATTTAGAATTACAATACTTATTTTTTGGAAAAATAACAAGATAGAGCACTTATCGGGCGCTGCGGTTACTTAAAGAGATAATCTCCTTTGAACCTAGTAGTCTCAACAGATAAACATCACAAATATGGTCTTTCTACGCCCTGCGGTCTCTCAAATTCAAGCTAACGTTTGAACACATATTTAAATACATGTCCACAAATACCCGTTTTACACCATATCTTTAAATATGTGTACAAATCTTTGAAGCTGCATCAGAGCTGCCTTTCTTTCCTGAAGATGCGATTAGGCTCATGTAGATGTCAAAACAAGTAGTATCTCACATAACAACCCTTCAGCACCCCAAAGGTCGCAAGTTAAGCTATCAGTAGTACTAATTATCTTCATTAGAATAACTTTAATAGGTAATGTATCCACTTACAATCACATTCTCCATTAATAAAAATACAGAAACACAACACATTAACTGAAACTTAAACATGGTTGCAAAAAATCAGCTTCACAGTTCCGAAACACGTAACTATTGACAACTGGCACAAATTTCCACTGTTTTTATAGTAAAATAGAATATTTCAGTAAGAAATAGGTGATCGATTGGATTATCCCACGACCTTCGATTTAGAGCAGGAAATGACTTTTAGTTGTAACGTAACGTACGCGACACTATGCGGTAATTTGTATTAGTTTCAAAGCCGCGACTAATGGGTACTAGTGTACTAGTGAGTGACAATACGTAAGTGATTAGTGATAATGACAATGTTCTCTAACCTTACATGTTAAACGTGTAAAATTCAGTTACTCAAATATCAAGAAATGGATGTTACCTATTTTTATATTCTTCGCCGTTGTCTTATACAAAAGACGTCCACTATTGGGTAGGCCTATATGGACATAATAGCCGATTTTGGGACGTCTGCTTTCACTGGCTTTCTGTTTTACAGCTTCTACACTCTCACCACATCTCATAAATAAATAAATTCATCAACCTGGTGAGGAGACCATCCTGTGCTGCGTCTTTCGATCCGTAAGTATATACCTAAGTAAAGTATGTGGCTTTCGTTCTTCGGTAAAATTTCTCATTCCAGATTTTATATTTTAAAGAAAAACCTATAGCATAGCTCTCTTTATTGCAAACTGAATGACGCTCTTTAAGACTTATTTAAGAGGCTAACAGTTAATTCTGTATTGTAAGTTTTACTGGCATCACACATTAGTCTTAGACTTTCGTCTTTTATTATGCGCGTGATCTAACTTTTCCCGTTGTATGACGCCGTGAAACTTGTATTCAATACTTCCAGTATTTTACTCCCTTAGGGTATGATTTGCTGAACTTACTTCCTTTCCAATTTCCGTAATTTACATTACAAAAAAAAAAATTTCCTCACAAAGTATGTATGTCCTTTATTTAACTTTCTGGATTTTTAAATAACAGTAAACTTAATTTTCATAGATAACTTAAATTACGTATTTTCATATTTTCAACCCCTATTTTGCCCCTTTTTCAAATTTTTTTCAAAAGCACTAAACGAGTCAATTTTTATTTACAGTTAAAAGACTACACCAAACTCCCATACAAAAGACGAAATACAAAAGAGGTACTTTATATGGCATTTTAGACGCTAAGTACCTTATTGTGGCCCCTACGTCCTCTCCGGGTTGTGAGAGAGCGTGGTTGTAAATTTGATGCATTTCCGCCTCAATTCTGTCCATTTCGTGGCGCCACTGTCACGTACACGTGGTTAAGTCAAACGAATGCTCCTGCTCACCGTCTTCTTACCAGTGTGCACCATTTCTTTTCGTCATTGCGTCTTTGGGTTTTGTCGGCATCGGTACCGCCTCGCAAATTAAAATCGGTTACGGAATTAAAATATTGATATTAGCTTAAAATAAAGTGTTTTTTTTAAGTAAGACAATAGTAAAGTCTTTTGGCGTCGCTTTCACAATAGACTATTCTCTGGAGATCGGCGGAGTCCTGTGTAATTTCGTGTTCAAAGACCGCGATGAAGCAAGTGCGAATCCCTCAAATGCGGGCTGGCCACGCTAGCGCTGCACCCGTTCCAGCAGTATCGCAGCAGTTTAGCTCGCCAACCTTGTCAAGCTAGCGACGAGCCAAGTGCTTGTCAAGAATAACACGTGCGACAAACGAGGTTTGGTCTATTGAGTGCTCAGGTTAGTACTTTCACAGATTTTATCAGTCACTGTGTAGCTTCAGTTACCGGTCTTCAAACGTTCTAAGGATTCCGAGGGCAGTTAGTAATAGTTACTTTTGTGACTTTAGAACTGTTTTATAGAATAATTTAACATTTGCATTGGAGTAATTAAAATCTTACGTTTCTATAACAGAAATGGTCGGATTCATCTTATATTAATGGAAATAAAATTTTAAAATCATATGGCCGCTCCAAATTTTTATAAATATAGTCTATTTATATTTTTTTGGTACATTAACCAATTTGGTAGCAGATTAAAATAATATAGTCTTTTTTTTTGATAGTGAACCCGTTAACGAGACGTTGTTAATTTTATGGAATTCTAATATTAAACATGTAAAATAAGTCCTTAATACAAAGAAGGCAATCAAGGAGATTTTTTTTTTTTTTTTTTGAAATTTTCTGGTACGCAAGGAGTTGCAGATTTTAAACGGAATAGAATTCTATATATATATGACGAGTTTGATGGCCCAGGCGTGCGTAAGGTCCCTCCTGGGGTTATTAACTGTAGGAAGTTATGTGATCTCTAGCCGCTCGTCCGTCGAGGACCCTAAGTCCCTGCTAGGGAGACTGAATTTAACAGGTTTTGTACTCTGGCCGTGCATTCTTCTAGAAGGATAAAGAGTCTCCTAGGAAGGCTCAATTTGACGAGTGATTAGAGCTTGCACTCTTCCAGGAGGGTAAAGTCCCTCCTAGGATGTCTGAATTTTACAGCATTTGTATTCTGGCCGTGCATTCTTCCAGGAGGGTAAAGTCCCTTCTGGAAAGGCTCAACTTGATGAGTGATCAGAGCTTGCACTCTTCCAGGAGGGTAAATTCCCTTCTAGAAAGGCTCAACTTAATGAGTGATCAGAAACTGAACTTTACAGTATTTGTATTCTGGCCGTGCATTCTTCCAGGAGGGTAAAGTCCCTTCTGGAAAGGCTCAATTTGACGAGTGATCAGAGCTTGCACTCTTCCAGGAGGGTAAAGTCCCTCCTAGGAAGTCTGAATTTTCAGCATTTGTATACTGGCCGTGCATTCTTTTAGGAGGGTAAAGTCCCTTTTAGAAAGGATCAATTTGACGAGTGATCAGAACCTGCACTAACCCAGGAGGGAGACCATATTTTGTGAATTGGTCGTACCAGTCAACATACGGTCAGTGCCGGAGAAGATGGCCGGATAGTGGAATAAAGGACAAAATTAT
Source organism: Apoda limacodes (assembly GCA_946406115.1). Taxonomy (NCBI): domain Eukaryota; kingdom Metazoa; phylum Arthropoda; class Insecta; order Lepidoptera; family Limacodidae; genus Apoda; species Apoda limacodes. The sequence goes on from OX291558.1 coordinate 10,623,585, forward strand.
TGGCAATTGAAACAGACTTTAAGATCCTTATACAAACAGAAAATCAGTGTAAGTTGTCTTAAAAACACTTGGAACCTTAAAAAAACTTTTTGCTAGTTCCTGTGGCTTTAAATACCCTAAAGGAACTTCGAATACAGAGGAAATCCTCTACCAAAATGACACACATGAATGAGTTTTCACATGCTGTTCGAGAAACTTTTCAGGAGATTGACCTATCTGCATCCGAGCGAGATCACATGATCCTCTGATGTGTGAAGACCACCAATACCGACAGCCTCACGAGCTGGCCTAAGTCTTTCCTCTATCATCCTCGATACTTAAGGTACGTAGTTACCTTGGCGTATTTAATTGAGATTTTAAAGCCATATTGGGAGCGAACGTTCTGGCGAGCAAACCTACGCGCGAATGCCTTTTGTGACCCACTACAAAACCAAAATAATCAGTATTACTTGTAATCATAATCAACGTGTGGAAATCCCCCGTCGAATGTCGTGCAGTCGAAACTGGAAGCATGCTGATTTGGGGACAGAGTTTCTTGTGAAAAACTGGACGGAAGAAAATGTCGCTTTAGTGACAGTTGTCCATACTTATACTCATATCACCGTGCTTGAGGAAGATGGTAAATTTAGTACATCAATAATATTTCCATCTTATGTTATGTAATTTCTTTATTTTCATGCTCAAGAACGTTAAAAGGGAACGAGCAAGGCAGATATTTAAAAACTTTTAAAACGTATAGAAGATATTTTAAAACGTATTCATGCACTGTAGCCCGTCTACGCTCTGAGCTTACAGTCTAGCACTTTAGAAGACTACTAGGCCACATAAATAATCACTATTTATGTTTTATTTTGTATTTGTGTGCAATGAATGTCTTTATTTTAATTCCTTATTTTCCATATTTTAGAATTTTCAGAAAATATTTAAAAGGATTAAAATAGGTAATTCAAGAGAAATATGATAAAATAATTAAGAAGGATCAAGCTATTAAATGTTGTTTAGTTTCGTCTACGATTTTCAACCAGTTTGACTAAGATGTATTATTTAATAAGCTTTTGACTCCAAATCAATAATCAATAAATCCTAATTTTTTTGTGTATATTAAGGATGGATAACGTACTTTTTGTTTGAATACAGTTATTTTGCAAAGGTATTTAATCAACAAATCCTTATTGTTTTTTTTGCATTAATAAAGCAGCTATTTATAACCAGACCCGAACCACTCGTACCCGAACAACGTAGGGGCCACAATAGAAAGATTTTACCTACCATTAAAATCCTTATTGTGGTCCTGGAGTCCTCTCCGGGCCTATTGAGACCTACCTGGTGAGATGCAATGACGAAAAGAACTGGTGCACACTGGTAAGTAGACGGTGTGCATTCGTTTGACTTAACCACGTGTACGCGACAGTGTGTAGAAACCCCCCCCTTTACAAAATCGCGTTAACCTACTCCTACCTACTAAACCCTACATACCGCGGAAAACTAATAACAGAATTTTAATTTGGCAATGATCGTCTAATGGCGTGATTAGGACCGCTACATTGTGAACCTAAGTAACCCTGATTCTAAGAAGGTATGAGTTTAGTCAGTCACTAGCATGGCGAGTGAACTTTGATTTTAAGATTAAATTCTACATAACTATCTAAGCCCTAACCATTTATCTCAACTAACTTGTCGCACACGAGTGGTGTACCAATCTAAGATAGCTATTATAATACGTCCTAGTCATGATTTAAATTATCGTCACACTGAACTTCATTAAATAAATTCCTAATACAATAACCTTCCCCATAACTATTATTTACTTTCAATTAATAAATTACATGTGTATTTAGATATCTTTTATTTAGAACAGGGAGATTCCTAAAATATTTAAATCCTGTCAAAGAGTAAGCCTTTCATAATTTAGTTTCTATAACTTTTTTATTTATTTAACCTTACAATATGCCAGTAAAACGAAAATAAGAAATCAAGATTTCCTTTACAGTTCGCGACAATAAACAAAAAGCATATGGGACTACTGGTGGGATCGAACCGCGGCCCTTCGTATTCTTATCAAACGTTATAACCACTACACCAATTGATCAATATATGATCGATTGAATTTAACCTAATATTTCTGCACCCTGATGATAATTCCCTTTGTTTGCTGTAAAGGTGGTAAACAACCATACGGCCCTATAATAAGATATTTCACACAAGGTACTATTTAGTCTTCATGGTAGTTCTTACAAACCAAAATCTCTTAGTAACCGTGGAATTATCAGTATTTAGACATCTTACCGATAACAGTGAATAATTCCGTTCTTTGCGTAGGTACAAGAACTTATAAAGGAGACATCATGTGCAACCTTTCTCTTTCGAACTTGAGATATTAAGATAATATTAATAAATATGGAACAAATTGCGAATAACGTAAAGATTAAATAGAATTTCTTTTAATAATTTGTTACAGTCAATTAAGATAATTATGACGACAGAACGCCAATTTACATGGGTAGGTAACCCGTCTTAGTAGGTACATTCTAATATTCAGTCAGTAATGAAAACATTGCTCACTCAAAAAAATCTAACACTTTAGTCAGATCAACAATAGGCATTTTGAGTGATTAGAACCTTCGCGTTTCGCCGGTAGGTCGGGGTCCCCCCCTGGCTCATCAGTTATTAAGGGGGGCCCTACCTGGATAATAATACGCTATGATAATAGGATTTTCTATGAAGAAGAATTGGACAGACCCTAGACCAACTAATGTCACCTTAAACAAATCCATGTTTAATATGTTCGGTCAAAGTTTAACTTATGTCGTACCCCGGTTCAGTCATTGTTTCCTTAAGGTTAGGTACCGTAAATCATTTCCTTCTTTTTTTTATATCAAAAGAAGAAAGCAATACTAAAGTATATTTTTTTTATTATCATTGTTTGGCATAACTTAATTGTTGCCTATTAAAAATAGATAAAGAAGTAAGTGCAACATCAAATCAAACGATATATGATTCTTATTCTATTCGTCTCCACAATGAGTGATTTATTTATTCATAAAACGAACTTTCTAAAAGAAAGGAGTAATCTGTATCCCGACAACTTATTACTCCTTATTTTGACGAAAACTAATCCGGACCAATTTATGCTAACAGTTTAGATAGGTAAGTATTGAATAGGTATCTCATACAACTACCTACTAGACACACCAAAATTAAGATTTCTACTTTATCATTTATATCCTGATCCGGATTAGAACTCGTAAAATTTAAACAACCTCTTTAACTTTCTTGGAGTAGGGTAGAGCTGAGCTAGCAAGACCTAAAAGTAAACCAGCTCTACTCACACCTTAGTACTCGAGCTTCGCCGTCACACGAAGACCTGCTCTTCCTATTTACTACCCATTCCTGTTCTAATACTGATATTAAAAATGGAGAGATCTTACTATAACCGCGACATCCCTAGGTCTGTTGACGAAGCGTTATCATCAAAGGGTTGTGACATTACGGTCCCATTAACTACTTTCCAAAGAAACACTTACCTAATACATATTTGTCATAAAACACCCGTACAGTAGGTTATAATTCTATAAAGGAATATCTTTACTGAATCTGTAAAGTAATAAATTTAGTGCCCTTGCCAATCAAAATCACTAATTAAATCGTACAAATAGGTAATTCACAGTTATCACTGTTTAGGTAAAATTCGAGAATAATAATTAGACCCGGCGCCATGTTCTTAAAATCGTCAACCAAGACATGTATTTTGTTAGTATTTTATTATGCACATTAGTAGGTGTTTATTGGGCATTCTGGCTCACTTTCCGCAGCGCAGATGCTGGCGCATCTTCACTGCTCCAATTGAGCTAGAATGCCCAATAAACATTTTGGAATTGATTACGTGCATCTGCGCTGCGGAAAGTGAGCCAGAATGCCCAATAAACATTTTGGAATTGATTACGTGCATCTGCGCTGCGGAAAGTGAGCCAGAATGCCCAATAAACATTTTGGAATTGATTACGTGCATCTGCGCTGCGGAAAGTGAGCCAGAATGCCTAATAAACATTTTGGAATTGATTACGTGCATCTGCGCTGCGGAAAGTGAGCCAGAATGCCCAATAAACATTTTGGAATTGATTACGTGCATCTGCGCTGCGGAAAGTGAAGCCAGAATGCCAAATAAACATTTTGGAATTGATTACGTGCATCTGCGCTGCGGAAAGTGAGCCAGAATGCCCAATAAACATATTGGAATTGATTACGTGCATCTGCGCTGCGGAAAGTGAGCCAGAATGCCCAATAAACATTTTGAAATTGGTTACGTAAAGTTTTCAATTTGGGTGATGTAAACGACACGAAATAGTTTTTGAAATAACCACAGCGAATGATTAATTTACTAATAAAAACTTACCAATAAATATTTTTCATCACTTCCACTTGTTTAAATTAGATTTTGTTTAAATCCTAAACCCATATTTATGACATTTAGATAAACATTTGAAATTAGTTTAATTCTTGAAAATATATGTCTGAAGATAAACAAGATAAATAGAAGAACAACTAAATGGAATTGAACCATTTTGTTCTAGGTAAGATCCTATCGTTTACTGCAATGACAAAGGAAAACATGTGCTCCGAGCAGATCGGACTCATTTAACGTTTTAACATAGATTAGATACAGACCAACCTTCTTCTAGCTCTATGCACAAGGTGTTTAGGCCGTATTTTTCAAAACAAGGCAACAGGAAAGGATAACGTACTTGACATGACCAACCTTCTTCTAGCTCTATGCACAAGGCGTTTAGGCCGTATCGTTCCGTATTAGGATATAGGAGAGAAAATATGTTTTGACACAGATACAGACAAACCTTCTACTAGCTCTATGCACAAGGCGTTTAGACCATATTTTTCAAAACAAGGCAACAGGAAAGGATAACGTACTTGACATGACCAACCTTCTTCTAGCTCTATGCACAAGGTGTTTAGGCCGTATCGTTCCGTATTAGGATATAGGAGAGAAAATATGTTTTGACACAGATACAGACGAACCTTCTACTAGCTCTATGCACAAGGCGTTTACGTCATATTTTTCAAAACAAGGCATCAGGAAAGGATAACGTACTTGACATCGCCAACCTTCTTCTAGCGCTATGCACAAGGTGTTTAGGCTGTATCGTTCCGTTTTAGGATACAGGGAGGGATAACTTAACACACTAATCTTATCTAACTCAAAGCACATGATTTTTAAAGTTAAAACTTTCGTTATTGCAGTAAACGATATGATCTATTATTACACAGGCTTCTTCTAAAACAGAACAAATTAAACTCCAAAATTTTATCTACATATCTTAAATCAGATTTAGATGTTTTTTACTAAACATTTAATTTTATATATAATAAAATGACGTACGCACATATTAGAACAATTGTTTGAAATGAAAACTGTTCCCATAAATCAGGCGCTTCACCATTAACACTGTCGATCAAACATCTTAATCGGTCAGCGATAACGAAAGATACTTTCGTTACACAGTGTTTTTAAAATCAAACTTACGTTGAGTTTTTTACAAAAGGTTATAGCAAATAGGACAAGTCTTAAAATATCTTTAACCATAATTAACTTTAATTGTAAAAATATAAATGAAGAATGCAGAAAGATTTTTTAAAATGAAAGTCATGCTTTTGTACATAATGTTTTAATTTTTTTAATCTAATGAAACCTTAAGCCTGAATATATGTAAAATTTCACTAATAATTTTGATCAACACTCGATTTCATAAAAGTTTTCGTGGTAAGTCCCCAGTTTTATTGCATATCCATCAAAACGTGACTGCTGTGCAGCGTAAACCAAGTAGCTACCTATTCTACAAATCTTATGGAAAGAAACATTAATGCGGCTTTTCTTTGTGTTACGATATCTAAGCGGCATAATCTGCTCTGGGTTCCTTACGTACCTGTTTAATTATTTATGGTTTAGTTTTGTTATTTCTATTGGGTACTATATACTTAGAGCAAAATAATATGATTAAGAAAACAAACATAAACTTTTAAGCGAGCCTTTTGAGGTTTAAAAATTAAAAAACTATAAGTAATTAAGGTAATTGAAAAATATATATTCGAGTAGGTAACTTGTTTTAACATTAAAGCACAAGACTTTTTATTTTACTAGTTTTACCTTTATCTTATTTTTCCTTACAAACATAAATAAGGTATGCCAAAACAATTAATTATAACATATAAGTAATTTATATTCGCGGACACTGAGTAGAACCATTCTTATATTCAACATTGAACCCCAAACCAAATAGCGGCATATTCTTTGTACTTCATATTTCTGTTATTAATGTAAAATAAAATAGTAATTAAATATATTTATTCTTCAATCTTTTCTATGGGAATGCCGTTTTGCTGACTTGAAACAATTTAAGGGGTACAAAACCTAATTGGTATATTATAAATTTAGATGACTTAACAATATATTTGTACTAAACACGTATAACAGTAAGCGTATAAAACTTGAATAATCTTTATTTAGTATGAACGTAAATACCTGTTTATAATAATAATATAAGTTTGGTTAACCTACACTTCATAGTACTTTATTGTAGGTTAAACTACAATTTATGTTACTTGACTCTTGAACTAAGAAAACCAAGATCTTTTCTTTTGGAGTCTAATTTGCTATCGCTCGGTGTCAGCTGATTATGTATGGTACCAGTGTGTACGATTTAATTTCTTCTGATTATAGTTAACTGTAATAAAAGGTTGCAGATCTCTGACTTTTCCCTTTTCAAGCCTTATTTTCCGGTTAAAAATATACACAATTTCCAACACTCTTGGGTGTGAATAAGTGCTGCTAAACAACCAAGCTGTGAAGCTGCTATTGGTGAACTTCTAATTTTCAAGCTGAGGATCAAAGCATCAAAAATTATGTTCGTAAGTTTTAACTTTGAAGTAATCTGTGTGTTTGTTTAATTATTTATTTTAAATTAAAGTTTTAAACTTAGTATTATCTGTACATAAATCTGTAATGTTAATTTTATAACAGGCTTTTATTTAACTCTGTGTAATCCATCTTGTTTCGAGATGATTATGATCTACATTACTCTATGGCTTAACGTTCTGAAACATGAAAGAAAAGACTAAAGATGTAAAGCGGCAGCGTAGGTCAAAATCATCTCGAAATTATATGATTTGTTCGTAATTGAATATAGGCCCTGTTCTTGTTACTTTTCTAAATAATGCGAATCAATTTTAGGTAAATACGTCTATAAATATAATGAGAAGTCAAGATCTTTCTAACTACTATATTGTTACAGGTCGGAGTTTGAATTCAAACAGAAGAGGAAGGTTGGAAAAGAGGGAACCACCTGCTTTTCCTTTTCCGATTCAGACGACGGCGAGACTAGGTTAGTTTAATATGGAAAACTCAATTATTTTTGTTGAAAAATGTAATTTACATAAATCTTTTTATAACTCCAAAAGCTGACCTCAGAATTTCTAGTTTTGTCATATCTCCCATACAACACACCCTCCATAATCCGAATCTAGATACTTTGGGACACTTGATATAAACACTCCTACCAACTATTCCTACCTATTTAATCCGAACTTATCTTACTTGCCTTGTTGACTGCACACTTTTTTTTTGTATTATGTTCGGATTAAATACGTAATTAGTAAAAGTGTTTATATCAAGTGTCCAAAGTATCTAGATTCGAATTGTTGAAGGTGTGTTGTAAGAGATTAATTTTGTCTTAGGCTTTTAATAGTTTCATTACTTATTAAGTTCACTGTATTCAAATTAAATACTTAACCCTAATGATTAAAGAGGATAGTAAAGCCATTGTTTTTATAACATTAATATTTATTTTTAAACATAAATTAGTACTTTAAATAAGAATACTGAGGCCTATTTATTACTGGTAGTATTAAGAATACTGTACGTGCAGTACATAATTTCTTTATGGAAATAAATATTGACTTCTTATATTTCTGATACACAGGATCGAAGCAAGTTCTGTTAAGGCAGAGCCAAAAGTAAAAAAACCGCGCAAGAAAGTGGAAGGGAAGGCGCGAGGAACTGTGACTGCATCGCTGAGCGCTCATTGTCCGCAATCATCACGAAAACGGTCCTCGAGCTACAGACTCCTGTCTTCGGACAGTGAAGACGAACTTGAAGCTTCTCGGTCTGCTCGTGCTGCCGCTCAGCAGGGGCTTACGTCGTCTCTGACCCGGCGAGTGGCGGATGGTGTGCTGCGTCGGACCGCGGAACTCGACGGCGATACTTTCATCGAGCTGAGAGTTTACAACACCAAAGACGTTATCGCTGCTACTGGGTGGAAAGAGCGTTTGGAGAAAGCCCAAGTTGCGTTACGCTTTCAAGCGTCGTCATCCGATTTGGAGGAACTAAGAATTTTTCTCAGAAAAGCAAAGCTAAAGTTTGTCCAAGAAGGCAAGTTTTACTCTAATAAAAAAGAATGAAACTTTTGTAAACTAGCTCCTAAATTTTTTTATTAGTAATAATAAAGTAACTAAATAGGTAGATACTGTACTTAGTTTTTTTTATCATACAAATAATTTTAGTAACATATGAAGTATAATTTTGATTACATATAATACCAGATAAATTACTAATTTTTTCCTGGGATAAAAAGTAGATAACCTAAATAAGTCATTTTATTAACAACTTCCTTAATGTGCTTAAAATACGAATACTTTTTTTAAATTTGGTTTTTTTGTTTATAGAAATTTAGATTTTCCGACAGTAAATATATGACCACACTGACAACTCTTAAGAGCCATACTACTGATCTATGTAAATATGAGTAAAAAAGTTTTTTGTACTGTTTGCGAACAAGATGTTTCGAGTAGGATATTTTCTGCCCATCTTCGTAGTAATATTCATAAGAATAATAGCGCTATTGAGATCAATGAATGTGTAGAAAAAATTAGTTCAGCATTCAGAAACCGTATTTCTAGTTACAGGGTGCATTGCCCCACTAGCAATGCCTCGAGGTCGCCATCAAGTAACAGCTCAGCAAATTCGTATCTGCTTACACCTCACACGTTCTTATCTCGAATACCTTTGCGTCGTGCTGTACGACAGCTTATCGATGTTAAATTAGCACAACATGTTTATTTAAAAGTAAATTTTGAATTTTTTGGAGAGTTCATTTTACCGTACTATATTGAAATTAAATCTTTTGCAACAGAAAATGTAATTACAATTTTAACCACTTGTATTCTGATCTTGTGTCAAAAATAAACAAAAAAATTAGCGAATTCCAAGAGAAGGACAGTGGGTGGTCATTTTTAAAAAGCCTGTATTTAGAAATTAATTTAAATCGGTATTCACCTTTAAGAGCTTCGAGTTTTATTGAATTGCCAAAATATGTAAAAAATAAAAAAGCTTGTATTAATGTAAAAAATAACGATAATTTTTGTTTTTTGTGGAGTATAATTGCAGCATTGTTCCCAGCTAAATCAAACGCAGACAGAACTACGTCTTATCCTCACTTCGAAGATGTACTTAACACCAAAAATATGGCATTTCCGGCGACATTCTCGGACATTAAAATATTTGAAAAAAATAATCACAGAATTAGTGTCAACGTTTACGGCTTGAATTCCAATAATAAAATAATTGGACCATTGTATAGAACAACACATAGAAAAAAGCGTCATGTCAATCTTCTATTCTTGCAAAATAAGTCCCGTAGTCATTACTGTCTAATTAAAAACTTGGAACGATTGGTTAGATCCCAAACTACTAAACATCATGGGAAAATCTTTTTTTGCGATGACTGCTTGCTTTTTTTTAATTGTAAAACTAATTTTGATGAGCATGTATGTGGAGGGGTATCGACCAAATTGCCTAATAAAGGCTCAATTTTACAGTTTACGCATTTTGAGCGTATGCAAGACGTACCCTTTGTCATTTATGCAGATTTCGAATGTTTTTTAGAACCATGCCAAACAAATCAAACTTTTAACAAAGGTGGTTTTACGTCAGACTTGCAAAAACATGTTCCTGCCGCGTTTGGTTATTACATTGTATGCTCGTACGATACTTCTTTAAATAAATATGTCATATCGGGGTCCAAACTGTGTTGAGAAATTTATAGAATATCTTCAACGCTACGTTCTAAAGATATATAAAATTTTGAAAAATCCTGTGCCATTGATATTTACCGAAAATAATTCAAAAGATTTCACTAATGCCAGAGACTGTTCTATTTGCTCCCAATTGTTATTTGATGATAAAGTAAGAGATCATGACCACCTAACAGGCAAATATAGGGGTGCCGCACATTCTTACTGCAATATACATTTCCAATTACCAAAATTCATTCCAGTGTTTTTTCACAACCTTTCAGGCTACGATGCACATTTATTTATACGTGAGCTGGGAGATATTCGTGGCAAAATAAAAGTTATAGCTAAAACTAAAGAAAATTACATTTCATTTGCAAAGTTTTTTTCAACCGAAGAAGGAAGCTTTGTTCCAGTCCGTTTTGTAGATTCATTTAAATTTTTAGGAGCTAGTTTACAAAAGTTAGCGGAAAATTTAATTACCAAAGACTTGGTCAACTTGTCTAAGTTTTTTACGAATAAAACAAAGTTTAAATTGTTGAGACGCAAAGGAGTATATCCGTATGAATATATGAAAAGCTGGAAATCGTATGACGAAACTAACTTACCGTCCTATGAAGATTTTTTTAGTACACTAACAAATCAAAATATCTCTAAAGAGGACTATAATCACGCCCTTAAGGTTTGGAATACGTTTAAGATTCAAAATTTAGGGAAATACACAGATCTGTACCTACTGACGGATATTTTATTATTAGCCGATGTTTTTCAAAAATTTCGAGCTACTTGTAGGTTGAATTTCGAAGTCGATGCTGCTTATTATTTGACAGCTCCTGCTTTGAGCTGGGACAGCATGTTATTAAAAACTAATATTAAATTAGAACTTATTAATGATCTAGAAATCATTCGAATGCTTCAAAAAGGAATACGGGGAGGAGTATGCTTATGTTCTACGCGGTTCGCAAAAGCCAACAATAAGTATTTAAATAATTATAACCCTGCTGAACCTGAGAAGTACCTTATTTATATTGATTGTAACAATTTATATGGTTACGCTATGTGCGCATACTTACCATATTCTGATTTTAGACTATTAGATAGACGAGAAATCGATGAATTAAACGTTTGCAAAATACCACACGAAAACGAATATGGGTACATTTTAGAAGTAGATATCGAATATCCAGAAGAACTTCATGATTCACACAATGATTTACCGTTCTGTCCTCAAAAATGTGTTCCACCCGGTTCAAAAACATCAAAATTGATTCCTAATTTATACGACAAATTTTTTTACGTTATTCATTACGTCCATTTGAAACTGTGTTTAAAAGCGGGACTTAAGTTGACTACCGTGCATCGAGTAATAAAATTCAAACAAAGCCCTTATCTAAAAGACTATATTGACCTAAACACTAAACTAAGGCAACAAGCTAAATCTGTGTTTGAACAAGACTTTTTCAAACTAATGAATAACAGCATATTTGGAAAAACTTTGGAAAACACAGAGAATAGATTAGACGTTAAAATAGTAAATCAATGGAGTGATGATAAAAACAAGACAAAAAAAATTACTGTGCAGAGCAGTTAATATCTAGACCTAACTTTCATAGTTCAACTACATTTACCGAAAATTGTGTAGCTGTTCAATTGAAACCAGAAAAAGTAGTCCTTGATAAACCTATATACATAGGTTTCACAGTCTTAGAACTATCCAAAAGCCATATGTATAATTTTCACTATACTATTATGAAACCTTTTTACGGCTCTAATTTAAAAATGTGTTATACCGATACTGATAGTTTTTTATATTCAATAGAAACAAAAGACTTCTATAAGCATTTAAAGCTAAATTTAAAGCACTATTTTGATACAAGTAATTACTCGGAGCTAAATAAATATCAAATTGAACGCGTCAACAAAAAAGTGCCAGGTTTGTTTAAAGATGAATTAGGAGGTCAAAATATTGTAGAGTTTGTTGGGTTGCGATCTAAGTTATATTGTATTAGAACGGAATCGTGCGAAATAAAAAAGGCTAAAGGTGTTCAAAAATATGTTTTAAATGGTGTTCATTTCAATGACTATTATAAGTCTTTGAAGAAAAAAGACAAAATCCTACGAAGAAAAAATGTTTTTTTTAAGTCTCTTAAACATGAAATATTTACAAGATCTGTTAACAAAGTAGCTTTGTCTTCCAATGACGAAAAAAGGTCGAATAATGGAAGACAACATAAAAACGTTTGCTTGGGGACATTGCTCATTTTTCTGAATATCACTGTTGCGAAGATGGCAGAAAGTTATTTAACCGATATTATTATTTCAAAACATAATTATGTATATTCAAATAATATTTATATAACTACAGGATTATGGGCAGTCAATAATTTTTTACCACAAATTCATATCCTTGTCAATAGCGAGAATTATGATTTATTTATTACTACTAAGGAATGGCACAAAATTTACATTGAAATCAACTCGAAATGTATAGACAACATGACTATTCTATACCAACTTCTTTTTTGTGAAAAACGTTGTCCTGAAAATGTGATTTCTTTAATTTGTGGTGCTCTTAGTACATTTTGTCATTGTGTAGAATTAAGATTAAACTATTTACTTAAGCATGACTATGTAATAGTTAGTCATTTTGTACATAATATAAAAAATAATTTAGCTTGTTATAATACCCTAACTGTCAGTCAAATTGAAATGGTACTTCATTTTTATAAAAGTAAATCTAACGTTTTAGCTGTGCAAGAACTTTTACTTTTTGGTAGTTCATATTTTTATAACTATTTGACTTGTTGTTAATTTTTTTCTGGATTTTGTGTGTTTTATAATTCTGTGATTTTTTTATAATAACAATAAAATGTACCTATTTGAAAATGTTGTTTTATTAATCTAAGTCCAACTTTAGTGTAAACCTTTAGATAAAGAATGTTGGTAGATATAATAAGCATTTGTGACAGACAAACAAAAAAACTTTAACTATTTTATTACGAACGTTAGAAAAGAAAATTTATGCTGATTCAGATACATTTCGATATTCAAGATGTCTTCGGTGAAGACAGCCGGTCATACGATATCTAACATACATGAACCAACAAGTTTTTATTTGAAATCTGTATGACGCAAACAGATTGTTGCATTATATGAAAAATAAATCACATAATTAAAAGGTGTCGATTCGTTAACACGTCTTTATTATAATTTTAAAATATGTCTAATTACCAAAAGGCAAATTATATCGCTTTTTCAGTAGGCAAAGTTTTAAAGTATGTGGTCAAAATCGAAATTAGTCAATTAACAGAACTACCAAACGTTGTGGAAAGCAGAACAATTGTAAAAACAAGTTATCATGCAGAAAGTGAAAATGACCCAGTGATGAATTCTGTACTGCATTCCCTTTTCCTTATTTCGACAGAGTTGGGAAAACAAACTGAGAAAATTTAATGAGCAGAGGTATGTATAAACTTTCCTATTTTTGCTTTTACTTTCAAAATTTACAGAAAATCTAATTATTTTCCTTGTCTTTCAGATATACCTGAGGCAAAGAATATCAGTAGCAGTAGCAGAGCAAAGGTTTCCTCCGTGGAGATTTCATTCAAAACTTATTTCTCTTTTTTTTTTGTATTGTAAATAAACGATTTTGTCATGTACAAACATTAAGATATGTAATGTCTCTTTAGGAATAGAAATTAAATAAAAAATGTTTTATTGTTATAACATTTATTGAATTTTCTTAATAAAAATACTTAAACTTAGTTAAGCAAAATACTTATACTTAGTTAATATATTTAAATACTTAATACTTATATTATAAATTTGTACACAAATGAAAACACTAAACTATTATATTTTAAACTAATTCAAGTATTTTATTTTTAACGTCCACATTTTCATTGCACCATTTCTTAATACAAATAACATTTTCCAGAGCACAATATTTTCTATGATTAAAACATTTGTTTTTTTGCCCTTTAGAATAGGTGCTGTACAAATTAGGAAAATTAGGGCATCCCTTTTCTGCAATATCTTCAACATTACATTCTGTACAAAGTTCATTAATCCATAGGATTTTTTCTCTACCCTTCAAAAGCAAATATTGGTGTTTTAAAATTAGTTTGATAAGTTTTCTAAATTCTTGATAATCTATGTAACCGTCACTCCAATAAATACCGCGATTACTTTCTAACCAAGATACATTTCTTTTTTCTTCCTTAGTCAAATAAGAAAAGGGATATGGTGGTTTTATTAGAAATACTTGAGTGTATTCTGAGGTAGCCAAGGCAAATTCTTTTACAATAAATTTATTATGAGAATCCTTAAAGCCTTGTAAGTCTACGAAAATAGGTCCGGTAATATTCATGATATTTTTTTCACTATACCGCTTAAGGGTTTGTATTCAAATATGCAATCGTTTAATAACAAACAATACGCAGAAGTTAGATGTGGTATATCTTTATCACTCTCTATTTCGATACGAACATCAACTGGGCCAGTTTTAAGTGTATCGTTCTGTCTTGAGCAATCTATAACGTATAACGGTACTTTATCTCTAAATTCTTTATAACTTAGCAAGGGTTCAGGACGTCGTCCGTAGTAAGACTGTTGGAATCTAGTGTATTGTTCATATAATAAAGCAAATTTATCCTCATCAAATCGAACATTAAGGCCCTCATAGGGAAAATACACTGAATTCAAAAATACTTTAACTTCTCTTATATTGCAGTGATCGAAGTGTGACACGTCTTTTTCTGATTCATTTTTTCAGTCTGTCTGAAATGCAATAACAGCATATCTCGGTTTTTCTATTTGTGAAGATGTTTTAATTACCCATGTATGTTTTGTTGTTTTTGGTAATAAGGGATATTCATACAAGTCCCAGTTTCGGAATAACAAGTTGATTGAACGATCTTTTTCTAGATATTTTAATAGATTTAGTTTTTCTCGATCGGAAACTTTTACGTGTGGAACACGCCAAACAATTTTTTTAAGTATGATATCATCTATTACTTCTCCAGTGTTTAGTTTTATTGCGTTTAGATTAGTATTGCTGCGTAAAAGTATTAGCTCATGTCTACAATTCATTATTATTTTATTATAATCCTCAGCAAATCCAAGCATTTTGTTCAGTGGTATAGATACTGCAAAATTCCCTGATCTTGTATTTTTTGTTCCATCTATATCCCAACCCCATGCTTTCGAAATTTTTGATTCATTTTCATTCATAGACAAAAATGATTTTATTGTTGTTGTTATACCAGCATTTTTAATTCTATCTATTTCAACTCCGTTAAGTTCATAGCGAATATCTTGTAACAGAAATAAAATAGGGTTGTTAGTAAAATTAACGCTAGTTGCAACATCTTTTAGATCTCCTTTTTTAACGATGACCATTCCTTCTAGGTATATTGTACTCGCTGATGGCAATACGTACAAGTCTTGTTGGTTGATAGGTATTCTTATTTCATAATTTTTATTAAAAGTAGTGATATATGGCTTATACGAATGAATTTCCATGCTTTCTATAGTATTATCAAATACAATAGGTTGCGCTACGTTTAATACACTCATTTTAGTAATCCAATTAATTTTAAAAAGTCTTTATTTTCAACACTTAATTTTTTTTTTAAGTTAGTAGATGTTAGTGACACAGGTGCTCTTTTGCGAATTACCTGTATCTTTCTGAGCTTCTTTGGTCGTGAAAAAGAATTTATATTAATTTGGTGAAAGTCTATCATTTTTTCTTCAGATGTAGGTACAGTAGTACCTCTTCTCCCCGAAAATTAACTAACTTGTTCTGTGAATCTAAAATTTTTATATTTACACTACTGATAGTCTTTTGATTAATCGGAAAATATATTATATTCTTTGGTACCTCAATAATTCTATATCCAGGCGGAACATTAGGTGCAAATTCATGGATTATGTGGCTTGGAATTCCATTAATGAAGGATCCACAGACAATATCACATTCAACTCGTACAACAGTGGTAGAAAGAATACTGACTGGTATCTGTGATTCATGAAATTTATTCTTTTGTAATGTTTTTTTATTGTATCCGAGAATACTCCCAATAGAATTTTCTTCTTCAAAATTAATGTCTTTAGAGCAACAAATTACAGTACGTAAAGTATTATTGTTACAAGTTAAACTAAAGGTGCTGCTTCTAATGTTTTTCTTTATATAGTCACAAATGTCCTGTAGTTCATAAGATCCTTCAGGAATTTCAATCACTTCATTATCACCATAATGAAATTTATTATTTTTACTTTGAACGTTTGGAATAGAGTTAAAAGTAGAAAAGTATAAAAGACCACATTCGTAATCTCCGTCTAACTGTAGAGCAGGAGAATAACAAGTATTTAAGCTTGATGTGAATCCAGATATTGACAGCGTGAAAGACATGATTAAAATGGTTTCATTTTATTGAATTATCTTAATTTATTCTTTTGAATGCCAAAAATTGTTCAAATATTTTATACACAAGTGACCACAATTAACAGTATTAAAGTTCTGATATACATTGTAATTGTAATAAACATTAGACAAATTTAAATAGGACAGTAACTCTTGGGGTGGTCTTAGATTTCCAAAACTATTGAAGTACTCACAGTAGTTGTTAATTTTTATATAGGCTACCCAGTGCGTTCCAGGATTCTTAGAGTTATCCAAATTGACAATCGCACACTCAATATCTTTAGGTTTTTTTGGTAAAGCATCTTTCATGAATACTCCTCGAAAATACGGTATATCATTAGTGTGCTTTAAAATATCTACATTCGTTAAAGTACGTCTAGGTAGCCTTCTAGTTAGTTTTTTGCTGATTTTAAACATAATCCGTTACCTTTATAAGGTTTGATGTAGAGACCTTTTCCTAACGCAATAGATTCCATCATTTTGTTATGACGCTGTGACTCTTCAAGGTTTTGCTTTGCTGATTTATAGCTATTCACTGCTTTAGCAATACCTGCAGCTCCTCCAGCTAAAGACCCTAATGCAGATAAGCCAGCAAAAATTGGTGTAAGTGGTAGAATCCCTCCAGTTTTTGGTATTGGTATAAGACGGGGTAAGCAAACATTTTTATTTTTAAATAATTTTTTTGCAGTCAAGTAGGCTATCTTTATAGCAGTATTGTTATCTTTTGGCTTGCGGTTTTTCATATAATTACGGATTTTAGACACGACTGACTGAAAAGATTTAACTCCAGCACCATTTTTTAATTTAGTTTTCATAACTTTGCTTACGAGCCAAGACGCTAATTTTTCTCCGGTTCTAGTATTTTTTGACTTCATTCTTTGTTTTGCCATATTCAGAAGCGCAAAGTCAGCTTTATGACGATCTTCTAAATTACGATGTTCGGAATATGCTATATCGTGACGCTTACAAGCCTCGTCTAATTCGTTTATCCCTTTGTCACCTCGAGCCAATCTTTCTTGTAGTCTTGTACCAGGACCACAATAATTATATCCTGGTAAATGAAGTTCAAATGGTAAATTGTGTACTATATTATTAACAAGTCCTCCACCGTTCATCACTGAATTTAAAATGAATACATGGTTGAATATCTTACAATTATAAAGTATTTATAAGTTAAAAGTAATCACTATACAATAGACATTTTGTTAATCCAACTATTTTCCTTTTCATTGAGTCCTAACCATTTTACAAATAATTTATTTCCTTTCTTTCTTATCACTTTTTCAATTAAATAAATGTTTGGATGTTTAGTTTTTTGCAACTCTTGTTCGTAAAAGGATCCGAGTATTATTTGATTTTTTTGATCATGAATGTGTGATAAGTTACTGGGTAAGTATTATTAACTTTTGTTATGGTAAATAGTTCAGAAGACCAGTTAGGTGTATACCCCTTTTTGAAATTTTCTTTATATTTGCTAATCCGAACACAGTCACCTACTTTTAATTTTGATTTTCTTAAGTACTGAGGTGTTTCATTCCTCTTTATGTTATTCATAACAACGGTTTGGTTATCACATGTTACATTTATTGGTTTAAATTTTATGGTTCGATGGACAGTATCATTATATGATGACAAAGCATCGTTCAAAGGTGATCCGATCCATTTTTTATTTCCAACTAAAGTAAAATATTTATATAATTTTGATTTCAGTGTTCTTATAAATCTTTCAACAATTGACGCCTTTTTCACAGAATATGTAGAATAGTGATTTATATTAAAAGTTGTTATTATTTTCTTAAACACTTCATTGTAAAATTCTTTTCCCATATCTGTCTGAAGGTTAATAGGAATTCGACCACAACCCAAAATTTTTTGAAAAGCGTTTCCTACGTCACGTTTTGTTTTCGTTTTCAGAGGAACTCCCCACGCGAATTTTGAAAAGCAGTCAACAACTTAAATATATTTAAAACCTTTGTTCACTTTTTCCATTTTCTGCATGTCAATTAAATCAGCTTGCCATAAATCATCAATCCCTTTTAATATTACCGCCCTACGAATGAAGTGTTTTCTAGCTGGTTTGTGAAGTTCACCAACTATGTCTTCTCTGTTCATAATTGTTTAGGTGCGGTTTTCTGTGATACAACCTTTTTTAATTCTGATTTAATATCTAGCAACTGATTTTTTAAAGTTTGAATCAGGCTTTTTATAGCATTTATTTTGACCAGGAAAGATTGTTTTCCACAATATTCTTTTAGTACATTATCTACATACTGCTTATTGACGGCTTCGTCAGGTAGCTGAGGTGTTTTGAGTCCTTTTATACTTGCTGATATTAAGTCTAAATCTCCATTAATATACTTAAGAAATACTTTGTCAGTAATATCGAAAACTTCTGACAAACGCAATCTTTTATGCACGTGATGACCAAACTTGTCAACGTTCATTGTTTAATAAATGTATCACTAAATGGTTTGATTACAACTGAATGTTAATATGAAGTTCTCTGTATTATATTTGAATAAATCGTTAAGAATGCATGTAATACGTTATTTTTCATATTTTATTTGTTAATAATACCAGCTTCTTGCAACTCCTCTACGATAGATATTATTTCATTGTCTAATCCACTGTTTCCTGCATCACGAGAAGATATTAAAAGTTTTAGTCTTTCAACTAACTCATTAGGGTCATCCCAATACATATAATCAACATTTTTATTATATTTTTTTAAAATTGGTAACCCAGACCCTTGAGTAAGACTTTCGGTGCTTGTACATTGCTTAGATAACTTGAAAAGTGGTTTGATAATATTTAAGTACTTGCTTCCTTTATTACTTTTAATTGGTTTTTTAGGGTTGAAGTCACGCCTATGTGCATTTGTAATAGTTAAAATCTGTTTGTAACTGTTTAAGTCACTATTAGTGATTGTTTTTAAATCTGGTATTCTTTTAAATAATAATTCCATTAGACCTTCAGTTTTTTTGTAAGGCTTTCCAGAAACTAAAATTGTATTTTCTGTTTGGACAATTCGAGAATTACCTATCATCAGTTTACCACGTTCATTTCTAACACCAAATGGAATATCTTCCAATACTTTTACAGTTCCTTCTGAAGGTGGTGAACAATTATGTTGTGGACTTGAAATAGATTCAATTGTTTTGAATGAAGCGTCACTTGAAATGTTGGTTTCTTTATTATTTGTATCGCTCATACTTTCCGAATCATCTTCATCGATATCGTCTTCATAATCATCAAAGTTCTTAAGAGTTATATCAATTTTTTCACACTGTTCATCGGAATCTATTTCATATTCACTTCCACCCTGAAGATCAAAATCAAATTCAGTTTTCATATATTTTGCTTTTTTCCCTGGGATTACGTCTTCATTGTAATTAGGTTTGATATTTTGTGTTGCATTTCTTGATACCATTTTATGTAGTGGATCCGTTAAAGGTTTGAACACAGATTTAAGGACTTTATCATTTTCAGTTTGAATATTACGCAACTGCCTAACTTTTTTCTTAACAACGCTTGCTGATTTAATTATCTCTTTTTTGATATTTACTTGCGAATCCATTTTTCACAATAAGCTTTACCAATGTTATAGACAACACTAAACACATATCAGAGTTTTTGTCGTTTATAAGAGTTTTAATCAAGAATGACAAAAGTATCAAACTTTTTTCTATAGCAACCTTTATTTTTTTCACAGTCTTTATTGATTACTATGAAATCATACGAAGTTGTCCAGATTTCCGAACACATATCACGAAATTGATTCCAATTCATATCTGTACTGACATGTTCATCATAAACATGTCGTAAATTAATGTCATCTTGTTTAAACAAAATTATAAGATTTGCATTATCTCTAATTAATTGTTTAGGTACTTTACTATATGTTTGATTCAAATAAAAGCAGTCTATACGCTTATGTCGCCCCATTGAGAAATAATCACGAATGTTATTTTGATTTTCACAAGCAACATCGTCGAAAATAATTACTGAATCAGGTTTTGCACGATGAGGGCTTATAACGTCACTATTATAGTTATATTTCATTAATTGTACTTCTGGAACCTCATTTAACACTTTTTCTAAAAATATATATTTTTGTTGGTAAAGCGTTTTGGAATATAAATATATATTTTTATAGCATAAACCATTTTCATGCAAAAGAAGTCCAACTATTAGGTTTGTTTTTCCACAGTTAGATGGTCCGCAAATCAAACATCGAATCGAATTAGGTAATAGTTTACCATGACGTGATATGCCTAGATCAGATTCAGAACATATTTTTTCTAAATGTAGCTTTAGTGGCTGCTTTACAAATTTCATGATGTCTTGGTGAAAGAAGTTAATTATGCAATGAAATCTCTAATCGATATGACTCCATATTTATATTAATTTGAGAGACATTGACACACAAGACTACCGAAAGATAAAAGAAAGGTAACATTTTTATAATTTATTAATGAAATATTTATTGCCCGACAGTTGTTATAGGGTAAAACATTTTTCTACTAGAACAGAACAGAACGGTTTGTATATATTTGTAAGTTTATGCCTTCTTCTCTCGTAAAACGGAATGATGCTCTCCAAAATACCTTGTGCATAGAGCTAGAAGAAGGTTGGTCGGTATCAAATACGTTAATTTATTTACATTCACCCACATTGAAAACTTTACGTAACCAATTTCAAAATGTTTATTGGGCATTCTGGCTCACTTTCCGCAGCGCAGATGCACGTAATCAATTCCAAAATGTTTATTGGGCATTCTGGCTCACTTTCCGCAGCGCAGATGCACGTAATCAATTCCAAAATGTTTATTGGGCATTCTAGCTCAATTGGAGCAGTGAAGATGCGCCAGCATCTGCGCTGCGGAAAGTGAGCCAGAATGCCCAATAAACACCTACTCACATTTAATTTAATTTTTAAGTAATTTAGATAGTTATCTATTACATTTAATGATTATATAACATTCTTAAAATGCGATAGTAGAAGAAATCCTATGTACGGTTTGCCACAACACCAGTGTGTGATTTGTGTACCTAAACCGTTAGTACATACCCTATCACTCATCTCTAGGTTAGGTAATTTTATAATTTTCACATGCAAAACATATTTTGGAATCACACAAGAAAAATAACACAATGGTTATAATTAATAGTTTACCTACCCAACAACAATTCATATAGAAACTCTTCAAATGAATTTCTAGATAAATAGCTCTATTCAGAAGGAATTTTAATGCCTTTCGCGATTATAGTTATTTCCTCTGAAAATAAAAATTAATCTACTCACTCAGGAAAATTATCGATGGACGGGAAGACGCCGACAGCGACGACGACACCAATCCCGAACACCTTCACGGTTACACACGGGTACACGGTTCAATGTTAATAACCACTTAAAGTTTTATTATTTATTCACATTTGCACTTGGTAATTGCAAACACTATTTACTAAGAAAAACGCGGGAAGCACAGTCAAAATTCTGACGCTTTCCGTATTACTCGACTCAAAAAAGGCGGGAAACACTCCATTATGCAAAATCGCGCGCGTCACTCACGAATTTTGAATTTCGAATGGGAGAGAGAGGACTCTGTCACGACTGTCTCCAGCGCCGTGGCGCCAAAATCAAGCGAGCGAACGATTTCTTTTTTATCTCTTTTACACGCACTAATTAGGAGATATCCCTATTTTCCGTATTTTTTATTTCGTCTTTAAAGAGGTTTTGTGACGTCATCGCATGACATGGTCACGTGACGATCGTACGATTCGAGCGCAAAGTTTTATTATTATTTTAACACCGCGAGTACAACAGTACAACTGTTTTAAGCTACTTTACCATGCAACGAAACAAAATCTACAATAGACATATATCTAATGCAGCGCTGTCTTATCTTTTACCGCGTAATTATTTCGAACCTCAATTTATGTTTATCTATTTCTAATGTTTGACTATCTTATTTTTGTACATCCAACAGATAATTAGACCTATAGCTACTTCTCTATGAATACATTAGGTATTCAATTAAATCCCACATAATGGTACGCTATATAGGTAGGTAGACATAATTTTGTTCTAGGGTAGACTGGAGTACACTACAAGTGGCGCCACAAAATGGACAGAATTGAGGCGGAAATGCATCAAACTCACAACCACGTTGTCTCACAACCCGGAGAGGACTCCAGGACCACAATAAGGATTTTAATGGTAGGTAAAATCTTTCTATTTTTGACTATATTGAAGACTAAACTTAAGCCAGCGACTCCGCCCGCCCTGAATTCGGTTATCGACGTGGAAATCCTTAATTATCTCCTTAATTATGCTAATAAAGTTTGCTATAGCAAGCTATCGCCACATCTATTGTTCTTTAAACTCTGTTTTAGTTATTCCCGCGGGAACTTTTGAATTTCTCGAGATAAAAAGTAGCCTGTATGTATGCCAAATTTCATCCCGATGCGTCCAGTGGTTAAAGCGCGATTGATTAACAAACAACCATCCAGACATACAAACTTTCACATTTATAATATTAGTAGGATGATATAAATTTTCAACTTTAATTGACACAGATTACAATTTATATCTATTGTTAGTACAGATTTAGAGCACCCTACTTCAGCCACTGATGTAAACTACTGAAACCACCATATTCAAACTAAGTATTTAGTCCACGCTGACACAAATTATTTCTAAAGCTTACATCAACTTCATCAGTAAGTAATGCGTGTTAATGTTATTATGAGCTTCATGTAATTAAATAATTCTAAATAATTGTTTTATACCAATTACATTTTAATAAAATTCACAATAACAAACTGATTAATTTTGTCACTTGCTGTCTTTCTTAGTTGTTGTAACGCCTGCTAGCAAAAACAAACTGAAACATAAATGAAAAACATTAGTTTTGTTATAAATTACATTAGTATAGTGGTGGGATTCCATATTTAACTGTATCTACTACCGGCAAAAAACATTATGTACGTATATCTTAATCATTTAAGTCTCTAGTATTTTTCTAGTATGTATTAGTATTTGTTCATAAAGAACAAAATATAAGTTGCAATGTGATGCAAATGTCTAACGTTTGTGCATAGCCGAGTTAAATGTCGCAAATTATTACAGATACAAGTACTGAACCAAGACCCAAAACCGTTTTGTATACAAATGCGTTTGACCGGTAAAATACAGATAGAACCAATTACTGAATACTTTTTTATTTTTCAGATAACATACTTCAGAGATAAGGGCGAAAAAGTGGACTAACCAACGTGAAAATCAAAAAAGGTGTTAATATTTTCAACACCCATAAATTATTACCTCATATGAACTTTGGTCACCCAATTCACCGGTATAAATTCATCTTACACCGTAATGTTATGATGTGATAAAAGTATTAAAATAAAAATATCTGGTCTCTTACATATTGTTAAAAGAAAGTAAGGGATACCCTCTCAGGACAGCCTTGGGATCATTAAGGGTTGATGCAAATCTACTTTGCTATTACCACACCCCCGGCCTACACTGAAATTAGCTGATGGCGATTTAAGCAAGAGTCCACTACGATGACCCAGTACGTGTTGTGGACTAAGCATACTTCTTTTTTTCATATGCAGGTTTCTTCGTAATGCTTTTTTTCTTCGAAAAGCCAATGGTATGAATAAACAATTATTGGTATATGGTTCTAACGCCTGCCCTTCAGACTAGGGGGGCAGATGCTGAAATCACTAGGCCACCACCAACCCTCGTTTCGTTGTACAAAGAGTCTCAACGTACGAGTATCGAATTTCAGCTTAAGAAGGAATAAAGCAAGACAAATTTTGCATACAACGCGGAATATGAACATAGCCGAATATCATTAAATATTAATAACTAGGTACAATATAATTTTTTCTATAAATATTTGTTTATAACATCCCTATGGTTTTTTTAAGTAATATTATAATGAATTTCTAGCTAAATTACATGCACTTTTATAAAAATAAATTGAAAATTGGCAAAATCTTTTTATAACTATTTTTTTTGATTATTTATTCTATCGAGAAAATTTTATAGAATTATGTTTTATTATGGAATTATAATGTAGGATCTATATATTTTTTAAATATTTATTTGGACTTAGTTTAGTCACTCAATATACAACTCTTGACGCAGACAGGAAACACATAGTCGGTTAGAACAAATTTTAATAGTAATGAAACGTTACCAATCCCTTATTTTCTTCAAAACATTTAACTATAAGATCAGCTCGCTGACATCCTTTAGTCCCATCTGTCACGACATGGTTGTTCACTGAAAGTAAAATAAATGTAAAATAAAATAGATAGACTAATAACAGATTGTTTCTAACTTCACTCAATGAAATTAAAGCTTAAATATAGGTAAGTACGTAAGTACCAAGATTAATTTCAATACCAGTCACAACAGGGTTTTTTACTGATATTTTTTTTATACCACTAAGGTGGCAAACAAGCACACGGTCCGCCTGGTGGTAGGCTGTCACCGTAGCCTATGGACACTTGCAACACCAGGGGTATCACTCGCGCGTTGCCGACCCTTCAAAAATCCAAAAACTTCTTTCGTGAAGAACTCCATACTGGGGTCGTTAGAGAAAACCTTGGCAGGGAGCTAATTCCACAACCCAAGCTGGAGGAAGTTTCTCTAAATCCGCACTGTACGGTTAAATATATGAAATAGATGTCTAATTATTTATTAGGTTCTTTTCAACCTGCGCTAAATGAAAATGAAACTAAAATACACATAGGTAAGTGTTTACCAAGATATACACTTTAACTTCAATCACAACATGGTTTTGCCATGAACGCGTGAAATAAAAAAATCTGTATTTTAGGATTTTAATTCGGATTTGGACGACAGGTCGAAAAAAATTCTTAACCATTACATAACATGAGCATAGCGTAATATAAGTAAGTATAATATACCTTTAGAACATATTGTAGCCACGTTCTCTATAGAATTAAATTGAGAGGTATTGTTGAAAAAACGTCTAGCTATGTGTAGAGTTTTTTTCAAATCGAACACCCCTTTCTTATTGAACTGAAATCAAAACACATTTGTTTGTACTAGATATTCTTAATGTGATGGCATACTCAAACGAGTAAAGTTTGCGAGAATTTGATTAATTTTGTCACAATCCTGAGTACACCTTTTAACGTGAAAAAAATATATTCAAACCTTAATTGAGTGGATTTACTAATATTATTATTTGGCTATTAAAACAGTTTAAAAAAAAATCTATTTTATTTTTAGGCTTTAATTCAAATTTTCAAGTTTGTAAAACTAGAGTGATATTCTCTTGAATCTTATTTCATAAAAAATATGTTAATATGACCAAGTGAATTTGCTGATTTCATAGTATTAAATAAATATTTGAATTCTATACCGACAAACAACCGAGAAAATCGAGATTTTCGACGTGCGGTCACGTGCTAGCGCCTATAGTGCGTGGAACTGTGTCTCTTTGTATCCTTCAATAGTGTAATATGTATGTCTTTGTATACTGGTCGAAACGGCACGCTTTTGCTAGGTTATGCAACGTCAGGCTAGGTCAGTAATTGGATGGGTGACCACACACACAGCGGCAAACTTTCTGTTTTTGTTTGTGTTTGTAAATTACGTATATGGTAGTAAGTTCGGAACCCTCCGTTCACGAGTCAGACTCGCACTTGGCCGTTTTTTCAGTACGTGTACCTAAAAATCATCATTGTTTTTTTATTTCCAAGAACTAAAATGTACTAATTAGGCAACCATATTTTTTCTTTATTGTCACTACGAACTCTAACTTATTTGAAAATTTTTAGACTGCGAACGCAGAAAAAAAAACATAATTGGTATAAGTAGTTACTAACAAATTGCAGTTTTTTAAATACGCAAGCGTAAAAACACGGTAAATCAATGTTCTTTTTATTTCCAAATCTTTTAGCAGCATTAACTTCTTCCAAAGTGATTCCCAATCGTGATGAACAGTTCCTCATTGCCGGAATCATTTCATTCCTAAAATAATTTTCTTTTCCATTGATAGCGGCAGCCTAAAATGACATAATAATATTAGTGTGTCTTTTTTTCTTTATTGTACTTATTAATGGTATTAATTATGCTATGATCGTGAGTTTAACATATTCTTTTTTTTAATTATTTGAATATAGTTTTGCCACAAATCTGCACAAATTCGCGTTTTAGCAAAGCTTTTTCTACGTATTATGATTATTATATATATATTCTCTATCCTATCATATCTATATACCCAAGTACATCTATCCAACGATGCCCTCAAAAATGATATCCCTCAGTTATATGTATGTAAGGTAACCCTAAATATATTTACGTAACTGTATATGATTCACGGCGCCTTGAATTGCAGCTTGCTTCATACAAACGAATTTCCCATTTATTTTTATCACCATGACATTTTTAAGTCATGTTCTAGGATCAAAATTGTATAGTTTATAAGTTATACAGGATTCTAGTTTTCTATATAAATCGGATTAATAGTGCATTGTTTACCACCTATGTTACACACAATGTTTTTCATCACATTTGCGAGTAAATAAATAATAATATAAGGTGAATATAAACTCACCAAAACACAATTGAAATGGCGGGAATAGAAGTAGAGAAAACAACGCTACCTCCAGATGGTGATAGATATCTGGAGTTTTTAAAAATAAAAGTTTTGGCTTAAGTTAAAAACTTGTAATTGCATGCTTGGAGTATGTGCGTAGTTCATATTTTGAACAGGCAGTCTTTACGTATAATTGATGGCTAGCTGCTACGAGTATTAACGCGGGCTTTGCTTTGAGAAAACTAAAATTTACAAATTAAAAGACCGTGGGAGTAAAAAATGTCTAAGCACCCTCTTTGCCTGCACGTAATTACACTGTTTACGAGTAAGCATGATGAAAACGTTGATAAAACATTTTTTAGGATTTTAGAAAACTACAGACAAACATATGCAGCTTAAGATCATATGTGTGCAAAATTTCATAGTGTTTTATCAGTATGTAAATATCAAAAATATGTGGGAGGTAAAAGTTGATAGGTTTTCGTAATATGGCGAAATTACAAGGCTTTGCCCTACGGGCGGAAAGTATGACCAAAGTAGTATAAGCGCTTTAATTTTGCCATAGATTCTAAACGGAGTGAACTCTTTCTCTCACAATCGAAAATATAAACAGAAAATCACAAAATATGTAGGTTTGTCATGGTTTTATATCAAATATAGGTACAGTATTAAGACTGTAAAGAACATTACTATTAAATTTACTTACATTACCATTACTGAAGAGTATTGCAACAAAAATTGCCTCTAGGATTCTTGTGTTCCCCATTTGGGAACCATAAATCATTATATTATTTATTATCCCAGTCTAAACTTCTTGGACGATAATTATCAAGTAATCTACAAAAACAGTAACTGATGAAAGATGTGTTCATATTAAGGCCACAAGTTTAGTTAAAAACATAAAAGGATGGTTAATACTATAAAATCCGTACCTATATTCCGAGTAGTGAGCGTTCCCGTTATTCCGAGCGGGTGAACCCGCAGGCAAAAGCTAGTAAAGAATAATTACGTTCTAATCCTTACTTTTTTATCAGGATTTTAGCGTGAAATATGTTTATAACCTGTAAAAGTGCACAGAAGGCTTTAATGTCTCGAGTTTGTAATTTCCGTACCGCCCGTGTCACACACAATGTTTTTCATCACATTTACAAATAAATAAATAAAAATATAAGGTGAAAAAATAAATAAACTCACCAAAAAACAATGAAAACGAAGGAAATTAAAGTATAGATAACGCCACCGCTAGATGGATATCTCGAATATTTAAGAATTAAAAAATTTTGGCTGAAGAAGTGTGATGAAAAATAACAAAATATTATTAAATTTTACAGCCAACGAATGGAACAAAACTATTTTTTTTTTGTGAAAAATATATTCAACGAGATTAAACTATCTACGTATTTTTTTTAAGGCGATAGTATTTCAATAACCACAATAACTTAATTTCACAGCAATTTTGCCTTACCCTGCTCCTTAAAACGGTGTTTAAAATAATTGTTATGAGATACAATGAAATCGGACCATCGTAATGTGAATGTTATGCAGAAAGATTTTAAACATATTCTCTTCACAAAAAATAGCATCGCATGGTAATTAACATACCTATTTAAAGACCAACTGGTCTATCCTTTTTCTAAAAAACATTACTCCTTTTTTTGACCGGTCACGTAAAAACATAGGATTTGCTGAGAAATCTATACTCAAATGCCATTTAAAATACGCAAAATGATTTATACACGTCAAAGAAAAAAAACTGGATTTATATTTATGTTTTAATTATAAACAGCTAATTTTTAAGGTTCCGCAGTCAACAAGGAACCCTTATAGTTTCGCCATGTCTGTCCATCTGCCTGTCTCTCCGCGGCTTAGTTCAGATAACATTAGGAGTAAAAAGCTATAATTTTGCATGGGTATACATATTTATTAGGCCACCAAGTAGTAAAAAAAATTGAGGGTACTTCCCCTACCGACACGTAAAGTGGGGATTAATATTTTTTAATATTATGGTGTGTGAAAACCATTTTCGGTTTCTGTTCAGCGATGCGTTTGTGAAATTTTAAGCTTTAAAGTGCTGATTTTTGATAGCTTTGCTTGGAGGTACAGGGCACAGCGAATCGAAGTACAGTGAGTGGACGAAGCGCTCATAAGCACATGACTAAATAACCTACAGACTTATAGCTTCTTTTAGTGTTTGCTATCGACTAGTGCAAAGCCTTTTAAAAATGCCAAATACACGTACTGTGTGTATAAACAATTCTAATAAAAAAAAGGAAATTTCCTTTTTACATACCCAAAAGATCTTGACCGGTAAATACCTATATTTTTTTATCCTAAGTTGGCTGAATAATGACAATAGGAAGGTGAATCTTATAAAACGTAGGTACCTACAATAATTATGATACACATAAATATGCATAATTATATTATTGGTACCTCCCTACTGAATACAAATAAAGTCAGATCTTTAGGTTTAGTTAGGGATCCATAGCCAAATCGCAAAAAGGTCCCTTAGAAATCCATCATTTTCGTCCGTCTATCTGTATGTCACACCGTTATAATTCCGCTATTTTTGCATATGTAGATTGTGATGAAATTTTACAGGAAAGTTTTATGTGAACCGCCACACAGATTTGTAATGAAATTAAGGAAATTTAGGGGTAGCTCCATACATTGAACTGAGGGACGAAAACTATTTAAAATGTGTCCGTTGACATTGACAACCCTACCAGTTTAGGTATGATTCTTGAAACTTTGTTCTAAGCTATCGGTCTGGTGGGTTATTTAGTTATGTGCTCATAAGGGCATGCTGTTCGCATGTGTCTCGAACTACCTATACCTAGATAAGTTTGTGATTTGCAATTTCAAATAATGGCCGGTTTTTTAAATAGATCATTGATTTTTTCTTAATGAAGCATCTTTCCTTTATCTAGTTTTTACTGGTAAGAAAATTATCTGGTATGGGGCATCTACCCTTCAAAATATAAATGTCTAAGAAAATTAATGCTGTATAAAAAATATCAACTGCAACGAGACTTTTTCTATACAATATAGTAGATTAAGCACCAATTTATCTTTTAATATTGCATTCGTTACTTTACTTAAAGAAATAATATGATTTCAAAAAGTGGGGTTTCTACACTGGTCTTTGCCATACTCAAGACTCATGAGGATAGTGTTGGAACACCAACATTCGTCAACGCTGTCAGATTGGCATCCAAAGCAACTATGCTAGAGAATAATGTGTAGACTTCCTATAGACAACTACCACACAAACGTATTATCAAACCAGAGAAGATATTTCCCATGTAACTTTAAGTGTATCTTAATTATATTTACCCACTTGGTCGTGTAATAACTTTTTATGATCGCTATTTCTGCTAAACACACTTACGTCCCCCTCTTCCAAACTTCAAAAATATAAATATATAATAAAATAAAATGTTCTATGCAACCCCGCAGCCCACTATCACTCAACGAGAGGGATCAAAATAATCTAATGATTAATATTGATGTAGATAAATATCTTACTTGGCCAAGCGTGATCGTCAAACGTGGTAGGACCCGAAAAAATCGTTGTGTTAAATAAGTAGTAAACCCAGTTGTTTAAGTGGTACGTCAGAGTAATATAGCAAACAATGTATACAAATAAGCGTAAAAGAACATAATCAAGAAATAAATATAGCTAAATGTACGATCATAAATAATGTCCACTTTAAATTTTTACCATTTCTAAAGTCTGTACAAAAACACCTAAACAAATCAAATACTCGAATATCAGAACTAAAGGACACAGGTACTAAAGAGTTATAAGACTTGTATTTTCCCTCATCCCTACACAAAGGAACCGTAATTGATGCTACTTCCACATTTGAAAGTTAAATCCATACGAATGCTAAATCCATTCGTTTTGTAGAGTGTAAACCAGGTAGCTGAGCGTTCAGGACTTGCGACCTGAAAGTAGGTTTAAGGGGCGCCCCCTTACGATGATCATCAGCGCTCACCTACACTAGCTAACCAGCCAAAATAGTAAAACCCTACTAACGCCGCTAAGGATGGACATAGATAGTAATTACTGTATCTCTTGCCAGACCTAGTTCTTTAGTGGGCTATATAATTATTATGGCTGGTACAATATTTGTTCCCACTTCTACTTTTATAGAAGATTTATCTTTACCTAGCTGAAAATGTCCTAGAAAAAATCTATTAATATATTCCTTCCTACTGAGGTGATTGAGATTTCTTCCTACCATAAATTTCTAACCGGCAAAAGCGAGCCAGTCATTTGGATTTAGATATTTTTAAAACACAACCTAAAGAATTTCACAACGAACACACAATATTTTCATTGTCACTTCTAATATAAAAGTATTTACTAACCAGTAATGATGGCACGGTCTAGCTGCAGTTTCACTCCACGTGGTTCGTGGTTCCTAGCTTCTAGTGACCGACAAGCGTAGACTTTGGACTATTAGTCGGGCAGCGTTTCGACAATTTAAACGACGGCAATTGAATGTTCTATATGTATAGGACCACGCACTTTTATCATCACTAACCCCTCTCTAGCAACTTTCTCACCCCACATTTCAAACCCTCCCATCCTATTTTTTTTATTCTGGACGAATGTCCGGCCTTAATTAATTATAACAAAGAAAAAAGAATATCTTTTAAGTATAATTCTAGTTATGTTGGTTGGGGTACTATTATAGAGTCCTAGATTAATATGAACGATCTAGATAAAACGGCCTAATTATCCTAAACTAATAGAATATTATGTTCTAAATGTTCGTAAAGTTTTAACAAACCCCGGGTAAGTTCAAATAAACTAACACGTTATACCATTATACGGAATACGTGAAAACCAAAACAACTACCCTTTATCATTGTTAGAATATTTATTGTACGAGGCTACCCTAATGGTTGTTAAACGACTCACTTAGGTAAGTTTCGCGGGTGCTTTTCAATATTATAAAAGTTCTAAGTAACTTAAACTTACGCGGTTATACTCAACATTATAGGATTCCCAATAACAGTAACAATACTATTTAACTGAGTCAATAAAATTAATAAGAAAAAAAAACCGCGGTTAACAAAACAACTCCTATCTAGAGGGTCTCCGATTTATCCTACGTTTAATTTCCTGAATAAAATTTTATTCGAGTAAAGGTTATGAAACTACCTTAAAGAGCATATGAAACGTGCTTCCATTTCTATATCACCTAACCACCAATCAGTGATGGTCTTAAAACGTCCTCCAATGAACTTGGCTTCCAAACAAACATCCAATCACAGTAAGTTTCAAAGCATCCATACTCGCGCCACTGATTCAAAACTTACGCAACCTCATTTTGTCCAAGGTCCGAATCCATAAATCGGGAGTTAGATTACTACCTACATTTAATAATGAATCTTGTGTTGATGTTTATGATTCGTAAGTTTATAATGTAATATTTTACATTTGAGTCATCGGTATTCAACTTTTTGTTAGCCTTCATAAAATAAATCATAATTTCTCAGCTAATGTATAAAATTACTGAACTTGTATATTCAAACGCGCCATACTAATTTAAAGATGCATTTTACCTACTATACTAACTAAAGGTAGTAAGTTTATTGAGAATTGTTTACTAATGTAAATCTTTGCGCTAAAACTTGAATAAAAACATTGCAATACAAAATGTTAAGGGAAAAATATTGGTATCGTCACAACACTTGGTTAGGAGATGGGCCTATTTCACGATGCAGCTCTGCAAATCTGCCCTTTTCAACTTTCAGTCTTCATAACAAACAAAGTTTTGGCAACTACTCTTATTAAATCTACAAAAGATTGTTGAATCAGAAAACTAATTAAACAGTTGTATTTGTGGCGTAAAATGTTTGGAGAGTGTTTTCGCAATCTGCTAGCCACTGGAGGCCCTCAGGTTTTGTTTATGTTAAAAGACGGTACAAAACATAATTTGCTACTCATAAAAATAATACACAAAAATGCAAATCAAATAACATAATTTTATTAATTTCAAATAACAAAGAAGTTCGTTGAGCCAAAACATTTATGTACTTAATTGACATTAAAAATTATTATTTTTAAATTTAAAACACATTAAAAAAGTTGAAGTCTTCGTTTACAAAGATCAATTTTATTCCTTTTTCATAGTTTATACTGAAACATAAATTTCACGAAATTAGTTATCGGTTACATTGCAAAATATTTATTTAGGAACTACACGTTACGTATAGTTTTCGAGTGAGTAGGGAAGTATATCTATTTTATTTGTTTTAAACTGACAAACACACAGGATAAAGAAAAATATAGATTTCATGTAAAACCCAAACCTTAATTGTTTGCTTGGATTTAAAATTAGAATTTCAGATTATTTTGGAAACAGAGTTCTATTCCTACTATGTAAACCTAACTATCTATAACGGTTAGTACCCCATTAAAAACTGGATTTCATAAATAACTGGAACAATATTTTTGTTTCTGTAATACTTACCTATCTTAGCCTTTTAACTTTAGTTTTTTTTATATTGAAATAATGTTTTTAAACATGTGGTTAATTTACCTTTAAATAAATTTAAATAGCTTAATGATAATATATCATATAAATGAGAAAGTTTGTATGTCTGGATGGAGGTTTGTTACTCAATCACGCTTCAAACACTAGACGGATCGGGATAAGACTTGGCATACATATAGGTTAGGCGCTAGAATAGCATATAGACTACCCTAAAAATTCAAAAAATCCAGCGGGAATAACTATAACGGAGTTAAACTAACTATTGCTGCACCTATAGCATGCTGTAGCAATTCATTAGTATACCTAATTAATTGGAGTTAATTAAGGAGTTCCACGCCGTTAACCGAATTAAGGGCGGAGCCGCTGGCAAATTCTAGTAAGTAATAAAAATGCTTTGAAGAATTAGAACTTTATTAATTATTATCGGCGTACGTTCTTACGGCAACTCAACTCAATTATAGAAAAAAAACAAACAATCAAATTTTTTCTCTTTAATGGCATAATAAATTCGTGTCTGTGAAACCATGGTAATACACATACAAAATTTCAACCCAATCGTTCAAGCCGTTTAATAGTTGACATACCAACAGCAGCGCCACCTACCGGGTCCAATTGTATTTTTAAATCATCCAGAAAACCATCGAAATACCCGTATAAATTTTCAATCCAATCGATTCAGCCGTTTAAAAGTTATGTGAAAAAGGAAGTAATTACGTAATTAGGAATTAAGTAATTAATTAAGTAATTAGGAATGTACAAAAGGATAATTCTTACTACCCGTTGTCCTATAACCCGTTTCCCAGTAGGAATGAAGCATTTTCCCGCGGTAAAAAGTAGCCTATGTTCATCAGGGATAATGTCGGCTTCGAATGGTAAAAGAATTTTTCAAATCGGTCCAGTAGTTTCGGAGCCTATTCAATACAAACAAACAAACAATCAAATCTTTCCTCTTTATAATATTAATATAGAAGAGGCATAAGTAATATTGCCTGATTTTATTTTCAATAGTAAGTAGAAACAAATTTTGAGTTGATTGAGTAACCTACGGTATGAAGGCTAATATACTTTTCTCAAACATGCTAAGCTATGCGACAATATCTTGCACAAGCTTCTTTGGGAAAAATCGTACTTGCAATACAGTATCAAAGTGCAACCCGCAATGTTTTATCCGTCCGGTCGACCTCTCGAGCGGTCAAATATCAAATTTGAAAATGGAACGAACTTTTTTAAATCTGAACATTGATAACTAAAGAGATAATCAAGTTTTATTTAAATTTCGGAGTGGCACAGTAAAAAGAACGCGCCATTAAATTAATTTAAAAAAGTAAAAAAAGAAATCGACATTTGAACGCGGCAATTTGGCGGCAACATTACCTAAACTATTTTTATTATTGTCAATACATTTGAAAATATAATTAGTTTATTTAACATGCATGTTTGAGGAAAGCACTATATAAGCCTTGACCACAACTGAGCATATCCTGACTGTGTGATGAGTGTCTCAACTATGCCTCGGCCTGCAAACTCACGATCGCCCGATTATGCTGCGTTTGCGGGCCGGCAGTAATAACTCGACTCGAGACTTCTTAACCAAACATTTATAAATGTTTAAATTAGGTATAAATATTTCAAAAAACTACTGTACATTGCCATGGGCAGATTTGTTTAATATCGAGTCAATGAAATAATCTAAACTGGCATCCCATTGCATTTAACCATACCATGGATAGTTAATCGTAAATAAAGATATAATAATAAATAAAACTTCAAACGGTTCGAAATCCCAATAATGTACTTCAGCGTGTGGCATACCGTATGCGTGTGCGTATTATAATATGCATTTCATTTGCTATGCGTACTAAATGCCGGATATAAAATACTTATATATTATTTTTCTGTAAACACCATTGCATTATGAATGTTTGACCAATGTAAGAATCGAACCCCACCTGCATAGAAGCAGGCTCTTCACTAACTTAGACACGATGGAGTTAAAATTAGAATAAATTACAAACCGGTTCTAACTTTTCTTGTAAGCATTCCATAAGAAGGTCGGCACGCTCACATCCCTTGTCTCCGTCACTCACTGGCTTATCATTGACTGGAAGAATTAAAACACCACATTTAGGAAATCTGTGTTATATTTTACGATAAACATGACCAAAACAAGAACTGGGCAAAATTAATTTCCTCTTGATATTCGTTTTCAAACCTGACCAAAACAAGAGACGACCAAAATTTATTTCCTGGTGAAATTGTAGCATCATATTGGACACAAAAATTGGAAAAAAATGGGGCGGAAAAGTAGTTTTAGTCTCTGCCTCACGTTCTAAAGATTAGAGGTTCGAGCCTGGCGTGTACTAATGCATCTTTTTCTTAATTTCTCAAGTATATTGATAGTTCACATCACTGGCTTATCGGTAATGAAAAACATCTGAAAAAACCTGCATACGTCTATAAGACGTATGTAAGTCCACAACCCGCACTGGGCCCGCGTGATAGTCTGTGGCCGAAAGCAACCTCGTCTCAGGTTGATAAGGATAATAATATATACCTTTTGAACAGTTAAGCTGAATTTCTTCGAAAAATTTCATGAATTCAGGATTCTTGAAGTATTTCCTGGCTATTTCTGCGGCCTTGACGTGATCGTACATCCCTTTCTCATTTAGCTGTATGAAGAAAGAATTTATTCGTTTTAAATGTTTCTTAGGGTTTATACGGTATCATGTTTAATCAAACTAGAACACAAAAAAATTAAATACTATGTGAACGTAAAAAAAATACAATTAAATTAAACACAGGTTACACTAAACAGGTAACAAATAAATATATTCAAGAGCTCTTTTGTTACTTTGGTCCGTCTTGAATAACTATGCCGAAACGACTGATCTGCTGATTGACGTGCAACTGGACTTTGTACAAATGAGGCATGTGGCAGGTACGCAAAGGCCGTAACTTGAACTATATCTATTTGAACACTTCAAAATTTCTGAATATGGCGGCCATCGTCCAAACTTAAATAAAATAGGTAGAATACAAGAAAACAAACGTAAAATGTACTTTGGCCAAATGTCCTACACTCTAAAAAGCTGATTTCGATTGCTGTTACTCATCATCATATCGTAATATCAGCCCATTGACGTCCACTGACATAGGCCTCACCTAACTGTCTCCACAACCTACGACTCTGTGCCGCCTGTAACCAACGGCTCCCCGCTACTTTTACGAGGTCATCTATCCATCTAGCGGGGGGCCTCCCACGCTGCGCTTTCCGGTTCGTGGTCGCCACTCGAGAACCTTTTGCCCCCATCGGTCATCGGTTCTTCAAGATATGTGCCCTCCCCATTGCCACTTCAGCTTTGGAATTCGGTGAGCTATGTTGCGACTTTAATTCTCCAACGGATTTCCTCATTCCTGATTCGATCACGTAGGAAACTCCGAGCATAGCTCTATCCATCGCCCGCTGAGCGATCTTGAGCTTTCGTATAAGGCCCATAGTAAGCGGCCACGTCTCAGTGCCGTAAGTCATCACTAGCAACACACACTGGTTGAAGACTTTTGTCTTCAAGCACTGGGGTAGTAAGGACGAGAAAATAGTACGCAGGTTTCCGAACGCTGCCCAACCGAGTTGGATTCGGCAATTAACCTCTTTCTCGAAATTGGACCTACCTAATCGAACAGTTTGTCCCAGGTATACGTATTCGTCAGCAACTTCGAGTGTAGAGTTCCCAACAGTTATTGGAGTGGGTGCCACATGGCCATTCGACATGATTATCGTCTTGTCCATGTTCATCCTGAGGCCCACTCGTTGGAAAGATCTACTGAGGCTTTCGATCATTGTGCTAAGGTCCTCCATCGATTATGCTATGACCACAATATCGTCGGCAAACCGAAGGTAGGTAATGTACTCGCCATTAATATTGATGCCAAAACCGTCCCAGTCCAGAAGCTTAAAGACATCTTCCAACGCATTTGTAAACAGTTGCGGAGATATGACATCGCCCTGTGTCACACCTCTCTGCAGTTGGATTGGTTTCGAGTTCGGACTGACATGGTGGCGTTATCGTACAAGCAGTTTAGCACCTCAATATACCGATGATTAATACGGCATCTCTGTAGAGCCTGTAGCACTGCCCATGTTTCCACCAAATCGAAGGCTTTCTCATAGTCCACAAACGCTAAGCAAAGGAGCCGATTATACTCTTCTGTATAATATTACTTCTGTATAATCTGCCGTAGCGTATGTATGTGGTCTACGGTACTATAGCCTCTTCGGAAACCGGCTTGTTCAGGAGGTTGGAAGTCGTCAAACTACTCTCGAAAACAGCTCATACAACACATGGCCCAGAAGCGTGATGAGTCTATAATTCTTAAGAAGCGTATTGTCACCTTTTTTTAAGAAAAGCCCCACCACGCCTCTGTGCCATGCTTGTGGCGAAAGACCTTCGAGTATGACGGTGTTAAAGAAATTCTGAAGGTCTTTTAGTACCGGTTTTCCACCCGCTTTCAGAAGCTCAGTCTTAACTCCATCATCAACCGGTGCCTTATTGTTTTTAAGCTGTTTGAGAGCCAAACTCATCTCGTACAAGCGATGTCCGGGATGTCCTCGAGATAGTGTCGAGTCAGTCTATCTCTAGGGTTTAACTGGACTGCCAACTGGTTTTGATGTCGACGTGTATAACTGTCCATAGAATTTCTCGATCTCCTCCAAGACTTCTGGTCCAGACGAAACAATGCTGCCGTCCTCCATCTTCAACCTTGCCAGACGGTTTCGTCCAATAGCCAGATCTCTCGCGAATACTTTGGAACCTTTGTTCCGTTCTATCACCTCCTCAATACGCAATGTATTAAAGTGGCGTTTGTGGCGTTCAAGTGATTTTGAGATCTGTCTATTAATCCGCCGATATGACACTGCATCATCCGAAGACTGCAGCCTAAGGTTTCGTCTCCGGTCCATAAGTCTTAGAGTCTGATCCGAGAGTCTTTTTTAGACCCAACCGTATGTACAGTTTCCACAAACATGTCGTCGGTATCGTCCACTGATGCGTCTTTCCTCAAGCATTCAAGGCGATTTTTGAGTTGGAGCTGAAAGTTTTCTGGGTTTTGAATTCGGATGGTTGTGGGTCGAAGCGTGGACTTTATCAGTCGAGAAGCCTTATGTTGAGGTTCAATGTGCCTCTTACCATACGGTAGTCACTCCCGGTTTTGACCGTGTGGATCACAGAGACATCATTGAACACTTGCTTTTTCGTTGACATGATAAGGTCAATCTCATTCCTCGTGCAACCATCCGGACTCATCCAGGTCCACTTCCTGTGGGGGCGCTTCTTGATAAAAGTATTCACCATATAGAGGCCTCCCTTTTCCATGTTCTCGGCCAGCATCTGACTTTTAAATACTGTTGCTACTTCACTGGGACAATTAACGTTTTGTTGAATATTCATATTAAACATGGCTATACGAACGCGACCATCTTTTTAAATTTAACTAAGATCTTGGTCAATATCAACATGAAACATGACTATTTTAACCAATTTACTCTAGTACATTTAACTAAGATCTTGGTCAATTTAAACATCATAATACTTAATATTATAAAATTTGCTTACTGGAATTAACTATGAAACTTGTGCAATGCTAATTAATAAAATAATAACAGTAACTAAGTTGCTCCTGTTTAGATGCACTTAGACACGCTTCGTCCAATTAACTAAGTTATTCATTCTGTTCTAGTTTTTAGGGACTGATCAGTCTCGTTTCACGGCCTGTAACCGATCTAGATCGCGGACGGGGCGATCTATACGGTTTTAGCATTTACAGACCATAAGACGAGACCGATCGGCTCCATCGGCCAACAGTATTTAAAAGTCAGATGCTGGCCGAGAACATGGAAAAGGGAGGCCTCTATATGGTGAATACTTTTATCAAGAAGCGCCCCCACAGGAAGTGGACCTGGATGAGTCCGGATGGTTGCACGAGGAATGAGATTGACCTTATCATGTCAATGAAAAAGCAAGTGTTCAATGATGTCTCTGTGATCCACACGGTCAAAACCGGGAGTGACTACCGTATGGTAAGAGGCACATTGAACCTCAACATAAGGCTTCTCGACTGATAAAGTCCACGCTCCGACCCACAACCATCCGAATTCAAAACCCAGAAAACTTTCAGCTCTCAACTCAAAAATCGCCTTGAATGCTTGAGGAAAGACGCATCAGTGGACGATACCGACGACATGTTTGTGGAAACTGTACATACGGTTGGGTCTAAAAAAGACTCTCGGATCAGACTCTAAGACTTATGGACCGGAGACGAAACCTTAGGCTGCAGTCTTCGGATGATGCAGTGTCATATCGGCGGATTAATAGACAGATCTCAAAATCACTTGAACGCCACAAACGCCACTTTAATACATTGCGTATTGAGGAGGTGATAGAACGGAACAAAGGTTCCAAAGTATTCGCGAGAGATCTGGCTATTGGACGAAACCGTCTGGCAAGGTTGAAGATGGAGGACGGCAGCATTGTTTCGTCTGGACCAGAAGTCTTGGAGGAGATCGAGAAATTCTATGGACAGTTATACACGTCGACATCAAAACCAGTTGGCAGTCCAGTTAAACCCTAGAGATAGACTGACTCGACACTATCTCGAGGACATCCCGGACATCGCTTGTACGAGATGAGTTTGGCTCTCAAACAGCTTAAAAACAATAAGGCACCGGTTGATGATGGAGTTAAGACTGAGCTTCTGAAAGCGGGTGGAAAACCGGTACTAAAAGACCTTCAGAATTTCTTTAACACCGTCATACTCGAAGGTCTTTCGCCACAAGCATGGCACAGAGGCGTGGTGGGGCTTTTCTTAAAAAAAGGTGACAATACGCTTCTTAAGAATTATAGACTCATCACGCTTCTGGGCCATGTGTTGTATGAGCTGTTTTCGAGAGTAGTTTGACGACTTCCAACTTCCTGAACAAGCCGGTTTCCGAAGAGGCTATAGTACCGTAGACCA
This sequence comes from Apoda limacodes, assembly GCA_946406115.1. Lineage (NCBI taxonomy): Eukaryota > Metazoa > Arthropoda > Insecta > Lepidoptera > Limacodidae > Apoda > Apoda limacodes. The sequence goes on from OX291558.1 coordinate 10,664,197, forward strand.
CATACATACGCTACGGCAGATTATACAGAAGTAATATTATACAGAAGAGTATAATCGGCTCCTTTGCTTAGCGTTTGTGGACTATGAGAAAGCCTTCGATTTGGTGGAAACATGGGCAGTGCTACAGGCTCTACAGAGATGCCGTATTAATCATCGGCATATTGAGGTGCTAAACTGCTTGTACGATAACGCCACCATGTCAGTCCGAACTCGAAACCAATCCAACTGCAGAGAGGTGTGACACAGGACGATGTCATATCTCCGCAACTGTTTACAAATGCGTTGGAAGATGTCTTTAAGCTTCTGGACTGGGACGGTTTTGGCATCAATATTAATGGCGAGTACATTACCTACCTTCGGTTTGCCGACGATATTGTGGTCATAGCATAATCGATGGAGGACCTTAGCACAATGATCGAAAGCCTCAGTAGATCTTTCCAACGAGTGGGCCTCAGGATGAACATGGACAAGACGATAATCATGTCGAATGGCCATGTGGCACCCACTCCAATAACTGTTGGGAACTCTACACTCGAAGTTGCTGACGAATACGTATACCTGGGACAAACTGTTCGATTAGGTAGGTCCAATTTCGAGAAAGAGGTTAATTGCCGAATCCAACTCGGTTGGGCAGCGTTCGGAAACCTGCGTACTATTTTCTCGTCCTTACTACCCCAGTGCTTGAAGACAAAAGTCTTCAACCAGTGTGTGTTGCCAGTGATGACTTACGGCACTGAGACGTGGCCGCTTACTATGGGCCTTATACGAAAGCTCAAGATCGCTCAGCGGGCGATGGATAGAGCTATGCTCGGAGTTTCCTACGTGATCGAATCAGGAATGAGGAAATCCGTTGGAGAATTAAAGTCGCAACATAGCTCACCGAATTCCAAAGCTGAAGTGGCAATGGGGAGGGCACATATCTTGAAGAACCGATGACCGATGGGGGCAAAAGGTTCTCGAGTGGCGACCACGAACCGGAAAGCGCAGCGTGGGAGGCCCCCCGCTAGATGGATAGACTTCAAAAACTCTTGCGATCGACCGTTTGGGCACCTCTTAAAGCATAAATTTAATATATCGGAACTAGATTTATTAACAGGAGGCTGTTTTTTGCATAGAATAGAAAAACCGGTAAAGTGCGAGTTTAACTCGAGCACCGAGGGTTCCGTAAAAGGTAAACTGTATTTAGGGACAAACTTAACTTTGCCATTAGACAACTGCTGTCCCAATACATCGACATAGGTCGCTAGGGTTTACCAACTGCAAATAAGTTTATAATTTTTTTGTGTTGTAACAACAAATTTACGGTTTTTAAATTTTTACTTTATGTGTGCATTATTTGGCATAGCTTCGTGCCAAATTTCATGATTCTAAGTCAACGGAAAGAACCCTAGGCTTTAATTTATTTGTGTCACAATTTGCGACAAAAATTACCGTATTTTGGGCATATTTTCTTATTGAATTGATTTAGAAGCTTGATTTTTTTACAACTTTAAGTGACCGTAACCGTAGGCTTTATTTAGTATTTGATGCGTTCTTAAGTAAAAGGGTCTTGTCAGACAGGCAGGCAAACTTTTTCTTAATGTGCTACAATTTCAGATTTTTTCCTATATTTGTGATTTAAGACCTTGCTTTATGTGAAATTTCATGATTCTGGGACAACGGGAACTTCATAGGTTTTGGTTTATTTGTGAATGCCAAAATATGCGACGAAAATGGCCGTATTTCGGCTGTATTTTTTTTACTGCTTCAAAGTTCCATAGACCTTAGTATTTGATATTAATTTCAACTTGATACCTTTACGCGTTCCTGACAAAAAGGGTCTTGACAGACAGACAGACAGACATATAGACATACGGGAAACAAAGTGATCCTATAAGGGTTCCTTATTTCCCTAAAAACAGTCAAGTGTGAGTCGGATGCATATATACTAACACGAACAAAATTAAAAAGTGTGCCGCTATGCCGTCACCCATCCAATCACTGGCCAAGTGACATCCCCTAAATTATTTTTAAATCTTTTATTATTTGTTAGATAAGCCATTATAACACATTCTGTGAAATTTCAGGCTTCTGTCTATTTCGGTCTAAAAGATAGAGCCCTTTAGTGGTCGGACAGACAGACAGCGTAGGTTTAGTAATAGGGCTCCGTTAACACACATTGTGTACGGAACCCTAAAAATAACTTTATATTGCATGACCAAAAAACAGTAATAATAATAAACCTTAAATTCACTTAATAAATAATTTATATAATTACCTTTACTACAAGTCCTGTGAGAGTCATCAACGACCTCTGCTAGTTTAGAATTTTTAATCATATGTGTTGTCATCTCTAAAGCTTTCTCCAAAACAAACATTCCTTTTTCGTCAAACTACAACGGTTGAGAGCATTATATTAAATAATTTCTAATAAATTGGTTCTAAATTAAAATGTCATTTGCTACCTAACACTACCTTTTTGCGACTCAACACCATCTTATTTCGACTTAAGGCAGAATTGCCAACTAGCGCCACCATTCGATAGACTAACAAGCAACTTTGAGTACAAGATTACATCCGTTGCACAATTTGTTAAAAAAAGAAGCAAAATACGTCTGGGATAATAAATGTGAGAAAGCATTTAGTGAGGTAAAAAAAATATTTCGAGATAAACCAGTGTTGATCCATTATAATCCTGATTTTCCGGTAAATCTGTACTGCGACGCAACCCCGTACGGCGTGGGCGCGGCGCTGATGCAGCGCGACGCGGCGGGCATCGAGCGTCCTGTAGCGCATGTGTCGCGCGCTCTTACTTCAGCCGAGAAAAACTATTCTCAAATTTGTAAAGAAGGATAAGCTATTATTATCTTTGGAGTACAAAAATTTCACTATTACTTGTATGGAGGACATTTTATGTTAGTTACGGATTGCAAACCTTTGGCAGCAAAATCTGACCTTTTCTGAATTTTGATAAAACAAATTGTTATTACTTTTAAAACAAAATTGGGAATATTGTGATCAAGAAGGCCTCTAGTCCTACTGGAATGTTCGTAATGCCTTCAGTATTGAACACGGGTGCATTATGTACGGACCGCGCGTAGCGATTCCAACCGAGTTACGAAAACGTGTGTTAAATGCGTTACACAGCACACATCAAGGTGTAGTGCGTATGAAGGCTTTTGCCCGAGGGTACGTGTGGTGGCCGAGGCTGAACGCTGAGGTGGAGGGCGTGTCACGAGCGTGTGACACGTGCTCGCTCGAGCGACCCGCAACGCAACGCGGGCCCGTACACCCTTGATCTTGTCCTCAGGTTGCTTGGTATAGGTTTCATGTTGATTTTCTCGTACCTAAATTAGATATTTATTATTTGGTCATTGTTGATTCACATTCAAAGTGGAGTGAAGTGTTTAAGGTTCAGACCACAAGTGCCGCATGTACAATAAATAGATTATGGGCAATTTTCGCCCGTTTTGGCTATCCTTATTAAGTGGTATCCGACAACGGTCCGCCTTTCGGTAGCTATGAATTTACAAATTATTTTAAAAGTAAAGGTATTCGACACATTACTGTATCACCATATAAACTGAGTAGTAATGGCGCTGCCGAAAATATTGTAATATTAATTAAAAGAAGCTATTCGCGATAAAGTGGAACTCTATGAAGCTTGGTAGGAATTTCTTTTGATGCACAGAAGCACACCACATACCACTACAGGCCGCGCAGCGGCCGAGATGTTATTAAAAAAATAATTACGTACAAAGTTTGACTTGCTGCGGCCGGAAACGGCTGAAATCGTTAGACAAAAACAACGAAAAAGATAGGTATTAACGAGACGTGCCGTAAGTTTTCTGTGGGCGATAAATAATACCCATTTAGAGTATATAAAAATAATAAGGTATTTTGGAAGAAGGGTACAGTGCAGCAGATATTGGGACCACTATCATATAAGATAGGAGAGGGTGATAAAGTGCACAAGAGGCATTTTGATCAATTATTGATTGACTCTTCTGCGGTTGAGAGTAATGCTGATCTCGAACTAACAACTGACAGCGTGTTTGGGGACCGTAGGGCAGTGAGCGTGGTACCTATGACCTGTTAATCGGGGTGATTAATAAGGCGATACGCAGTGGATATTTTGAGATATTTATTTATCACCTATCAATGAAAATAGATATTCAGGACAGATATGTTTTCTTTATAATACTTTCTTACTTTTAAATCAACTGACATATCATAGACAATTTAAAATATAATTAACCTTTTTACAATCTCAACATGCCCTCTTAATTTTATTTAAATTAATATATGTTACACAAATATAATCAGCAATAATAAATAAAACATTTATATAGGTAACACTCAATTTTTCTCTTAATTTACTCAAAATTAAAATAAAATAAATAACATAGATCGCATGTTGTTTCTTTTATCAATCACATTTAATTAAATTATTAAAAATCAAAATTAGAACACATATTGCCCCCTTAAATGTAAATCAACAGTTAAAATAAATTAAAATTACCATTTACTGCTGCCCCCATAATTTTAAGTTTTTTTTTATAATAAGTAAAATAAACCATTTAAGTAACAGCAAAAGACATTAAATAAGAAAATTTTATATTCCCTAAGAGTTTTGTGAGTATATCAGCAATTTGATGCTCAGATGGGCAATATTTTACAGTCACAGATCCTTCACTGACTTTTTCGTGTATGTAATGATATCGCACATCTATGTACTTAGATCTCTTATTCACAACATCATTATTTATTAAATGAATTGCACTTTGATTATCTACCTACAAAGTTGCATGAACTTCTATGTTTGTCACCTTAGTAATTTGGTTCTTAAGAAGATTAACTCACGACAACTTTCTGCCGCCGCAATATATTCAGCCTCAGTAGAAGACATGGCTACTATAGGCTGCTGTCTTGAAGACCATGCAATTGGTCCTCCACACAAAAATATTATATAGCCCGACGTGCTGCGTCTTGTATCTGGATCATTAGCGTAGTCCGCATCACAGTAAGCTTCTAAATGCAAGTTATTAATATGAAATTGAATGAATACCTGAATCTGAAGTGCCCATTAAGTACCTCAAAATCCTTTTGGCATTGTTTACATCATGCTTATTTGTTTTTTCAACTCGTCTGCTACAAAAATTTACAGCAAATACAATATCAGGGCGTGTCTTGTTTGCAACATATAAAAGTGAAACTATAAGATCTCTGTAAGGAAAAAATATATTATTATTGAAGTCTTCTTCATTTTCTTTGACTGTAGTTTTTATTCCAACGCTCATAGGCACTTGAGTACTTTTAGCTTCTTCCATTCGAAATTTTTCGATTAATCTTTTTATATATTTCTCTTGCGTAAGCTTTATCTTGTTATCTTCATTTTTAATTTCTATCCCCAAAAATAAGCTTGGCTCAGTATCTATAGTCATTTCCAAGTCTTCTTTTAGTTCACTGATCAGCTTTTCCATTTCAATTTTGTCACTTCCCATAAGTAATCCATCATTAACATAAATACCTAATATTAATGAATCATTTTTAAATAGACATTGGTCAGTTTTTACTGGCATTAAATTCTTTTCCTTTAAAATTTGTAAATCTGTTATTCTATTTCAAAGGGGCTTGCTTTAATCCATATAAGGATTTATTCAATTTTATATATCGTCAAAACCTTCTGGTAACTGCATGTAAATGTCTTCTGATAAATCTCCATACAAAAATGCAGTTTTAATATCAAATTTTAAAATATCATAATGTTTGTATGCTGCGATAGCAAACATTGTTCTTAAGGTGTTGGTATTTATTACTGGACAAAATGTTTCATTATAGTCAATACCTTCTTTTTGCTGACAACCTCTAGCAACCAATCTTGCTTTATAGCGACCACTATCTTTTATAGTTAAAACCCATTTTGCTGTTAGAATATTTTTGTTTTTAGCTACTTGTTTATCTATTAAATGCCATGTTTCATTATTTTTTAATGATTGTATCTCTTCCTGTATAGCTGTTTCCCATTTTATTTTATCTGGTCCAGCTGTAGCTTCTTTATATGTCAAGTATACGAAATCAAAATGTTTTTTCGGTAGTTTATTTCTTTTTCCTCAACCTAACATTTCGTTCTGCTCAGTCTCAGTTGAATCGGTTGGATTGTTTGACTCTTCAATCATGTCTAAATCAGTATTATTTTGTTTCTGTTCTATATACTCTGGTTCTTTTAAACTTTCGTTTTCTTCATTTATGTCTTCGCATACTAGTTCATTCAACAACTATCTCATATCAACATTTTGATTATTGACTTTAGAATGATAACTCTTCCTAAAGTCACTTGCCTTTTCTCAGCGTTCCAAAGTCTAGTGGCCATTGACCATGATTAACTTTTTAACATATCTCAACTTCTTGACATAGGCAATACTTCCAAAACATTCAATGTTTTTAAGGTTTGGTTTTTTATTTGTCCATGCTTCATACGGTGTTATATCTGATCTACATGAAGGTTGTCGATTGATTAGAAAGCAAGCTGTCAAAACAGCTTCACCCCACATTTCCATAATACTTCGATTTAGGCGCTCTGTCTTCCCATTTAATTGAGGCGTGTAAGGAATAGTATAATCTAGTTTTATTTCTCTTCTTTGACACCATATATTAAGTGCACTTCCAGTGTACTCACCTTCATTGTCACAATGCACAACTTAAACTTTGTTTTCATTTTCTCGTTCAAATTCATTTATACATTCTTTTAAAATTTCTCGAACTTCATGTTTATTTCTTATTAAGTAAGTTTTTATAAAGTGTCTATAATCATCAAGTATGGTTACAAAATATTTCATACCATCCCACGTTTCTTCTTCAATACTGCACACGTCTGAGTTAATTATTTCCAACTTTCTAGTTGCTTTAGTTCTAGTATAAAATGGCTTTCTAGTTTGTTTCGCCATAATACAAATTTCACATTTTTAAATATTGACTTTTTTATCATCAAAATCAATTCCGTCCGCAACTTTTAACAATTTTAATAAACATTCATTTGACGGATGTCCCATTTTAATATGCCACATATTTATGTCACCTTTTCTTTTTGTGTAGAGTGACACATCTGTATCAGCTACACGCTTTTCTATTTTTTTGGCATAGAGAACTTCTGATGTCTTTTTACCTTTTAAAATTTTTCTCAGTCTTTGGCAATAACTACTGACTGGTTCGTAAAGAGAACTTCTCCACCATTCTTTGTAACATGATTTACAGATATTAGGTTTTGTGTTAAGCTTGGCACAAATAATGCTTTTTGCAATGTCACATCTTGACCAATTATTTTTCCTTGGCCTCGTGCCAACATGACTTCATCATGCTTCGCGACACTAATTTCTGAATGAAATTCTCGAAATTCATCTAAAATCTCTTCATTATTTGTCATGTGGATTGAGCGACCCAAGTCAACTATAAATCGCATGTTACTATTTTTTTCTGTGCAATTTTTAGACAAAAGCGATGTATGTTTCTTATTATTGTAGTTATTTGTAGTCATTGGTTTTTTTTTTATCTTTAGTGTTATTGTTTTTATTTTGTTTATTATTTCTAAAGAAACAATTCGCTTCAGTATGGTTCGTCTTCTTACAAATTGAACATGGTTTTGTTTTACACTGCTTCGTGGTATGACCCATGCTATTGCAGTTCATGCATTTCATAACTTTCTGCGACTTAAAAGCTATTGCAATACTTTCAGTTTTATTTAGCCTATTTTCTTCTGTTAAAAGGTGACTTTTAAGTTGTTAAGTATCTTTTGGTCAGATGGTATAGATTCCCATGCAGTCGTAAAATATGAATATTGTTGCGGTTGTGAACTAAGCATTTTTGAAACAATTACTTCATCATCCAAAGTAAGACCGAGTTTTTATAGTCTAAAGATTTTCAATTTCAGACAGGAAATCATTAATGCTTTGGTTACTCTGATATTTGTAATTGAAAAATTCTTGTAAAATCTGACATTTGTTAAGTTCTTCCAACCCATTATACAAACAGCATAGATTGTCGAACATATCATATTTTCGCAATTTAATAAATAATGCACATGTTTTTTATCTATTGACGTAATAAGAAGTGCTTGTGCTCTAGCATCTTTTCTTTGCCAACCACTTTTCTTAATTTCTTCATTACTCGATACATTCAATACTATTTCGTATAATCCTTTTGATTTGAATATAATTTTTTTCATTTCAAATTTCCATATATTATATGATTCGGCATCCACTAACCTGGTTATGTAGGAATTTTCCTCTGATGATTCACCCCATTTCGCCATTTTTACTATTTGAATACTTTATTTTATTTAACGTAAATATTATTTACTCTATTTTTTTTTTAAATGCTAACCCATGACCCGTTAATCGGGGTGATTAATAAGGCGATACGCAGTGGATATTTTAAGATATTTATTTATCCCCTATCAATGAAAATAGATATTCATGACAGATATGTTTTCTTTTAAATACTTTGTTACTTCATTTACTTACCTTGAATCACTTAAATATGACATTTTACCTCTAAATTATTTAATAAAATATGAGACACAGTCACTTCTCCAATTCGTAAACACTAATGAGATAGAAGGCACAAACGTGACCACCAAGATTTTGCAGCCTACCAAAGACATGTGACTTTGGTGGTTTCATTTGTTGCTTGTGCCCGTTCAGGGACTACTCTTTTAAACAATAAGGTTTATAACCAATGTAAGTTTATACGAAATATGAGCTTTTAAGTCAACCTTGTCGGGTGGTTACAGACGCCATACTAATTTCGCTTCAGCCCTGTAAAGGGTTAAACCTACCTGCATTGTACAACATAGTCAATAAACAAGTATCGATTTAGCTTTCGTCTTGTTACTTACTGTTCCTATACATTACATTTTCCTAAACATCCTTGCGAGTCACATCTTTAATCTCACCCTATACAGCCCACTAAAATCGCAAAAAGGGTGTTCCACATCCTAAATTCGTTGATCGCCCACCAGTCACTAAGCGTCTACTGGTGGATTCTGGCCTCCTTCAAAGGTTTTAAAAATGAAGGAGACTGAGCCACATGGATTTAGAGACTTCTTGCGCCCTATCTTGGCGGTCAACCCACCATGTGAGTTGTCGTCCTACACTTCATTTCATTTTCCGCTTACTGGTCCCTATTCTAGAACCTTCTTTTGTCATCTTTCATTGGTTCTACTAGCTATGCTATTTATTTATTTATGTATTCGCTTGGGTCCGATTTTTTCTTTTTAGGGTTCCGAAGTCAACAAGGAACCCTTATAGTCACCATATCCGTCCGTCCGTCTGTCCGCTGCTTAGTTCAAAAACTACTAATACGAGAAAGCTGCAATTCGGCAGGAATATACACAGTGATTAAGGCGACAAAGTGGTAGAATAAAATCTTTGTAAAAAATTTTTTTTGGGTACTCCCCTACACGTGAAGTGGGGACGTAATTTTTCTTTTTCGTCTACCCTATCGTGTGGGATATCGTTGAATAGGAATACCAAAAACATTGGCAGTATGCAAAGATCATTTTTTGATTTAAGGCTCTGTTTTAAAGTACTAATTTTTTTTTGAGTCAAGTGTCACCCCCCTCTACCAGCGAAAGATAGTATTTGAAACTGTAAAAAAAAAAAAACAGTGGTAGTGCATATAATGAATTTAAAAAGAAAACTATCACAGGTAGGCACTTGGAAAAGTGAAATTTTCGTACAAATTCCATTTAAAGTTACTTATATGAAGTAGGTAAATCTGTAAAACAGGTATAAAATATAAGGAAATGAACGATGAATAATTATAGAAAAATAAATTAATAACATTCTAAAAATAAAACAAATATTTAAGGGGGGTCCCATAACAAACGTGATTTTTTTTGCTGTTTTCATAGAATGGTTCGGAACCCTTCGTGCGCGAGTCCGACTCGCACTTGGCCGATTATTAATATAAGATATGTAAATGACACGAGTAATATTTCTTTACTAACAATTTCAACTTTTTTAAACACGCAGGCGTGAAAGCAGGATAAATCGAGTTCTTTAGATTTGCCATCAGTTTCTGCCGCATTGAAATCCTCCATTGTAAATCCAAGTTCAGATGAGCAGTCAATCATAGCAGGTAAAATTACATTTTTAAAGTAGCTCTGCTCTTCATAATGACCCTTAAATATAAAAGACAGCTTCTTAAGTTCTCAAAAGAAAAAAAAAATGGTGCATAGATTAAATAAAGTTTAGCACGTCAGTGGTGGCCGAGAGGTTTCGATTTCACTTTGTGTCCCGAGTGGCGTAGGTTCGAGACCGGCGTGTACTAAAAGAAAAACTTATGTGAAGTCCAATCGCCCTCGGTAATTGTAGGCTGTGCCCCAACAGTGGAGACGTATTAATTTGTTTTACTTATGATTTTCACAGATTCTGTTCCCGTAGGAACTCTCGTCATCTGTATCTCATATCTCTATGCCAAAAATCAAATCAATTGAATACAGCGTTGCGATGTGAGTCGTTACCTACTATATTCTTTCAATTAACATTATGCCGATCACTATTCTCCAAACACACATATTTTTCTTAACAAACATTAGATTTTCAAATATGTATTGTGATGAAAGTGTTATTGATTTCTTTAAATCTAATTCTATAAAACTCCCTAGGCCCTAATTTGTATACTGCCCGAACTGCTCGTTTCTACAAAACAAAAATGGTGTTCATATCAGCAGCGTTTCCCCACAGTAAGATCCCGTAACACATTAGACTGTTGATATAACTAAAATAGATTAAACGTGCAGTTTCAACAGCAGTTAGACTTCTAATCTTTTTGATGGCATAAACAGCAGAGCTAAGCCTGTTCACCAATCCAAAAATGTAAGGCCCCCATTGTAGCTTATAATCAAGTGTGGTTTAGTAGTTTAGTAGTGTCCACTATGTCCAGTTTCTCGTCCTTTACAACAATTTTAGTGGCAACCTGTCTCACATTAGGTAGGGTAAATTTACCTTGATACATACGAACTTTTTCTTATTAAGTAAAAGATTATTGACAATGAACCCATTTTACGACTTTGGAAACAGCATTGTTTACTTTGTCATAATCGGTTTGCTGGCGTTTTACGTTCAATAAAAGAGATGTGTCATCAGCAAATAACACTATTTCATGGGTACTGTTTGCATAGCTTGGTAGGTTGTTTATATAGACAAGAAACAGTAAAGGACCCAATATTGAACCTGCCACAAGGGCCCATGCGCAATACAGACCCCGGCGATCTTACACCATTGATGTCAACCATTTCAATTCTGTCACTTAAATACGAACTCAAAAGGTCGAGACTACTGGCCTTAACACCATACTGATGTAGTTAACCAATCAATGTTGCATGATCAACGCAATCGAATACCTTGGAAAGATCACAAAATATTCTCAATGCATCCTATATGTCTTCCCAAGCATCAAAAATATACTGAATAAGCTTAATGCCAGTATCGCTTGTTGAGCGACCCTGTGTGAAGCCAAATTGTTTACTAACCACTATTTAGTTTTTTTTAAAATGAGACAAAAATCTTGCACACACACAGCGACAACCCTGAATATAGTTGCAAATAATTTTCAAGGGTACAAAACGTCAACACATTTTGTTTTTAGGATCCACCTACGAGTAGCTAGATAAGTAACTTATCATCTCAAAGAGGAGTTAAAAATGTAAATCTGTACTTACGGTAACACGGAGCCAAACGAAACCTACATACACGATAATACTCGTCCATAACTTCATGGTTCAATAAATTATCTAAAATGCTTTGAATTTTTCAGTATGCGGATGAATTTATAGGGTATTTTGTAGAGACTTGACAACAATGTAGGTAATACAAAATTATCCAGGGAAAACACCAATCGTGAGTATTATTTAATAACACTGAATTGTCTAGAATTACTGGTTAGAAATATATAAACACATGATTGCACAAAATGTTGCAAAAGTTCAAAGGGGTAGGTGGAAAATTTATTGTTATTAAATCGGTTAATGACATGGAAAATAGTTACAAAGGTATGTATGTACTTTGCTCTTTTGCACAAGTAGGTTTTATAGACGTGTTTAGGCATATAAATTTGTTTGTACGTATTACAAACAAATAATATGTAATTTGTTTGTATATTACTTGGGTTAACTTGGGTTAAAAATATGGTTGTAAATTTTTTGCCGATTTTGTGCTAATTTACTCAAGTAAGTGCATAAAAATGTATTGAATGTCTATAGTTAAAATCTGGTTTTGCAGCGTGATTAATAGTACTAAATAGTTGACATTTTGTAAAATAAAATTGAGTAAAAAATGTATTAATGAGCCAATTATTTAATAATTATTAGCCAATACAGTTAATAATTTTATTCGAATATTTAAATACTTTACACATTTACATAATTCAACCAGTCATAAGTACTATGAGTCATTAAGAACTGGACTAAATAGAATTAACATAATGGCAATAGTTTGACAAATAAGACATACATCTTTACTTCTTAACAACATTTTTGCTACCACTAAGGTGGCAAACAAACATTTGGTCCATCTGATGTTAAGCTGTGACCGTACCCTCGGACTATTGCAACCGTAAAGGACAGACTACACAATATTATAGGTACTAGACCAGGGCCAGCCGATGCTTTAAAATTCTTGAAGAACCTAATACTATATAGAGCTCGGGGGAGAAAGTTTTAGACAATATAATACCAGTTAGCATTATATAGTCTGTGGTTCTAGTATGGCAGGCATAAATATATAGTACTATTCGCCAAAAAATAACTTTAGGAAGAGACAAAGCAAACCTGTGGTCTCTTTTCTCTTGCCATCGACGCCCGCCATTTTGTTTGTTACTGTTTATGAAATGTTAGAAAAAGACAAGAGACCTTAGTTTAGCTTCGTCTCTGTCACACTTTTACGACTATTTTTTCACATCTGGCTAGGAAATGCGCTGTACAGTTCTCTGTCTATGTTCCTAACATATGCACATTATACAACGTCTATTTTCTTAATCAATTACAAACTCCTTAATTACCTCATATTACTTCTTCGGTTACTTTGCTGGCCTAGGCCGAGAAAGTTTATATCTATATCTATTTAAAATAACAAGTACCTACTTCATGCAAGAATTTTTGACTGTGACCCCATTTTACGACAAGAAATCGAGCAGTAGCCCAAAATGGGTATTCACAAATGTATTCGTTCATAACTTTTTAGGTCTAAATGGAACCCTTAACTAACCAAAATTATTTGAAATTATGTGTTCTCTCAAGGCTAAAATCATTGTGATGACAGCTACACCTTTAAACGTACACTATGAGTAATAATCCACAAAGTATGTGTTTAAACTTTTGCGATAAAAATCATGACAATTAGATATAATATACACTTCGCTATACAATGTCATTGTAAATACCGTGGCAGTTACATAAATAAATGTCCATGTCTCGAATGTTACACTTGTGGTTTATCTAGTAAGCGCGTTATACACTATTGTAAATAATGTTGTCCTTCGGAAAAAATTGGTTGTGCTTCAGTGTCGTTGTTGTAACTTGGTCAAACAACGTCGTGAGTAAAAAAATCTCCGATTTCAATCTATTTTAAAGTAGGAAAAGTAGCTTTAATTTTCTAAAACTCAATAACACATTGAATAAAATCAGCACTTTATTCTTTGACTCTCGTTACATTTTTATGTTACAATAGCTTTTGCCCGCGGCTCCGCCTGCGTGGCATTCTTACGGCAACGATTCGCGGCGCCTCGCAGCGTGCTTTATACAAACGAATTTCCTACTTATTGCTCGCCTCATAAGCGGAGCGGTGAGGTAGTGCTCTACTCTCGACATGTCAAAAAACCCAGTCTTTCGAAACTTAAATGACTTTTTTTTTTTAATATAACACATATTACACACATATTACAGGATAATATGAGTGCACTAATATGAAGTTAAATAATCTGTCTAGCACATATGGTACATTTTATAAGCAATTAATTTGTTTAATATAATAAATAATAACATTAAAACTAATCATTCTTGGACGTCCGTGAGTCTGTGTTTATGTGACCATGTATGTGGCAGAGAAATTGGTCGAAAAATTCATCTTACCGGAATACTTTTGTTTTTAATATATAAAGTATTACACTATGCTGATTCCTAGTTAATATTACCGTTCTAAGTACTGTCGTTTAATTATAATTTATAAAAAACTAATATACCACTGTATACTTTATATCTATATATTTTTTTTTAATGTGAATGACCGCTATGAGGCGTGCACTTTTGGATTTTTTTGACATGTTCCGATCAAAGACTGTCAAATTTTGTAGACATGATCTTAAGCCAAATGTATATGTCTATGGCTTTCCAAAATCCTAAAAAATGTTTCATTAAGTTGTAATTTTATTTGAGACCATTTGTATGAAACGCTAGAATCCTGTACAACTTTTTAACTGCAGACTTTATTCCTAGAACACTTGTTTAAAATTGTATGATATTTGAATGGTTTTGTCAAAAAAAAGTGGGAAATTTTTTTGTATGAAGTACGCTGCGTGGCGACGCGAATCGTTTTCTTTTAATTACCTATACTAATGAAGTTTGCTGAAGCAATCTATAGCTAGAGTTCGTTAAAGCTCGGTTATGGTTATTCTCGCTAAAAAAAATGATAAAATTAACAGCATTTTTGAAAAAGGACTGAGATGGGTATGCGAGTAAAAAATAGAAGGTACTTACGGGAGAAAATGTAAAAAAAAATATTAATAAAGCTCCTGACGATAAATATTTACACACTTAGGTAACTTGAAATAATTTTATTGTGTTTTCCAAAATTGTAAACCAAATATTGAGGAATTTTAATCTTTTTTTGTCTCATATTTTTATTTTTTTACTCGCAATTGTGATGAAAATCATTGTGTAACACAGGGGTACGGAAATTTCAAACTCGAGTCATTACAGCCCAGAAATGTTGTAGGCCATGCCGGGTTAGACAAGTTTGTTGCACTAAAAAATAATTAGCAAAAGGCATAATACAAAACCATAGTATTGTGCATAAAAAAAATTAAGAGAGGTAGTTAATTTTTTTATTTGCTTATCTGTAGTATTGTTAGGTTATAAATTTTGATTTTAAAATTTAAGATTGCTGATGGAGATCCCGAGAAATGTAAGATTTTTCCTTTATTCAAAGAGTGCGCATCTCAATTCAATGTCGACTTTGAAGAATTAAAAGCAATGAAGAGTGCTGGTTCATTTGAGTCCATGGATTCGTGTCTACTTGCTTGCGTGGCAAAGAAAATGGGAATTGTAAGTTTTTCATGATTATAATTATTTGTTTTATTCTTTTTATATATGTTTAAGTTTTTTACCACACACCGTTTTTTCACACGTATCAGATGTGACGCGTGACGATTATGAATTATATAAAATTACTGTCCCCACACACTCCCGCGGGGACAGTTTCCTACACTCCGCTGGGTCCGTCGTGAAGTGGTGCCCTTAGGAACTTTCACTTTCTTGGTAGTACTCGATATTACACCTCTAGTTGTACCTGATCGAGATATGCAGCGCTGTGAGGGGAACGGGATTCAAACCCGAACCACGTCGAAGTAACTTATGCCATAAATAAATGTGTTTATTTTACAGTACCCTTGACAGGTGCCCTGTACCCGCCAAGCACAGTTCTTGTGAGATTGTATTAATTATCATCACTGGCTAGATAACACTAACATCTTGTTAAACAATTATTTTTCATATAAATTTCCAAGAATTCCATCCTGTGGAAAAATATAAAGACGACTCTCTTCTCATGTCTTTAAACGTCGAGTTCTAAAATTCGGGGTATTCGGTGTCAAAATTAGGGGTATTTCCGCCAATCTTAACGCATCTTCTTTTTCTACCGGCAACGCAGATATCCTGCCCGGCCGATACATCATACCTACATTATCCCGGCTACAAACTCGAGCACAATTTTTTGAGTCGTGCGAGTGTATTTATTTTCGTCCGGAAGGATAACTGCTGTCGCCGCTTTCATACTCTTGAAGACAGGGGCCTGTCGATATTATGGGTGTGCGTAGATTACGGCGCCGGCGGTCACACTTGTATCTATGCGTGCCTTTACAGATCTCATAACGGTGACACGGACTTAGCTCGACTCTTCACGCAACTGAGTTTGATGACTGACAATGTTCTAGAACCCACACAACCCGATCCATCTGGCCCAACTAATGAATGTCGTGTGTGGCTATATAAGTCGGTAGACTAGGATGGATTACGTTAATTGTATGCATCGTACCCGTGGAGGCAGCTCTGCTTTAGCTCAGAAGATCCTGAAGTCTATGCAGCCACAGTCACTGAAACACTGCTGGTATGGGATGATTTATTCCTAACCCCGCGAGTAGCTGCCGGTGTAAGAGAACGTCAAGGTTTAATCGGACTTGCAGAAAAGCTAAAATTCTTACGCAAACTGCGTATGTGACTTGCCTTGGCACGGCTCGTAATAATAAGGATCCGAATATTTCTGACATAAAATGCAAATTAAATGCTGCCTCAAGGTTCAGTATGAAAACAACTACCAGAGCTAAATTCCAATTCATCAGCAAAATGGGTGGGCGGGTTTAGGTTCGATTTTCGCACTGGACAAACATTTTTTTTTTTTTTTTTATTTATTTGAATTGTTCATTTCATAATAACAAATATTTATTTATTTATTTGGGAAACAAACTGTATAATATTTACAAACATTTATATATCTATAATCTATTGGTTCTGGACAAAAAAATACAATTTAAAACATTTGAAAACTGATTACATTATAATAAAAGAAAAAATAATTGAATTGGTTAAATTTAATCTAAATAAATGACAAAGTATTACCTAGTAGTGAATGTATTAGAATTATGTATATAAAATGTCTTTGAATTAAGTTATTTTAAGTTTAAGGAGTAGTTACAGTAGTTAACAACGAAACTTTAAATATGAAAAACATAATTTTTAAAATATAGGCTTGGCACTTATGTAATTCTAAACAGTATCCTAAAGACAGTACAATAGAGGTAATGTGATTAACATTCGTTTTTATTTTGAGTCTGGGTGTATTTATGTATCATATGTATGTATTTACAAAAATAAATTACATATATATATATAAATATGCATATATGCATCCTTCGTCTGGTACACATAACACAAGCTCTACTTCTATGTTTTATTATTATATGTGTAATGTCTAAAAATATTTATTATTTTTTTCATTGAATTAATATACCTAGTTTTTATTAGAATAAACGATTAGAAAAATCGCCATTTAAACTAAGGATAATGATTTAATCCATAATTTTGAACTGAGTTTTTTTTGCATAAGTACGTATTTATGTAATTATCAGGAACAAATGTTTGTTTTAGATTGACCCTAAAGGAATGTTTGATGCCGACACTGCCAAAAATAAATTGGAAGAATTTGTTCCAAAAGAATTTCATGAAAAAATTGCTTCAATTATAAATACTTGTGAAAAAGGTAAATATTTGTTACTCTGAATTTTATTGACTTGCACTCATTAAGTATAAATAAAATGTATGTATATAAAATGTGTAACGAATATAATCATGGGTGTATGAATATTTATAATTTGTTTCTTAATTTTATGGAGATTTGCGTATTTGTGAGATTAGTGTTTAAGGACTGCACAAGTCCCTATATATAAGTACCAATATTATAAGTAATTCATACTTTTAATAAAACCTTTTTATTATTATTAGATACATGGTTTACACGTAAGTAACGAGTGTACACCGAATGTCTAACACGTTGTATCCGGTTCACGCCCTAGCAAGGGCGTAGCGAGGTACAAGCAGGGGGGGCAGAAGCCCCCCCCCCCCCCTAGGTGCCCATAACCTGAAGAAATTGGCTGAAAATTAACATGTTTTCTATATTAAAATGACATTTTCTATCAGGTCTGCCCCCCCCCCCTAGCCACCCTGCCCCCCTTAGCCAAGCCTGCCCCCCCCTAATCCGAAAACTGGCTACGCCCATGCGCCCTCGACCCAACCCGACCAACTGTACTAGATGAAAAAAATCTATCTGCCGCTCTTCTATATTCTACATATACGACTTCTATCGTTGGATTCGTCTCAATTTCCTTAAACACAAAACTATCGGTAGTAGAGTGCCAAAGTTGGACAATCGCAGATGGCGGAAACTAAAGTTCGAAAACTACTGAACCGATTTCTTTATATTAGTATCAAACTGTAAAAAAAAAAAACTCGAAGCTTAATTCGACGCAGTAAAAAAATAAGGCCTTTTTGTCGCATATATTAGCATTGACAAATAAATCTAAACTGGGGTACTTCCCATGGTCCTAGAATCATGAAATTTGACACAAAGCATGGTCTTATAGCACAAATATAGGGAAAAATCCGAAATTCTTAAAAATTTATGTTTTGTTTTATTGCACGTCAACTTTTGCCGTTGAAAGCTATAACAAAGAAATCGGCTCAGGAGTTTTCGAATTATAGCATAAAAACCAAAGTACTGGTCTGCCATCTTTGATCTTTGATGTCCCCCTTCACCGCTTTGGCACTCTACGACCAACAGTTTAGGATCCAGGACATCAAGACAAATCCAACGATACGAGTCGCAGGTACAAAGAGGAGTGGCAGATAAAACTCAAGATCTAGAGCACTTTTGGGCGAAAATGAACCATACTATATAATGAGATGGAAAACCTCGTTTCACCAGCCACTTTTTTCTTCCCATCGCCACGCCACAAGACTTTTTCTCATGCCGAGTATATGGACTAAGATGGCTTTATATACCTTTCATCACACTTACTCGTTAAAAGTGTCATTACCTTCAGACAAAGCGGGTGCTAAGCCCTTAATTAGTCCCATGGGCTTTTTCTTTGTAAATTTTATTTTCTCAAAGCAAAGCGCTCGTTTATAGAACTGAGGGGCGGTAAAGACGTGCCTATTCTATCAAGTATACTAAAAGGATGCCTGTTCAAAATATGAACTACGCGAACACTACAAGACAGCAATTATAAGCTTTAACTTCAGCCAAAACTTTTTAATTTATAAATTCTCTTGATACCGCTAGTGGTGTTTTTTTCTATACTTTTGTTCCCGTCATTTCAGTTGTGTTTTGGTGAGTTTATAAATAAATGTTTAATATTATAATAATAAATAATTATTCACCTTATATTTTTTTTATTTACTCGCAAATGTGATGAATAACATTGTGTGTAGCACGCGCGATACCGCAATTACAAACGTTAAAGCCTTAGGCTTCTAATAGCCTCTCGTTAGTGAATTTTCTCCTTACCGCCCTTAATACACAATGTACTGATTATTATTCCATTTGGTGCTGTCTAAGTTGGGTTGTAAAAGATAGTATTTAGTTAAAAACAACTTAACCACATTTTCAATTTTCATTACAGTGAACGATGCACAAGTTAAAGACGGTGATGAAGGATGCGAAAGAGCTAAACACCTATTTTTATGTGTTCAGGAACAGAGAGCGGGGGTATGTTTTTACGCTGTAGTAAGCATTAACGCACAATTCGAATGTTGCATGTTTTACGGGTTTTGTGCCTAAACGAGGGTAACCAGTGAAAGTAAACACGCGCACATCTTTAGGTGGGGTATAGCCTTTAGGTCACCTACTATCTCAATTTTAAAGTCATCGCTAATACTTATTAAAATAATTAATAATTAAATAAAAAAACCAAGCTTGCCTCTAGCATACGAATTATATTGCCAATAACCACAAACGGAAATGAATAAAAAAATGTGGTAAATCTAAACACATACAATGAAGTTTATTATAAATAACAGACAGCAGCTTCATAACTGAGTCGTCTATATCTATCTCTTTCTTGCTCTTTCAAATTCGTTAGGGAGTTTCAAAAGAAGATAGACAACTAGACCACAAAAGTATTGCAGTCACTAAAGCTAACACTTCAGAGCTCATTACTTACAGGAAAATAATAATGGCAATGATTCTTAATCTTACAAGATTAAATAAAAAATATAATTCTCTTAAAAAGTGTTCGGTTTTTTTTATATACTACTACGGTGGCAAGCACGCATACGATCCGCTCGATGGTAAGCGGTCACCGTAGCCTATCGACGCTAGCAACACCAAGGGCATCACTCGCGTGTTGCCGACACTTCAAAAATCTAAAACCTTCTTTTTTGATGAACCCCATACTGTAGTCCTTAGAGAAAACCTTGGCTGCTGAAGGAGCTCATTCCACAACCTAATTTCTCTAAAACAATGGCGAGCGGTGCGTTAGTAGAAAGTAGCCGTGGGTATCATTTCAAACAATTCCTCAGAACACATCCCATTATAGAAGCGGTAGAACATACACTGTAGCTCTGTCTGTCTGTTTCCTCTTCACGCTTAAACCGCTTTATCGATTAAGATGAAATTTGGCATGGACATAGTTTGAGTTCCCGTAAAGAACATAAGCTTCTTGACAACCTCAATTGTAAGTCGGTTTTTGTTTTCTATAATTGAGAAGTTGCCGTTGGAATCCAACATCGAGAACCAAATTAAGGGTTAGTGGAACCGCGGGCAAATAGGGCATGGAGATAGTTTGAGTCCCGGGAAAGGACATAAGTTACTTGAAACCGTCAAGTGTGAGTCGTTTGTTTTTCTATAACTGAACGGTTGCCGTTGAAATCCTACACCGATAACCGAATTTAGAGCGGGTGGAAAAAACATTAAATAAAAAAACAGTCTGTTTCCGTGGCACTAATCAATTAACCTTAAAAGTTTTTTCAATTACTTCTTTTGTGCTCATCTATATATTAAGACGAATCGTAGTAGATGTAGCTTCCGAACGACTGCACCAATTTGAATATATCTTTTTTTGTTATGTTCGCTATTGTTGGGGTCTTAGGGCTAGGTTTTTATGAAAGAAAAAAGGGTCAAGTTAGAGTTGAATTGAAATAAAAATTTCGTTTATGGTTTTGCACACACTGGGGAATTAGTAGAACCCTTTCGCAATAGGTGGCGCGCCAGTTGTTTTAAAAAGAGAAGGGTCAGCTAGTACATTAAATAACTGCATTATACCTATTATGTACCAGTGAATAAAGATTTGTCTGTTTCAGCTCAAGATGGACCGAAAATGATCGGAAGTGGAGTCATACGATTAACTATAAATAAATATTCTAGCATCACTCAAATCATATTTTATAAATTATATTGCACGTCACACTTGTTATTGATATGTTTCTCATTAAAGCATTTATTAAAAAAACCATAAGAATGTTTTATTAATAATCAAAACGATGACTTTATAAAATCTGCCGTCAAATCTAGACTGAAGGCGCGTTCCATCTCACATCATCGTAGCAGAATTGTTTGCTGTTCGCGTTTAATTTTGGTAGCAAAATCAAAATATGTTGACTTTTAGCGTTTCGTTTATGTAGTTTTGCTACAAAATATTACAAACAAAAACCCATGCCAGGATTTGGGTATTTTGCGCTACATTTTGACAAGTGAGAACGCCGCGCCGTACAGAAGGACGGATTCGCACAGATGCGATCACCGCTGTCATAGAGGAGCGCAACGGCAAATATGAATAAAAAGAGACAAATACTGACCGGTCATTGATCGAAATTCTTCCAACTTAGCGTCCGTGCTTTAGTTTGTCTAAATATGTAACAGTATAAGTTTTTAAATTTACGCTTTCCATTACTTATTTAAAAATAAAAGTAACAGTAGGTATACAGTATGTAACTTCACTTTGTCAAAATTTCGTTTTATGCAAAAGTGATTTCAAGTTCGGACGTCTTTGATTAAATACAGGCCTCAGTCAATTTGCGCCAATTAGCCTAGTATCACCTGTTAATTGTTGAAGTAAATAAAAAAAAATATTATTTTTATTTACTTAGAGGTTACTTGGTCTCACACGAGTGAAAGTCATCTAATTAACAATTTGACGAAATAGTAGATTTGCACAGAATCTAACGGGTTAATTTACAAATAAATTATTGAGGCATAAGTTAAGAGAATACGATTCGCGGGGCCTCGCAGCGTGTTTCATACAAACGAATTTCCTACTTGTTTTGGACAGTTGGTTAATCAAATACTGTGAAATTTTGTATGTATGATCTCAAAGCGAATATCTATGTCTGTGGTTTTTGAAAATCTTATATGAGTTTTTACTAACTTTTAATCTTATACGAGATCATTTGTATGAAAAACTATAATCCTGTATAGCTTTTAAAACTTATAATTTAATAGAAGGCGGGCACACTGCAAATCTAAATATTTAATCCTAGAGCTAGTGTCAAGAATAAGTGGGAAATTCGTTTGTATAGAGGACACTGTGAGGTGCCGCTAATTGTATTCTCTAAAGAAGTGAGAACTTACTGATACGGGGGTCAGCTTTTTTAAATTGTATTGATATATTATACTAGCCTTTGCCCGCGGTTTATGCCCTGAATTCGGTTATCTATGTAGGATTTCAACGACAACTCCTCAATTATAGAAAAAAACCGACTCACACTTGACGTTTTCAAGTAATCTATGTACTTTCTCGGTACTCAAACTCAAAATCAAAATCAAAATCTTTTTATTCAAATGGGTTACTAAGAACACTTTCGAATCGTCAAGTAAATTTACTTCAACTAACTTTACAAACTAATTACAATACTGTTTTATTGCGTGCGTCCAATAGGTAATCTTTGTAAAATCACAAACGAAACATAAAATTATAGTGTATCAACTAATAAATACATGTTTTGTATTGAAACATTAAATAAATAAGATTTACAATGTAAATAGTTTGATTTAAAAAAAACAATCAATATTTATGTAATATTTCAATTGCCTATTGTTTTTCAGATTGCATAGGGGGGGGCACCATGTGATACGTTAAAAGTTTTCAATTATTCTGTGACGGGATTTAAAGCAACTCCCGAGAAAAATATATTCATATAACATATAATATTACATAGCAGACGTACATATATATATAATAAGAATACAAAGAAGTTTGCAAGAGCAGACCAGCCTCCACAGGCGACACCCGTTCACAAGTATGACACATGAATCAGCCATCGCTTCGCTCAACCATGTTTTAGGGAACGTAACAACCCGACACACACGCCACCACCGCAGAGACACTTTGAGAGAGCATGACACACTCAAACAACTCCAATAAAACTTCGATTGTACTAAATTCATATAACATATAACATTACACAGCAGACGTACATATACACATACATACATTTTTACATTTTACAAAAATGCAAATAAATAAATAAATAGGCATTCATAACATATTAAGGATAATATAAGATACACATACATGCACATATTCATATATACACATACAGACAAATATTAATACATATATATAAATATAAAAATATATATAAAAGATAGAAAATAAAACCATACGTAAAATAACTTATAGGTCCTATCTGATTCAATCCTCGTTCGGCCGCCCGATAGCGGCAGGGCTCCGAACACGAGCGGGTGCTACACACAAACACGCACATATACATAAATGCACACACATATTCAAACAGACGTTGCACACCCGAAAGTAGCCCAGCCCATACACAACAACCCGGCAACAAATGCACATCATTTAAACTACCATCACTTCGGAAACTAGCCTAAAGGGAGAAGAAGTGACAAGAAACTCCCGGATGTACACCTGTTACCAATCAGTCATGCAGGAACCAAGCCATCAAGTACACAATATCTATCCAAACATGTATATACACACATACACGTACGTACTCGTGCGCCACACCCCCACACATCCAAAGCCCCACCAAAACCAAGCAAACAAAGGCGGATTGCACATGGTGCATCCCCTGGTAGCTCGCCACCAACCACTATAAAGTAAACAACAGAGACATAACATCGTTTCTTAGCTTGGTCTTTAGAGTGCTTGTAGAAACCCCCCCGTTTATAAAAATAATAAAATTATAAATTTGAACTCACGTGGAGTATACCGACGTACTCGCCAATTTGAATACGTGAAGACATGTGTAATTCTAACATATTATTGTTGTCTCTATTATTATAAAGAAATGTTAATAGTATTTTGTAACCGTTAATGTTATTATTAAAGAAAGCTAATATTTTATTTGGCTGTGATCGTCTAATGGCGTAATCGTCTATTTGGACCCCTCGTTGTGACCGATAATAACCCCAGATCCTAAGAGGTATGGATTCAATCAGTCCCAGGTGTGAAAGAACAAAATCAAAACCCTAATTTTACATTATACCTACATTAAAAGCAATGGCCTATAACTAATCCTTAACCGCAGAACCACTAAGTCCTGATTAGCATTAGACCAGAATTTAAATTACTAAATGCGAGTTTCAGATTAAAATATATGCGATTTATTATCCTAACGTAGTCGAAGTACCCTAGCCTAAGTCACCCTATTCACCAGCCTAGCTACCTCCTTACAACTCCGAACATGTCTCGTAATAACACGGTTACCCCTCGAACACGATAGGCCTTGAAGTTATAACGACTATGACCGCATACCCCTTAAGTGAAGTCGTAATCCTATAGTAATGTATGAAATCGCCTTAAAGGAGAACTCTTAAACGGTAAGTAGTCCATCGATACACTAGTTATCTTGCCCTTAAGTAAACTTGTAACCTCATAGTAATGTAGGAAAATCACCTTAAAAGGAAGAACCCTTAGACATATGAAAGTACTAACCACTAATAAACTCACTGGCTTCCCCTTAACTAAAATTATACACTTATAATATAACAAAATCATTTAAGAGACAGACAGACCTATTTAATAACTAAATAAATTATTAGCAGGTACGCTATTGATCCCTTAATTAACCTATAACCTACACAACTAACCTGTCACCAGTTCTCTAGCTTGCGCTTAAGTGAAGGTCGGAACTAATAACAACATATATAAGGCATTAGGGAGACAAGCGGACCTATTAAGTACATAGATAAATTATTAGTAGACTAGCTATCGATCTCTTAAGCGAAGTTATAAAACTGTAATGTAATATGAAAGGTCACCATACGGATGAACTAACAGATTGAATATATATATAGATAAAAACGAATATACTCGCGGCCTGGCCCTTACGTAAATTACACAACCCTCTCAATAACACTTAAGAATGCACCACAGACTGACCGATAAGTTTAGTAATTGCATAAAGAGCCTGTTGACAACCCGTTAACAACCCCTAAGTGAAATTATAAAGTCGTAATGGTATTCGAGAAGCCACCCCAAAGGCAATCTAAGTATATAAAAAGACTACCACTATCCTTACTAGCTTCTCTTCTAATCTAATCTTATAATAATATATGTAGAATCGCCGTAAAGACAAACTAACAAATTAGAAGTAAATGTAACCCTGAAATACATCTACAGCCTACCCTTTAAATAAAGTTATAACATAGTCCTAACCGTAGGTATCCAGAAATCCACATACATTCATGATTATTATTTTACCACTGAAACTCACGCCATCTGTGTAATAATCGTGGAATTACTCGGTCGATCGATATCTTAGCTAACTGTCTAATAATGGAGATATTGAGGAGGTCTTATAGAGGGCGCTAAGGGCGGACGATTTAGTATGGAAGTCTATCTAAATCTACCAATCCTAGTTTCCAGGTCGTTTACGGGTAACCCTAACTGGGAATCATCCAGGAAAATTCACATATACAACCATTCCTTAAGGGTTCGTAAGTTGTTCTATTCAGAATTATTGGGCCCGCCACCGAATTATCCCTTCGGCCAATTAAAGACTAACCGGTCAGACTTTCCATACATTTGCCTGTGCGTCGAAGTGCCCAGCTGGCGTCTCGTGGTCACGTGGGTGCGCAGAGTTCACATTTTAGTCTTCTGCGCAGGTACAGAGTCTAATCGTGTTACTCGACCTTCCTTCGACTAATTTACGTTGGTTCGGTTTTGGTTTAGTATCTCGCGACCCGGTCAGTACGAATTTCGTTCTTAGATCTAAAATTGAGTTTATGGTTACAAGCTATGGCGATTATCTACACTAGAATATAAAGTTTATGAAAACAAAACTATAAAATTGAGACAAAACCTAACGCTCGCCTAACTCATACACTAGGTTGTTCCTACTTGATCGCTAAAATGAATATTGAAAATTAATTATGTATAACTTGAATTTGAATAGCCTTAAGGGCCTAGGGTACCGTCTGGCCTTAAGCGGTTGTCAATTGTATCGTACTTATTATCTGACTGACGTCTTGGAACCTTTAACAAGGAAGGTATATAACGACCAACTCCTGACAGACTCGTAGATAGGTTTAATCAAACTAGCTTACCTTGTGGCTTCGCCCTCCTGTCATTTAGTAATTGAGTTAATAGATAACCTTTATCCTTCGTACACCGTGCCTTAAACTGTTCTTTAGGATAGGTAAGTAGTGCTCCCCGCCAACTCCTACATTTATAACGCTGCGGAGGTGGCAAACAACCAGACGACCATGTATTTATCCTTACTACTATGACTAACTACGGAACTAAAGGGACCATCTCGTTATTATTTGAATATAACCTACGATCGGTCGGTTCGAACCCGAGGCTCCTTAAGTTTAAATAGCCGCTAGTCCGGAGAAGCTATACTCGCCCGAAACATATGCCGTGCAAGCTAAGTTCACAAGAAATAATAAAATAGGTGTGCGATTACGCACATGGTTAAGTGGTGAATTGTTCATCAGAGTAATTAAGGCGACAGAACACCTAGTTTGACACACAATAAATATGTTTAAGGTGGATTGTAAGGAAGACATATCCACACTCAGGACCCGGCGCATTAGCCAGATCAAGTAAGGGTTAGCCCTTTCTGAGTATTTAGAACTTAACGTTTCGGCTTTCCATACAACAATTCAGAGCCTCATCAGTTAGTAGAGAATTGTGTATGATTATACTAATACGTCTTCAACGGGGTGATTCATGGCGAAGAATAGAACAAATCCTGACCCACTAACGTCACCTCATAGCCTGTTAATAAAGTTTGGTCAATGTTGAAGTTCTGTCATCTTTATCTTAAATGGCTTAGTCAAAACATAAATTAAACAGTATAAAGCAATAAAATAAAGCTTAGATAGTCTAATTAAAAATTAGACTCTCTAGATTAATGTCGCGGCTCTGAAAAACATATGAGGTTTACGTTTATTTTTACACAGGAAACAAATATTTAAATATGAACACAATAATACTTAGCTTTCCAAATCTATCCGTCGCAATAATGGGTGGAGTGGAGGTACTATTTATCTATGGATTCCTTAAGGAGATTGGGTTAAAAATCCCACATTAAATTTTAGCCACCCATTACCTAAACGGCATCTAACAGTTCAACTTCCCCACTCGACGCCGGTGAAGGGTGGAACTGGAGCCAACCCAGATTTAGGTTTTATCAGCCCCCTCACACCCTTAGATTCCTGAAGCCTGCAGTTATCCTAGTATGTCTCTAACATCAAGCCCCAATCTTCCCTAATCTTATAACAAGCCAGACCCCGCTTGAAGAACCCCTACTGTGATTGCCCCGTCCTCACCTACCTCTATCTACCAAGGGTCTGCTTGCTTTGGGGGTCACCCATACCGCAACGCAACAAGACATCGGGACTAAAATGATTGAGATAGTAAGTAGCGGATATAGAGATATCATTAACATAACCATCAATTACATGTAACATAACTGTACCATTCTAATGAGCGTCTACCAAAGCGTGTAGGATTTTCATCAATGAAGATACATATACACAGGACAGGATTCACACAAGGGTTGCCTGCCAAGTCATGTAAGCATGCCCCGTCACCTCGAGTCCGATCAAAGCGCGAAGTCGATGCTCAGGACTTGCGTAGGGCTTTCATCAATAAGATATACATATACACAGGACAGGATTTACACAAGGGTTGCCTGCCAAGTCATGTAAGCATGCCCCGTCACCTCGAGTCCGATCAAAGCGCGAAGTCGATGCTCAGGACTTGCGTAGGGCTTTCATCAATAAGATATACATATACACAGGACAGGATTTACACAAGGGTTGCCTGCCAAGTCATGTAAGCATGCCCCGTCACCTCGAGTCCGATCAAAGCGCGAAGTCGATGCTTAGGACTTGCGTAGGGCTTTCATCAATAAGATATACATATACACAGGACAGGATTTACACAAGGGTTGCCTGACCTTAACCCTAATCTTAAACGATTTCTTAACTAATCAGATCAGAGCCTAATTACGGGGTTTCTTCCCACAAAGTATCACAAAATTTACAACATCATGTTAAGAGACGCCGATCCCGGCAGGAGCCCTTTTCTCCACTAAATTTTCTGCAGAAATCGGCAATCTCTTTTCCTTTAAGAGTACATAGCCAACAATGTCAACAAACTACCTCTGCATTTTTAATAAGCAAGGGTTTTTCCCTTCTCTACTCCAAATTTACAACTAGAATCCCAACCAAAAAGTCAACCACTTTCAATTTTCCCCAACCAACCCTTCACTTTAACCAAGGTGGCATCTTACACGGTCCCTTACACAGTCCTTACGCCATGGTATAAAGGAAGTCCCTCACAAAGCCCCATAGTACAAACCCATCAATAATAAGTTGACATTGCTAGCCTCAGTTCTCACAAAAGACACTTACTGATATTTGATGTAGGCGAAACGTGCACGGCGTCGGTATTAAATTTCTTCAAATCTTTGTTCGTCCTGTCCTTCCCGCTTCCTCAGGAATCTCGAGCACGGCCAGCCTCTCGGTACGACGACAGTGGAAAAGGGTGCCGCAACTGACGCCTATCGCTTATAACCGTTCTCCCCTCCCCCCCGATAGACGCGGCCTGAACACGTGGCGTGTCTAGGGATTGTGGCGCCAGTTAATTTCTTCTTTATTTTACTTCCACGTGTACCCACGTGCTTCGCATTTTAGTGGCCAGTTACTTTATAGTAATAATCGAACAATCATATCGAAATCGTCACCCGATTCTACTAAACTCTTTACCTGCCGAACTAGTTTCTCCGCTTCTTTGTGACTCGATTATACAGCTTCGATTAATTTACACATTGAAGGCTCGTCGTAAGCGGCGCGGAGCCTACTCTACTATCCCTCTCGCACCCTACGATATTTATAACAATTAACTGAAAATAATCGATCGATATTCTCCATATATTTTAACCTCCTGGTTATCTGCTACTTTACGAATCGGTCGTATTTAACGAGTAATTATTTTTCTTTGTGTTGATGATTTTAGGATCCCACTGCGATTTACGCCTTATGGCGTAGATATAAATATATTAATCTAAGACCGGTGAGGACATCCGGGCCACTCACTCACTTAATGTTTCATCGATCTCGATAGTATTCGATTGGTATGAATTACGAAGGTGATTGATCTAATTTATATTTATTATTAATGAATCCCATTTTCTTTAATTTACCTGTTCTCTTAAGACTTAATTTAGCAAATCAACACCGTGTCGTGGGGTCCGGATTGCTACAACTCTCTATTAAAGGCTTGGGTCCACTACAATCCTCCCCAACAAGTCATAAATGTACACTTATCAGTTGTGACTTGTTTCTTAAAGGTATACTCGACAGGGTATCAAGAAGAAACTCCGTCACCAATAGATATCGTTTATTTATATTAATACACTCCTCTTTGAATAATGACCACGATACAAGTTAATCAAAAAAAAATGATTTTCTCCCAATCCCCCCCCCCCCCTCCCCCATCTCAGCCGTCGCCCCGGGAAAACGGAATAACAGCATTGACTAACTGTAATATCTAGACAAATGTATGGCATTGAACTTCCCTCTTATTTGCTTGTTGATTGGATTCATTAGAACATATACATTCGGGAAGGGGACTGCCGCAACCACATAAGGCCCCTCGTATAGTAAAGAGAACTTTTTTATTTGTTTAAGCATAGCAATAGATTTATTGTGACGACGCACCTTCACTAAATCTCCTATCTGGAAATTCACCAACCGGTGCGTTCTATCGAAATATTCATTTCGCCTTTTACTAGTTTCCACCAACTTCCCTCTAGCTCTCCTCCTCATTTCCTCTAACTCACTCTCGCTTACCACTTCACTAGTCTTCCCATCCATCGCCAACCTCGTCTTCCGACCGTACAATAACTCATTCGGGGTAAACCCGGTACTGAGGTGAAGGGTATTGTTGTACAAATCCTCTATCCTCCTTACCTGGTCGACCCACCCCTTGTGATTTTTATGACAATAAGTTCTAAACAGACGCCCTAGTTCTCGATTTACCCTCTCCGTGATATTAGGCCGCGGGTTCCTAACCGTGGTGTAGATAGGTCGGATTCCCATCCCCGCTAAAGATTCCTTCCACTCTCTACTAACGAATTGACTGCCGTTGTCCGTCAGAATCGTTTTTGGTTTTATAAACCTCCCGTATAGTCTAATTCTAGAAACTACTCCTTTAGCTGTGGCCTTCCTTAGTTCGAATAACTTCAGATATTTGCTGAAACTATCCTGTACTACTAGTAAATAACTTAATCCATACTTCCCCTTGGGCAGAGGCCCGTACAAATCCGCCATTACTACATCTCCTATTTCCCCAGGTAGAATGGATTTACAGCTCCCGACTAAGTTCACGTTGTTCGGTTTAGACAATTGGCAAATATGACATCTCGATATCACCTCCTTTACGCGTCTTCGTAAGTTCGGCCAATAATATCTGTCGCGCATTAGTTTTACTGTTTTCAGAGCCCCTAAGTGGCCCATTTCCGTATGCACTTGCAATATCACCCTCTCCTGTAAAACACTAGGTAAAAATGGTACCACCCTATTTCTCCCCGAACCCACAAAGCACAATACTCCATCTATTATTCGACTCAAAACCCCAATTCGCTTCAGCCTACCAGTGGCGGCCCCTCGCCCTTCCACTTGCTCTCTCAATAGTCGCAACAAAGTGTCCTCCGCCTGATACTCGCACAAACGGGTTAGATCGCTCCTCAACTCCCGGTCCAGCGTTACCCCCATATAACTAATTTCGGGACCTAAAACTTTGTCCTCCTGAATGGATAAACCCTCCGGCAAGTACCTGGATAACACATCGGCAACCAGGTTATCCTTCCCCTTTATGTGTTCCATAGTATAATCAAACTGCTCTAAAAACAGAATCCAACGAGTAACCCTACTATTAAACAGCCGACAAGATTTCATAAAAGTTAGTGCTTTATGGTCAGTCCGTATAATCACCTTAGCGCCTCGTAAGTAAGTCTCGAATTTCTTTATCCCATATATAACAGCCCATAGTTCTTGTTCGGTAACGGTCCACCTCAATTCCGCCCCTCTCAGCGACCTGCTACAATACCCCAGAACCTTCATATCCTCCCCCTGGCCCTGGTATAGCACCCCAGCCACCCCTACCCCCGAACTGTCTACCTGCAGAATATATGGAGATCCTATATCAGGGTGGTGTAACCTAATCGTACTCATGAAGGCCCCCTTCAGCCCTTCGAACGCTTCTCGAGCCGACATATCCCACCTCCAATGTATTCCCTTTCCTAATAACCTACACAAAGGCCTTATTAATTCGCTGTAACGCGGAATAAACCGGCGATAATAATTACAAAGCCCTAAAAACGCCCTTAAGTGTTTTATCTTCTTAGGCGCTGGGAAATCCCTAATGGCTTCCAATTTCTGTGGGTCAGTCCGGATGCCCTCAGTGTCGATTATGTGCCCTAACATTTTCACCTCCGCGCATACAAACCTACATTTGGACAAGTTGCAGGTTAGACCGGCTTTGCGCAATCGACCCAATACGACATCAAGGTGACCCAAGTGTTCCTGCAAATCACCACTAGTAAGGATAGCCAGATCATCCAAATAATTGACACAAAACGTCCTAACCTCTTGCCCCAATATCCTATCCATTGCCCGACTAAAACTACCAACCGACGTTTTCAGCCCTTGCGGTAGAACATTATAGACATATGATTTTCCATTAAATGTGAACCCAGTGTACCTTTTACTGCCCTCGGCCAGGGGAATTTGAAAATAGGCGTTGTTAAGGTCAATGGTGCTGATAAAACGTACCCCATGAAAGGAGTTTAACACATCTAATTGAACCGGAGGGGCTTCAGACTCCGCTATCATAACTTTATTTATCTCCCTAGCATCTAACAAAACCCGTAGATCCCCATCAGACTTGAATCTAAAAGTAAGTGGACTACAATACGGAGTGGAAGCTCGGGAGATGATCCCTTGCTTCTCCATTTGTCCCAGTTTCCTCCCCATCTGGTCTCGATAAGCGTACGGAACTGGATAAGATCTTTTCATCACAGGTTCCTCCGATTTCATGATAATAGTATGTTCATAACAGTTAGCGCGTCCCAACTCCCCCGTAAAAAGATCCTTGTACTTCACTATAACCCCCTTAAGTAGAGCCCTTCCTACGTGGCCAATCTCCAACCCTACAAGTATGTTTTCTTCGAGTTTATCGTGGTGCAAGGCGGGAGCTCCCACCAAAGGACTAACCGACGAAACGCAGTTAATCTCTCGGTTTCTCAGATCCAACGAAACCTCCTCTCCATCAATCGTTATAGTAATTACTACCCTCGTGGGCCCCATTTTTAGTATCACCCCATGAAGGCGCATCCAATCAAATCCTAAAATTACCGGCCTTATTAATTTCGGGACTATTAGGAAAGGAGAATCAAGTCGATGTTTCCCTAGCATTAGAGGTAACACCACAGCCTTTTGAATTTTCGAACTACGTTGACCCACCGCCCCTCTGATCTGTAAGCATCTTATCGGAAATACCGCCATATCTGTCCTGTCCTTATGTCTAAATACAAATTCTTCGCTGACACAAGTGATATCGCTACCAGTATCTAAGAGGCAATCGACCCATTCCTCCCATATATTCACTTTCATCTCACATTTTAAGACTTCCCCCTCGCATCCCACTGCTTTCTCCTCTTCCTCGAACACTGAATTCACCCCGGGTGTGACCCTAACACTCAGAGGCCCTAGTCCTTCATTAGCCTTATCTAACAACCTATCTCTCACTCCGACGACTGGATCGGACAACACATCATCGTTACGAAACCCGAGACCCTGAGTCGTGGCCTGCCCCTTTAAAATTATTGGTCTAAGTATACCGTTACCTCTCCCTAACCCCAAACCAGGCAACCACCCTACATCCAACATTTGTTTTAAAGGAAAGTAGGACCGTAACTCTAATTCCCCTGGGTAACGAGCTGAGTAGGGGATCGAATCGTCAGCTCTTAATAGTTTCCCAAGGAAGTCTCTTCCCTTTCTAAATTTACTTCCATTAACCGCGGCATCTGGCCTCCAGCACCCGGCGACCGGTTGGGCCCAGATCTTGTAAAGCTCTTCTTTGCTTCGGGACGACCGTACCTCCAGTTTCCTTTACTTCCAGCTTGACCATCATGGATGTGCCTCACCTTGGATCCTCCCACTCCCTCTAGAAGCCCCTTCTGCTTATCTATGTTGTCTAGTCTTCTCAGAAAACTAGTGGCCTTTAGTAACCCGAACCCTTCTTCTCTTGCCACTGTCCAAGCGTACTGTACTTCCTTAGAAAAGTGTCGTATAATGTCCCCCACCAATTGTTGCTCCGGAATGGCATATGTCAACATCTTAGCCTGTCCGGTTAAATGTAAAAAATGTCCCAGCATCGTAGGATGAACCTTCTTGTCCCAACCAGATTGTACTATGTCCCTTCTCAAAGCATTTTGTTCATTTTCCCCCCAATATGTATCCAAGAAGTCCCTTTTGAAGTCCTCCAGAGACCCCCATGTCTCTTTATACACTCGAGCCCAATTTCTCGCCTCCCCCTCCAAGCAATCAAAAATTCCATCTATCTCATGGTCCCTAAAAGGTGCTCTCTTTAGGTAATACGTCAAATTCTCAAGGAACGTTACTGGATGCAAGCTCTCAGGGGTGCTAAACTTGGGTCGTTCCACCCCCCCATATTTATACATAGCGCCCACTTGATTGCAGCACTTTATTACCTCCTCATTAACCGTCGGGGGGGTCAGATCGACAATTGGCTCCGGGTTAGGAACTGGAAGGTTGATCGAGGGGGATGCCGACTCCACAACCAATCCGACCCTTTCCTCTATCCTTTTCTCTAATTCTTGTATTCGCTTAGTTAAGTCCGCAATGGTCTGTTTATAACCTTCGTTAGTCGCTCTGAGATCCTCACTATCGCTGTTCTCATCGTCGCTCCCCTTAGCTTGTCGTTTTCTAGGACGTCCCATGATTCTCCCTTCCAAAAAATTTTCTCGATAACCGTGCGCCCCTTCCGCGAACCCTGCAACAACCAAGACGACCGTCTGGGCAAGACCCTAAACTTATTTCCTCCTGTCCTAATTCCTAACAGGGCTTTAACAACCTAACTGGGCCTACGACCTAACACACTATTCTTAATAAGCCAAAACCAAGAATTTCTTATTTAGATAAAGAACGGAACCTCTTAATGACCTCTCGAGATAACACACGTGAATTGGTTAATAATAGAAGATGGCGTCCTCTCAAGACTATAGACCTATCAAGGTAACAAGAAAGGATACAGCACCCATGGAAGGGAAAAACAAAGGGGAGAAAGAAAAATAAATAACCCCTATTGAGCCCCTTACCCTCAACTCGCAACCACCCCAGAACCCACCCCGTCGAAACAAAAGCAAGCCCCTGCAGCTCTATAATAAGAAACACCAGATATACTCGTTAGACATGAAGAATATAGTAGTTCGGGAAAAAGGTAATGATGGTTGGAAGCAGCCAACTGAGGTTGTCCGCTATTTGTCATCGGTAATCAGGACGGATATGACTGACATGCTTAGGTTGAGGACCAAGGGTCTCACTCAATCTAGGCTCATTATGATGTATATGCTTCGATTAAGGACCAAGGGCCTCACTCAACCTCGGCTCGTCATGATAGATATTTATAGGTTTAATATGGCGATTATATTTGAACGCAAGCAGTTGAGTTTGTCCATTTCGGAAATAAACCGTTGCGTTCATCCATTCAATGACATTCAGGAATAAACAGCTGAGTTTAACTATTCGGCGATATGCAGAAGCAACTAACTGAGTTTGTTAATTTGATGATAATGGGAAGCAACCAGTTGAGTTCGTTCATTGTTAGCCGTATTCAATTTCAATAGATAATTAACCATGACGATGATGTTTGGACGCAAACGGTTGAGTTTGTTCGTTCTAGCAATAAATAGCTAGGACGGATCTGCTTTAGTTAAGGACCAAAGGCCTCACTCAATCTAGGCTCATTATAATGTATACGCTTCGATTAAGGACCAAGGGCCTCACTCAACCTCAGCTCGTTATGATAGATATAGTAATTAGAATATGGCGATGATGTTTGGACGCAAACGGTGGAGTTTGTTCATTCTAGCAATAAATAGCTAGGACGGATCTGCTTTAGTTAAGGACCAAAGGCCTCACTCAATCTAGGCTCATTATAATGTATACGCTTCGATTAAGGACCAAGGGCCTCACTCAACCTCAGCTCGTTATGATAGATATAGTAATTAGAATATGGCGATGATGTTTGGACGCAAACGGTGGAGTTTGTCCATTCTAGCAATAAATAGCTAGGACGGATCTGCTTTAGTTAAGGACCAAAGGCCTCACTCAATCTAGGCTCATTATAATGTATACGCTTCGATTAAGGACCAAGGGCCTCACTCAACCTCAGCTCGTTATGATAGATATAGTAATTAGAATATGGCGATGATGTTTGGACGCAAACGGTGGAGTTTGTCCATTCTAGCAATAAATAGCTAGGACGGATCTGCTTTAGTTAAAGACCAAAGGCCTCACTCAATCTAGGCTCGTTATGATGTACAAAAGTCTGAATAGGGCAATGACGTCCGAGGGTTGTTTATTTAATGATATTAAGAAGCAAATATTAAATTGTTATCAGCAACTATAAGAACCGGTTGTAAAATTTGAACCTTGTGTAATAATGCTGATACTAGAGCGGCCTAATCCCATACTCCGCATATCCCCCTCCTCCCCTTAACTAACCACCCCTCATTCACGTTAAGCCTAACTTCCACTAACGACGTATACATATGTACGCATACCTCCACACTCTTATCCAACCATACACCGGAAGCGATCCACCAAAACGGCAGTCGCCGGAACCTTAAAACCTCCCTGAACCCCACAAGGCAAGTTTGTCTATCCTAACAACTCACAACTTTCCCCCCCCTTTTCTTTTTTATTTTTATCTTTTTCCCGATGACTTAAGCACATCTCCAGCATAACACCCTTTGCTTCTTCAGTTAAGGACCTGACTCTCCCACCATCATGCAGGGCCCGACCTCAACTTCGACACATATACACATGTATGCATACTAATATGTACACACACACATAGACATGCACCGCCCGCGGTCACTCAGGGATCGTACCTGTCGAAACATTACGACCCCCTGCAACTCACACGGCAAAAATCACAGGGGTTACACTAGCCATGTATAAAAAATCCAAATCATTTCAGTTCAGGCCCTAACAAATTACAATCTTTACCCGCGACGATTTAAACACACCCTCAGCATAACCCTTTTCGCTCTTTCAGTTAAGGACCTGACTCTCCCACCATTAAGGCAGGGCCCGACCTCAACTTCGACACATATACACATGTATGCATACTAATATGTATACACACACATAGACATGCACCGCCCGCGGTCACTCAGGGATCGCACCTGCCGAAACATTACGACCCCCTGCAACTCACACGGCAAAAATCACAGGGGTTACACTGACCATGTATAAAAATCCAAAATCATTTCAAATCACGATTCATACCAACCTAAATAATAACCTTGTCCTACTCGGCTGGGTTTAATAATTTTGCCTTAGTTTCACATCTACATAGCAGATAATAGTATCTATCCACGTTCTAGCTCACTTTTCACCTTACGCTGAACCTAATTTATATATATATTTATATTTCATGCGAATCCTAATTCTGAATAAACGTTAATGCAGTTTAATAAACATTTATTATGTTGACTCCTCCCCTAACAACTTAGCGATTTATACTGTGGTACCCTCCCCTCTCGTAATGTACATTTCATTTCTAACCGCCCTTAACATGACTACCCTAACAAAACCGGTCCCTGACCTACGTCAATGTTTTTACTCAGACATCAACCCCATTTCTCAATTGCTACATATCGCCTACTCGACAGAACCCTTTAAACAGATAATACCTATTAACAATAACCTATTTAGTTCAAAAGGAACACGCTACCAGGCATACCCGACCTGAACACCACCTAATACCTGCCATTGTCCTATCTTACCTTTAAGTACATTAAATTTCCTAATCCGATTTGTATATATATATATATATATACATAAGTACACTTCCCGTTTACATTTCAGTATCACACTTCCAATTTATTACCTTCATAAATAATATCACAATAGGTTAAACCCTTTCACATTACTGGTCCGCCTAGTAATAAAATATTTATCGACAATCAATATAATTTGGCAAGCAAAACCATGATCCAAAAGTGTCCTAAAATCTGAATCTAATAGCCCGTGAACGGTAGCAACGAATCTATAAAAGATGACCTAAACCTAACGTCTACATTCGATCGCACAGAATCACCCCAGACAGCTCCGTCGGCCAAACACCTCACGCTCGCGCCAAAACCCCGGGAAACTCCGAGTTCAAATCCCCGCTCGAGCGCACACCCTTTTCTCCCCCCGTTTATATTATTTGATATAATTTTCTTTCACCATATCGTATCCCTAAACTAACAACTTACAAAGTACATTTAGTCGTTTTAACATCTACTGTTTACTTTGTTAAGGTTACCTTCTACCAGACATGAATCTTCCCGTTGGAGGAAGTTCACCTGGTCTAAGGGCTTAACAGACGTCACCGTCAAGTGAAACAGTAATTAGATGTTCGTACTTTGGAATACCCCTTTAACTAAACTTATAAACCGATAATTACACATATATACTGATATGTCTAAATGGCCTATGGGGATGACCCCAACTTACTAAGTCAGCGCTACTTAGTATAAAATTAAAGTACTGAGATGGATGAGGCCTACTTTAGCTAATATCTTAGTGACCTTATGACCTCACTTCTGCATTAACATTCCAAATGCTCGCTATCCCGCCTTTCAATGCATTCCCTAATCATAAAATAGCTCACTCTAACTCTTCAATAGTAAAATGATACATTTAGGCTGCACCCTACTTTAATGTACAGGTTTCTGCTTGGGTTTAAAATCGATTTCGCTGTCCTATGGCAAGTTCCAAACCGAAAATAACATGGCCTTCTACATTCTTTGACTAGCAGATTACTGCATTTGGTTGCGCGGTTTCTGTCCAAACCAATTTTTTTTTTTTCTTTAAGAAAATTACAGCCGAATTTCCCGTTTTCTATTTTTAATTCATAACTCGTTATCAACAAGTTAGCGAGAGCATAATTTATTCCATGACATGTTAAATAACTACATAGCTAGAAAATTACTGTAATTTAATTTTTATATCGCATGTGATGTAACTGTAATCAAATATTTCCCCCCCTTTACGCTAAGTTGTGGGCCTATCTATAATATTTTTACGCCACTGGAAAACGAGCTCTATCTGAAACTAACATTGTCGACTCCCGCTACACACCCGCATAGCAAAGGTATATGTGCGTTGGGGCCCTCTTAAGTGCTCGTTATTTTATTATGTCCTCCCCCTCCCCCAGCATATAAGACCTTTATTCCACAGTGCCCCCCCCCCCCTCTTAATAATAATTCTACGTATATAGACAGTTCATTAAGGCCACCCCAACTATACTGATCTCTAATCTATGTCCATACGGTAATATGCCTCGCGACAGGCCACTAAAGTCCATAAGGGGGTTCCCCTTTTTATAAATAGTACGGCTAACTCCTCCACTTTATCAGTTGACAATCACAAGTTCAAGAATCCTTCCATAAAACACCTGCGAATTTATATACTTATCCACATCTACTTACGCACACATATACGTACAAACCAACACTCACAAGCTTATTCGAACCGTACTCACAATATTAAGCTAAGGTCCATAATTATTGAATAGTGCTATCCAATAATAAATTTATTCGAATCTAGTTTTTAAACATTTTCTTGAACCTATGTTATGACAATAAGCATATAGGTACTACCACATAGAAGTTCAGATTGAACGAGACTAGTAAGATTTATCTTACGAATACCGTTCCCTAGGTTTCGGATGATTGAGATATACGAATATGTATTTATAAATAAGGTTATTAGATCATACACATACCCCTGCCTACCATTCTATAAATGTAATTTTAATTTTGCGTATTAGCCGTAATTTTATGTCTACATATTACTAGTAATGCCTTCCTATATCTAAGCCTAAGTCGTAGAATATATCTTACTATACTAGTACCTAAATAGATGTACTGTACTACCTAACTAAAATAAACCCATTCTTTTACACTAATTTAATATGGTTTTATCCTAAACTTGTGTCTATAATTAGCTTTACATAACAACTAATTTACAACCTACCTTCTAAAAGATATCTCGATATAGTATGGATTTAAGACTATTATTCCGCCTTTCGGTCTCTCACATGGAAAAGGGAGAAAACAAAACGATCTACCCCTTAGGTTACCGATCCAATTTCCAATCTACCCTCCTTCCAGAAAATTTAATATAGTTCGATGTTATACCAGCATTATTTGTATCATTCACTCCGTGGCCGTGAAATCGTCCTTTAATAACCCCATTTTGTTTAAAAAATAACAACCCCTGAAATCCCAAATGGCCCGGACCCGAGGGGAGTATTCGAAGACCGGCTCTCGTCTGGTCGTAGAGGGGAGGCCCTCCGAGCTTATTATTATGTCCAGTGGCGTTATCCGCCACGTTCTCGATGTCCCAGGCGGAGTCTCCGCTCCTTCTTTTCCAACGTGTTCCAGCGTGGTCAATCCCGGTGACCTTCCTGTCGATCACAATGCGTCTCCTGACCACAACGCCGAGGGTAGGCCACCGCCACCGGAATCCGCACCGCAAGAGAAGAGGAAACGACGGAAGCGTCGAGGTCGTCGCAAAAAGAATGGTGGACATCACCGGGGAGTGGTGCGACTACCTAAATACCTCCGTCCCCAGGTTTAATAACATTTTGATTTTTTGATTTTCTTTTATTAAACATACCTTAATCTCAGTATCTTTGTGTATTTCTGCCTACTGGCTAGCCTTGGGATCCAATATAACGTTGGTCTCCGTCTACCTTTACTAAAGTGAAAGCTTAGGTATGTACCTTACTTCTCATTCTGTCACCCCTGTTCTTCTGGAATCCATTTTAATGACCTCCCATCCGTTGTACGACAACAAAATGTAGGCTTTTACAAGCCTCCTTTAGTTCTTTATCCTATCCTGGTCACGGCACCAAAATGTAGAAACCCCCCCGTTTATAAAAATAATAAAATTATAAATTTGAACTCACGTGGAGTATACCGACGTACTCGCCAATTTGAATACGTGAAGACATGTGTAATTCTAACATATTATTGTTGTCTCTATTATTATAAAGAAATGTTAATAGTATTTTGTAACCGTTAATGTTATTATTAAAGAAAGCTAATATTTTATTTGGCTGTGATCGTCTAATGGCGTAATCGTCTATTTGGACCCCTCGTTGTGACCGATAATAACCCCAGATCCTAAGAGGTATGGATTCAATCAGTCCCAGGTGTGAAAGAACAAAATCAAAACCCTAATTTTACATTATACCTACATTAAAAGCAATGGCCTATAACTAATCCTTAACCGCAGAACCACTAAGTCCTGATTAGCATTAGACCAGAATTTAAATTACTAAATGCGAGTTTCAGATTAAAATATATGCGATTTATTATCCTAACGTAGTCGAAGTACCCTAGCCTAAGTCACCCTATTCACCAGCCTAGCTACCTCCTTACAACTCCGAACATGTCTCGTAATAACACGGTTACCCCTCGAACACGATAGGCCTTGAAGTTATAACGACTATGACCGCATACCCCTTAAGTGAAGTCGTAATCCTATAGTAATGTATGAAATCGCCTTAAAGGAGAACTCTTAAACGGTAAGTAGTCCATCGATACACTAGTTATCTTGCCCTTAAGTAAACTTGTAACCTCATAGTAATGTAGGAAAATCACCTTAAAAGGAAGAACCCTTAGACATATGAAAGTACTAACCACTAATAAACTCACTGGCTTCCCCTTAACTAAAATTATACACTTATAATATAACAAAATCATTTAAGAGACAGACAGACCTATTTAATAACTAAATAAATTATTAGCAGGTACGCTATTGATCCCTTAATTAACCTATAACCTACACAACTAACCTGTCACCAGTTCTCTAGCTTGCGCTTAAGTGAAGGTCGGAACTAATAACAACATATATAAGGCATTAGGGAGACAAGCGGACCTATTAAGTACATAGATAAATTATTAGTAGACTAGCTATCGATCTCTTAAGCGAAGTTATAAAACTGTAATGTAATATGAAAGGTCACCATACGGATGAACTAACAGATTGAATATATATATAGATAAAAACGAATATACTCGCGGCCTGGCCCTTACGTAAATTACACAACCCTCTCAATAACACTTAAGAATGCACCACAGACTGACCGATAAGTTTAGTAATTGCATAAAGAGCCTGTTGACAACCCGTTAACAACCCCTAAGTGAAATTATAAAGTCGTAATGGTATTCGAGAAGCCACCCCAAAGGCAATCTAAGTATATAAAAAGACTACCACTATCCTTACTAGCTTCTCTTCTAATCTAATCTTATAATAATATATGTAGAATCGCCGTAAAGACAAACTAACAAATTAGAAGTAAATGTAACCCTGAAATACATCTACAGCCTACCCTTTAAATAAAGTTATAACATAGTCCTAACCGTAGGTATCCAGAAATCCACATACATTCATGATTATTATTTTACCACTGAAACTCACGCCATCTGTGTAATAATCGTGGAATTACTCGGTCGATCGATATCTTAGCTAACTGTCTAATAATGGAGATATTGAGGAGGTCTTATAGAGGGCGCTAAGGGCGGACGATTTAGTATGGAAGTCTATCTAAATCTACCAATCCTAGTTTCCAGGTCGTTTACGGGTAACCCTAACTGGGAATCATCCAGGAAAATTCACATATACAACCATTCCTTAAGGGTTCGTAAGTTGTTCTATTCAGAATTATTGGGCCCGCCACCGAATTATCCCTTCGGCCAATTAAAGACTAACCGGTCAGACTTTCCATACATTTGCCTGTGCGTCGAAGTGCCCAGCTGGCGTCTCGTGGTCACGTGGGTGCGCAGAGTTCACATTTTAGTCTTCTGCGCAGGTACAGAGTCTAATCGTGTTACTCGACCTTCCTTCGACTAATTTACGTTGGTTCGGTTTTGGTTTAGTATCTCGCGACCCGGTCAGTACGAATTTCGTTCTTAGATCTAAAATTGAGTTTATGGTTACAAGCTATGGCGATTATCTACACTAGAATATAAAGTTTATGAAAACAAAACTATAAAATTGAGACAAAACCTAACGCTCGCCTAACTCATACACTAGGTTGTTCCTACTTGATCGCTAAAATGAATATTGAAAATTAATTATGTATAACTTGAATTTGAATAGCCTTAAGGGCCTAGGGTACCGTCTGGCCTTAAGCGGTTGTCAATTGTATCGTACTTATTATCTGACTGACGTCTTGGAACCTTTAACAAGGAAGGTATATAACGACCAACTCCTGACAGACTCGTAGATAGGTTTAATCAAACTAGCTTACCTTGTGGCTTCGCCCTCCTGTCATTTAGTAATTGAGTTAATAGATAACCTTTATCCTTCGTACACCGTGCCTTAAACTGTTCTTTAGGATAGGTAAGTAGTGCTCCCCGCCAACTCCTACATTTATAACGCTGCGGAGGTGGCAAACAACCAGACGACCATGTATTTATCCTTACTACTATGACTAACTACGGAACTAAAGGGACCATCTCGTTATTATTTGAATATAACCTACGATCGGTCGGTTCGAACCCGAGGCTCCTTAAGTTTAAATAGCCGCTAGTCCGGAGAAGCTATACTCGCCCGAAACATATGCCGTGCAAGCTAAGTTCACAAGAAATAATAAAATAGGTGTGCGATTACGCACATGGTTAAGTGGTGAATTGTTCATCAGAGTAATTAAGGCGACAGAACACCTAGTTTGACACACAATAAATATGTTTAAGGTGGATTGTAAGGAAGACATATCCACACTCAGGACCCGGCGCATTAGCCAGATCAAGTAAGGGTTAGCCCTTTCTGAGTGTTTAGAACTTAACGTTTCGGCTTTCCATACAACAATTCAGAGCCTCATCAGTTAGTAGAGAATTGTGTATGATTATACTAATACGTCTTCAACGGGGTGATTCATGGCGAAGAATAGAACAAATCCTGACCCACTAACGTCACCTCATAGCCTGTTAATAAAGTTTGGTCAATGTTGAAGTTCTGTCATCTTTATCTTAAATGGCTTAGTCAAAACATAAATTAAACAGTATAAAGCAATAAAATAAAGCTTAGATAGTCTAATTAAAAATTAGACTCTCTAGATTAATGTCGCGGCTCTGAAAAACATATGAGGTTTACGTTTATTTTTACACAGGAAACAAATATTTAAATATGAACACAATAATACTTAGCTTTCCAAATCTATCCGTCGCAATAATGGGTGGAGTGGAGGTACTATTTATCTATGGATTCCTTAAGGAGATTGGGTTAAAAATCCCACATTAAATTTTAGCCACCCATTACCTAAACGGCATCTAACAGTTCAACTTCCCCACTCGACGCCGGTGAAGGGTGGAACTGGAGCCAACCCAGATTTAGGTTTTATCAGCCCCCTGACACCCTTAGATTCCTGAAGCCTGCAGTTATCCTAGTATGTCTCTAACATCAAGCCCCAATCTTCCCTAATCTTATAACAAGCCAGACCCCGCTTGAAGAACCCCTACTGTGATTGCCCCGTCCTCACCTACCTCTATCTACCAAGGGTCTGCTTGCTTTGGGGGTCACCCATACCGCAACGCAACAAGACATCGGGACTAAAATGATTGAGATAGTAAGTAGCGGATATAGAGATATCATTAACATAACCATCAATTACATGTAACATAACTGTACCATTCTAATGAGCGTCTACCAAAGCGTGTAGGATTTTCATCAATGAAGATACATATACACAGGACAGGATTCACACAAGGGTTGCCTGCCAAGTCATGTAAGCATGCCCCGTCACCTCGAGTCCGATCAAAGCGCGAAGTCGATGCTCAGGACTTGCGTAGGGCTTTCATCAATAAGATATACATATACACAGGACAGGATTTACACAAGGGTTGCCTGCCAAGTCATGTAAGCATGCCCCGTCACCTCGAGTCCGATCAAAGCGCGAAGTCGATGCTCAGGACTTGCGTAGGGCTTTCATCAATAAGATATACATATACACAGGACAGGATTTACACAAGGGTTGCCTGCCAAGTCATGTAAGCATGCCCCGTCACCTCGAGTCCGATCAAAGCGCGAAGTCGATGCTTAGGACTTGCGTAGGGCTTTCATCAATAAGATATACATATACACAGGACAGGATTTA
Organism: Apoda limacodes; assembly: GCA_946406115.1. NCBI lineage: Eukaryota > Metazoa > Arthropoda > Insecta > Lepidoptera > Limacodidae > Apoda > Apoda limacodes. Next base: position 10,708,882 of record OX291558.1, read on the forward strand.
CACAAGGGTTGCCTGACCTTAACCCTAATCTTAAACGATTTCTTAACTAATCAGATCAGAGCCTAATTACGGGGTTTCTTCCCACAAAGTATCACAAAATTTACAACATCATGTTAAGAGACGCCGATCCCGGCAGGAGCCCTTTTCTCCACTAAATTTTCTGCAGAAATCGGCAATCTCTTTTCCTTTAAGAGTACATAGCCAACAATGTCAACAAACTACCTCTGCATTTTTAATAAGCAAGGGTTTTTCCCTTCTCTACTCCAAATTTACAACTAGAATCCCAACCAAAAAGTCAACCACTTTCAATTTTCCCCAACCAACCCTTCACTTTAACCAAGGTGGCATCTTACACGGTCCCTTACACAGTCCTTACGCCATGGTATAAAGGAAGTCCCTCACAAAGCCCCATAGTACAAACCCATCAATAATAAGTTGACATTGCTAGCCTCAGTTCTCACAAAAGACACTTACTGATATTTGATGTAGGCGAAACGTGCACGGCGTCGGTATTAAATTTCTTCAAATCTTTGTTCGTCCTGTCCTTCCCGCTTCCTCAGGAATCTCGAGCACGGCCAGCCTCTCGGTACGACGACAGTGGAAAAGGGTGCCGCAACTGACGCCTATCGCTTATAACCGTTCTCCCCTCCCCCCCGATAGACGCGGCCTGAACACGTGGCGTGTCTAGGGATTGTGGCGCCAGTTAATTTCTTCTTTATTTTACTTCCACGTGTACCCACGTGCTTCGCATTTTAGTGGCCAGTTACTTTATAGTAATAATCGAACAATCATATCGAAATCGTCACCCGATTCTACTAAACTCTTTACCTGCCGAACTAGTTTCTCCGCTTCTTTGTGACTCGATTATACAGCTTCGATTAATTTACACATTGAAGGCTCGTCGTAAGCGGCGCGGAGCCTACTCTACTATCCCTCTCGCACCCTACGATATTTATAACAATTAACTGAAAATAATCGATCGATATTCTCCATATATTTTAACCTCCTGGTTATCTGCTACTTTACGAATCGGTCGTATTTAACGAGTAATTATTTTTCTTTGTGTTGATGATTTTAGGATCCCACTGCGATTTACGCCTTATGGCGTAGATATAAATATATTAATCTAAGACCGGTGAGGACATCCGGGCCACTCACTCACTTAATGTTTCATCGATCTCGATAGTATTCGATTGGTATGAATTACGAAGGTGATTGATCTAATTTATATTTATTATTAATGAATCCCATTTTCTTTAATTTACCTGTTCTCTTAAGACTTAATTTAGCAAATCAACACCGTGTCGTGGGGTCCGGATTGCTACAACTCTCTATTAAAGGCTTGGGTCCACTACATGCTCCTTTAACTTATCAAACCTCAATTATTTAAGTTTGAATAGAAAACCTAACATTAATTTTGTGTGATACTAGGCCATACAATTTTGTCATTCAAATATTCATCTACATTATAATATGCTTTCTTACATAGCAGATGTTTAATATAAAATTTAAACTGTTTGTCACCTAAGTTAAGAATTTCTACAGTTAACTTATCATAAAATTTTTCACCGCTTCCCATAAATGATTTGTTGGCTTTAGTAAGCCTAAACTTTGGCATAGCAAGTTTTTTTTTCTCGTATTTAAGTTGTACTTATCACTGTTCCTCGAAAATTGAGATATTTTTTTTTACGGACAAACGTAATATTTTCATAGATAAATTGACACGGTACCGTTAGAATATTTATTTCTTTAAAAACATCTCTGAGAGAGTCTCGGCTTCCTAGCTCATAAATGCTTCGTACTGCCCTTTTTTGTAATATAAATATGGTTTGAATATCAGCAGCAGAACTCCATAGCAAAATACCATATGACATGATACTGTGGAAATAAGCAAAGTAAACAAGTCTTGCTGTGGTTTTGTCAGTCAATTGCCTGATTTTCCTCACCGCAAAAGCAGCAGAACTAAGTTAACCTGCTAGTACTGTAATTTGTGGACCCCACTGCAATTTTGAGTCAATAGTTATACCTAAGAAGACAGTCTTATCAACTAATTCTAATTTTTCATTGTTTAATACCAGATTTCTATTAATTTCGATTACATTAGGTAGTGAAAACTTAATGCATTTTGTTTTATTAGCATTAAGTACAAGATTATTAACAGTAAACCAGTTTGAAATTTTTATAAGGTGTCTATTTATGTCGTTCCAATTTTCGTGTTTCCTGTTCACTTTAAACAACAATGAAGTGTCATCTGCAAATAATACTATCTCTGTAAATTTTTGCACCATAAAGGGTAAGTCATTTATATATACTAAAAACAGGAAAAGCCCTAATATTGACCCTTGTGGTACACCTAGTTTCACTAGAGGTCCCTGAGAACCACTTTTTGAATTCTATTGCTAAAGTATGATTCTACAAGTTCAAGGGATTTATTTCTAACACCATAATATTTTAGTTTAGCTAACAACGTATGATGATCGACACAATCAAATGCCTTCGATAAGTCGCAAAAAACGCCAACTACATCATGGGAACTCTCCCATGCTGCGAGAATGTGCTTCATAAGCAAGGCTCCAGCATCAGTAGTTGAGCGTCCCCTGGTAAAACCGAATTGTCGATCATGTAAAAGTCCCTGTATACAAAAATGTGAAAGCAATTGATTTAGCAAGATTTTTTCAAATATTTTACTAAAGACAGGTAGAACAGATAATGGTCTAAAATTTGAGGGATCTTCTTTGTCACCAGATTTAAAAATAGGTATCAATTTATTGCATTTCATAAGGTCTGGAAATACACCATTATCAATGCATACATTAAATATATCAGCAAGATAGGGAGCAACAACTGAAATGATTGAGCTAATTAACTTAACAGACATCCCCCACAAATCTTCAGTATTTTTCAGATTAAGTGTTTTAAATGTTGTGATAATTATTTGGGGATCCACATGTTTAAATTTAAAGTTAACATTACACTCAGTAACACTGTCCTTTAGAATAGATTTAGCAGCTCGGCAAGATGAAGTCAAGGATTCAGTTATTTTTGATGGTATTTCACCAAAGAAATTTTCAAATATTTGGGCAACTTTTTCGTCATTATCAATTAAACCAGTGTCTGTTTTGATATTAAAGTTGTGTTTACGAGCCTTTGATCAACCAGTTTCATTATTGATCACATTCCAAACAGTTTTAGTCACATTATCAGATGATTTAATTTTACTGCTTATGTGATTAGACTTTGCAACATGACAGACTGATTTAAAAATTTTGAATACTTTTTGACATGTTCATTAAGGCTTGGATCGCGCATAAGCGATTTTAGTGAATATAATTCATAAAGTCTATCTCTGCTTATTTTAATTCCTTTTGTAGCCCAATCGTTAAATTAAGGCCTGTCATTGCATCTTATTGTTTTAATTTTAAAAATGTTGTTGAAAGTTTTATTTACTGACTGGAAAAAGTTTTTATATAAATTGTTAACATCTTTTTTAGGCTCAAGAGCGAGCAAAAATTTTAATTTTTCTAAATAACTATTTATCCGAGGAACAGTGATTGGCCTAAATATAATCTCCTTGTTTAATTCCGAACAAGTTATGGCAAAGCTAGCACTTTGACCACAATGATCTGATTTCAGACAACTTATAATGTTTTTATCTAAATATTCACAGTTACAGAATATGTTAACTAAACATGTTGCAGTTGATTCAGTTATTCTTGTAGACTCTAGAAAGAGATTTTCCAAGTTAAATGACTTAAATAGACTAATTAAGCGAGTACTTAATGAGGAGTTTATAAGTAAATCTACGTTAAGATCACCACATATTATAACCTTTTTTTTTGCTTCTAGTGACTAGCTTTAGAACATTCTCCATTACTTTTTCAAACTCAGAGATATTTTTAGAAGGTTGCCTATAGACACAGACAATTATATATTTTTCAAGTTCTACACTAGATAATTCAATTAATTTTTCAACTGAAAGTGCAACAACATCTCTACGTTCTTTTGTTTTGAATTTACTATTTACTAGAATTAATGAACCTCCTCGAATATGGTTTTGTCTGTCGTAACAACTAAAAACTTGAACATTTTTAATATTTAACAACATCTCATGTGATTTTAACCAGTGTTCTGTTATACATAAGATGTCTATATTGAACTTTTCAATAAATAATTCAATTTGTAATTCTTTGCCAAGGAACCCTTGAATATTTTGATGAAATAATTTAAGTACATTATGCTTCCTCTTTGTCACTGAAGTCAGTTTAAAGCATTAAGAGCCACCTCACTATTAGTAACACTACTAACAGTATCAGTGTTGTCCAAGTAGATATCTACAGAAGAGTTAAAAATATTATATGCTAACAAAGTAGCCAGTACTTGCTTACAATACTTAGATAGATAAACTATCTCCATACCAACTTTCATCTTAATCAGTACAGCGGTTTAAGCGTAAAGAGGTAATAGACAGACAGACAGAGTAACTTTCGCATTTATAATAAATATACTAGCTTTTGCCAGCGGCTCCACCCACCCTGAATTTGGTTATCGGAGTAGGGCTCTTACGTCAACTCCTTAATTATACTAATGAAGTTTGCTATAGCAAACTACATTTCATTTAAGCTTGGTTATAGTTATTCCCGTGGAAACTTTTGAATTTTTCGGGATTAAAACTATCCTTTGTCCCATCCCGGTACTTAAACTATCTTCATACCTAATTTCATCTAAATCGGTGCAGTGGTTTAAGCATGAAGAGGTAACAGACAGACAGACATAGTTACTTTCGCATTTATAATATTAGTATGAATATATGGAATAGTGTTAGAAAACACCGGAGTCCTTGAACCAACGACTTTGAAATTACCGGAGTGTTGGGGAATCCCATCACAAATTGATCTCGTTGGTGACACGAGGAAAGATTTCCCCAACAAAAAGCATTATTAGAAAAAGCTTATTTGGATAAATAAAATAAAAGTAAAAGTCAAAATGTAGAAAAAAAAAGAAATATAATTAGTAGGTATCAAAGGTTCTAGTAGGTATTAAAAAAAAACAATAATAATTATGAAATACTAATACTTTTTACCTTTCCTGACCTAGAAAATCATTTGTAACCATTTTTAGAGTGATGTATGTGTAATTTCGATACAAATAAGTATTACTAAGTTTCCGAATTTTCGAAATTCAGGCTCGAATTTTTTGTTAATGTTTTAAATTTAAGATGGCGTATCCAATATGGCGCGCATAATACCACCTACTCCGCCTTATTGTCTAAAAACAACATACTATATCCATGCAATGTCCAAGTCTTAAAACATTATAATACATTAAATTAACTTCGAAACACAATAAAAACAGAAAATAATTATTCTTTATTTTCTTTAATTTTACTAAGAAAATAAGTAAAAAGTCTTCGTCAAACAAGTTGTCCCATTTCACCCTCTCTCATTTTAAGGAAGAGCGTCCTGAAAAAAACAATTATTTCATATAAGCTCATCTAAATTTATAATCAATTGGAGTCCATTTTATCACCTTTTTTTTCATGGACATCGATAAAAAGAAGCTTAGAAATTTTAGTGCAGCAGAGATAGACATTCTACTTGTGTCAATTGCTTGCGCTTATATTCAACTAGGGACCCGGCCTGTCTCCGCATGGGTGCAAGAGGGAATATACAGATTCTTAATATTATATTTTTAAAACCCAAGTGAGTAACAATCAAAATTGTAGGTAAATATGGTCGCGGTCGTTCCCACCTTGGATCTTTGTCAATTACGTTATATTTCAACTAATTAACACAAAACAATATTAAACTATATGTATAAACCTTCGTATTGAATCACTTTATCTGTTGATACATTAACTCCGTTGCGTAGTTTAAAAGATCTAAGTTTATATTGGTACAGTCGGCGGAAAGCGACTTTGTTGTATACTATGTAAAGATAATTTTCTGAAAAATTCATATCTCATAAAATACTCGCCAAGTATCTTTTTGTCTCTTTTAAGTAAGGTGCAAGATACACGACGATTAAATGAGTGCAGGAGGGCTAAAATTGCTATCATCCAAGACATTAAGTTTCGTAGCGATTATTGTAAATTGTAATGTACTGTAAACTGATGATGTAGCTTCTGTCTTTGAGTTTCTATTTTGGTTAAAAGTTCACTAGGTTCCTTTGCATTAGGTACACAAGGCAGCAAATCAACCTACCTACCCCAACATAACTATAGTTACAACTTTATAGCTTCCGCGTAGTATATTAGGATATAGGCTATTGTTAGGCCGAGAAATGTTAAGTCCTTTTATCACAATTAATTTATATCTTAATGTTGTACTTATAGAGTTGGGTATGTTGATGTGCTGTCTTCTGTATAATAAGAAAATATATAAATAGGTAATTAACTCACAAATCCTTTGTTGTCCAGAATACAAGCTGCTAACATCCTTGCTCTCTGGCACCCTTTTTTACCGTCGCGGACTTCCTTATAGTTCACTGTAATAAACAGAAATAAGGTCTTGTGTGATTTAAGTCACCTGCCAAATTTTCGGGGGCGTAATTACGTGAGGCTATTTTAGCGTTTTTCGACCTTTGCCTCCAGAGAGCGGTGGATAGTGACCATATACATATTGCTATTACATATACTGTGGTGTCAGTATCATAAAATTATAAATAAAATTTATTTTTGAATTTACTTACGAGCCTCACAAGTGTCTACTGCATGATCTAGTCGCTGAAGATTTGATCCGCTTGGTAAAAACAGCTTTGTTGTCTCTCTGGCTTTTTCAGCTACAAAGAATCCTCTGTCATCCATCTAAAATTACATAAATTCTTAATTATTAAATATGTATGCAGTGTTCATAAGCTAATCTATCAGATTTGATAGAGAGATATATATTATTATATCATCAGTATCAGTCGCCATATTGAAACTTATCATCAATTTAAATAAATACTTTCAAAGCAAAGATGTATTCAGGGATTAACTTCGAGCCAGGACTTGACCCTGCGACCCTTACATTCCGTATAAGTGCTCCACTACTGAGCTACCGTGGCACAAATCTGACTGATGAAAATCCCAACTACAACTTTGCTCTGGAAATACGCTCGTAGCGTCTCACACAACTCCTACTGACTTATAAAGTCCTAATACATCAATCTTATAAACACACAAACTCCTTCATAAACGAAGAGAAATTATTTCTATGTATGAATAATTTATATTGTATTTCTTACTTCTATAAAGATTTTGTGTGTTTATACAATTGACTTGTACTAGGACTTTATAAGTCATTAGGAGTTGCATATTGAAACTTACGATACTAGCGACCTTAGAACTTTCAATGTCAGAAGTTAGAAAAGTTTTTTTGCACTATAGACACTATCATTGATGTAAACGCACTGGCCACTGAAGGCGACAACAGCCTACCAATATTTTGCTGATATTAAAAAATGTACCATAACGTACTAGGGCAGTTATGGTTGAGTCAAAATCACGCATTGCTGCAATATGAACCTAAAAGTGATGCAAATAGAACCACTTAATGAGCAAGAGTGTTAATAAGTAAACTTTACTTCCTGTAATAGGTACTCACAAATCCAGTTTCCTTCATAAAGCAGGCGAAGAAACAAGGGTCAATGCAGTTAAGTTTTCCTGTGCTCCTCGCCGCTACAACGTCTTTCGGGTCGACTCCATACTTGGCACCGCATTCATTGAGGATTGGTGCCAAATTGGGTACGTAACCGGACTTGCATGTTGCAGACTTAAAAAAGAAAAAAAAAAAGGTTTTGAAGACGAAACCAGCAATGTGTTAGATCAAACCATACGTTTGTTATAGAAATGCAAAAAATATTTTCAATTCAACTATTTCAATGATAGATGATACGCCTAAGCCTGTTTTTAGGAGCATCTGCATTAAAATCAAAAATATGAGGTGTAGTTTTAAATCCCAATTCTAGTCTATGATCCTATATCCACACAAGAGTTTTTAAAGTTATTAAGTTCTATTTGATTTTTCGAATCAAAACCTTTTCGTTTCTAAACTTATTCTGTAATAAATGCCCATAAGGTACAAAAAAGGCTTTTACCAGACGATACAATTTTATACGAAATATTTCTTCTTTTATGCATTTCACCCTATATCTAGGATAAAATGACGCAGGGGTTGTAAGGGTTTTTAAATTCTATTAGGCTTATTAGGATCAAAATTTTTATCAGAGCTTTTCTGTTGTAAATACAAATAGGTTACAAAAATCCTTTTTTAAGACATATACACGTTATAAAAAATAAGTATGCAGCCGTGGACACAGCTTATTCAAAATATTACTTGTCTTAAGTAATTACCCTGTATCCAGAATAAATAATCAAGGGGAGTTTTAAATTTTATAGGATTGTCCTGTAGTGAGTACCAATCCATACTTCCATAATAATATTATTCTCTCCGTCTGACTGACTGCTTGTTTGTTTGTTTGTTACTTAATGACGCCGCAACGGAGCATCCAATTAAGTTAAAATTTGGCACAGAGATAGTTGAGACAGAGAGGGATATAGCCTATTTTTTATCCCGGTAAATTCAAAAGCTTAAACGAACTACTCCTACAGCTGTGGCTTGCTATAGCAAACTTCTTATTATAATAAAAAATCCGTACCATTATCCATAAAAACGGCAAAAAATCACGTTTATTGTATGACAGCCAAATTCAAATTCAAATAGTTTATTTCTCAAAAATAGGATACAATTTCACTTTTTTGACGTCAGTATAATATGCAAGGAATTTATAAACTATATTTTAATTTAATTATTTATTTATATATAAGTCATACATATATAAGTCGGTGCTGATCGAGGGGTTTCAAATTTCACTTCACGTCCTAAGCGGCGTAGGTTCGAACCCCGGGTCGGTGTGTACCAATAAGTCTTTTCTTAATTTCTCATGTACACTGAGTTATTTATTCACAACACTGGCTTTTCGGTGAAGGAAAACATCGTGAGTAAAACCTGCATACGTCAAGAAAAAAAAAAGACGTAAGTGAAGTCCACAATCCGCACTGGGCCCGCGTGTGGACTATGGCCCAAATCACCCTCGCTTAAGAGGGTAGGCCGTCCCCAACAATGGCGACGTATGAAGGCTGGAGAGATTATTTAGTTTTAAAGTGAATATATAACTAAATATTCTATGACTATTTCAAGCGTCTTACTATCACGGTTCTTGAGATACTGCCTGGTGTCGGACGGACGGATGGATGGACGGACAGCGGAGTCTTAGTAATAGGGTCCCGTTTTTAGAACCTTGGGTCCAGAACCCTAAAAACTGGGCAAGAGCTAAGAAGTTATAAATAAGGAGTTTCCAGAGCTATAAAATTTTATACAAAACTAGCTATTGTGTGACCTGGGTGAATTTTCCCGGAAGATTTCCCAAAACAATTTTTCATTAGGGCAATTATGAAAACAGCAAAAAAGACATCAACCAAATCAGGTGAGCCGATCACAAGAAATATTCCATCATACGAGCTATTGATTATTTTAGATCGCTAAAACTACATTTTTTTTAACTTTTCAAGTCACACAAAAAAAAATACCAATGTTTTAGAATTATTGCCTACCACCTTAATTTGTGAATAAACTACCGATTTTGGCTTGAAGTAAACGTAAAAAACGCTATAAAACTAGAACTATTTATTATATAATATTTATAACTAGTTATATACTATATAACTAAATAAAATATTTAATATGAAAATCCTGTTGCGTAAATTTATTATGTATAGTATGTATTTTTCTTTAACGTAACGTGTCCTATAGACCTACGAGTGAGATCTGGAACTTTTATAGTACGAGAGGCCATGATCAAATTTACCTGCCTATCATTTTCATTTGTACTCGACATTTTTCAAAACTTTAAACTGCAAGATTTTTAAAGAAGTTTTAACTTACCTGTACAAGCATAATGTTAGCAACTAAAAAGAAACCGAGCAACGTTGTTTTCCGGTGAGCCATTTTGTGTGTTAAAGCTCTGTGTGTTGTTAAACGAAAATTAGATTTGATAGTGACCAATTGACTTAGCAAAAATTGTTATTTATACTTAATTTAATTATGCAGTTGTATTTTTTAATTAATGAGATCGACGTAAGATCTATTTTTAAGTCTAAGTGACATTTATATTTAAAAGCAATTACTTGTAAGATTAAAACATTTTAATTGATGCAAGAAGATAAGTATTCATATAAATAAGGCGTATTAAAAGGTTTTTGTAGTTCGAAATTTGACAGTTAATTTTTTTTTTATTATTAACATTGGAAAATCAGACAAGAAAAAATAATACTTACAGTCTTTCGGAGATTCTGTTGTTAACTATATGCATGATTACCAAAATACTTATTTTTCTTTGGAAAGTAATTTATTTTTTATAATAAGAGTACAATGCATTTTATTTCTTTAAACTTATCTCTTCTAAAAGGGTATTTTTTTTAAAGTACTATAAAATTTTAAGAAGCTATGTTTTTTGGTAAAAAAAATTCGGTTTGTGTAACTTGTGTTCCTTTATTTTTACATGTCAGTTTCAAAGTTGCCAGGTATTAGCCATTTATGCCAGTCTATTACGATCCTAGAGGAGTGTTGCAGACAAAAATCCATCATTATCATATACATTTTCAAACCACCAAGGTGGCAAACGAGCATACGCCTTCACAAGGGGCATTTCTCGCGTGTTGCCGACCCCTTAGACACGTTATCATTACGTCGTTAAAAAACCCTATACTGTAGTTCCTGGAGAAAACCTTGACATAGGCACATTGCACAACCTAACCGTTCGCCCACACATTTCTGAGGTTCTAAAGTTGTCAACGGTTCTAAGTTCCTAGGATGAATTGCCTGCCGATATGGTAAGCCGTGTTATGGTAGAAGGTAGATAGTAGAAGCAGCTATTACATAATTTCAAACACGTCAGATAACAGCCAATTATAACGGTGTAGTCGTAGATGGCGTACACGTAGGAAAAGCCTCTCCTCAGACTTACCAGAAAGAAATGAAAACATGCAATATAAAGGGCTAAAACGGGATTAAAATAGTATATTTTTAACCGCGTACCAAATGAAGCTTTTTCATATCCGAGGTAGAAAGCTAGTTTCGAATTTATCGAAAAAACTCCAAGAGTAAGAAAAGCCATTTTGTACTCAGTACCAAATGGTTACTAAATTAGAAAATAAAATTTCCCACTACCTGATAGTACCTCTGATAGTATCAGAATATTATCAATGTTTTCTCGCAAAATTAAAACCAATTACCTAAACTTATCTGTCTGTTTCCTCTTCACGCATTAACCGCTGTACCTATAAATTCTATAATTCTTTAATTCTTTATTGTACAATACAACACATACTAACAATCGTCCAAGCCGCTCGGATACAAAACTTACTTTAGTGGGGTCATAAAGCAAGACAAATTCTGCATACGAGGTGGAATATGAATGCAGTAATAGGCGAAAAGCAATAAATATCCATAACTCATCGATATGATCTTTTCATATAGGTAGGCTCAGTCTAAGAATTGTATAGTGCTTTTTTCAAACATGCGTGTAAAAAATCAATTGACAGTGTATTGACAATGATAAAAATAGTTTAGGTAATTTTGCCTCCAATTGGATGCGATCAAATGTCGATTTCTTTTTTACTATTTTAAATTAATATAATGACCCGATATTTTTGTTTTTGTTTTGTTATTTTTGTTGGTCAGATATTTTAATAAAACTTGATGAATTATCTCTTTAGTTATCAATGTTCAGGTTTAAAAAAGTTCATTCCATTTTCAAATTTCATATTTTACCGCTCCAGCGGACGCATAAAAAAAACTGCGGGTGCTCTCTATGACAATTATTCCTTACAATCCCGAAATGTTTGTTATGTTTAGCCTTGATTTAAAGCTTATGGTTCAAGGTTTTTTACCAATACAATAAACATTTACCTTTACATAATACAAGTGGGCTATTTCCTCTTTTTTTCTCAAAAGTATATTGTATAGTAGAGTTAGATTTAATACTAGAGACATAATAATTAAGTCATGTACTTAGTGTGAGTTTTTGCATATTTGTAACTCTACTGTCACGTTCGCGTATTAATTAAAAGTCCTTTGAGAAAAAACTGTTTCGAAATGCGTTCACTAGAGGCGCTCTTTCATTTCCATACATCTATTTAGTTGACACGAAATGCGATAGTAGCGTAAAAAACTCACACTTGGCACACAGGTCAGTGGTGACCTAGGGGTTACCATTACACCTTGGCCCCTGAAGGTTGGTGGTTCAAGCCCAGTGTGTACCAATGAGACTTTCTTAATTTTTCAAGTACATTGATTTTTCACACCACTTTGACATTGACTTGACTCCACAATCCGCACTGGGCCCACATGTGGATTATGGCCCTAATCATCCTACACCATGCCACAACAGTGGGGACATATGAGACTGACCAGGAAAAAAGATTAAAAAAACCATCCTTTACATTGTTATTCTTGTTACTACTACTATGTTGTTTTCATTAATAAAGTATGGAAATGAATCGGATTTTTTTTTTCTTTTTTGCTAAGGATTGTTATTATGTATGGGAATGCAATAGGAAAGTTACAAACTCACACTAGTCTGATTAGGAGTGAAACATTTTAATAACATACTACACACTTATGCCACCTTGTAGTAGGTCATTAGTGTATGCATCATAGGGATATGTGTTTCTTTTCATCTAGTCTTCAAATGTAGCAACGGCTAAAATAAGTGTATGTGTCAATTGTCACATAGGTTTTCAAAACATGTACCAAGGTTTCATATTCTTCAGTAGTTACCCATTTTAAGTTTGTCAGTTAGAGGTAAGTATAACTTATTAATTTAAACTTGTAAAATATACAATGAAATAAATATAATTTTTATTTAACATGTTCAAAGATAGTTAAATCACATATTTACTTAGACGTCTTTTACTAAAAATAATAAATATTCCTGGACTTTACACCAACACGCTGATTCCGAATTAAGTAAAGCTTGTACTATGGGTACACGACAACAGATATGTATATTACATAAAACAAAAAAAAAAAATGTTCTTGAATCCCATGTCCCTCATTATTTTATTGTTGTATATTTTTTCAAATTGGGAGAATAGAATTCTTGCAGGAACTAAATAATAATCTTAGATATTTTGGAAACTTTTTATTGTAGTCTATTGACAGGTCTAAAGTATGTCAGGAAAAGACAAATAAAAAACTATAAAAACACTGTTCAGAACAGTCAAGTTAGGAAGAAACATAAGGAAAAACCCCAAAGCGAAACGCGAAGTGCCTGAATCATCTAACCAGATTGTATCATAATATGTGGTCTCAACACAGTAACACAAGGGTCTTCATTCTCTGGATGGAATAAACAGAAGATTGTTTCATACTTGTCATTTTCATATTGTGTCTAAAAAGAATAAACATTCGACAAGCCAAGTCTTGGTGCCAGAAGTTATTTGAACAAGTTACTCCATGGATGGTATTCATCTTTATTTCAACAACTGCTTGGGTACTTAGGGGCATTTAATTGTCTTATCAGTTCATCTCTTAATAAGATCCATCCATCCATCAGTAATAACGTTTTCATTCTTTGCATACTTACTTATATTCGTTTTTTAAACATTTGTATTTTAAATATATTTGTAATTGTTTGTATATAACGTCAAACAAAAAAAAGACAAAAAAGTTATTTCATTTCTGCTATTGTGTTCAAAAGGCTGTTGGAAGTAAGAACCATATAACCTGGCATTCAACGTTTTGATCATTATGAGGGCATGATAGTACAATGTTAAAAGACCTATAACTTTTTATTTCCAACTTCTAAAAATATGCAACGATTACACTTTTTGTTACACTTGTAAAAAGCTATTAAAACCACACATTTACTTAGATATACGCGAAGTATTTATGTGGTACCCAAAACACGTAGAAGTCTGCCGTTCTTCTTTAGAACAAATAGCTTAAGCCCTGACTTAGACCAATAGAACAGTCAAATTAGATATATTTTAATGCTAAAAAAAACCTTAGTTGGTGGAGTTTCGAATTTTTGTTTATGTTTTCTTTTTATACCACTAAGGTGGCAAACAAGCTTACGGTCCGCCTGATGGTAAGCGGTCACCGTAGCCTATGGACGCATACAACACCAGGAGTATCACTTGCGCGTTGCCGACCCTTCAAAACTTCTTTAACTTCTTTCTTGAAGCACTCCATACTGTAGTCCTTGCAGAAAACCTTGGCAGGGAGCTCATTCCATAACTTAAGCGTTCGCGGGAGGAAGTTTCTCTGAAACCGCACTGTACGCAACCATTTAGGTTCTAAAGTGTGAGAATGAATTCCCTGCCGATGGCGAGCGGTGCGATGGTAGAAAGTAGCCGTGGGCATCATTTCGAACAATTCCTCAGAACTCAACCCATTGTACAAGCGGTAGAACACACACAGGGAGGCAAAGTCTCTCCTCAGACTTAAGGGCTCGATACCGCAAGTGAGTTTGGAATCGTCGACAATTCTCACAGTCCGTCGTTGAACCGAGTCAAAAGGGCCAAGCTGGTATTCGGGTGCACCCGCCCAGAGATGGCAGCAGTACTCCATATGGGGCCGAACTTGCGACTTGTAAAGTAACAACCTTTGCCCCGACGTGAAGTACTGCTTCGCTCTGTTGAGTACACCAAGTTTTTTGGACGCCAGCTTCACCTTATCTTGTAAATGATCTCGGAATCTCGCTGGAGATGTCGACACCAAGAATCCCAATGCTCTTGGAGATGGAGAGGGGAGTGTTCTGGAATTGTGGGACTACAGTCAATGGAGTTTTCTTAGCGGTGAACGCGCACACTTGCGTCTTTGTAGAGTTGAATCGGACCAAGTTTACCCGTCCCCAGTCAAAGACCTTGGACAGTGTGGTCTCGATTTGAGACACAAGTTCTCCGCGGTTTTCCTCCACAACGGAACGAGGGATATTTGCACGCCCCGTGTTACAAGACTCTCACGTACTGTCATCTGCAGTAGCGTACAGCGTAGGAGACAGCACAGAGCCTTGCGGGACACCAGCATTAATGTCCATGCTATCAGAGCAACTACCGTCAACTACGGTTCGTATGCGTCTGCCGGACAAAAAGCTAGCCACCCATTTGCACAAACCCTCGGGCACTCCGTAAGATGGCAACTTCGATAGAAGACCCCGGTGCCAGACCCGATCGAACGCCTTCGCTATGTCCAGGCTACATGCCAATGCCTCCCCCTGACTCTCAATGGCTAGTGCCCATCAGTGTGTGAGATACACTAGAAGGTCACCAGTTGAGCGACGGTGGCGAAAGCCATATTGATGGTCACTGACCAGGTCGTGTACTTTTAGGTATCTTAGAAGCTGTGTGTTGATCACACGCTCCATCACCTTGGAGAGGAGAGATGTAATAGCGATAGGCCTGTAATTCGATGGACCTGATCTATCGTCCTTTTTTGACGCGCCGGGTGCACATTCGCAGTCCTCCATGAAGACGGAAATTGCCTAGCTCAAGACACACTGCTTAAGCACCACTGCTGGTATACCGTCTGGCCCACTCGACTTACGAACGTCTAAAGAAAGCAACGCCCGCCGGACCTCCCGCTGCGTTATGGAGATTTCCGGCATGGTCTTACCGCACCACGGTATAATAGGTGGTACAGCGCCTTCATCGTTCATGTTCGAGTTCGAGGCAATGAGACTGCCCAGTAGATCAGGTTTCTCTTTAGCACTATGGGCCAAGTCACCATCGGTCTTTCGCAGTGGTGGTTACGGCGACTGGCAAAAGTTCCCTTCGGCAGCTTTGGCAAGCGACCAGAAAGCACGACTCCCAGAAGGATAGCTCGCAAGTCGCCCACCTATTTTGCCGATGAATTGGAATTTTGCTCTGGCAGTTGCTTTCTTACTGAACCTCGAGGCAGCATTTAATTTGCGTTTTAACTCAGAAATATTCGGATCCTTATTATTACGAGCCGTGGTCCAAGCCTCATACGCAGTTTGCTTAAGAATTTTAGCTTCTCTGCAAGACCTATTAAACCACGGTCGTTTTTTGACGCCGGCAGCTACTCGCAGGTTAGGAATGAAACATTCCATACCAGCGAGGATTGTCTCAGTGACTGCGGCTGCGCAGACGTCAGGATCTTCTGAGCTATAGCAGATCTGCCTCCACGGGTACGATGCGTAAAATTCTAGCAATCCATACACGACGCCAATTAGTTGGCCCAGATGGATCGGGTTGTCATTAAGACCTTCAGTTGAACATTCTAAAAGTCCCCAACGATAGCTGTTGCGCTCGCGCCGCCATCTTAGAAAAAAGGTACCCTTTTTTAGTTTTCTGCTTATATCTCGGTAATTGCTGATACGGAAAAAATGTGTGCTAAAAAATATAACTTATTAAATATCCAACAAAAAAGTTATGGCACATTAGTATTGTATCTCTGGTATTTTAGCTGTAATCATTTACTTTTAATTTTAAAAATTGTAATTATATTACAAAAAATACATAATTTTTTTTTTGTGTTATTCCGTGAAACTACCAAGAGAGACAGGCCGATGAGAGGGTGACAAAGAGAGAAATAAAAAAGTCGGCCAAGTGCGAGTCGGACTCGCGCACGAAGGGTTCCGTACCATTATTTATAAAAACGGCAAAAAAATCACGTTTGTTGTATCGAAATATTTGTTTTATTTTATTTTAATTATTTATTTCTAAAGAGAATACATAACTAAATATTCTGTGAATATTTCAAGTCTACCTGTTGCCGTTATCAATATCGAGCAAAAACAAGCAAAAAACAGGCCAAGTGCTAGTCGGACTCGCGCACCGAGGGTTCGTAACAAAAAATATATATGATGTAACTAAAATTTAAGGTTTTCGGATTTTTTCCTTTATATGTGCTATCTTCATGCCAAACTTCAAGATTCTAAATCTGCTGGAAGTACCTTTTAGGTTTTGATTCCCTTGTGAGTAGTTGCGAGTATGCGGCTTAAATTGCTGTTTCTTTTGATTGCATTAACGGTTTTCGCAATTTTTCATATTCCTATAAATTTCAAGATTCTGAATTCACGGGAAGTACCCTGTAGGTTTGATTCCCTTGCGAGTTTCGAAAATTTGCGGCATAAACGGCTGTATCTTTTGATTGCGTTGGCTTAGAAGTTTGATTTTTTCACAGCTCCAAGGGACAGTAGACTTGAGTACGCGTTCCTGAGAAAAAGGGTCTTGACAAACGAACAACAAAGTGATTCTATAAGTATTCCGTTTTTTACTTTCGAGGTACGGAACCCTAAAAAATACGTTTGTTGTATGGGGGAGCCACCTTAAGTAGTTGTTGTTACAGCGGCAACAGAAATACATCTTTTGTCAAAATTTAGATTTAGATTTGGCTTAGTTTGTTTATTTAATTTTAATTATAATTGAGTTTCTTTATCAGTCTGCGGATTCTTCATCGGAATCAGACGCGATGATGATCGGCTGGCAAAAGACGTTCCTCCCTGCTATACACATCATGTCGCATAATGCATCTGCCCCTTATTATCTCTTCCCTCCTCTCTCTCTCTTTCTCACCATCTCTCGGTCTTTCTATCTCTTGGTTATGTCACGGAATAAGTTTATGAAAATATATTTGAACGATTTATACGTAAAAAGAAACAAAACTGTATATCGATAGCAAAAATGTAAAAAAAAAATCTTTTTAATGTCGGATAACAGGTATTGATTAGTATTGGAGATACATAAATAATATGTTTCAGTTTTTTTTAGGAAATTTAATAAGTTAAAGTTTTTGCATATACGATTTTATCGTATTAATAATTATTGCCAAGATATAAGCAAAATACTAAAAAAGGGTACCTTTTTCGCAAAGTGGCGGCGCGAGCGCAACTGCAGGCCGATTCCGTAAAAAGATTGCTAACCTTTTTTGAAAGACATAAGATATACATTGCGTTTTGGCGACAATCGATGAATTTTGTACGTTATTTCAAATGCATCACATATTCCTATCAATTTCAAACGAGAATTGTTAGCAATCATTTTACGGAATCGACCCGCAGGTATCGATGGAGTCTTTTAGTATGTTTAATGGGAAGTTGTAATGAAAATGTACTTAAAAATTTAAAACTACCAATCAATATTTTTTCATTTTCTAATTTTATTGGACTATAACATTAACACATTATTCTTCGACAAACTTTTAAACTATAACTCTATTATAACAATAATTTAATTCATAAAGCTACAGCCTTAGCTTCCTTAAGCAAATTCCCTGACTAAAATGACGTAAACACGGAAAAAGCAGTATTACGATATTGATTAGTAAAAAGTGCTAGTTTTTTTTTATTAATTTTTTATTTAACTTACGAGCTTCGCAAGTTTCTAACGCATGTTCCAACCGTCCCAAATCTGCATCGCTTTCTAAAAATAGCTTTGTTGTCTCTCTCGTCTTTACAGTAACAAAGAATCCTCTGTCATCCATCTGAAAATACATAAATTTCTTAATTACTTAAAATCTGCACATTGTGGAAACTATGGGTGCTAAATAAATGATAGAAAATGGCGTCCTTCCATCAGTGGATTTGTTATTATATGTTTAATACATTATAGTCCAAGAGAAATAAGTTTTTCGTCTGCTATTGCAGTTAATAGGTTTTACAAAAGTAAGTTAATGAATTACTTACAAATCCAGTTTTCTTCATGAAACAGGAGAAGAAACAAGAATCTACGCAGTTAAGTTTTCCTGTGCTCCTCGCGGCTACAACGTCCTTAGGGTCAATTCCATACTTGGCACCACATTCGTTGAGGATTGGAGCCAAATTGGGGTTGCATTCTGCTGAGTTAAAGAAAAAACAGTTTAAAACGGATAAAATATCTGTGATGAAAATGAATGCAAAGAACCATTAACGAGTCTACATAAAGACTAGCAACAGACAGCAGGTCAAAAAAGTTTGTTGCATGATACCTAAATTATTAGTTAGATTGATTTTTCTTGATCACGGATCGTACCTATTTAAATCGTGAAAAGGGTTTTGAAAAAAAATATAAATACAAAATTAATCAAAACTGATAAATTTTTGTACTTACTGTGGCCTTAAGAAACTTTAAGATTTTATTCTTATTCATTCGCCAATGAAAGCTTCATTAGCGTATCAATTAAAATTTAAAAAAAACACAGAGCTAAGGCAATCTAGTTAGATGAATATATTTACAAACTTTGACTTCACCTTGTATATTTACGCTCATAATTGCGTAACAAACTAATAAATCTTCTAATTCAATTAGTAATATTATATGCTAATCTAATTAATAATTAAGGCCATATTTTATTCTGAACTGTCTATGCAGTTGGCTGTTGCAGCTATTACTGCTTCACCGGGTTTTTTGGGGCGAGACTCTGAGGGAGTCTCAGCCCATATAGCGCCCAACGCTCAAGGGAGCCTCGGCTTGGGTTGTCGCTCTCGGGGTGTTCCCTTCGACCGGCGTGAGCCTCGAACCCGAAGGTGAGTCGGCGCCAGGAGAAATTTCATAACTGCCTTCTCCGGGATATGGCCCAGACCCAGATATTGGTTTGATATAAAAAACCTAAAATGTTCCCTTTTTTTGACTGTTTCTTTAAAAGTATAAGCAAAATCTATTGGTATACAACTTTGCTTAAAAATGGCCGTGACATTTTTAGCATTTTTTGATAACAATAATGTATAATTTATTTCGTGTATTTCAATGAAAATCTCAGTGAGTTCAGATGTGGCTGCGCTACTCACACACGTTCAGTTACATATCGCGTCATCCTTGTTTCTACTCAAGTTTTCTGTCACGTAGTGTGCATTGGTTGCGAGAGTTTCAGTTAAGTAACACGAAACTTTAATTTGATCCTTTTTTTAATAGAATGTTCTAACATTCCAGTTGCTCTTGAAAAGATACCCAAAGAAATAAAATTTTGGTTTTACAAAAAATCAGTATTTAGGGTTCAAGGTTGGGCTCAATGATCGTACATATATAAATTTATTTCGGGAGTAAACCAGAAGCGAAAACTAAAACTAAAAATGATTAATTTTTTAGATTTGTACTATAGGGTTTATTTTTTTTTCTGCATTTAGATTGATACATTAATTAAGTGATTTTAAAAAATTATTACAGTTGAAATAATATAAAAATAAAAAAATTCGGGTGTTGTGCGAGTTCAATTCGCGTGTAGAGGGTTTCGTACGATGAATACGTCATCTGCCGTGTATTTTTGTAAATCTCACCCAAATTTGTTTATGGTAACTAAAAAAATGAAATTGCCATTTTAGGAAAAACGTATATGCTTTTGTTTTACAACCATAACTCAAAATCATCAATTTTCACTAAAACCGTAACCCAGAATTTACTTCTGACATGTCTCTGTAAGGTGGCAACTAAGTGTGTCCAGACGATTATTTCGTTAATTTAAAACATAGAATAAATCTTTAATTCAGTTTATACATTAATGTTGCTAGTAAAATCATCTTTTTCTGAATAATAAAGGCATCAATTCATTTTATTGTTTAGTCTTATATATTAAAATCTAGAAAGAACGCTTTTCAAACTTATATTAAAAGCCAATTTTTTATTAAACACATAATTCAAAAAGCTCATAAAGGGATCTGTTTTTAAAAAAGCCTTCTATTAAATTTCTGAATTTATTGACGATAAGATAGTATGGAAATAATTTTACTTTTAATTTAACAATGTATTGCAGCTTATAAATAATCAGATAATTATTATTATGTGACATTTAATATACATTAGTTCTGTGTCGACATTGCTTTATTTATTATTAGACTTCGTCAATGCCCCCTCTACAGCAGCTTATAATTTTACATATTTTTTTTTTATTTTTATAGGACAATGCCTTTGTACGGCACCTTTATTTTTTTATTTTTGACATGATAATTCGAAATACTTTTTACTTTAGTATGTTTTTTATTTTTAACAATTATTTTTAAGTCTCACTTATCTTTGTATGTAAATGACTTATATTTAGTTATATAAAAGTTTTGTTATTATTATTTTTCTTTTATGTTAAATTTTGTATTATTAGTTTTCTTGACGTTACCAAGTGTTCAACAAATTGTTCCCGCGGTGTAAATATATACATAAACATAAAAAAGACCAACAGAGTTATTTTCCGAAAGGCCTTTTAAAAAAAATGTGTTGTTAAACTATGAGTAGAATCGATTGTTACCAATATACTAAAAGAAAACTCTTATAAATATTTATTTACTTAATTTAATTATGCATTTTGTCTTGCAATTTAGAAAAATCGTTGAGAAGTAATTAGTTAGTAAAGTTAAAAAGTTGGTGAAGAGCGAGTTAGACTCGCACAAGTAAGGTACTAAAACTGTCATTTTTGTATGTGAATAAAAATCTGTTATATAAAAAGGAAACAGAATTACACGCCGAAAAAAACAAAGGTATTCGAAAGAACATAGTAAGTTTCAACCTATATTTATCAAAAATGCTTTTTCTCACAACTATTACCGTGTCACATAATTTTGACAACAATATATATTATATAACTAAATAAATATAATATAATAAATAATTATTTTTTGGACATTACACAAAGCGCCGTCTAGTCCCAAAGTAAGCAAAGCTTGTGTTTTGGGTACCAAGACAACGGATACAAATATATTAATATTACTTTTTTTTTTAAATACATAAATAAATACACCCAGACTCAAGACCAACACAAATGTTAAAAATATGACATAAATGTTTGTCCAGTGCGGTAATCACACCTACACCTTCTGCACAGCAGCTGGCCCCACAACCAACTAGGCTGTGAGGAGGTCAAATAAATAAAAGTAATGAAATATAATATGAATTTATCACAATATTATATTGAAAAAAATTTCTTTTTAATGTGTAATATACATTTGCATTTGTTTTACTTATTCGAAAAAAATGAAAACTCTAAGGTTTCGAATTTTTGTCTAAGCTAAGGGAAGAGTTAAAACGTATTTAAACTTACACTTATAAGCGTAACAATTGCAACTAGAAAAAAGCCCAACAAAGTTGCTTTCCGAAAAGCCATTTTAACAAAAGAGTGGATTCGTGTTGTTAAACGAAAATTAAATTCAATAGTGACCAATATAGTATACGGACGTCTTTATTTATACTTAATTTTTTATGCAGCCTGTCTTGCCATTTAGTCAGTTCATCGAAGATTTATGTATTCCTAGCTCTAAGTGAAATGCGTGATTTAAAGAAATTGTATTATTTTGATTTTGCATTTTAAAATTTTTGAGATAGGTTGTAGAATCTAAATGATTTAATGTATTCTTGGTAAAACTTATCCGCTGCTAAAGAATGAATAATCTATAGTCTCGAGTAGGCTTGGGCAAATTTGATAAAATTTTTCAATCATTAAATTTTTTCGGAAAGATTCCTTTTTGTGTTTTAAAATTTTAAGTTTGAGCTAAAATAAATTTTGTGGGTAATAAATTACTCAATACTTTAATTTATCAAGAGCTAAAAATATTTTAAGCCTCAAGCTTGAAATTGTCAATACAAAATTATTTTTTTCGAAGAAACTACTTTAGAGACACCGCTACACAGATAATTATGTAGGGTTTGTTCACAGTTTTGATACCTAAAAGGGGGTAACCAGTGGCTGAATTCACACCCACATTGTAATGTGGGGAATGGCTGCTGGACAAACCAACCACTTTAGTCCTAAGTGGCTAGTGAGCCCAACGCCGCAACAAGGATTCTGATGCAGTATACTAGAAAGTGGCTTCATTTATGTCCTATACATCGTCAATTGCTATATAAATTAAATTAGGTAATTAAAATAATAAGTGGTGAAATGAAAGAATAAACGGCTGTTTTAAAGAGAGACACTTTACAGTGGATGTATGTATGTAGTTTAGAAAAGAAAAAACACAAAATAAAGCGAGCAAGGTTCCATTCAAAAACTTATTTTCGTGCAACAATTAGATACTGCAGTTTTTCTATGATTTTCCAACTTAAATAAAATCCAAATTATTGACCTTGTCGGATGTCTAGCAGCTAACAAACGCCGCCTTTAGTTATTTTTAATTTTCGAGCGAATTAAGTGATTTTCGAGAATCCAAATGTTAAAATTATAAAACCAGCCATAAGCTATTTTTGTAACGTTTTCTATTACTCTCAAAATATATCTATGAGTTTTAGCTAAAAATGGCCGTTTTTAGCAGAAATGCCTACTACAATTCACAGAAATATCCTACAAACAATTCAAAACTTTTAAAAAATGCCAATGACAAGTTTTATATTTTCAACGTTTAGATTTTTGTTATTCGCTTTCTTCAAAGAGAAAATTAGAAATATCTAATGGTGGCGCTAATTAGGTGTTATATATACCCCTTAATAATAAGCGATATTGGTGCGCGTCCTTAAGAAGTACCTACCTATCACTAGCCTTAGTACACATAAGAACTTAACTTTGGAGAAATTGTATCAACGGATGAGAAACACGTTGGTATTTTAAAATAAAAAAGTTGGATCTATTCCTATTTGTAATTTATAAAATTTAAAGGAGTTGTAGGTTATATAAATATACATATTTTTTGTTAAACAATTTGTATAATAACTAGAATTCAGCCCCGAACTGCCGCTAGTTTTAATTTTTACTTAATTAATCCAAAAAGGCCTCTTACTGGCATAAAAAAGACTATTTTATCACATCTATAAAAAAAGGGCTGGTTGATTCCTCGCATAAACAGGTAATAAAGTTGCACTTTGAATCCCTAGGAACGCAAAGCGATTTCAATTTGGAATGTAGATTATAAAGATCGATCAAGAACATTGTTTGTACAAGTAACTAGCTGTATAATAAAACTGGCTGGCCAACTGGCTGGCCGTTTGTGAAAGAGTCAATACCGCCCTTATAATTGTCTACTCAAATTCGTATTTATAATGAAAAATTTACAAGTTTTTTGTGTCATTTACAATTTACAAGTGCATTTTCCTCAAGTAGTGATACTAAATTAAATAAATGTACTATTCTTATTCATAAGTTACACTTATCTCTTTTCTCATAGGGGTGATAAAAAAGAGAGTGTACCCCTAGGCCCCAAAATAATTTACCTCGTGCGCCGTCATTTGAACCCCACGCTGTGCTAGGGATTCCACTCTAAAATCCTTCACTCCACTCTGGACTCAAAATCGCAGCCTCGCCGTAAATATATTATTTTGATCCCTTGTGATACAATCTACTATTGCAGTGACTTTTTACGATGATCTGTGTGAATGTATTAGGGGTTAAAGGTTTTTTTTTATACCACTAAGGTGGCAAACAAGCCTACGGTCCGCCTGATGGTAAGCGGTCACCGTAGCCTATGGACGCTTGCAACACCAAGGGCATCACTCGCGCGTTGCCGACCCTTCAGAAATCTAATAACTTCTTTTTTGAAGAACCCCATACTGTAGTCCTTAGAGAAAACCTTGGCAGGGAGCTCATTCCACAACCCAAGCGTTCGCGGGAGGAAGTTTCTCTGAAACCGCACTGTACGCGACCATTTCGGTTCTAAAGTGTGAGAATGAATTCCCTGCCGATGGCGAGCGGTGCGGTTAAAGTATGAAATTACCGTTTCATAATAAAAAATAAAATATATTTTTTGTAGGATGAAATAAATTAATAAACCAAAGTATTGAACCCTAGTTGGCTACATTTCTGTCAACTAATATCAGTTAATACCATTTTATAGGATTAGGAATAGGATATTGGGAATATAAGTTAACTCTGTGGACCTATATAGACTTTCAAGTTATCGTCGAACAAACCTACAAAGCTACAAACAAAACACTCCAGCATCTCTCCTCTCTAAATACAACACAACAATATCAATAAAAAAAATGCAACTTTACTATCAAAAATCTATATAGGTATTATATGTAGAAAAATCAATCTATGTTTCCTTTAGTCACGCTATCACTTCCAAACGACTGCACCAAATTGGATAATTCTACTTTTGTTGTGTTCGTTATTGTCAGGGCAAGGTTTTTAAAATAGAAAAAATAGACAAGTGCAATTCAGGCTCGCGCACTAAGTATAAACCGATTATAATGAAATTTCGGTAAATTGTTGTGAACATGCGGTAGGTGTCTGAATTAGTACAACCTTTTTGGACGCACGCCAGTTTTTTTAAAAAGGAGAAACAACGTTCGCGGGTCAGCTAGTATAAAATAAGAATTGTAAATACTATGACTGCTAAATATTCAGCGCCCTGTAAACTAGTTTGTCACCTTAATGAAAAATAAAATCATCCAACTACCTCTATAGTTCAGTTACTATATGATACTATGGTTGTTGTACCGGAAAATGTCAAGCTAGTAATTAGTATAAATGGCCGGATCACAATCTAAATGCACTGTTATTTTACAAATAGTGAAGTAGTTATATGTGGCTAACTGGCTCATCATATCCCAGCCACGATTATAAATAAAATTTGGAAATTGTCTAAATTTATACTGTTGTATGCATCAACTAAAGAAGGATTATGCGAAATTCTTTTCTTGGCGGTAAAAGGAATTAAAAGTTTGTACAAAAACCTGTTAAATACATAAAATAAAAAATAGCTTTATGGTTAAAAATTAAAATCAATATGTTCCTATGGTTGTAGCAAATGAACATCATGGACTGAGCTGTACACGATGCTCTAGTAGGTTTTGAAACGAAAGAAAAGAGACCATAGTCAAACCACCCACTCTACTGGTCTACTGCAGAATATGCAGCCAAACAAAAGCACACTAAATACGTGAACCTAAGAAATGACTGTGCCGATCGCGGCTGAAACGGGTAAAACGCGTAGCTTAAAAATCCTAGGTCTGTGGGTAAAACGCTTTGTCAAATCTAAAATAACAGAGTTACTTTACAAAACTGATTAGGCACTACTCACACATTTTTTTAATAACAATTATACAAGTCCTTTCTCACACTCACCATGTTCAATACCTTCTATAATTCTTTAACACATAGTAGCACCCAAACAAAAAAATCGAGCTCATCCCTTATCTTATCTTATGCCTTAAAAGAGATAACTTACAGCAAACATAAATATACATAATTAAAGCAAAACAATACATTAGAACAGATTTATAATTTATTATTATATATGATGTCACAGATAATACATGTAAAAAAAAAAACAAATTGTATTCTTACAAATTACAAATTCTTCTGTTACAGATAATACATGTAAAAAATCAAATTGTATTCTTATGGTAATATTAAAAAAGAAAATTGCTAGCTTATAAAGAATTCTATAACTGGCTTTACAATAGTTATCAAAAATAATGTAATTTATAAACCTTCATTTAAACATAACTAAGTAAATGTAGTAAATGCTTGATGAAAAGGGGCTATGATCCAAAGTCTGGTATGTACTTGGTTCAACGTATAATTATAGCAATCCAACGCGGTAAGCCCCAAGCATTTTTGATCCAAGTTCTTGGTTCACGATTGAACCAGAGTACATACTGAGCAACAGACTAAATTTCGGTAGTTTCATTTACTTTTATGTTTTAATTATTAATATCTATTAAGATTTTGTTTTTAAAACATGATCCAACAATTATATGCTTAGACTTGAACCACAGAATGACCTTAGTTTTAACAACAAACAAAAGTTATTTTTGACTGAACACGCTTTTTATGACATTAATGAATTTATGACATGGGGAAATTTCTAACTAATGACAATATTGTAATAAATTTATTTTGTTAACGTTCATATAATAAAAAATATGTACCTATTTTAACTTAATTAAACAGTACTTAGCATATTTTATTTAAAAATAAATTACATTGTAAATTGGGCCAAGTCTCCGTCAAACAAGTTGTCCCATTTCACCTTCTCTCATATTAAGGAAGAGCGTCCTGAAAAAAAAAAAACAATTATTTAATCTAAGCTCATCTAAATTAATTATCAACCATATTTGTATCTTTAAAAGATGCAAGATTGATTGGAGTGCACTTTATCATATATTTTTTCATGGACATCGATAAATAGAAGCTAACTATTTTAGTGCAGCAGAGATGGACATTCTAAATGTGTCGATTGCTTGCGCTTATATTTAACTAGCGACCCGGCCTGGCTCCGCAAAAATGCAAGAGGGAATAAACATATTCGTAATATTATATTTTTAAAAACCAAGTGAGAAAAAATCAAAATTGTAGGTAAACATGGTCGCGGCCGATCCCACCTTGGATCTTTGTAAAATACGTTATATTTCAACCAATTAAAACAAAAAAAGATCACTTTATACGAATAAACCTTCCTATTGAATCGCTTTATCTGTTGATAAATTAAATCTGTTGCATAGTTTAAAAGATCCGACTGTATAATATACGCTTAGTATATTGGTACAGTCGGCGGAAAGCGACTTTGTTTTATACTACGTATAGATAATTGTGTCAAATTCATCTCCCTTAAAATACTCGCCACGTATCCTTTTGTCTCTTTTAAGCAAGGTGCAAGATACACGACGCTTAAATGAGTGCAGGAGGGCTAAAAGTGCTAACATCCAAGACTTTAAGTTTCATTACGTTATAAATTGTAATGTACTGTAAGCCTATGATGTAGCTTCTGTCTTTGAGTTTCTATTGTGGCTAAAAGTTCACTAGGGTCCTTTGTATTAGGTACACAAGGCAGCACATCAACCTACCCACCCCTACATAACTATAGTAACAACTAAAAGTTGTGGAAAAGGGACTGAACATTTTTCGGCCTGCCCATAGCTTCCGCGTAGTACATTAGTATGTAGGCTATTGTTGGGCCGTGAAATGTTAAGTCCTTTAACCACAATTTAATTATATCTTAACGTTGTAGTTATAGGGTTGGGTAGGTTGATGTGCTGTCTTCTGTATAATAAGAAAAAATATAAATAGGTAATTTACTCACAAATCCTTTGTTGTCCAGAATACAAGCTGCTAACATCCTTGCTCTCTGGCACCCTTTTTTACCGTCGCGGACTTCCTTATAGTTCACTGTAATAAACAGAAAAAAGGTATTGTGTGATTTTAAGTCACCTGCCAAATGTTCGGGGGTGTAATTACGTGAGGCTATTTTAGCGTTTTTCTACCTTTGCCTCCAAAGAGCGGTGGATAGTGACCATATACATATTGCTATTACATATACTGTGGTGTCAGTATGATAAAATTATAAATAAAATTTATTTTTGAATTTACTTACGAGCCTCACAAGTGTCTACTGCATGATCTAGTCGCTGAAGATTTGCATCGCTTGATAAAAATAGCTTTGTTGTCTCTCTGGCTTTTTCAGCTACAAAGAATCCTCTGTCATCCATCTAAAATTACATAAATTCTAAATTATTAAATATGTATGCAGTGTTCATAAGCTAATCTATCAGATTTGGCTTATATATATTATTATATCATCAGTATCAGTCGCCATATTAAAACTATCATCAATTTAAATAAATACTTTCAAAGCAAAGATGTAGTCAAAGATTAACCTCGAGCCAGGACTTGAACCTGCGACCCTTACATTCCGTGTAAGTGCTCCACCACTGAGCTACCAAGGCACAAGTCTGACTGATCAAAATCCCAACTACAACTTTGCTCTGGAAATACGCTCGTTACGAGCGTCACATACAACTCCTAGTGACTTAAAAAGTCCTAGTACATCAATCTTATAAACACACAAAACTCCTTCAGGGAGTCATAAACGAAGAGAAATTATGTCTATGTGTGTATTTATATTCTATTTCTTACTTCTATAAAGATTTTGTGTGTTTATACAATTGATGTACTAGGACTTTATAAGTCATTAGGAGTTGCATATTGAAACTTACGATACTAGCGACCTTGGAACTTTCAATGTCAGAAGTTAGAAAAGTTTTTTTGCACTATAGACACTATCATTGATGTAAACGCACTGGCCATTGAAGGCGACAACAGCCTACCTATATTCTGCTGATATTAAAAAAAATGTACCATAACGTAATAGTGCAGTAATGGTTAAGAAAAAACACGCGTGTAATCTGTATGATGAACCTAAAAGTGATGCAAATGGAACCACTTTATGAGCAAGAGTGTTAAAAAAGTAAACTTTACTTTATGTAATACTCACAAATCCAGTTTTCTTCATGAAACAGGCGAAGAAACAAGGGTCAATGCAGTCAAGTTTTCCTGTACTCCTCGCTGCTACAACGTCTTTCGGGTCGACTCCATACTTGGCACCGCATTCATTGAGGATTGGAGCCAAATTGGGTACGTAACCAGACTTGCATGTTGCAGACTTAAAAAACAAAAAATAGATTTGAGGACAAAAAAAAACTTCCATACGGTTGTTATAGAAATGCAAAAAAATATTTACAATTCAAATATCACAATGATACGCAAAAGCCTATTTTTAGGAGCATCTGCATTAAAATCAAAAATATGAGCTGTAGTTTGAAATCCCAATTATAGTCTACGACTCTATAATCTAGAATAACAGTACCCACGCAAGAGTTTTTTAAGTTTTTAAGTTCTATTTGGTTTTACGGATCAAAATAATTTATTTTTCACCAAAGGTTGCCTGGTACAGATCGTTTTTTAGCGATAAGGCCGCCTTATTTTGCTATTTCTTCTATAATTGTTTTTTGTGTATTTTTAACTGTGCAATAAAGAATAATGTATTGTATTGTAATACTCCGTCATACGAGCAATTGATTATTTTAAATTGCTAAAACTATAAAATTTCATTTACTTTTCATATCACATGATAATCGCAGACAAACATACATACATACAAACATACAAGTCAAACTGATAACCTAATTTTTTTAAGTCGGTTAAAAAATAGAAAGAAAGGAAACCGCATCAAAAACGGCTCAGCTCAACGCGAGATAATCGGGGTCAAACATACATACAAACATACAGGTCAAACTGAGAACCTCCTTTTTTTGAAGTCGGTTAAAAAATAGAAAGAAAGAAAGAAAACCGCATCAAAATTGGTTCAACCAAACGCGAGATAATCGCGGACAAATATACATACATACATACAAACATTCATACAAATATACATTCATTCATACATAAAGGTTAAACTGACAACCTCCTCTTTTTTCAAAGTCGGTTAAAAGGTAGAAAGAATGAAAGAAAACACGTGTATTTATCGCATACATGCAACATGCACAAGATCAGTGGAAAAACGTTTAGTAAAACCTAACCGTGGTACTACTGGAGTACCACGTTTAGGAAAAAGTAACCGTGGTACCACTGGTGGTACTACTGGGTGTACCACGGTTAACAAACGGAAAAGGCATTTTACAACTAAATATAATTACAAAGTTAATAGAAAAGGGGTTGCTAATTTAAAAAACAGATCAATATAATTATAACAAGTAACCGTGTTTTTACATATTTTTTTTAATTATCTAATAAATTTATATAAATTCGTATGTATAAATTATGCATGCAAAAAGGAGAGCAAAAGCTATTTAATGAATATATTTACTTATTTTCGTGTCACACCTTGTATTTTCGCCTAGTTGCATAAGAGAAAACAAATAAATCTTTTTCTTATACTAAATTGACAAAATAAAAATTAGTTAATATAAGTTTTCTAATATTTGTTAGCTAGATAGGCAATCCGGCGGACGGGGAGCCCTTGAGCGTTGAGCGCTATATGGGCTGAGACTCCTTCAGAGTCTTGCCCCAAAACCCCTTGGAGCAGTAATGGCTGCATAGTCAGTTCAGAAAAAATAATAAAAAAAAAACTAGAAGAAATATGAAATATGAAAAAAACCTGTTTCTTAAATGTATAATTTATAATATATGTTTCTCTTTCTACTGTAACATGTCCTATAGAACTTCTAGTGACATCTAGAACACATTATAGTACGAGAGGCCACACACATTTTCATTTATACTAAACTTTTTAAAACTTTTAACTAAAATATTTTTAAAAGAATTGTTCAAACTTACTTGCACAAGCACAATGTTAGCAACTATGAAGAAACCGAGCAACGTTATTTTCCGGGAAGCCATTTTGCAAAAAAACTCTATGTGTTGCTGAACGAAAATTAGATTTGATAGTGACCAATTAACTTAGCAAAAATTGTTATTTATACTTCATTTAATTATGCAGTTGTACTTGTTAAATAATGAGATCGACGCAAGATCTATTTTTTAATCTAAGTGACATTTATAATTAAAAGCAATTATTTATTATAATTGATACACGCATATAAGTATCCTATATAAATAAGACGTATTGAAAGTTTTTTCTAGTTGGAAATTTGACAGTAAATTTTTTTTATTATTAACATTGGAAAATCAGACAAAAAAAATAATACAGTCTTTCAGAGACTTATACTTAATTGATAAAGATGATGAATGAATGATGTTAATTATATGCATGATTATCAAAATACTTAAACTTAAAAATTTTAAGAAGCTATACTTTTTAGATTATAATAATTCGGTTTGTGTAACTCTTCCTTTATTTTTAGGTTAGGTATTTAGGTATTAGCCACTTATGCTAGTCTTTACGATCTCAACAACACCCCTCGTTGAAGAAAACATTCCGTCATTATCATATACATTTTCAATCACCAAGGTGGCAAACGAGCTTACGGCTAGCCTGATGCTTGGCAGTCACCGTAGTCTATGACCCTTTGCAACAACATCAGGGGCATTACTCGCGCGTTGCCGACCCCTTAGACACGTAATCATTACGTTCTTAAAAAACATTATACTCTAGTTCCTGGAGAAAACATTGACATAGGCACATTGTAAAACCTAAGCGTTCGCGCACACAGTTCTAAAGTTGTCAACGGTTCTAAGCTCCTAGGTTGAATTGCCTGCCGATATAGTAAGCCGTGTTATGGTAGAAGGAGGAAAGTAGAAGTAGCCATTACATAATTTCAAACACCTCAGAAAACAGCCAATTATAATGGTGTAGTCGTAGATGGCGTACATGTAGGAAAAGCCTCTTCTCAGACTTACCAGAAAGAAATGGAAAAATGTAATTACATATAATAAAATCTTGTAAAAATTAAAATATTTCAATATAAAGGGCTAAAACGGGATTAAAATAGTATATTTTGAACCGCGTACCAAATGAAGCTTTTTCATATCCGAGGTAGATAAGAAAGCTAGTTTTGAATTTATCGAAAAAATTCAAAAAATAAGAAAAGCCATTTTGTACTCGGTACGAACAATATTTCTGCTACCTAATAAGTACGCCTGACAGTATCGCCATATTTTCAATGTTTTCTCGCAAAATTAAAACCAATTTACCTATTTCTAATTCTAAAATGAAAATCATTAAAAGTTGGTTGAGCTTGAGATATCGCAAAAGTTGGCTTAGTAACTTTTATATGTTATTTTTTTTTCTGGAATCTGGAAATTACTCTACTTATTTGAAGTAGCATTAAACCTACTTGAAATTTAAAATTATATTAAAATATTGATAAAATAATAAGATTATCAATGTAAAAATAACTCTGTCTGTCTGTCTGTTACCTCTTCACACATAAACCGCTGTACCGAATTGGTAAAATTTAGCATAGATATAGTTGAAAACCGAATTTAGGGCGATTGGAACCGTGGGCAAATTTGGCATCCAGATACTGTCAGTCTAAGGGAAGGTTAAAGGTTACTTGAAAACGTCAAGTGTGAGTCGGTTTTTTTTTCTTAGTTGAGGAGTTTACCTTATTGGGAACAGTCTCGAGATATTTGGACTCTGGAATTCGAGGGAAAAATGTATGCACGTACATTCATGGGTTTCGAGAGGTGTCAAACTTTCAAGACTGTTGCCATTAAGGTGCGAAAGCAACTCTGACTGTCTTTCTGCTACCTCTTCACCCTTAAACCACTGTACGGATTAAAATGAAATTTGGCACGAAGATAGTCTGAATCGCGGGAAAGGACATAGGGTACTTGAAAACGTCAAGTGTGAGTTGATTTTATTTATACGTATAATTCTTCTGTACGTGTGTTTGTCACCGAACTCTTACAAAACGGCCGGAACGATTTTATAAAATTTTGTCTGAATTTTTAAATAGGTTCTTGGATGGTTTGAAAACACAATTGGACCCGGTAGGTGGCGCTGCAATCGGTGTGTAACTGTTTTCCTCTTAAACGGTAGAGAAGATTTTAATGATATTTTTTGTGAACGTTCAAGTAGGTTGAATTCACAATAAGACCTTGTAGGGGGCGCTGCAGTCGGTGTGTCACTGATATTCTCCTTCACAATATTCTCCTTCCTAAACAGCAGGGAAGATTTTAATAATATTTTTTGTGTACGTTCGAGTAAGTCCCTGCCAGGTTTCATATCACAATTGGACCCCGGTAGTTGACGCTGCAGGCGGTATGTTACTGGTAACCTCATTTATTATTATTTATTTTTCATATTATATCAGACGGTGTCCATATTTGTTAGTAACTATTTGTACTTAAAAAACTTTTTAGTAGTATAATTTTTTTGTTCTTAATATTTTTAGACTAGAAAGTTATTTTTTAAATGTTTTCGAACACAGCTCCTTAGTACTGTGCTGTCTACCGTGTCAGATAATGCTTTCAAGAGACTGTTTGCGCTGCCCTGTAGGTACCCAACTCAACAGGGCAGTTCTACAGCGCATGATGCTGTTAAAATCTTTGATTCTTGTTTCTGCTAACATCCCTGATGCACAACAGTCAGTAAAAGGCAGGAAATATGTTAAGCAACGTTTTAAAACACAATTGGACCCGGTAGGTGGCGCTACAGTCTGTGTGTCACTGATCTTCTCCTAAATGGCAGAGAAAATTTTAATGATATTTTTTGTGTACGTTCGAGTGGTTCCCTGCAAGGTTTAAATTCACAATTGGGCCTGGTAGGCGGCGCTACAGTCGGTGTGTCACTCATCTTCTCCTAAATGACAGAGAAGATTTTAATGATATTTTTGTGTACGTACGAGTGCGTCCCTGCAAGTTTTGAATTCACAAATGGACCCGGTAGGTGGCGCTGCAGTCAGTGTGTCACCAATCTCCTAAACGGCAGGGAAGATGTAAATGATATTTCTTGTGTACGTTCGAGTATGAGTCTCTGCAAAGTTTGATAACGCAATAAAATTGGTCCAGGTGATCCATTGGTCGGCTATATTATAAATGCGAACGTAACTCTCTCGTCTGTTACCTCTACCAATTAAGATTAACTTTGGCACGGAGATAGTTTGAGTCCCGATACCGGACATAGGTATAGTATATTCGTTTTTTTTTATAATTGAGGAGTTGCCGTTGAAATCCTAAATCGATAACCGAAATTAGGGGGGTTGTTCTGTGGGCAAATTTAACATTGATATAGTTTAAATGCCGAGGAAGGACATAGGTTACTTGAAAATGTCAAGTGTGAGTCGGTTTTTTCTATAATTGAGGAGTTGTCGTTGAAATCCTACACCGAATACCGAATTTAGGGCGGATGGAACCCTGACAAAAGCTATTAATATTATTATATAACAATAATATTTTACCTATATAGTTTCCCTAAAAGTGTACTGCATATAAAATAATTGATTCTTAACGAAATAATAGTAACTTAGTTATTGAAAATACGTATTATAATAAACTAGCTTTTTCGCACAGCTTTGCCCACACTAAATTCGGTAGTCGGCGTGGGATTCCTAAGGCAACTCCTTGATTATAATTACCTGTAGGTATAGTAACTGTAGGAATCAAAAGCTGATATAGTTCACCGCTATGTGACTCTTGGCTTGGGTCAAAAAATTACGTCGATTCTTTGTTTCGTTGCTAAATTGGAGGAGTAAACAAACGTTCGCATTTGTTCTTCTCAGTCCTTCCAGCTATCACCAATCATGTCAAACCATTCCTCTGTTGCATTGTGGGAGAAAAATCCCTTGCAGTGTCATCTGCGGGATTAAATATTCCCGTGTGAACTCTTAAACGGAATAAAAAGTTATTCCATTATATATTTATCCTTGCAGATATCGTAGCCATAAACCTAGGCAATTTAATAACTAAAATATTCAATATATGCGAAAAATATGCTGCTCAGATATAAAGAGTATCATGTCTATAAAATCTTTCATTTAATCTTTGCTAAAAATCTTGCAATTTGGGAACAACGGTTCGGCGCTCAGGAATAAAATATTTAAAATATGCGTAAAAAAATTAAAAAAATGTTTCCGAGGAAACCTCCGATCGGGTAAAATCCTATGCTTCTCAGGCCCATTAATGTCCTTATTTTTTTTTTAAGGGGCTTTGCGTTACTCGCCATCCTATTTTGACGCGCCTTCTGGCGTAGTTGGAAAAATTCTCATTTTTTTTTTACATTTTTTTTTATGTGACATAGTTTTTTTACTAGTGGTCAAACATTAACACAAAATGATGGTTCCCCGACGTCCTTAACTCCGAAGTCTGCGAGCGAAAAATTATAAATTTACAAAATTATAGCTGTACATTAAATGAAAAATAAAATTAAGTTTTAAATTTAATAGGTTTAAATTAGATATTATACAAATTTTTATAACACTTCACTCCTATACAAGGCCAATTTATTTGCGCCACTTTTAAAAGGGGGTATAAAGGTAAAGGTATATTGCTCACAGTAGAATTGAATTTTCAGTAAGAAAAACATGTCTAAAAAAATAATAAAAACACAGAAAACAGCTTCTCAAACATGCGATCATACGTTGCACAAGCTTCTTTAATAATAGTACTAGCAGTACAGTATCAGAGAGCGACCCGCAATATTTTATGCGTCCGCTCGAGCGGTCAAATTTCAAATGTAAAATTTGAAAATAGAACGAACTTTTTAAACCCAAACATTGATAACTAAAGAGGTAACTCATCAACTTTTATTTAAATTTCGGAGTGGCACAACATAAATATCGCGCCATTAAATTACCTTAACTATTTACATATTGTCAATACAGTTGTCAATTGATTTTTAACACGCATGTTTGAGAAAAGAACTATACAAGCCTTATACTGAGCCTAACCGGACTCTGTGATGCGTGCCTCGGCTATGCCTCGTCCCGCATGCTCACAATCACCGCTCAAAAAACGTAAAGCAACAAAATCTTCTTGATATAAAAAATCACAAAGTTACCTTTAGTTTTCTAAGTTTTATTTTTGTTCATTTCATTATTCTATTAAATTCATTTTCATTATTTTATTGCTTAATCCAAAACCTAGGGCTATCATTAGCAATTATTTTATACAAATAATAATATTCAAGTTATGGCATCGTTATGAAAAAATAAATAATATCGATGAGTTGTGGATAGTTATTGCTGCTGCACCTAATCTCGGTGGGACCTCCAATGTTTCCGCAAAGTCGGAGGCGGAGAGAGGTGTTCGCGGTTCTGTAGCGGTCCTCGGGATGTGTCGAGATGATGGGCTTGTCGGCGGTGACGTACTTTTTTTTACCTTTGGATAGTTTCGGTAGATAGGTCCGTATTATGCTAACACACAGTAAATGAAAACAGCATTTGCGTATTGTTGTTTTAATCTTTGGCGGATTGTAGTTTACAATTAACTATCTATATTATAACAAGCGCGTTGTCGCGGTGCGTCTTCGGCGAGCGGGGCGTGGGGCGCTTTGATGAGCGCGCGGTGACTGGTCGGCGTTGCGTACTGGTAAGACTGTCCTTCGATGCAGCGGGCAGCTTGGAAGGCGCTGGCGGCCTTGGGTAACCTTCCATCGAAGGTATCGGTGTCGGTATGGTTACGTAGTTTTGTACATTGGGTCCCGTAGAATTATGTCAGTTATAACGTACTGTTATACCCCTGATCTTCATACTAGCTCCGCTACCCTAACCCGATGTCAGCTGTCTACTCAGCATTTCATACTCGACGCTTCCCGTCCACCTCTCCGGTCAGTCAGTCCAGTCCGATCCGTCACTCATGCCACTTCTTTGAAAAATTGTACTTTCTATTTTCAATTTCTAAATAAATTAATTCTTTTTCAATAAATTCTTTTTTTTAAAACTAAAATCCCGGATCCGATATAACATTTGGTGGCTGCGGTGGGATCTCTAAAGGTCCCCGGTACGCCAACGAAAAGTGACCAGTGCTATCTCATAAAAGTGAAAGTTTATATTTGTACATTTTATAAAACTTTGGATCCAAAAGTGACAAGTGAAATTGTGAATCATACCTGCAAAAGTGGCAAACAAACTTCTCAAAAACAAAGATCGCTGGCTCACAAAATCTTCGCAACCTGAAAAAAAATCCACTGTATCCTGAAATCAAAAGAAAATTCCAAAACCGTCGTCTCCACGCTGTATCCTGAAAAAGAAAAATATTTCAAAGTCATCGCCTCTACCATATCCTGGAAAAGAAAATACACATATATCTACATACATCATCGCGCTGTCTTGCAGAACCCTGAAAAGAAAACACACTCACTGCTGCTAGAAAAATACCGCAGAAGATATGGTTACTTCTAACTACAAACTCCTAATCCTGTAAGTGTCGTTTTTAATTTCTCTAAAGTGAAAAAAAAAAGTAAATTATAAACTTTGTCACAAGTGTTTTAAAACTTGAAACTAAAACGTAAAAGTTAACAAGTGTCTATAACTCATAATCATAACAGTGCTCCAACAGTCATAACAAGATTTGTTTTGCTAAGCAGAACCCTTATCTCGTCCGCGACGAACGCGAACACCTGCAGCGTGTTCTTAAGAATACCTCTCGATAAACAAATGTATTCTTCAATCTGTTATTGTTAATTTAAATATGACTTTGGACTTTGAACAATTATTTTGTTCAAAGCATATTCACGCGTCGGAACAAAGAACCGACAAATTAGACATAAGCGTAAATTTAAATTTGTTAAATCTTTTGATGGGACAAGGGACAAATTGAACTCTTTTATATTTAATTGTAACAGCGCAGATGAACTCACAGGTCAAAGTCAAAAACCCATTCTCTTAAAATTTATCATTAGCCAACTAGAAGGCAAAGCCGAGCGTGCTTGTTCAGTAAAATCTTATGACACATGGGAACAACTTAGTGGGTTTTTAAAAACTCAGTTTGGGGAGAAAAAAATCCAAAAAGCATCCGAATCGGTAAGTCAGTTTGGACTCCGAGTGTGTGTGAATTTCTATGTCCAATAAAAAGAGCGAAGAACTCGATGGCAAAATCTCGGCCTTGGAGGATCTAGCTCTTTACACGTTTGTGATAGGTCTGTCACCAAAAATCTCCAATTTTGTCCGTCTTCAAGATCCTACAACCTTGAACGATGCCGTGAACTTAGCAATTTCCGAAGAAAAAAATAACAAATCGCCAACCAATAAATACAAATTCTCGTGTTTTTCGCCCGCAAATAAACAACCAGTCTTATAGACCTAACCCCAATTTTAATCCAATAAACCAAGGCCCGTTTAGAAGATATCCAATTATCTGCAATTACTGCAAAAATCCCGGCCATTCCATAGAGGAATGCCGCAAACGAGAATACAACAACAACAGACTTAGATCACCTCAAAATAATAACACCTACCAACAACCTCAACCGTCCACGTCCCAAAATCACAACTTCCTCCGAATCGTAATTTTCCTAACAGAAGACCTGTAAATTTCGTAAACCAAACCTATCAAAGCTTTGAATCCCAACACGACTACAACCAATATGACCACCAACAAGATGACCAAAATGAAGAACAAAATTCTAACTATGAGCAGCATAAAGATTTAAACAATTAGAGCTCCCCAATAGGTATCGTACTGGTAGCTCAACATGTAAATTCGATGCCGAAATTAAATTCAAAACCACTGAACCAATTTCTAAGTCTAGAGCTAGCCAACAAAAAAATCATTCCCAAATCAGCTGCTCATCCACTATATCCAGAACCAACCAACAGGGTAACCAGCCCTAAACTGACAGTTCGCTGACTGAATCCAGTACTGACCGACAGGGTAACCAGCCCCAAACAGTTCCCTCACTGTTTCTGAAATTATACTAAATCCCTCTGCACCTAAACCTGATACTTCTCAAACAAATATATTCGAAATCACGAGTAATCCCAACAGTAGACTCTTACCTCATGTGCTTGTACAAACTCCAATATCCAACATTCCTCTATCTCTTCTAGTTGATTCAGGGTCCGCGATAAGCCTAATCAAACAATCTTCTATTGCCAAAGAGCCACCGTCTGTAATCAAAGAACCTATATATATTAAAGGCATTGACCCTATTCAAGAATCGAGCCCTACGTAAGGTCATTTTAAATTGCAACTTTATTTAAATAATAAGGCTCCTTCTAAATCAGTATATCATCCATTCCACATCATAAAAGACATCAACCTCCTCTACGATGTAATCATAGGCAATGATTTATTGAGCAAATTAGGCTGTAGTATAGATTATTCTAAAGATGTTTTGAAAATAGTAAAATTCAAGCTGAAACTGCACTTTAATGAACCTTTTTATATAATACCACCTCGTACTGAAATGGTAATTGAGAGCTCAGTTTCAAATCCCGATCTAAAGGAAGGTCTAGTATTAGACCAACACTATTCTAAGGATTTACTTATTGCTAACTGCATTGTGACAGTTAAAAAAAATAACAGAATAAACCTATCAGTCGTAAATATATCCGAATCTTTCATAACCATTTATTCTAACCTTAGCTTAATCTTACAGCCTGTTGAAAATCCTAGCAACCCAGAACTTTACCCTATAAATTCTA
The DNA here is from genome assembly GCA_946406115.1 of Apoda limacodes. NCBI lineage: Eukaryota > Metazoa > Arthropoda > Insecta > Lepidoptera > Limacodidae > Apoda > Apoda limacodes. The sequence goes on from OX291558.1 coordinate 10,748,543, forward strand.
GATCTAACAATTATAACAAAATAAGCACATTAAATAGAACAAATGACATCTTACGAATGCTCCGTACACAATATTTAAATTAGAAAGAGCAAATAGGCCTATTTGACGCTTGCAGTCACTACTCCGACATATTTCACCTACCTGATGCACCGTTATCCTTCACCCATGCTATTAAACATGAAATCAAAACAGTCACATCCCAACCTATCCACGTAAAATCCTATCGCTTTCCTAAATGCCATAAGAAAGAAGTAAAAACTCAAGTCAATAAAATGTTGAAAGATAATATTATCAAACATTCTATGTCTCCGTGATCCGCACCCATTTGGGTGGTTCCCAAGAAATTAGACGCATCTGGACAACGTCAATGGCGCGTTGTTATTGACTATAGGAATCTCAATGACGTCTCGATTGGTGACTCATATCCCATTCCAAATATTTCAGAAATCCTAGATCAATTAGGCAAAAGTAAATACTTTAGTACCCTTGACCTCGCTTCCGGTTTTCACCAAATTAAAATGTCCCCTGAAGATTCTTCTAAAACCGCTTTCTCCGTACCTCAAGCCCATTTCGAATTTAACCGTATGCCCTTCGGGTTAAAAAAATCCCCCTCCACTTTTCAGAGATTAATGAATTCCGCACTTTCTGGTCTCCAAGGCATACAATGTTTTGTGTACCTAGATGACATTGTTATCTATTCTTACGACCTTTTTTCCCACCTAGAAAACCTTTCAAATGTCTTTCAGAACTACGCCAGTATAACCTTAAATTGCAGCCGGACAAATGCGAATTTTTACGTAAAGAAGTTTCATACCTTGGTCACCTCATTACAGATAAAGGCGTTAAGCCAAACCCCGACAAAATAAAGGCCGTAAGCGAATTCCCAACTCCTAAATATCCCAAAGACATAAAATCTTTCCTAGGATTTGTGTCTTACTATAGAAGATTCATTTCAGACTTTTCCAAAATTGCAAAACCACTCACATCCCTATTAAAAAAGGATGTTCCTTTTCTGTGGCAGAATGAACACCAAATATCCTTTAAATCATCAAAAGAATATTTTACTTCTGCTCCCTTATTAGACTATCCTGACTTCACTAAACCTTTTATACTTACCTGTGATGCGTCCAATTATGCGATTAGCGCTATCCTATCCCAAGGTCCTGTAAATAAAGATAACCCAATTGCCTATGCCTCGAGAACCCTCAAAAAAAGCGAATGCAATTATAGCACAACGAAAAAGGAACTATAAGCTATCCTTTTCGGTTGTAAAACTTTTCGTCCATATCTTTACGGTCGAAAATTTCAAATAATTACAGACCACCGCCCCTTAAAATGGTCACAGATCCCAGTAGGAAACTCCAAAGGTGGAGACTTAAGCTCGAGGAGTTGGAATATGAGATTGTATACAGAAAAGGTAAATTAAACAATGCAGCAGCACTCTCTCGCTATCCTGTTAATATTATTGAATAAAATGATCCAATTCCTTCTACTAGTAATACACATACGCCAATTCCCGAAAGCCTTCAAGTACAATCACCAGATCCTCTCGATGTCCTCGAAGAACTCGGAATGTTAGATCTGAGTCCTCAAGGCAACGAAACAATAGATTTTGAACCCTTCAGTCTTCCATCTCCAACACAAGTCCCAGAATACTGTAAATAAGAAATACCCTGAAACAACAAACTTTCCATCGCCTAACCCAATTCCTAACGACCTCGACACAATTAACTTAGAATCTCTGAAATTTCCATTCCCCGTGTCCGATCCAAATATACCTGAAAAAGAAAACGAAGTAATTGGTAATACAGTTAGCTAGCAATGACAAATATTCCAAATTCCTTAAACATATTTCGGACAAGAACTCCTCTTTTAATACAAACCTTGTGGAACAAGTATGGTCAACTCCATACCACCCACAAACACAGGGCGCTCTAGAAAGGAGCCACTCGACTTTAAAAGAATACCTAAAATCATATGTGAATGAAACTGATTGGCCACGATACGTATAGCAGGCATACTAGCATATAACACTTATATACACTGTACTACTAACTATTCTCCCTATGAATTATTATACGGACATAAACCATTTATTTCCGACAGTGTCTATAACACTGACTCAACTACTACTTACCTAGATTACGTAAAAATGCTTCAACACCGACTAAAACATTCGCGAGATGTAGCCCTAGAAAATATTAGGAGATCTAAGGAAAAGTCCAAAACATACTACGATAAGAAAACCAGACCAGTGTCATATAAAGTAGGGGACTATGTATATTTAAGAACCCATTTGCATTTGAGAAAAGCTTTGGCTCCAATATGGAAGGGTCCTTTCAAAGTAGTTAAAATTTTTGAAAATAATACCCTGTCCTTATTAATAAATAGGCGCCACATAAAGCATCACTTCACACACATTCACGAAGTCGAATTAGCAAATTTAGGAGACGAAATTAGTATTAATTAGTTTTTTTTTTTTGAATCATGACCTTGTCCTTCAAATTAGAAGACATCGTAAATAGCGTAGCTCTAAGTAAAAAGCATGTATTACACCCATCTCTCATTACACCAACAGAATTGTATAACGAGTTGGTCAATAATAACCACCTTTTGGGTAACTCCAAAGAATTGCCTGTAACATTAGAATTAAGCCACATGTATTTAGTCTGGTCAACATGTACCTTTTTGGGTGAAATTTTTGTATAGTCTCCGAAAATTACGATCAAGGTGTCATTCGATTCGGAATATTATGTAGAAAGTTTAAGAAAAAGTTCCAAAAGGGGCCGATGAAAATTGCAAAAGTTATAAACAATTTAAAAAAAAAAAAAGTAGGGGTTTGGTTTTCTTTTAATATCTCGAAAACTATCAAAGATATTCGAAATTTGAAAAAAGATCTGAAAAGAGGAGGAAATTTCCTAAAAAAAAGTCCAGCCTCCCGGAACTGTATCTTTAATATTTATAATTTTTACGGAGCCCTGAAAATAGCGCTAAAAGCGGGTAGTCTGGCTTCCGCTCGCGATTTGTCATTCGGACACGGTAACAATAAAAATCATTTTAAAATATTAAAAATTAATATTAAGGAATAAAAAAATTTAAGTACTATTGGGATATATAAATGAACAATAACCCGTAGGCGAAAAATTTTTATCCCCATTTTTCCATTAGTTATGCATTAGTGAATTAACTACTTTTTCTGAATAGAATGTTAACAGAAAATACCTGATTATTATTAAACTACAACCCTAGGATTTTTTTCACTTCGTGGAGTTATTCTTAAAAGGCATTAAAATAGATCCCCGTTGGAAAAATTTAAAAATGTTAATTTTCCACTTTTTTATTAACAATCGAAAACATCAAAAAATTAAAAACTGCATAAAAGTTATTAAAAAAATTTTGTTTTTCAAATATTTCAAATTTTATGATTTCTTACGGTTAAAAGTTACATGAAAATATTTTTTTTTAATTTTTTACCGCGATTGTTTAAATAATTGTTATAAACAAATGCATTGTTTATAAGATAATCAACAATATTTTTTTCCTAATCTACTTGTCGATATAAATTATGATTTTTAAGAAAAAAATTATTCCTTAAAAAAAATTATTTATTGCTATAAAATGCATTTCTTAATTAACAATCGTTTTTTACCACTAAATATAAATATTAAGGAACCATTTTTTCTCTAAAAATCATAAATTCTATTGTTTTTAAATATTCTGGAAAAAAAATTTTTTTTTTTCATTTTTTATTTGTTTATTTAATAAACAATTTGTTATAAACAAATGGATTTTCTTACTTTATTTTTTTTTAATTCGTAATTTAATTATAAAATCAGCTATGTATTATTTTTTATGAAAAAAATTTTTTATCTATTTTTTATATAACTTTTAATATTTTTAAGTCCTAAAATTTGCATAGCTGTTTTTATAATTCAATTACGAATAAAAAAAAAATAAAGTAAGAAAATCCATTTGTTTTTAACAAATTGTTTATTAAATAAACAAATAAAAAATGAAAAAAAAAAATTTTTTTTTCCAGAATATTTAAAAACAATAGAATTTATGATTTTTAGAGAAAAAATGGTTCCTTAATATTTATATTTAGTGGTAAAAAACGATTGTTAATTAAGAAATGCATTTTATAGCAATAAATAATTTTTTTTAAGGAATAATTTTTTTCTTAAAAATCATAATTTATATCGACAAGTATATTAGGAAAAAAATATTGTTGATTATCTTATAAACAATGCATTTGTTTATAACAATTATTTAAACAATCGCGGTAAAAAATTAAAAAAAAATATTTTCATGTAACTTTTAACCGTAAGAAATCATAAAATTTGAAATATTTGAAAAACAAAATTTTTTTAATACGTTTTATGCAGTTTTTAATTTTTTGATGTTTTCGATTGTTAATAAAAAAGTGGAAAATTAACATTTTTAAATTTTTCCAACGGGGATCTATTTTAATGCCTTTTAAGAATAACTCCACGAAGTGAAAAAAATCCTAGGGTTGTAGTTTAATAATAATCAGGTTTTTTCTGTTAACATTCTATTCAGAAAAAGTAGTTAATTCACTAATGCATAACTAATGGAAAAATGGGGATAAAAATTTTTCGCCTACGGGTTATTGTTCATTTATATATCCCAATAGTACTTAAATTTTTTTATTCCTTAATATTAATTTTTAATATTTTAAAATGATTTTTATTGTTACCGTGTCCGAATGACAAATCGCGAGCGGAAGCCAGACTACCCGCTTTTAGCGCTATTTTCAGGGCTCCGTAAAAATTATAAATATTAAAGATACAGTTCCGGGAGGCTGGACTTTTTTTTAGGAAATTTCCTCCTCTTTTCAGATCTTTTTTCAAATTTTGAATATCTTTGATAGTTTTTGAGATATTCAAAGAAAACCAAACCCCTACTTTTTTTTTTTTTAAATTGTTTATAACTTTTGCAATTTTCATCGGCCCCTTTTGGAACTTTTTCTTAAACTTTCTACATAATATTCCGAATCGAATGACACCTTGATCGTAATTTTCGGAGACTATACAAAAATTTCACCCAAAAAGGTACATGTTGACCAGACTAATTCTCTTATTAATAGTTCTAGTATTATAAGCTATTTTATAAATGATAAGATTGTATTTGTTTTAAGTATTCAGTTAGTTAACCCTAGAATATTTTATTTATATCATAGTATGCCACTACCTACCCCTTTTGATTCCAAACCACCCGACACCTTCGCCACTATAATACCTTCGTTTAAATATGTAGCTATAACAACAAATAAAGCTTTTTACACTTAAACGAGCTTAATAATGTAAAGTTGTGATGAAACATGACTTTATTTGTGAAACATCAATTTTGTATCCTACCGTCGCTCACCCATCTTGTGAAAGCAAAATTATATCTAAGATATTATCTTCTGTTCCAAAACAATGTCAAACTAAGTTTGCACATGGTAAAGTCGACATTTGGCAGCCCTTAAGAAGCAATAGATGGATTTTTGTACAGTCAGAACCAACAAATCTGTCAGTAGATTGTCCAAACAAAGGTACTCAAGAAATCCCGATCATAGGTACTGGGATACTAAGTCTTCCTATTGATTTTACAGGCTACTGTAAAAGTACTTAACTCTTACCACGAACTATTATAAACATCAATATGTCCATAGTTGAATCTAATTTCAACCTTATTAACGACTCATGTTGTAAATACGTGGCTTTTGAGAGTATTAAATCCAAAGTGTCCCCTGTTCTATTACAAAATATAAATCTTACAAAAAGAAAACAAAATTCAAAATAATCTTATACAAAAGCCAGACAATATAATTGAGGAACCCCACATAATAAAATACGGGACACATTATTCTGTACTTAATATATTAATATTTATTATTATTGCCATTACTGTAATTGTTATTATTTTTAAGAAATTTAATATTGTAAAGAAATTCCTAGTCTGGCATCCCACAGCAGAAATTACAACTTCAGAACACCATGATTCTCCCATTCCTATCCCTAAAACAAGAACCCACCTATGACTCCTTAATTCATAAACTTCGCGTTTTAAACGCGGAAGTTTAATCTTCTCCGGGGGCTGTTATACCTCTGATCTTCATACTAGCTCCGCTACCCTAACTCGATGTCAGCTGTCTACTCAGCATTTCATACTCGACGCTTCCCATCCACCTCTCCGGTCAGTCAGTCCAGTCCGATCCTTCAATCGTGCCACTTCTTTGAAAAATTGTACTTTCTATTTTCAATTTCTAATTAAATTAATTCTTTTTCATTAAATTCTTTTTTTTTAAACTAAAATCCCGGGTCCGACATAACAGTACGGTCGGTACGGGTGTAGGGAATTTATTTATTTATATATATAATATATGCAAGTAAATTCGAGGGGCGAATTTTAGCGAACAATTGCTTTTCGCCTTCTACTGCGTTCATACTCAGCGTTGTATGCAGAATTTGTCTGGCTTTATCCCCACTGAAGTAAGTTTTGCATCCGAGCGACTTGGACGATGAAAAGAAAACAGGGCAGAAGGGTTGACGGTAAGAGCTTCTGAGTTTAATCGTTATCTCTAACCTAGAGCTAATTATTATTATCAAAATACTATAAACATTTTAAATTTTTATTTAATTTTAAATCAATACTTTGCTCAATAGCTGAGCAACAGTGTTCAACACAGAAATAACAACTTAATTAAAATTAAATTTTATTTCATTTAGTAACTACGAAAATAGGAAGTAAAAAGTTCCCATCCAACAAGATGTCCCATTTCAGCACCTCTTTTAAGGAAGAGCGTCCTGAAAAAATCAAAGCATTTCAGCTATTAGATTTGGGTGTAATTTTATTTTTGTTTTACACGAAATGTCACATGTCTCTGCTGTCACTGGGCAACATAAATTCAATTGCAAAATACAAGCCAAAAATTTCAGGGCAGCAATGGGGCCAATTTAGATTAATCAATTTCTTGCGCTTGTAATATTTTTAAAACCGTGAGAACTTTCCCGGTTGTGTTCAAACTAATATAAGTTGAAATTATTTATAAAGCCTTATTGTCGTGATTTTTATAAAACGCGGTTTTTCAAAGTAAGAGGGAAGGGACACTAAATTTTCAACTTTAAAAGCCAATAACTTGCAAAATATACATCTCAGAGAAAAACTGTCTCAAAAAAATCTTTTAATTTTTAAATCCCTATCCTACAATACACCATACGATTGGGTCTGAGATAAAAAAAAATATGCATCGGTTTAACGTATCAGTTAAATAGAAGACTACCACTAAAATTTTTTTTTTTAATTTTACAACAATTTTGTATGGTGGTTCACATTTTACTGTAAAATTTCATCAGAATCATCAGAAAGAATTACAAGGCTGTGAGACACTGACGGACGGACGGACACGTCGAAACTATAAGGGTTCCATTTTTGCCATTTGACTACAGAACCTTAAAACGTCTCCAAACAATCGTATTCACTTGGTATTCCAATACTCGCCACGGAGTTATGAGTCCCTGAAGTTAGACTTGACTAGCTTTTGTCTTGTATTTTTTTTGCTTAGCTACAAACTAACTAACTAGGTTACTTAATAGGAACAGAAAAATCACATATAATTCCTATTTTAAAAGCTAGGTACAAAAACAAAAAATTAGGTTTATTAATTTACTCACAAATCCTTTATTTTCAAGAATACAAGTCGCTAACATCTTTGCTCTCTCGCATCCCAGTTTTCCGTCGTTGACTGCCCTATAGTTCACTGTAATAAATAAAAATACGGTAAATCCTACAAGTCCTACTTATATAATAAATGCGCAAGTTTGTGACTTGTTCGTATCTTTGTTACTCCTTCACACCTCAACAATTGAACCAATTTGGCAAAAATTTGGAATAGAGATAGCTAAAACCCTGAGTTAGACCAATAGTATAGTCAGATTAGATAGATTTTTATGCTAAAAAACATTAGTTCGTAGATGTTTGAATTTCGGTGTATGTGTTTATTAAGACCTTCAGTTGAACATACTAAAAGTCCCCAACGATAGGCTGCCGCCATCTTGTAAAAAATGTACTTTTTTTAGTTTTTTTGTTTATATCTCGGCAATAATTGCTGATGCGTAAAAAATGTGTACTTAAAAACTATAACTTACTAGCTTCGCCCGCGCTAAATTTCGTTATCGGCGTAGGTTCTTACGGCATCTCCTCAATTATAGAAAAAAAAACAAACTATCGAATATTTCCTCCTTAAGGCATAATACATTCGTGTCTGTGAAACCATCGAAATACCAAACCAATCTGTCAAGCCGATTAGAAGTCATATGAAAAAGATAAGTACTGAAGGACAATTCTTACTACCTGTTGTCCTATTACCCGTTTTTCCTTAAAAATGAAGCATTTCCCCGGTGAAAAGTAACCTATGTTTATCAGGGATAATGTCGGCTTCTTATGGTAAAAGAATTTTTCAAATCGGTCCAGTAGTTTCGGAGTCTATTCAATACAAACATACTTACATACAAACCTTTCCTCTTTATAATATTAGTATAGATAAAATATACTACAAAAAAATTACTGCATATTATTATTGTATCTCTAGTATTTTAACTGTAATCCGGCGTTAAAAAAAAAAATATTTACTTGCTGCCGATATATCGTTTGTTTTCCGTTTAGTCCTAAATTATTATTATGTTATAAATATTATATATTATTTTTGTAGACTTATTCCGTAAAACTACCAAGAGAGAGAGAGAGAGAGAGAGAGAGAGAGAGAGAGAGAGAGATAGAAAAAGGGAAGGGGAGGAAAGCCATCAGCTGTTCATCGTATCGCAGGTATGCCTCACTTCTCATAAAGACTTAAGCAACTTATTCCGATTTACGTAACTTTGTATGTAAATGTATATAGTTACCAAGCACCGTTTATAGTACTGCAATACTACCAATAGTCGTAGGGTGGAAATACTTGACGTAGCACTTTTACATACCGTAAGCCTAGGTTTCTGTATCTAGCTAGAAGGATTTTGCTTTGAGTATGTCCCTCTGACTCCTATCCGACAAAGGCATATTCAAGAAAGCTCTTAAAAGCTTATTAGCTTAAAGCAACTAGATCGCATCCTCTCTTATTAAATCTCACGACGAATTGACGTGGCTCGAACCTCTTACCAGTCACTAAGTTAAGATACCATCAGCGAGTGCTCTAAACATGCGTTCACCGGTGCCCGAGGACATAGGGTTACTAATAAGAGAGCCCAACGCCGCCCGACAACGTAACAATTATCCCTCTGCCAAAGACTAGACTCCTTTTACAAAATCTCAAGAAGGTTAAAGGCGTACAAAAAACAGTCACGAAAACGCGATGGATGCAAGGCTAACTGGAGCTATAAAGCTAGTGAAGTCGACACCCTGAGCGCCATGCCTTCCTTCAAACGTCTAAATTAATCCCTGCGTTTAACGACGACTAAAAAGTAGACTGCTTAAAATAAACTTATAGTCGTAATGCTTGTTTATTATTATTATTTTCGCTTTGTGGCCTTTATTGTGCTTTAAAGGCACCGCTTTATTAACGGTTACGTAATTTCATAGACATTATAGACCTCTTCACCAAAGGTGGATTTCGGTTTTTACGGGTACATTACGGGTTTCACGGAGCACATCTATACCTACAGGAGTGCTATTTTTCGACGTGGCGAAAGCGTTCATAAATACTAACACAACGGTTTGTAAGCTGTTCTACTATACACTGAGATCGCTCTAAACTGGTTTTTATTTTTAGTACTTGTAACAATGGTAGCTTGCGAGTGACTGGTGGGTGACAAATTCGATGACCACATTCATATTAGTAATCTAATGAGAGCAGGGATAAGATCTAGTTGTGGTAAGCTGATATTTTTTGTCGCAGTGCCTTTGTAGGCCTGGGGCCCAAGGGACATAATAACCAAGAGATTGTTTGAGCAAAGTTCATCCAGCTCTTTTACGGAGCGCAAATATAGGCTTATGTTCCGTAGAAACGCTATGTCGAGTAGGTCCAGCCTATGCTTGTCAATAAGGGCGTAATTAGCAGCAGTCATAATTGAGTTTGTTTATTAGTCTGGCAACCATGCCTTTGTTCTACGCGGGATAGGTGGTCTTCATCGGAATCAAACGCGGTGGCGCGATGATGGCTGGTAGCCTAACCCGAAAGTCGTGTTCCTCCCTGCTATACACATCATGTCGCACAATGCATCTGCCCCTTTATTGTCTTTCCCCTTCTCTTTCTCCTTTTCTCGCCATCTCTTTCAGTCTTTCTATCTCTAGGTAGTGTCAGGGAATAAGTTTTTAAAAATATATATGAACGATTTGAGCGTAAAAAGAAACAAAACGGTATTTCGATAGCAAAAATATAAAAAAAACTCTTTTCAATGTCGGATTACAGCTGTGTATTGGAGATACATAAATAATATATTTCAGCTTTTTATAGGAAATTTAATAAGTTACAGTTTTTGTTTGTTTTGATTTTATCGTATTAATAATCATTGCCGAGCTATAAGCAAAAAACTAAAAAGGGTACCTTTTTTCCTAGATAGCGGCCCGAGGGCAACAGATATCGATCGGGACTTTAAGTATGTCTAATGGGAAGTTGTAATGAACATATACACAAAAATTTAAAACTCTACCATTCAATTTTTTTTCATTTTCTAATTAGATTGGACTATAACACTAACACATTATTTTCCGAAAAACTATTACTCAATTCCTATAGCTTCCTAAAGCAAATTCCCCGAAGAAAATTACGAAAACACGGAAAAGCAGTATGACGATATTAATTAGTGAAAAGTGCACTTTACTTACGAGCTTCGCAAGTTTCTAACGCATGTTCCAACCGTCCCAAATCTGCATCGCTTGGTAAATACTGCTTTGTTGTCTCTCTCGCCTTTTCAGGAACAAAGAATCCTTTGTCATCCATCTGAAAATACATAAAGTTCTTAATTACTTTAAAAATGGACATGGTGGAAAAACTATGGGTGCTAAATAAATGATGGAAAATAGCGTCGTCCTATCAGCATGTTTAATACATTATAGTCCAAGAGAAAGAGAAGTTTTTCGTCTGCTCTTGCAGTTGATAGTTTATGTTAATGAATTACTTACAAATCCAGTTTTCTTCATGAAACATGAGAAGAAACAAGAATCAATGCAGTTAAGTTTTCCTGTGCTCCTCGCTGCTACAACGTCTTTCGGGTCGACTCCATACTTGGCACCGCATTCATTGAGGATTGGAGCCAAATTGGGGTTGCATTCTGCTGACTTAAAGAACAAAACAGTTTAAAACGGATAAAAAATTTACCTTCTATTAATTTGTTATATGAATGCAAAGAACCATTTACGAGTTTACATTAAGACTCTATACAAGCTAATACGAAAAAAAAATTTCGCTAATTAGTGTTTATTTAGATAGATCAAAACGTACTTTTGGTATCGTGCAAAAAACTTTTCTGGCCTGACGTCTGTCGCTAGAGTCACGTTAACAGCATTTTAATATGGCTACTGTAGTTTTGATGTTTAACCACTGGGTCAGAAAAGTTTGTTCCACTATAGAGACTTCTTGAGGTTTTCTAAAGAGGTTTTTAAAATGAATTGTTTTATCAGTACCTCTTAAGTGAGAACCAATTCCCCGACAACACAATCTTATCCTATTAAATATAACTTATTTTAGGTTCAGCTTAAAAAATATTTTTTCCGTTTTCAATACCCACCAAAAACTTTTTAAGATACATTTCGTTTCAAAAGGAACTGTTTGAATAATTATATCAAAAATATGTGATTACCCGAATCTTTGCTTGAATCAAACATAAAAACGCCTAAAATTATAATTTTTATTGATTTTTCTTGATCACGGATCGTATTGAAATCGTTAAAAAGGGTTTCGAAAAAAAATATAAATACAAATTTAATTAAAAACGGCAACAAGACTATAAACAGATAAATATATTTTTTATTTATGTCAAAAAATCGATAATTTTTTGTACTTACTACGGCCTTTTAAAATTTACAAAAAACTTTTAGATTTTATTCTAATTCATTGGCGAATGAAAGCTTCATAAAAAAAAATTTAAATTGAAAAAATAACTTAGAGAAGGCAATCTAGTTACATGAATACATTTACACATTTTAACGTCACCTTGTATATTTACGCTTACTTGCATAACAAACTAAATAAATCGTCTAATTCAGTTAGTAATATTATATGCTATACACACTAAATTTATTTTTCTGGTCCTTAAATTAAAGCCATATTTTTTACAATTACGCAAAATATAAAATATAAGCGTAGGATGAAGTAAAAATAATATTTCAATACCTAATACCTACCATGGATGACTCTTCACATGATGACAAGATTTTTAACACAAATGATAAATATCAATTATAATTAATAAAAAAAGTCAAATGTGTGTCGTTCCACCTATCATATATATTCCAAATTGCGAAATATTTTTTTTGCTGTCAATGACCCAAATAGCGAGGTGTGTTTCGTAATATTTGCGTATCATTGCGCAATACTAAACTTTCAGGCTACATTACCTAATTTTTTTTTTTTTGGCAAAGGTTACTGTGATCCGCTGAGCAGATCTGACTAAATTTTTTTTTTTTTTTTCTGAACTGTCTATGCAGTTGGCTGTGGCAACCATTACTGCTTTACCGGGCTTTTTGGGGCGAGACTCTGAGGGAGTATCAGCCCATATAGCGCCCAAAGCCTCCAAGGGAGCCTCGGCTTGGGTTGTCGCTCTCGGGGTCGTCCCTTCGACCGGCGTGAGCCTCGAACCCGAAGATGAGTCAGCGCCTGGAGGAATTTCATAACTGCCTTCTTCGGGATATGGCCCAGACCCAGAATTTGGTTCGATATAAAATCCGAAACTGTCCCCTTTTTTGACTGTTTCTTTAAAATTATTGGCAAAGAAGTCTCCAAAGTTTTAATTGTTAGTTTACAACTTTGCTAAAAAAGGGCCGTGACATTTAAGTATTTTTATTATTTCAATGAAAATCTCAGTGAGTTGAGATGTAGCTACACTACTCACACACGTTTAGTTACATATCGCGTCATCCTTGTTTCTACTCAAGTTTTCTGTCACGTAGTGTGCCTTAGTTGCGAGAGTTTCAGTCTAGTAACACGAAACTTTAGTTTGATCCTTTTTTTAATAGAATGTTCTAACATTCCAGTTGCTCTTGAAAAGTTTTCCAAAAAAATAAAATTTTGGTTTTACAAAAAATCAGTATTTAGGGTTCAAGGCTGGGCTCAATGATCGTACATAATATAAATTTTTTTCGGGATTAAGCCAGAAGCGAAAACTAAAACTAAAAATTATTAATATTTAGCTTTGTACTATAGAGTTAAAATATTTTTTTTATGTCGCATTTCGATTGATACATTGATTAAGTTATTTTAAAGATAGTGCGACATGTTTTTGAAAAAATATAGAAGTTGAAATAATATATAAATAAGAAAATCCGGGTGTTGTGCGAGTTCGATTCGCGTGCAGAGGGTTTCATGCGATGAATACGTCATCTACCATGTATTTCTGTAAATCTCACCCAAATTATTTGTTTATGGCAACTAAAAAAATTAAATTTTGCACGAACAATATTTACAGATTTATCATATTATTTAAGAATTTTTTATTGATTTTCCTGTTATCTATAAATAAAGAACTATTTTCTGTATTTCAAAAAAAAATAGCAATATAAATTTAAGAAAACTCATATAATTAGGAATTACATATATATTTAAAACCAGCATAACTATTTTTGGAAAAAAAAAAATGTGACAGACAAACACGAGGGTACGCAACTTTAAGAATAGATACAAAAAAAAATCCGATCGATTTCGATCTAAAATTATAGTTTCCTACGTTCAAGTGGAAAACTGAGAGTTAAGGTGCTATTAAAACACTGTTTTAATCACACTTACCCCTAAACATTGTCATTTTACGTGCAGGTAAAGCGGGTGCTAAGACCCGAGCATCCTCAAAGCAAATCAGGCATTCATAGAACTCACTTTACATTGGTATAATGAATATAAGTTTTTACAATACCAACATTTCCATTTCAGGAAAAACGCATACGCTTTTGTTTTTACAACACTAACTCAAAATCATCAATTTTCGACACTTTTTCACTGAAACCAAACCCAAGAATTTACTTCTGAAATGTCGGTGAAAGGTAGAAACTAAGTGTGTCCAGACGATTATTTCGTTAATTTAAAACATAGAATAAATCTTTAATTCACTTTATACGTTAATGTTGCTAGTCAAATAATTTTTTTCTGAGTAATAAATGCATCAATTAATTTTATTGTTTCGTCTTATATATTAATATCTAGAAAGAACGCTTTTCAAACTTATATTACAAGCCAATTTTTTTATTAAACACATAATTCAAAAAGCACACAAAGGCAACTGTTTTTAAAAAAGCCTACTATTAAATTTCTGAATTTATTGACGATAAGATAGAATGGAAATAATTTAACTTTAATTTTTATTTATGTAAAATATGACAAGTTAATTTTAATTTGACAATGTATTGCAGCTTATAAATAATCAGATAATTATTATTATGTGACATTTAATATTCATTAGTACTCCATCGACATTGCTTTACTTATTATTAGACCTGGTCAATGCCCCTCTACAGCAGCTTATATTTTTACATTTTTTTTTATATTTTTATAGGACAATGCCTTTGTACGGCAGCTTTATTTTTGACATGAAAATTCGAAATACTTTTTACTTTAGTATGTTTTTTATTTTTAACAATTATTTTTAAGTCTCACTTATCTTTGTATGTAAATGACTTATATCTTATTATCTAAAAATCTTGTAATTTTTATTATTTTATGTTAAATATTCTATTATTAGTTTTATTGACGTAACTAAATGTTCACCAAATTGTTCCCACGGTGTAAATGTATAAATAAAAAAAAAATAAGCCCAAGAGAGTTATTTTCCGAAAGGTCTTTTTTAGAAAAATGTATTGTTAAACTATGAGTATATTCGATTGTTACCAATATACTGAACGAAAATTCTTATAAATACTTATTTACTTAATTTAATTAAGCAGTTTGTCTTGCAATTTAGAAAATCGTTGAGAAGTAGCAATATAAAAAAGAAAACAAAAATATACTCAGAAAAAAAAACAAAGGTATTGGGTAGGGCATTGTAAGTTTCTACCTATATTTATCAAAAATACTTTTTTCTCGCAACTAAAAAGTCACAATATTTTATTGAAATTAAAATAATAATTTTCCTTTTAATGTAGTGTATATTTGCATTTGTTTCACTTATTCGAAAAAATATGAAACTCTAAACTTAAAATCAAAATATTTTTAATTATCGAAATCTTAGCTAAGGAAAGAGTAAATAAGTATTTAAACTTACACTTATTAGCGCAACAATCGCAACCAGAAAGAAGCCTAACAAAGTTGATTTCCGAAAAGCCATTTTAACAAAAGAGTGGTTTCGTGTTGTTAAACGAAAATTAAATTCAATAGTGACCAATATAGTATACGGACGTCTTTATTTATACTTAATTTTTTATGCAGCCTGTCTTGCCATTTAGTCAGTTCGTCGAAGATTTGTGTTATTTTTATTTCGCTTTTAATTTTTTTGGATAGAATGTGGAATCTAAATGATTTAATGTATACTTGGTAAAACTTATCCGCTACTAAAAAATGTAGAATCTATAGTCTCGAGTTGGCTTGTGCCCATTCAATTAAAAGTTTCAAGCATTGACATTTTTTGAAAAAAAAATAATTTTGTAATTCAAATTTTTAAGTTCGAATTAAAATAAATGTAGTGGGTAATAAATTACTTAATACTATGATTTATCAAGAGCTGAAATATTTAAAACCTCAAGCTTGAAATTGTCAATACAAAATTAAATTCTTCTTTAGAGACACCACTACACAGATAATTAAACGTAGGGTTTGTTCACCGTTTTGATCCCTAGAATAGGGTACCCAGTGGCTGAATACACACCCACATTGGGGGATAGCTGTTGGACAAACCAACCACTTTAGTCCTGAGTGGCTGAGCTGGGCTGAGTGAGGGACACTTTAAAGGTGATGTATGTATGTAGTATAGGAAAGCAACAACGCAAAACAAAGCAAACAATACATGGAAATTAGTAATAAAAGTAGAAAAAGAAATAAGAAACCGGTCAGGAGAGAATCGAATTATTTTCATCCAACAATTAGATACTGCAGTGTTCCTATAATATTCCAACTTTAATAAAATCAAAATTATTGACCTTGTCGCCATTTTTGTTAAAGTTTTTGTCATATCGACACAATATGGTAACTTTAACTTTATTTTATTGGTGGTCTGTATGTGTAAGGCAGATTAGCAGCTAACAAACGCCGCCATAAGATATTTCTAATTTTCTTTTTAAAGAAGGGGAATTTCGACAATCCAAATGTTGAAATAAAACTAGTCATAGGCTATGTTTGTAACGTTTCCTATTACTCTTAAAATATATCTATGAGTTTTAGTATTTTTTGCTAAAAATGGCCGTTTTTAGGAGAAATGCCTACTACAAAGATGACTTATACGTCTAGATACCGTGTCGAGGCACACGAAACGAGCCAATCCGAGTACCTGAACTATCAGGTACTTGCTGTCAACACTACATCATACGTAATCTGTGCGTTGACGCAAACTGTGCTCCCGCGTAAAGTAATGAAAATGACGATTTGTGCAATAAATCGTAAAGAAACTATTGAAAAAAAGGGTTTATGAATAAATATCACTTTTCACAAGCTATAACACTAATCTGCTAGTTATATTCCTAAAAAAATATTCGCAAAACAAACAACAAATGTGTTTCTGTCAGTGTTGCCATGTCTGTAGGTTACTTCATTTCCCTAGTTCCCAAGCGAACACTGAAACGACAATACATATTTTGCACCCAACGTCACTTATATACATTACATTATTTCAGGTTGATAAAGTATTTAGGTATTAATGACCCCTGTGACACATTGTATATATAGAACGTAAACCTTTACCACGGACTTCTGCAATGTTAAAATAAAAAAAAAACATTACAGTAAGATGCAAATATAAATAGAAAAAGGAGCATCATGTATTTTATGAACTACGAAACTAATTAATTACCGTATCTGAAAATCTGTAAATAGTTTGACAAAATATATTCTTTTGCAACAAACGCACACGCGCAATTGGGTATGTATAATTATAGGGCTATTTTATTGTCATGTGCCAGCGACCAGGGACCATATTGGGAACAGTCTTGTGCTATTCGGAATCTGGATTTCGAGATTAAAATGTATGGAAGGCGGT
The DNA here is from genome assembly GCA_946406115.1 of Apoda limacodes. Taxonomy (NCBI): domain Eukaryota; kingdom Metazoa; phylum Arthropoda; class Insecta; order Lepidoptera; family Limacodidae; genus Apoda; species Apoda limacodes. The sequence continues at coordinate 10,765,870 of OX291558.1, forward strand.
CAGTAAGCCTCGAAACCCGTGAATGTAATTGTTCTGTAATTTTCTCTCGAATTCCAGAGTCCGAATAGCTCGAAACTGTTCCCACTAACCAGCAGCGCCGATTCAAAGGCGCTCGCACAGCTACACGGATGCATTTAATCTTGATTTTATGAATTAAATTACTTTGTACGAGCACTACGAGATAAACCGGGTTTAATTTGCGCTGTTTGTGTAATATTCTGAGACGTCGATCAGTTATATAAGTTATTCAATTCCAACGATAACTTATTACGTCTTATGAAATCTAATAAAATATACGTATAATGATTTCTGTTTAATTTTCTTTTGAAAACTAATTGAATGTTATTCTAAAATCTTTTAATTTTATTGATCAATTTTTGAATATTATAAAATATATAATTCCTATTCCTTCCTATGTAAATTGAGATTAAAATACTCTAACATTATTGATGAAAATCCCTCATCGTTTCCTTACCCGAGGGGTGCCTACAGAGCCTGAAAGAGCCTAAAGAGCTAAAAACCTGAAATGTTCTCAGAATATGTGTTATATAGGCGGGTTTCCTCACTAATAATAAAAATATAATAGCAAAAACGAAAAATTTAAGATAAATTGCTGTGCACACAGCGGGGAAGTTGTCTAAATTAGTACAATCTTTTTCACAATAGGCGGCTCGCCAGTTGTTCTAAAGAAGAGAAACAACGTTTGCGGGGTCAGCTAGTATAAAATAAGAATTGTAAATACAGTGACTGCTGAATATTCAGCGAACTGTAAACTAGTTTGCCACCTTTTGTTTAGTAACTATATGATAAGCTGTGGCAATTGCGCTGACAAATTTAAAAACAATAAAGATCAAAATTGAATGTTATGTTTCAGAGCTGTCAGCACTCGTCAGAATAACCTTACCACAGCCCAATTTTTTATTAACCTCATGATATTGTAAGATATTTTTTCCAGATTCTCCAGGTTTTCCAGCATGTATCGTCTTACCGTGTATGTGTATACCCGTGTATTTTTTTAAACATCCACAGATGTGTAAATGTACCCAAAAATGTCAAACGAGTAATTAGTATAAATGGCCGGATCACAATTTAAATGCACTGGGCTTTTACAAATAGTGCAGTAGTTATATGTGCCTAACTGATTCAACATATCCCATCGATCCCACGATTATTGATGAAATTTGGACACTCAATTTGGATTTTTTTTTATCTTTTATGCATGCACTTAAAGAGGATTTTGCGAAATTCTTTTCTTGGCGGAATAGGAATTACTAGTCTGTTTAAGAACCTATTAAATATATAAAAAAAGCTTTAATGGTTAAAAATTAAAAACAATAAGTTCCACCATTTACGGAAAATTATCCCGTGATTTTGTATGTGAATCCGGTTATCTTCTATCATACGTAATATAATATAAAAGATGTATGAAAATGGTATTTGGCCTCTAGGTTAAATAATTTAATAATAACGTGTTTTAAAATCGTCCCTTAAAGGGCAAAACAGGGAATGAAAATTTGTAACAGAATTGCGATATTTTTGTTAAAAAAAAATATATTTCCAAATGGCCATTCGTCTTAAGTCGTAGAAATAAACTAGTTGTAAATAAAACCATAAAAAGTAACATAGGCTACATACAGGTAGCAAAAATTTTTAATTGTGCTATGAAATACCTATAAATGAATTGTATTGTATGGGAGATCTACCGCCCATTTGTCGTTCGTCGTATGTTGATCTTTTATAGAGATCTTCAACAAGAGATAGATTTATAAACTTATTTACAAGTTTCACCTTAAATTATTTGTTTCTTGAACCAACTAGAATTTCATCGACTTCAGCTACATCTTTAGATAATATTTTCTGTAATTCGGAAGTAAAGGATAAATCTATTATTAACAATTTGTCATCCGATCACTGTAATAAAATAATAAAAAAATTACACAACAAAATAAAAAGCATCTTAACAAGTAACTTATAGACCTGTGACCACTGCTCGGATAGACAATTTTAAAACAAATAATCAAAAGAAAATTACAATAATTTTAATTTTTTTTTTCATTTCTTAAGTAATGCGTTCGAGCAAGTGTGTAAAGTAAAAACTTTAGGGCAAATGATAAAATGAGATTCAAGGACTGGACTTCCGTAGAAATACACTGAAGTGGACCTAGGTTGAACGAGTCGTATGAAATGAAACAATAAAGGCCGTTTTGTTGACAAGCATTATACGCATTGAATGCGCTCAATGCTGTCTATGCGCACATTCGATCGTTTTGTTGACCAAAACTGAATGCGCTTTGACATCACTACCGGACCGCATTCAACGCATTGGCTGCACATGCTCGTGAGGTAGAGTAGTGGATGCGCTGTCAAATAGTGAACGGCCATATTGTTTGTTTACATTTGGTGAACGAAACGATTTCAATGCCTATGCGATGTCATAGCTCTCAATGCTTGTCAACAAAACGCCCCTAATATAACTACAGTCCCGCATTCACTGATTATCTCAAAATGTATTCAAAAATTTTTAAAAAGTGTGCAGGGTTTCAAAATCAATGCATATAAGTGATAAAAATTTTGATAATAAGTAAAAGGCCACATAGAATGTAATTAACAGTGAAACAGGAAAAATTTAAACCTCGTGACAATTATTATTTATTAACTATAGATTTATTCAGATCTTGATGTCGCTTTCTTTTTTGAGCAATAATTTACTGCATTGCCTAAAATTACACCTAATGTATTAATTTATTTATTTATTATTATTAAATTCCTCTCCACTAGAATCGGAGTTACTTTTAAAATGTAATATAAATAAATGCGAGGCTATTAAATTCCTGAAAATGTTGAGGGTCGCAGGTCACCAATTTGATGTTCATTTTGATGAAATCACCTCTTGGCAGATGCAGGAAGTGCACCTGAAGGTGGACATTAGGGTGGAACGTCAAAAATTAAGTGAAAATTTAATTACTAATTTATATTGAACATAATATCGTTCCAACCCAACTTTTGAAACTTGCGCAATAAACGATAAAAATTCAATTAAATTATCACTAAAAAGTATAAAATAAAAAAAATGTTTTTTCATTAATTGAGAAGTTGCCGTTGAAATGTTTCAAAAACATTTTGAATTATTTATTATGTTTTAGATTTGTCACAATCGAATTTTATTCTATCATACATTACATTCCAAATTTTTTTCTATATGTATATAAAAATGTATTTTGTTTGTTTGTTTCTACAATATTTTTGTAATTGCCCTGAGTTGTAGTGCACATGACCAAATTCACAAAGAAGACTGACTCACTGCATTGAAATCGAAAACCGATTTTTTACCATATCTCCGGTTTTATGACCTCTAGTTATGACGCGTTATAGACTTCATCATTATGTAACTGTGGTGGCCACAAATTCTTTCACATAAAATTATCAATCCAGTGTACTGTAGACTTAATATTTTATTTAATATTGTGTGATTTCCATAATATTATTATTATTTAGACAGACCATTAAAAATGTTTCAGATTTCGTTTTAATTTAAAAGGCGAGCTAGGAAATAGGTAAAGTTTTAAAACCTTGAATTACAATTGTTTATTTAGAGGGCAATATCCATAGCAAATATAATAAAAAATATAGTCTAACCTTGTCTGTCTGTTCATATGTTAAACCGTCATATTATATTTCCGTCATATTCGCACCGATTCTAAATCGAACTGTGATGTAACTTTTTTCCCCTTTTGCGGGGGGTATCGGCGAAAAGGTCTTAAAAGATCATTTAAGGTTTTCATATAACTTTTCTCTCACGTGCACACTATACAAATTATTATCTTTCAAAGCAAAATGTTGTGTGTCGCCTTCCTTTTACTACTTTTTTATCATGAGGTCTAAGAATCTGAAAAATTATTATAATAGAACATTTCAAATACATTACGATCATTTGAATTTTTGTCATACATCTTGTAATTTAAATTAAAATCACGTCTTCAAACTTTTTGTATTTTGTATGGAATTGTATGGAACGTTTTTACAATCGTTTAAAACCAAAATCGATGATTTAAAACCTCATACGATTTTGATCGGTTGAATACTCGACTGCAAACTAAAAGAAACCGGCCAAGTGTGTGTGTTCCATAAATTAACGTAGGGTTCCGTAGAAAAAAAAAATTGCAAATATATTATGATGAATGTTATAACAGTTTATGACTGTATGTAATATCATAGTTTTTAATTATTTTACACCAAAAAAAAATTGTTTTACGTGCAGAAAATGGGTTTCAAACCTACCAGTTGAATTCTTTGAAAACTAGCTTTATTCCTATACTCAGACGACGAAATTAGGTTTTGCAAATGTTTAGTCACCAGCTCATTTACATAAACTGAAAATATCACAAAAAAAAAACCGATGTTGACATTTTGTAAATGATATTTGTGACCAATAATATGTGCGTTTCAAATGTCAAACGTTTGTTAAATCTTCACTTAATCGCTGCCTTAACATTCTCCCCGCTTGGCGACGCTCATATTCCTACAAGATTTATCCTAATACCAACTTTACTTTATTTTTATTAATAGCATCAAGCTACTCTACGACTCGGGGGGCTAGGGGTTCATTGCATGCAAGATATTGGACCGGTCGCTTTTTTTGCTTCATCACATGCTTTGTTAGAACTTACCACTCGTGTTTTATCCTCTTATAATAGCGGCAATTTTCAAATAGCCTCTTTGAAAGAAGCGTTGTCAGAGTGGTCAGTTCGTTACCCAGGTGATAAATTCCCAGATAATCCCAAAATGCAGGGATCGTATGAGACATATGAAGTTTTATTACGGGGAACATGGGGGATAGAAGTTGCTCGTATGGGCTATCATCGAACCGAAATCAGAGGCCTGGTTAAATTCAGTAGTATCATCAAATTTAGCGACGTTGTGACACAATGAGTCCTTTAGAGTTGATGCTGCACTGAGGTTGGAATGTCAGGTAAGCGAACCTCATCGATGTATCTGTGGGTCTATGGTTGTACCAAATGGACATCATGGACTGAGCTGGACACGATGCGCTAGTAGGTTTCCATGACATCACGGCATCATAGTGTCAGCTAATCCACGTTGTATCTTACAGCCACTAGATCTAAGCCGAACCGACAACGGAAAGAGACCACAGTCAAACCACCCACTCTACTGGTTGTACTGCAGAATATGCAGCCAAACATAAGCACACCAAAGACGTAAACCTAAAAACGATGTAGGTAATCGCGGCTGAAACGGTAAAACGGTTTGTCCATTCTAAAATATCAGAGATACTCTACAAAACTTACTAACAACTCACTAAAACTGACTACTTACTACTCACACATTCTCTTAGTAATAATTATACAAATCTCCTCTCACACTCACCACGTTCAATACTTTCTTTACACACATATACATAAATAAAGCAAAACAATACAAATGCACAGATCAACAATTGATTATTATAAATGATGTCACAGGTAATACGTGTAAGAAAAATCAAATAGTATTCTTATGGTAATACAAAAATCATCATCCCATCATCATCATCAAATCATTCTCCAAAGTGAATATCATCTCCAAGTGCAAAAAATTGTGTATGTGCTTCAAGATAATATTTTCTGTAGACGGCGGACGTGCGTGCACAGACGAAACTTGGTGTTGTTCGTGTTCTGCGTGTTTGCGCCTACGTGTAAAGCGCTTGAAGTTAGACGGTTGCAGCGGCTTTTTCGGCGACTTTGGTAAGCGCTTTTATTTCCTTTTTGCTCGGCAATTTTACTTGCCGCGGATCGCTAGGTCGTCAGTTTCTCAAGGGCGGCCCCTCCGGGGCCCCCCCCACTGCTGCCTGTTCGACGTAGAGGTATGTTTGGTGTATTTTAAAAACTTTTAAGTAATGCCGCCCCCCGTAGCAGCTCCCCCACCGGTACGCAGAGGCGGCGTACGCAAACGCGGCGTATGGCTACGCTCTCAGCCCTCCGCCGCCGTAGTGGCGCGTAACTTATTTACTGGAGAAATTTCAACCGCGGACCGGCCCTTTTCGGTCGCGTTCCCACCCTCTAGGCCCCCATCAAGGACTTCTATGGCCTCGGCCGTATCACAGTCGTCGGTGCACTCGGCCTCTGAGTCCGGCGACGAGATATTTAGGGACGAGGACCTCCCTACCCTCCCGTCGATGCTCTCTCCCATAGAGGACACCCCGCCCCGGCCAGACCCAAATTCATCCACCACAAATAAGGACAGTACGTCAAAAATAACGCCCCCCATGTCAGCTCCGCGGAACTTGAACCCGCCCTCAATTCCCCTACCGCAAAGAGACCCACGGGTACGCGGCAGAGACACACGGCCGAGACCTTTTGCTCTTAGCCCTTCTATAGACCCCACCGAGCGTGCCCGACTTGAGGCAAGAGAGGTTATTGCCGATCGGCAAAAGGCTCTCGCCAGCCAACCGTCGACTTCCAAAGCCGCTGCAGAGGAGCCCCACGTCCCCCCCCCCTGTTGAAGGGATGGAAATCGCGGAAGTCACCCCCCCCCAGCCTGCCGCACCCTTTACGCTAGCGCCGCCCAACGGTCGCTCTTATGCCCAGGCAATAAGTAGCCAAACCGCAAAAGCTGCGCCGCCACAAATTGATGCTCAGTCGGCTAACGTTTAAGCCAGTGCCATTGACCCAAAAAAGGACAAAAATAGTCACCCCCCCATTATTGTTGAGTCCCTGCCTCAGTGGTCGACCCACTTAAAAAAATTGCACGCAATTTTAGGCCATGCCCCAAATGCCCGTCCCTTCGGTAAAGGCGTACGCTTTTTACCTAAGTCGCCAATCGAGTATCGAACGGTAGTGGCCTACATTGACGAGCTGTCTAAGCTCGATAGCGCGGTACACTGGTACTGCTACAGCTTAGACAGGAACGAACACACAAGATTGCCATCAAGGGGCTCCCGCAGGATAACTCGCTTGACGAGCTTGCCGAGGACCTCGCTTTCGCCAACTTTCCCGTGTCGCACGTGCGGCAAATCCCTGCAGTTAGAGGTCGACCTAACTGCATTTATTATGCCCAGCTACAGCACAGGCATACTTCTGCCGAGCTGCAACAGCTGTACGCAGTTAGCGAGCTGCTCAGCATGCCTGGCATATCGATCGAGGCATGGCGTACTCGCCCCGGTCCGGCGCAATGCCATAGGTGCCAGGCATTTGGCCACGCCTCTTCCAACTGTCACCGGCCAATCAAATGTGTGCGCTGCGGCGGCGAGCACCCGGCGTCTGACTGCGACCGGCAATCGGTTGCAGTTAAATGCGTAAACTGCAGGCAAGCGCACACAGCCAACAGCCGCTCGTGTCCCGTTTTGCGGCGCGAGGCGAGACGTAGGGGGGTGACCATTAACCCTCCGTTGCCTCGTAACAAAGCCCAACGGGCTACAAATTTGCCCCCGCCTTCACCCACTCCCCTGCAACAATTGCAGCCGCAGGAGTATGACTTATCCTCGGGCGCAAATTTAATGCCCCCCGCCAACCCCCCCACCGACAGATCCCAAGCTCTCGGGAGAAAAAAGAGGCCACGCCGGAAAAAATCCGCCCCGCAACCCACAACAACGGTTCCGACTAACACTGCGGTAGCGCCGGACACACAATTTGCCCCCTATATTTTTATGCCCCCACCCCAATTTGCGGACCCCCCGCAACCCCCCAATACGTCTCAACCACCCACCACCAACCAACCGCCAAAATCAAAATCACGCACCGTCGCTGCCCAGCAGCATCAACCCCCCGCACAAATTCGGCCTAGCGGCACACAATACACACAGGGCCCACCCCGCATGCAAGCTGGTGCCCTAAACGTGGCTAGAGCCGCAATAGCGGCACTAAACGCGGCCATAGAGGCCATCGCAGCCGGCCAAAATCCGTTGCCAGCCCTTTTTAATGGATTGGCACAACTCACCACAATTCTCACGTGGGAATTTAATGGGGCCTCATCGGGGCCTTAAATTGAGAATTGTGTACTGGAACCCTGGGGGCATAACTGGCAAGACAGCCGCCCTCAGAACGTTAGTCCAGGAACACGATGTTCACATTGTGTTACTGGGCGAAACGAAACTCCGAGGTGAGAATGAGCTCCGCATTCCAAATTTCTTCACCTATAGGCGAGACGAAATTTCTCCCGCTAATATGGCCTTCAGGGGTACGGCTGTATTAATTAGACGTGACCTTATTCACGAATTATTACCCCTTCCCCTTTTTACATACATTCGGTCTATAGGTGTAAAACTAAAGGTCGGCAATGCGGAGCTTAAAGTCTTCGCCGCATATAAGCCACCATCAACCCCCTTCGATCCAAGTGACATCGACAATATCTTTTGCGATGCCACCCCCACACTTATCTTAGGTGACCTCAACACCAAACATCAACACTGGGGTTCACGAATTTCATCCAAATCGGGTCGTGAACTAAAAGCAGATGCTGAGAGCAAAAACTATTTAGTCATCGGTCCAGGATCACCAACGCACTACCCCTCTACTGACAATCACGCGCCGGACGTATTGGACATCGCATTAGCCCACAATATTAGCTGGTCAATGTCGTTAGAGGTCCTCCACGACACTGACACTCAGCATCTGCCAATCTTATTGGTCCTTGGAGTGTCCGCAACTGGTAAACCGCTCCCCAACCCCCGCAGAATAACAGACTGGGCCACTTTCCACCGCGCCATGCTGGACTATAAACTCCCGGCTGGTGGCATTACCACTCCCTTAGAAGTCGAAGAGGCAGTTAGCACCTTCACAACTGCCATTGCACAGGCTCTAAGGGAGTCCACCAGTGTCTCAGCCACAGCCTCTGGTAAGCAGTTGCTACCGGCGCACCTGCGCGCTAAACTTAAGACTAAGATGGACCTCCGAAAGCTCTGGTGCGACACTCGTTGCCCAGTGGTGAAGAGGGACCTCAACAAGATTAGTGCGGAACTGACAGCTGAAATCAGTAACTTCAGACAACACTCATGGGACCAGGTTATATTCAAAGCCAGTGAGGACGACACGGCACTGTATCGCTTGGCCCGTCAAATAACCAAAACCCCCGCCCCAATTTGCCCTCTCATCGATACCGCTGGCATTCGCCGTTACCACGCAGTGGAACGCGCGGAACTTTTTGCGGACCACTTTGAGGACCAATTTCAACCGAACCCCATTATCGACCCTGTCCACACGTTAGGAGTTACAGAACGCGTAAAGCAGTTTCTCGCGGCCCCAGCCCCACCACTCAGAGGTGATTACTTTATCTCGCCTAAAGAGGTTAGGAAGGAGGCCTCTAAGCTTAACAAGCGCAAATCACCCGGTCCCGACGAGATTCCAAACACAGCGATTATTATGCTGCCTAGGAAGGGTCTGGTGGCACTCACCCGTATCTTTAATGGGATATTGCGCACTGGACATTTCCCATCTCCGTGGAAGATCGGCAAAATCATTGTTCTCCCGAAACCAGGGAAAGATCGTCATCGCCCAGAACATTACCGACCGATTACACTGCTGTCCAACTTAGCCAAGTTGTTCGAACGCCTACTTTTACTTAGGATATCCCCGCATATCCAGCTTAGGCCTGAACAGTTTGGTTTTAGAGACAGCCACAGTACCACTCTTCAGCTTGTACGAGTGCTCCATCACATGGCCTTCGAGCTAAACAAGGGCAGGCGCACTGTCGGAGTCTTTCTCGATATGGAGAAGGCTTTCGATCGAGTTTGGCACGAAGGCTTAATACACAAGCTGTTAGAGACGGACATCCCTCCGATGCTCGGGCGAGTAATAGCCTCGTTTCTGGACAAACGAAGCTTCTATGTCTCGGTCGAGAACAACCAGTCAGCATGTAAACCCATTAGAGCAGGGGTACCTCAAGGTAGCTGCCTATCGCCACTGCTATACGCGTTATACACCAACGACATCCCCACTCTCAGTGACTCCGGTCTAGCTGAAGGTGTTGAAGACGTCATCCTAGCCCTTTACGCGGACGACAGCGCCTATATGTCCTCCTCCCGCAAAGCTAGTTTAGCAGCCAAAAAAATGCAGCGACTATTGGACACTTTGCCTGGCTGGCTGGACAAGTGGAGAATAGCCGTTAATGCCAGCAAGACATCAGCACTATTGACCGGCCTGCAAAAGTTTCTCCCACCGAAACTTGTGTTTCGAGGTCAAGTCATTGAGTGGCAACCCAGCGTAAAGTACCTAGGTTGTATTATAGACCGCCCCTTACGCATGCGCAAAATGCTAGACCATGTTTCAGCAGGCGCGGTCGCGTCACGGGCGTGCCTTAGACCGGTGCTTTCCTCTGACTTGCCACTCAGAACCAAAATTCGCCTGTACAAGTTGTACATACGGTCGAGACTGACCTACGCAGCCCCTGCTTGGTACGGTCTTCTATCTTCTACCAGCAAAAGTAAGCTCCAGGTTGTCCAAAATAAGTCGCTGAGATTAATCACCGGCGCGGGACGCTACGTCCGCAACTCCACCATCGCTAGAGACACCAAAACCGAGCCACTCGCAGAGTTCATATCTGGTTTGTCGAAACGATTATTCACCCGCGCTGACAACAGTCACCATACACACCTTAGGGGCATAGCACCCCTACACGCCCGCCCGCCGGAAGGCAGGGCTCTCCCCCGAGAGCTTATCCCTGTGGGTGAATAAGTTTACTTATTCACCCTCCTACCTCCTTACCCTCCTCCCTTTACTTCATTTCGTTTCATTCCATTTTTATCGCCCATCTCGCCTCTATTTTATTTTTTGCTTTTATTTCTGTTTTTATTTCGCTTTTATTTTATTTTATTTTCATTTTTTGTTTTGTTTTTTGCTTCGTTTTTATTTTATTTTCATTTCGCTCTTTTTCTTTTCTTTTGCTTTGTTTTTATTTTGTTTTTATTTGTTTTATTTTTCTGCTTTTATTCTGGCGCCTATATAACATCTACTGTTTTTCGTATCGCTTCTGGCGACAAAATTATTACCCACAAGGGGGCCTGAAAAGTAGGCCTCCTTTCTAATATTTCACCGGGGGTGTTCAGCACCCCTGAGCTTCTGCCCGGGTCATGGTGGGAGGTAAATTCCCCTCCCCCGACACCCGCACCTCAACACCCAATAGGGTGATAGAGAAGAGACCCCCCACAAAAATAGATCGATGCTAGCTCATAAGGAATTCCATAATTGGCTTTACTTAACAATTACAATAAATAAATAAAAAAGTAAATGCCTGAGGGAAATGAGCTATGGTCCAAAGTCCAACACGTAATGCTGCAAGCATTTGGTCCAGGTAATTTTATTTACTTTTATGATTTAATGATTAATATCTTCAAATATTTATTTATAAAAAATGATCCAACAATTATATGTCACCACATATCTTCCAGTGGTAGAGGACCCTCCGTTTCTTCAATTACCACCTTTCTGAACGTTTGCGCTGTTCCAGCCCGCAGTTTGAGCACTCTACAGAACCCTCTCATCAACAGTTCTTTTCCTATGGGACCCGTTCCTTGAGTCCTTGCAGTGGAACGCTGGCTGGTAAGACGCTGGAACGGAACGGAACGGAACATGATCCAACAATTATATGCTTAAACGTGAACCACAGCTAACCTTACCATCATCAAACATACGAAAAATGTCTAAATCAGTAAATGTTATAAGTCTGAAAATCTATACAATGTATTGACACTTATTGAAAATAACCTTATTTTTGAAAACAAACAAAAGCTATTTTTGATTCAACACGCGTTTTATGATATTAATTAATTTTTGACACTGAAAATTTCTAACAAATGACAATAATGTACCTAATGTATTTGAAAACTTCCATTCATGAATTTTTGACATAGGAAATTTCCAATAAATGTCAATAATGTAATCAAATAAATGTATTTTGACTTCTATATAATAAAACTTATGTACCAATTTTAACTCAATTCAATAGTACTTAGCATATTTTATTTAAAATTTGACATTGTAAATTTCAATTTATAAATAAAGAATATACAGACAGACTTTATTTTAATTTTGAATATTACAAAACACATCGTTTTTCTGCCTGCCTGTCCGTTAATGTTATTTTCACGCAAATAGCACTTATCCGATATACATGTTTTTTTTTTAATTCTTGGCTTTGTTATCTGGCCCAGTTGTAGAATAGATTTTTGAATCTCTTATGTTGTTTTCTATCCTTCCCTCAATTTCAATTGTGTTTAGTTTTATTATTTATTCACCTTATGTTTTTATTTATTTACTCGCAAATGTGATCCAAAACATTGTGTGTACATAAATTACAAACTCCAAACTCGCTCACTCAAACTTTAATGACTAAAGCATTCAACCTTTGGCCTTAGGCTTCTAATTAGCCTCTCATTAGTTTACCACCCTTAATACACAATGTACTAATTGCTTTACGTTTTGGCAACAACATAGGTGGAAGGACGAAGATGGATATAGGGTACTTTATATCCGGATCCGGATATTCCCATGGGAATATTTTTTTCGCGGGTGATACTGCGGGCCGTAGTTTTCCTTCGTAGCACATTAAAGTACTTCGTAGAGCCTCGCTAATCCGGACAGGCAAAAAATCGGCACTTGACGGATTACTAAGGTGTTCGGATTGTCGTCTGCAATTTTTTGATGCAGAGAAATCTTATCTATCCAATAAATAAATAAAAGGTTTATGTATATGTTTACATAGTGTTTTTATTATTGAAAGATACACTAGTAAATATACATTGTAGTACATAACTATATCTGGAAAAAAGGAGTTTATGAAGCAGAAAAAAATCTGTAATTCTCTTCAACTGAGATTTTCGTACTTTACTTCGAAAACGTGGTCTTTCAGTCGACGAAGTAACATAATTTCGTGGCTTTCTTCAGTCCATTTCAAAACAGAGTTTAAAGCTCCCATCGCTTCTGAAGGAGATACGTCTTTGGAAGTAACGACCTCAACGCTCGTCTCGTCGTCATCTTCACGCATTGCAGCTTCCACGATCTCTTCGTCAGTTCGTCATGTGAAATTCCGTCCCGCTTTCCCCCGCATAAGCTCCACCATTGTCTCCGTCCGGATTACCGCGATCACCGAACAAGCGGATTAGCGCGGCTCTACTGTATTTTATATTGAGAGGGACTAAAAAGATCATAGAATATTTTAAGTCTCCCGATAGGGTAGGTAATGTATCCAATTCAGTCATTTAATCGACGATCTCAAACTCACTATCGAACCCTTAAGTCTGAGGAAAGACTTTGCCTCCCTGTGTTTTCTGTGCTTCTATTATAAACCTGTTTATATAGATTTTTCCTATTCCTGCCCTGCCCTGTTCCTTCAAGTAACAATACTGAAGCAGCGAGATGACTTGTTTTTTTAGTACAGAGTTCGTTACAGGGACAGATATAAACACAGAACTCTTTATTAACACACTTGTTCATAAAGTTGCTCTTATTTTACTAAGGTTCATAATGCAATCAGTATAGTTTGACGACCGTACCGTATCTATGTCTAGGTATCTACAAGAATTTCTTCTTTTTTAAAATATCAAAGTTGCCAGTGTTGCTCACTTTTGTGGCCTCGTCAGTAACCAGGCCATAAAATGTTATATATATTTTTTGTAGGTAGTACAGTCGCGGTCAGAAAATGTTTACCAGTTTTGAAATTAGATTCTATATCACACTTTTTTCACTGAGTCTAAAATGACATATCAAGTTACTTATTACTTTTCAAAAGCTATTATGCAAAATGACGCATCGAGAAAAACAACAAGAATTATTGATCATTCTTTGATAATGGAACTAATATCTTTATTTGTTGAAATGACATTTATCAAAAAATATTGAATGAATGTCGTTTTGACAAGAGAAAAATTTTACAAAAGATTTTTCCATAACGAAATAAAATGGCAAGTTTAACCCTGGAGCAAAGGGCTGAAAAAATATTTCTCTTCGAAGATGGACATAGTATTAGTGCTATATCACGAGAACTCAACATATCGCGATTCCCTGTGAGGTTTTAGATTAGGCGTCACGGCGAAGAAGGGCAAATCATATCAGGGCAATCATAGAAATAATTCAGGACGACGACCGATACTAACCGCCGCGCAAATAACAGAAATCATTCGTCGTTACGAAGAGAATGGTTTCACACCAACTAGTTATTTTGCTGCTTTATATGGTGTGAGTACTCGGACGATCCGACGAGCTTTGCACAATGTTGGACTACACCATGCTATTAAAGTGGAGCTGAAACCTCACCACAAAACAGCCCGGCTTAACTTTGCGCGACGACATCTCGGAGAACTGGCGTCGTTAGAGAATAGGGCTACGGCCATTAATTATGTTTCGCTTTTGGAAGAAGTGATGCTGCCTACTGTGGGCGTAGTGTATCCTGCAACGGAATTCCCACACATTACTTACGTTCAAGATAATGCACGGATACACACAGCCCGTGCTACTATGGCGTGATGCAACCTGCACCGTGACATTCGTCCCATTCAATGGCCCGCTCGGTCTGCTGATTTAAAAACCCTATTGAAAATTTATGGGGGCTTATGGTTCAACGCTGGGACTGTCAAAATAAAAGAAACCCTCAAGCTCTTAGATCACACTGTGCTCAAGTATGGGATGATATCAGAGGTACTGATCTATGCACGTGTCTTGTTGCATCTATGCGAGATAGACTACGTGCCGTCATAGCTGCAGAGGGAGGTTATACTAAATATTAAATAAAGATTTTCGAAGTGTCTATTTTATTATTTCTTCATATTCTTATTTAAAAAACTAAAATATTAGTTTTTTCAAAGAAGGTTTTCTATATATTAAAACTTGATAGTAGTCAATCCATCTCCTAGAGCAGAGATGGCGAACCCATGGCAATTTGGGCACGCCAATCATTTATGAAATTTCTATTTGCACCTACGTATGCTTGCAAGTCATTTTTAGAAATGAACTCTAGTTTAGCTTCCATACTGCTTAGTAACAAAGTACGAGCCTGCCCTAATGTGAGATTTTTAGCACCTAATTTGCAACAGCAGAAATCACACATTTTTTTTTTTTTATTTGAATATAAATATTTAACATTTCGATTGCTGTAAACATTTCGAGCTGCAAGTATCTAAATAGCTTTAAGTTAACAGCAATTCGTTTAATTTTTCTCCATTATTATTAAGTAACCCAGATTTTTTGACGGCACGTCATAGGTACAGTATTGTTTTTTTCATAGAAAATGGCACATTAATTAATAAAAGTTCGCCATCCCTGTCCTAGAGCGATTGATTGTCATATTAGAAAAAAGATAATCTATGGTCAATCAAATAATTATGAAATAGACATTTAGAACTTGTGACTTAAATGTGTGCATGCAATTGTGATCCTTAAGGTGGTAAACATTTTTTGACCGCGACTATTTAATTTAATAGTGTAATAGCTTTAAATGTACTTAAAAGATGAAGGAGATCATCATAACTTACAAAATAAAAGCACTCTGACAAACGTGATTATTATAGCTACTAGAACTTTTTAGAATCATTGCTTAGCTTACAGGTGACAAGGCAGTTTATAATTTGGTATGGATACATACTCTTACCTATGTAAAGAGGCACCAAGTACAAAACTGACTCGCGCGAAACGCCAGACTCTGAAATTCGAGAGAAAAATGTATGCAAGTAGGTCTTCCCTTTTGAGACAGTATTTGCATACATTTTTCTGTCGAATTCCAGAGTCCGGCTTACTCGAGACTGTTCCCAATGAGCTCACTGAGCCGCTTGCATCTAGTAGATTTCCTGCGGTCCTAAGGTCCTGAGTCCACTTTTTCGTTTCACAGTACATTTCCAGATCGCAGTCTCATCTCAACCTTTTTACGCCATTGTTCCTTGTTTTTTTTTATTTGGCAATTCATTGAGGTTTGCTGATTTTGTGTTCTACTACGAACTTTTAATTCCTTGTTTTGGATTTAATCATGTAGAGCAATACAATATGTTACACAACTAACCATACGATTTTATTTGTTCACTTGGCGTTTTGGCAGTGAACGGGTTTCATAGTCAATAATAATATTCTCTTAGAGGTAAGTTTACTGCTAGCCATAATCTTTAAAGGTTATCTCTTTCAGCAACACTTTGTACCGATAAATATTTCACCTGTGACTGTACGAAAAAAAAAAAATATGTAAAAAACATCGAATTTGGACTCTTTGTGTTTTTTAATAGAACCTATTAGGTATTTGCTTATGAATTGAAATAATAACTTTTGTTACTAAATTTATCAGCATCATACGTCCACATTGTTGAGTAGGTATTTAAGCCATAGTCCTCATACTGGCCCAGTTCGGATTATGGACTTCATGTCTTTTGTTTTTGACAATATGCAGATTTTCTCACGATGTTTTCCTTCACCGCTAGCCACTGGTGTGAATAATCAATGCTTTTGGGAAATTAAGAAAAATACTCATTGGTATACCTACCTACGCCAGATTCGTACCTCCACTCAGGACTCAAGGTGTTATCGAAACTCCTGAGCTACCGCCGACTATGGTGACAGAATTGTGCATATAGGCTACTTATTAGGGTTTGCTACCCAAAGGGTAAAAAACGGGACTCTATTACTAAGACTCCGCTGTCCGTCCGTCCGTCCGTCTGTCTGTCACCAGGCTGTAACTCATGAACATGATAGTTAGACAGTGGAAATTTTCGCAAAAGATGTACTTTTGTTGCCGAACAACAAATACAAAAACAGAATAAAATAAATATTTAAGAGGGCTCCCATACAACAAACGTGATTTTTTTGCTCGTTTTTGCTCGAATTTAATAAGGGCAACAGGTGGACGCTTGAAATATTTACAGAATACTTAGTAGGTATATTTAGTTATATAATCACTTTAAAAATCCCATACAACTGCCGTTTTTGCCGTTTTTATAGATAATGGTACAGAACCCTTCGTGCGCGGGTTCTTGGCCGATTTTTTAGTATATCGTTTATTATAATGCGATTGAATGAAATATTTTTACGATAAATTTGTATCTCATTTCACCATTATAGCTTTAAAAACTCTCCTGCAATATTTATCGTCAGTTATCTTTACAAACGGTATCTTCATATTGTTCAAAATTTGTTCCGCTGTTATTTACACGTACGAGTGTGTGAAACAGAAGGATATCTCCTTCTATTTAGAACGTGGTGGGACTGAATCACATTACGACAATTGTCTTAATTTCGCCGCCTCAGTTTTTACGTACTAATACGATATCTACTTACATTATCATTGTTTACATGTGTTTTGACTTATCTAGAAAAAAAAAAAAAAAAGAATTATTTTTTTCTCCTGTGTTCCGTTTGTCGGGTCTATCTAAAAATCATATATAATTTCATAATAGCCATTTTATTGCACTCTTACAACAAATCAATTTTAACGTAACACGTGCTCAACACAAGGAATAAAATTTTGATGGTTTTTGTTGATTATACGTCATAAAGCCAGGGATATGATATTGTAAAAAACTGCTAAACAGTTTTGAAGTTGCGCCATATTGACATTTGGAGTATAACATTAAAATTCATCATAGACAAGAGAATCGAATTTAACATATTTTTTACCCACTATGCGCGCGTTAAGCAGGATATAAGACATTGAAAGTTTTTTCCAAACATTTTGAAATTGCACAATTTTAACATTTAGATTCGAACTTTACAAGTTTATTAAAATTCAAATTTGTTGGTTGACCTTAGTATTTTTAAACAAGTTTGGAACAGAAATTTTACACATCTTTACGAAGTGAGGAATAATAAACCCCGCTAAAAAATACCATGGGAACTCTCAATCGGGATTAAAGTATTCTATATCCTTTAGTAATCAATTCGAATTCTATGTATGTAATATTGTAATAACAGATATGCCAAATTTTTTAAATATATGTATGTATGTATGTATGTTTGTATAACCATTTTAGTGGTTTTAAAAAGAAATTAGGTACTGCTTAACTTATATTTATTTAAGATATGGACTGTTAACAGTCTACTAATCACTATAGAAAAACACGATGTTGGTTTAACCGCGCAATTCTAGGCAAAACTCATTTTGTGTAAGTTACCCGATATCTTGGCAGATGGTGAGCCAATTTTATACCAGTAAGGTTTGAAAACAACCAGACACCTTACGCTGTAGAAGTTTGCAACACCATCTAGGGCATTAAAATTACGCATTGGTAACCCTTTAAAACTCGAATCACACCCCATACTTTTTGATTAATTATTTAGGCTCATTCCTTACTGATACGTATATGTATGGCTAAATACCAACTAATAATAATAATAATAATAAATTATGTATGATATGTATGTATTTACAAAAAAAAAAATTAAAAATAGAAAAAAAAATACACTGCCTACAAAAACCTGCTAAAAAGTAAAAAATGCACGTGTTGTGTCCTGCTTTGGTATTTTTGTGTGATGTTTTTAAAATCTTTTTACTGTCAAAATGTCTTTAAAAGTAGAAGACGTAGGTACTTTCAGTTTTAGAAATAGTAGATTAAGTAAATAAAATTTAGCACCACAGATTACATTTGATTACCTCAAATCATATATATATAAATATATATATATATATATACGAACGAAATTAATGATTGTACCCCGCCCCCGTACCTTCGCGGGTGTAAATGAGTTTCCATCGACAAAAACAAAGTTTTAATAACAAAAATGTGTAGCGACACAATGTTTCTTGTACATGTTTTTGTGTTATGTTTTGGCAAAACACGAGATGTTTAAACCCCCCATAATTTTTACTTTTTAAATTTTTTAGTTTTATACGGTATAAAATTCTGTGAAAATTTCAGTCTTCCACTCAATTCGGTCTAAAAGACAGAGCCTATTTAGTTTGGATGGGCATGCAGAAAAGTAATAAGTCCATAACACACGGAGCTATATTATATATAATTATAGCAAGTCGTATTACGATATATTTTATAGTAAACTATCAATGATGCATGCAGCTATTATAGATATTTTTATACCAGCTTCTGCCCGCGACTTTGCCAACGTGGACTTTTGGAAAAAAAGACAGCATTTGACTGTTTATAATATCGGAATTCATAAACAAATGTTCATCCCCTATTTTGCTGCCTATTGGATAATTTTCCAAAAACGGTGAATAGCGTGAATCTTAATTTTTAACCTAAGGCCCAATATAAAATATATATATAATTATATGCATAATATTTAAGCATTTAGCTTCAACAATGATTAATTCCCGTGCACACTTACAACCCCCATTTCACCCTTTTAGAAGAGCAATTTCCCATTTGAATATTCCGGGATAAAGAGACTAAGCACTAATCAAGGACCTAACCTATATGTTTGCTAAGTATCATACCGATCTGTTCAGTGGTTAAAGGGTGATTTAGTAACAAACATCCAAACATCCAAACTTTCGCATTTGTAATATTAGTAGAAAGTAGGATTAATAAGTTAATTTGTTGATTTATAAGTTTTTGCCAGTGACTCCACCTGCCTTAACTTTGGATATCGGCGAGTAACTCTTTAATTATACTAATAAAGTTTTAGCAAACTGTAGTTTGTTTGACCTCGGTTATAGTATTCCCGCTGGAACTTTTAATTTTTCGGGTTAAAAACTACCTATGTCTTTTCCCAGGACTCAAACTATCTCGATACCAAATTTCATCTAAATCGGTATAGCAGTTTAAGTGTGAGGAGGTAACAGACTTTTGAATATTAGGGCACACATATGTTTGAAACTAAAGTAAATACCAAATGCTTCTAAGATCGCTACAGCACCTAACAAAAAAGCTGATTCTTGAAACGGTTCAACTGATTTTGATAAAACATTTCTAAAAACCAGCGCTAGAAAATGAAAAAAACCGCATCCAATTCAGTTTATCCGTTTAAGTGCTACGGTGCAACAGAGAAAGACACACACACACACATAGCGGTCAAACTTATAACACCTCTCTTTTTGCGTCAGGGATTAAAATAACTGTGTAGGTGAATATTTGCTATCGTATCTGGTTTCATAAAAAGTCAAATAGAAGGGAATGGAATGGAATGCCCAAATCCTGATTAAATGTCCATCTTGTCCAAGTTATTGCAAGAAAAGATAGATTTTAGTTTTTAGTAGAATATTCGGCTTCGTGGCTCAGTGGATAATCACCCGACTGCATTAAGGGGCGTGGGTGTAATTCCCGCACAAGAAAATCATTTAATATTTGTGTTTGTCTTGAACCCAGTGGTGTTTTCTATGTAAAATATAAGTATACCTGCCCAGAACGGCGGCACTAGATTTGCTGCTAATAAAGCAACGATAAAAAAGAAATTTTGTGCAATTTACTAATTCAAAAAGAAAAATCTCAATTTTGTATAACATATCTTTATCATATAAAGACGCTTTTTCACTAAAGAATAAACGATTCCCGTGGGATCTTTCAATCGAAAGTAAATTAAAAAAAAAGTGTATTAAATGCTTAAAATAAGATCAGCTTATAGATCCGTTACGTTTCTTGTAGAAAAATCTATTCCCCTAGGAATTTTTAATCGATATGAAAGTATATTTTACCCCTTTTTCATCCGTCCAGTAATCCCTGAACCAAAAAGTGGGTTTTTCTGTTACCGAGGTGCGTTTTGAAGGAATCGTGTCCTACGGTACTACCAACACAAAATGCTCCTTTGTAAAGAATAAAAAGTACTTACCATACGCGGAAAATTGATTATTGTATTTCGATCGGGATAATATATCCTTCCCCTTCCTCCAACCGTCTCGAAGCATCGATTGATTTTAGCAAAATCTGATCAATCGAATTCACCGATGCGACATGAAGGGCGAGATTCTAATCTTTGCCAAGACGAGCCAAGTGAAGCGCAAAGGCACTTCCTACTTTTTCTCGAAGCGTTTCGTCGTCTTATTTAACCCACATTGGCATGGGTTTTCCCACACAAACCAAATTTCATGCTAAAGATGGGAAAATTATAAATTTAAAAACACGTGTTTCAGGTTTTAAAAAAAACCCCCCTGAACTCCTTAAATTGGGGGATAACAGTGTATATGGGGCTTCCGTCAGGTTTCAGCATATAACTACATTATTACCAGTGTTTACAAAAATACACCGAAAAAAAGAAAGAAATAAGCAAAATTAATAAAATAGTGTCATAAACAACTTACAAAAAGAAGTGAAATCTCACCAAAAATATTTTACAGTAAAATGTTGCCAATACGAGACCATAAATGCCTTGCACTGTCAAAGTTATCAGATCTCATGTAGAGCGAAGCTTCTCACTCTACACGCCCTGTCAAGCCCTAACTTCACAAACTCTACAATTCTACATGGACAATAATCTATGGTATAAGTTTTATACACTGACCTCTACCCACTGGACTGGCTGCTGTCAAACGTTTTTTGTGCCTATTTAAATAACGCCATTTTGACGCTGTAGGCAGATACGAAAGTCCGTAGAACTAAAATTAGGGATGGCCCCCAGTCGACATTATATCTGATATATCGATTTATTATGTTTTAGAAATAGACAGTTTTTTAACCCAACAACAACAGAAGAACATTTACTACTAGCTCTAAGTTTTTTTACTTAAAAAAAATTTGTTGGCGAGAATTCTCGATGATGTCTTTCGATTTAATTAAACCTTTTGGCGTAGTTCAACCTGGACCATATTTTTTTGTTTCGAACTCCTTTATGTAAAGAAAGTATTGTGATCGTGCGGAAAAAAACGCGTTTTTCATAAAATATGTTAATTAAAACCTGGCACTTTAGAATATTGTAACTTCAATGGATCGTATGTATACGTACCGCCTGTCGATTGGAATGGGTCTGATCGCAGCACGCCATTTCCTCATCAAAGAAATATGGTCCCAGTTTAACTATGTCAACTTCCTAGCTAGATAAATTCGAACTGCCTTATGATATAAAGTAGCGTAGTTCTAAATTCATAGAAACGTTTACAGATTCAATAATTTCAGCAGTAGACTTGTGTCAAATTTAAACTCGCATATCTCATATAGAAACAGTTTATTCAGAATTTAATACAATTCAAGAGTAAATTAAAATATTAGTGGACGACTTAAAGAGGAACAGTTCTTTGTCGCCGAAGAGCATAGCTTCGCAGCTGAGATTCGTAAGCCGACCATGCACCTCCAGGACCTCTGTAGAGACAGTCAGATATTCATTTCCAGCGTGCAGGTCTAGATCGCCATCGCCGAACCCTTAATGACCATGAGAAGGGCCACTCCACGGATGACAAGGTATGTAAATCTAATATAATACAGCAGAATCCTGTGACAAAATATTTCGAAACTCATAGTTCTGCTTTGAATGGATAACAGTGATGTCAAGTTTTATGCTATAAAACCAACTCGATTGAGTGGCCGTTATAATAAATGGCTTGAATTCCACGATACCTTTGTCTCGCTAGTTCATGATAACTCGCTTATAAGAAAAATTATATTGAAATCTGTTTATCGATACATTTGGAAGCTACGATGCCAAAGACAAACAGACAAAGGCTTCAAATATATCAACATCCTGCTTTCTAAGTCGAAGGTATGCCAGTATCGAAACAGAAGACTAACTGCGTTTTACAATATTCTAAATATTACAATTTCCATGTCCATACTGGCCAACTTTCTAAATATCGATATCAAAATTATGACCTCTTTGAATCACTAACTAATTCTAAATAACAGAAATAAATATCAGTTTTGCCGAAATTCAATATTATACTGCTAATATAGTATTGCAATAACAATTTCTGATTGAGTGGTTTACATATAAATTTTACACAATTTTTGAATAAAAACGTACACTAAATGCACGTACCTGTGAAACGACGTGTTTCCTAATATTTGTAACTTCGATATTACACAAAAACTCACTAAAACACCGACAAATTAAGTTAAATTCAGCAAATTTTTATGTTTATTTACATCTACCAAGACAGTCATATACAATATACGTCAAAATTAGTTCCCTGAGACTTTCGCAGTGGCGTTTCAAATTGACACACAATACTTGCTTTCACTTGTATAGAAAAGCCAGTCCAGTGGGTAGTAGTAGAGGTCAGTGGTTTCATAAAAGAAAACGTAGGTAGGTGTAATTTGTTCCTTTCCCTTCCTATGATTTTTATCTATTTTAATAATAATAAATAATAAATTCTTTATTCTTTTTTGTAGACCAAACAAATAACTTAATCTAAGGAACACTAATTATAAAATGCAATGTACAATAGGCGGCGTTTACGCCAAATAGCGATTTCAGCCACACAGCCTTTTTTAATTATTTTTTTAATTATATTATATTATTTATTTACCTTTTATTTAATTATTTTAATTATAATAACTGCATCCTTCCGTGCCAAACTGTTTGTAAGATATGTGGCTTGGCCGTTTCGCTACCGTGTCACATGGGCGTTATGTGAAAAAATTATTTACCGTCCATTACGATGTGTTAGCAAAACTAAGTGGTACAGTTATTGATTGGCCCTACGGATTGTGTTCGAATAGTTTCGTTTGCAGACGCTTTTATATACAGAGTGGAAAATAAAGGCGGTGGTTGGAGTAAAAGTGTGTGCCTTAAATTTTAATTATGGGAAATTTTACTGAAACGGACATTCCTTCAATTTCTTATATAAGCAAAGAGTCATTCATAAGCATCAATTTATTTTAAATTATATAAATATCAAGAAATATAAAAAGGTATAATAAAATTAGTAGGTGGAAAAAATATGATTTCATATTTTTTTTTTATATTTCACAGGTTTGATTCCATTTCATAAAAATGGAGTTTTACTTATTTTATAAAATAAAGGAATGTATTCCTGCTAGTAAAGTTTGCCATCATCAATATTATTTAGTTTCCCCTGTGGACTTATTATGCTGGGTCCTATTCTAAAGATTAGAAAATGTCATGAATATATTATAATTTCGGCGGCTGCTGAAACGGCGATATGTTTGTACAATAATAAAATAATAACAAATTCAAACTCATTTTATTAAAATTATTAAGAGTAGGTTAAATGGATAATAAAAAATTACATGAAAAAGTCGCCAAAGTAGTTCATTTAATACCTTTTTGCAATTCACGGGGCCAGCGGAAACTGAAAAACAAAGTATTATTATTACCAAATAGTAATAAAAAAATTACTTTGCGATGATTGACAGAAACAAAAAAACTGGGCCAACAACGTCTTCTAAAGAACGTATTCTTCTTTTTCATGCAATGATGTTAAAGGCTAATTAGAAAAAAGGATCAAATGTTCAAAATCCTGAAACTGCAATAGTTGCAATAAGATACTTATTACTAAAAAGTAGTAAAAAATTACACATTTTCATCGTGTGGCTGTTTTACTATAATAATATGACCCGACATCAAATCGAACCGAAAATTAAACGCTTCTCTTCTTCAATGTTAAAAGCCTACCCTAACCTTAATAGCTATCAATCGGATCATTGCAATAGTCCAAGAATTTTCACAGTGATCTCTTTTTTCTGAACGCCCTAGGATACGTACCAAGAGATATATAAATACTTGCTATATTATAATGTATAAGTGGTTAAACTATAACTAAATTACCGTGCTCTCCCTACTAAATTTTACTTTAATTTTACTATAAAGTAACACTGATTAACTTACGAATGCTTTTTTTCTTTGCCACTAGCAGCTTGGCTCTATCGCAGCCCTTTTCACCGTCACTCACTTCCTTTTCACTAACTGCAAATATAGAAAATTCTTTTAAATCTTCAATGTCTGTTTATTTATAAGAGCTGTTTTTCTTAGTTACTACAAAAACAATCTACTTAATAAGACACAGTTTTTCTTCCCTAAAATAAATCTTGTCTTATTGTAAAAACTTACACTTAATTCTAACCGTAATCATAATTCAAGCTATCGCCTTTGTCGGAAACATATTATTCATAGACATAATAAACTTAAATTAACGTCATTCATTGATAGAAGTAGTTGAACCATACTCTATATATAAAAGCGTCAATAGGCAAGTTGAATGTTAAAGTCGATGTGTTGATGAAGTTGGGTAAAGCGTCAACGAACGACACGATTCGTGGAGTCGATTGGTAAGGTCCCTACTGATAGGCATGTCAATAAAATCGTTGAAGCCGTTTCCGAGCTATATATACAAGAATTGCTCGTCTAAAGGTATTAGATTTATTAGATTTATAACATACAGATAACATAAGATATTGAAACTTATATTAATAATATTATTTTATTTATTACCTATACTACACTTAGTTTGCTTAACCCTATATTACTAAACTATTTGCAGAAAAATCAGTTCAGAATGTTGGTTGCGTTCCCTGCTTCATAGTAACTTCCTAATTTGCCGATGTCCCCGGGTTCATCGGCGCCCGCAAGGATACACGAGGTAACAAAGAGTGCCGGGGCGCTTCTTGCCCCCACTCAATCGCAACCGCACCCGCGTAACAGGGAACTCCCCTCCTGGCGTTGAATTACCTTCGGGTTCGAGACACGCCGGTCGAAGAGACGCCCCCGAGAGCGACAACCCAAGCCGAGGCTCCCCCCGCGGGGAGCCCTTGAGCGTTGGGTGCTATATAGGCTGAGGATCTTTCAGTCTCGCCTCAAAAAGCCAGGTGAAGCAGTAATGGCTGCAACAGTCAACTGAATAGTTTCATTAGTGTGTCACGTGCTGTCATTGTGGTCTAGAGTTATTTTTGTATAGATGTATATGTAGCAAGGATGTCGTAAAATACAAGAAAATTTAGTATTTGCGTAACTTTTGATCAAATGTAAGTATACAGTGTGTGTGTCTATACATTTTCTTGCTGATTTCGGCTGATACCTGTTAATGAAGCAACGACTATCTAGGAACCCAATTTCCGACAGCTATGGGTTTTGTCGTTATGACAATATGACAAATAACTTTTGCATGAAATGCAATAATTCAGTAGCTGGAAGTACCGAGCTTTGCTCGTTATTTTTTTAACAACGCCGTCTATTGTCAAGTAGCTTAAGTGTTGCTGTGTCGGTAAAAAAAATTTAAATTAAAAAAAAAATATTTTTGAAATCGGTTCACAAAACTAGAGCTATAAGTGATTTTCATGTTTGGTTACAAATACCTAACTTCCGAAATAAAAAAAAGTTGATAAGTTGCTTTTTCGTAATCTTTATACTTGACTGTATCACTCTGTAAAGTTTCAGCGACAGAAGAGTTTATGGGCCTGTTTATGTAGCTTGCAATTTCTCGCAAATTTAGCAAAGCACGAGAGAACAAGAGACAGCACGAAAGCAAATGCAATCGTAACAGCTAAAAAATCACGCCCATAGTCAGGGTCAAACCCCTCAGCGACCGGACTATAAATACAGCGCCCTGCGAGATTAATACAGCAACGCTTACTATCAGAATACTGTCAGCCTCGCTTCTGTAGCGCCTCGAAGATGCTTACGACAGCGCGTGTAGACAATTTCACAACGATTATGCCTAAGAGAATAGAGATTCTGATGCGCAGAGTGGGACACAGCTCCAAAATGTACTTGCAGTTCATAGCTAGAATTATGAAAACTGATAGTATTTTCATAGACTATTGGATGGAGGTTCATACTATAAATTGTCCTATATAGTTTGTATGTTTTTAGTGTGTTGTTATTATCAATTATTAATTTATTGTAATATAATAATCTCTGTAAATTTAAATGTACTGATTTGTTATAATTTTTGAAAGTTAAGGTTTAAATAAGTTAGCAATAGGAATGTCTTAAATTAAAGATTTATTTCTTATTATCTGTTATACTTTTAAAAAATAGGATAATGCTGTCAAAATATTATTAATATCACATAACAATTTTAGTGAAATTAAATTATCTTGTACTTTTTATTTCGATATTATCATTTTTACTTTTTTAACAAGGCAAGTTATTGTAATAGGTCCGAAAATAGAAATCGCTAAAATTGCGTTTTCTTCACGTTTTAGAGACTCGTTTGCCATCAGTTTTAGAGTGTGTATGTATGTAGGTTAGCTATTTTTTGCTCCTCGACATTTTAATAACCAATGGACCAATTTTTCTCGTGACCATATCAATTGATACGCCACGTCATGACTTAGATCTGATTTTTAACTACTGCTGACAAACTATCGTACAGTTTGGCAGAATGAAAATTTTCAATTACTGAATGTACTTCCATCAAATTTTGATAAATAAAAAAAAACATTCTTGATATTTTTCAAAGACCATATGAACGCTAAAGGCTCGAGTTTGGTCAAGGTTTTACGCATTTTAATGAACTGGCGCAACATTTTGCGTATATGAAATACGTTGTTTGTGTGAATTACGTGGATAATTCTGGCGAAACTGGATATTAATCGACTATGTTTATGCAACGTCTCCTGAAATAATCAAGGAACGTATAGCCAGATGAGAGCCCAGCAACTTAGAACAGCTTCTGGTAGTCGGGTCAGATTGTCAGCCCGCGACTTTACTTTATAACCAACCACATCATACAGGAATCCATCCGCCCAGCAGAATACAGACCAGCCTGGCTATACCTGATAAAGCGGACTGTCCTACATGAACATGACCCTCAGCGTCAGCCATGACGGCACGACGACGAAGATGACTGCAATATCAGAGCAAGATAATTTATATTTACCTGTTTTTATTATTGTGGTTTTTTTTTTATATATACCACTAAGGTGGCAAACAAGCACACGGTCCGCCTGATGGTAAGCGGTCACCGTGGCCTATGGACGCTAGCAACACCAGAAGCATCACTTGCACGTTGCACACCTTCAAAAATCCAATTACTTCTTTCTTGAAGAACCCCATACTGTAGTCCTTAGAGAAAACCTTGGCAGGGAGCTCATTCCACAACCCAAGCGTTGTTATAAAAGCGTTAAGTTGTATAAGTTATTAAAGCATAGATAAGCTTAGTGAAGGTTGGCGAATTATTTGGCGTGTTACCTACCTATGTATATGTACATGTGCATGTACACACACATTATTTTAAAAATAATAAATAATTAAATTAACATAATCATCGTTACTTAAATTTTGTATGCTTTTTTTGGATAAAAAAGGTAATTAATACCTACATTTTATTTTAATCTTTTGTATATCTGTTACATTCATCCTGAACCACTCTTTTGCTGTTGATCCATAACACTGAATCCAGCTTAAAATAATACAGGATGGAAACGCTAAACCATACACGATATCGAAATACTGATTATTGATCCTGAAAGAGCTTCACGAGCTCAATCCAATGGTATCAATAATAGTTTATAAAATAAACTATATCTTTGTTAAAATTTGATGGTCTTCAGCTTCTATACATTTGATATGGCGACATCACATGATACCTAAATAATTTGATAATCCTGTTTAAACATTCTCTTTTATCAATATTAGAATACGCCATCATTACTAAATTAAAAACACTAAACTTTTTTGTATAAACAAAATACTAGAGCCACAGATTAAAGACGGATACTATATATATCCATCTGATACTATATATATATGTATATATATACACACCGGCACAATTAGCGGAACAGAAAAAAAAGTGAGACTATGAGATAATAACGCATATATTTGACGAAATCATTCAGATTGTTGGGGGGTGGCATTATGGATTTAACCCTTCTTTTTAGCAAGTCTCAGACATGCTCTATCGGATTCATATCGGGGGAATTTGCTGGCCACTGCATCACCGGTATACCTACGTGGCTCAGATATGCCTGTACCGATTGTGCACTATGAATACGAGCATTATCTTGCATTAGAATAAAGTCGTCACCAATAAATGGGGCAAATGGTACAACATGTTCTAAAATGTCTCTGATGTATCGATCTGCTGTCATGGTCCCTCCTGTGACTATCACTAACTCCGTGCGAGCTCCCAAACATATCCCTCACCAAACCATAATCGAGCCGCCACCATAAGCCACTATGTGTTCAAAATTAGACTGTATGTGGCGTTCTCCTTTGCGTCTCCATATTCGCTGTCTCCCATCGATCTGTTTTAAAACAACTCTGCACACATCAGTAAAGAGAACCTGCTGCCATTCGTTCAAATCCTTTTTTTGTGTTCCGCTAATTGTGCCGGTGTGTATATATATACATATATATAGCATCAGATGGACATCTGCCCTAGTACGTCGCTAGGTATTAATAGTATGTTGTTGTTATTTATAGTAGTTGAAATAAGTACTTCTCATTTTATAGAGAAACGTATGTCTTTTGCAAAAATTATGACAAAAGACAGCTTTATTGAAACTGCTTTCCTGTATTGATTGCTTGTTGCTTCTTACGTATATTGGTTCCATTTGTATAAGTGGTGTTCGAGATGCCGATTATTTTCTAGTTGACGAAACCTGTAACAGAAAACTTTACTTACACAGTAGTACAACACCTGTTTATTTATATCATAAGTATTATACATATAACTTCGTAGACCATCTAACTTTTATTTCAAGCTTCACATTATGGTTATCAAAATATCGTTCAAACCCCATAAACTATGATAATAATCGAAATGATTTTTACTGTGCCAACGGGACTGTATATTGGTTTGTCTGTGCCCTTTTAAACATGTTTTTTGTCATAGTTTAATCACTAAAGTGATATTGTGGTTCTTATGTTGAATTTTTCAAGAAATTGGTTTAAAATGTCTTCTTTTCCATATCTAATCTAACTTTATATCGAATAACAACCTAATATAAAACCTAACCAACTTAATAGAAAACCTAATATAATAAATATGCCCTACCTACATTACAGTAGTGATCTAGTCTAGTACCGTTATAAGTCCCACGGGTTTTTATACATTTTACTTTTCTCTAGGAAAAGCAAGCGTTCGTAGAAGTGGTGATGACGTACTGTCTAATCTATCAAGTCTGTATAAAAGCCGTGTCTTAACTATTGGTTTAAATTTTGGACAAATACCAGTGAAGATGCAAAGTCCTCCAAAATGCCACAAACATTTCTCGAATGCTGGAGAATTGTGATGTTGACATCTTTCTTACAGTTAGAAGTCTACTTCTTGTGTTAGTCACCCTTCCTGTGAGCGTTGGTTGCAACGCCTTCTAAAAGTTAAAAAAATACGTTCTGAAGATCAAGGATGTCTGAAGACTGTCTAAATGAACTATGACTGTTACACATTCAGATTTTTGAGGACATAGGAAAGGTTTTGCAGCGTTTTTTAGTTTGTTTAATTATTAAATACAACAAGAATAAATAAGTTTTAGGTTATTAAAAACGCTAACTTTATTTAGCATTTATAAAACACAACTTACGAATAATATAAATAACTTAAAAATAAATTAAAAAACTAGGTGCTTTAGAAAGGGTGCCCATCACGCAGGCAGCGTTCCCTCGCTGAATGGCAATGTCGAGCCTTTGAGCGAGAAAGCCGCCTGCCCGAGGGTCCCTTGTTGCCTCCCTAAGGCGCTTGCTGAGCACCCTGTGAAGCCCACGAGCACCCTGCCCCCAAGGACCTAGTGTCTCGACGCCAAAAGCGACAAATTCATAATGAGCGCCGAGACAACTATATTTAGATATTTTATTACGCTCCTGGGTGTCCGCCGCCGCACTGGCTTGCCTGCGGGTAGACGGCAGGTGGGACGCCACTAAAGTATCCGCGCATGTGGCGTCCCATACCAGCGCTCGGCCCATCCACCACGGTATCAAAGACATCCCGTCAGGGCGCTTGCTGTCGTCCCGAACGATCCGTGGCTCTTAACCGCGGGGACATCCGCGCTAAATAGCGCCCTTCTGATGATGTCGTTAAGAGTGGCCTGGCGAGAGTAGCGACCGGCACCCGAAGAGCGGGATAGTCCATGGTGGCCAAGGCGATCGACAGTAGCTCCGCAAGAGGCGCAGCAATGGTCTGCGCACACCTCAGCACCTAGTCGGAGACCAACGGCTATGCGGAGTGTGCAGGGGTCGATGAAGGTGCCGTTGTTGGGGGATGGATAGGTATGAAGCCATTGTCCTGACTCAGGCCTAGATGCTGCCAATAATCTGGCGTGGTCTTTGTCTGTCGTACTGTCGAGTAGTTTTGGGTAGTGATGGTGGCTACGGTGTCTGAGGCCCTTTGTACTTTAGGTTTTGATGGTAAATTTGGGCTCGGTCCAGCTAACCAGCTGTTTATAGCTTCATCCATGCACGCGACCTTACAGTTTGTAGCCGTTGGGGCAACCTGCAAGATCACACGTGCTATGGATTGATGCTAAGAAAGCCGGTAATGCGACACTTGAAATTTTGCGGATACCCAAGCCACCGTACCTTATTGCTAGAGAAGCTTGGGTCCATGCCTGCTCGCTGAGGCTTATGTTAATTATATGTTCAATTTGGGATTTTAACAATAGGTCGATAGGATGTACTAAATTAGGGAATTTCCAAATGGGACTGCAGCGCAGCAAGTAAGTAAATTTGGGAACGAACAGGCAGAATTGTAGGATAAAAAAAAAAGCCGAATAACTACTTATTTTAATTAGGCGGTCGGAACAATCATTTAATTTTAAAACCGAATCATTCAGAAAGGGAGGGATGGACTCATCGAAGATCGGTACCCAAGGAAGTGCAAACTTTTTTTGGTTTGAATTTTGATGTCGGGGGCAACATTGTTAAAATTTTGATAGATTTGGTCGGCCATGAGAGTGTTAACTTTTTCCGAAATATATAGTTCACATTTGTTAAAATTTAGTTCTAAACCAATGGCACTAAATCTGTTTTTTTATAATGGTTAAGTCAAATAGAACAGTCTGTGAGTCGCCACCTAGAGTGCCATCGTCAAGGTACCAAACATTAAATTTAGAGTTTAAAGTATTAATAGCCAGTCTAAATATTGCTGGACCGAGGGAATCACCCTGCTGACAACCCATAGCCGAAAGGATTTCGTTTGATTTATGGACTAAATTTGAAGGGCAGTGGTAACACTGTAAAAGGAAGCTATAAATTTTAGGAACGTGTATTTTAATTTCATTTAGCATAGTGTCCCGATTGACAGAATTAAATGCGTTTTTTACGTCAAATTTTAGCAGTACCTCGCACAGGTCGTCTTGTATAAAGGTGCGCACAGCATGAACCGCCACCTCGCAGCCTCCGTGGATGCCGAAGCCAACCTGTACGGGTTCAAAAAGTTTTTGGAGTTTGGTGCGTGTGAGACGAACACATCTTTTGGCTGCTAGACGCCGTAGAGTCGAGCCTACGGCAATAGGAGGTACGCCGCCATCTTTTTTTGTGAGAGCTATGAGGTTAGCCCCCTAGATAATTGGCGTCATATCTTGGCAGATATTTCCCATAAGCATGAGATTGACTAGCTTAGTGAGTCTGCTGGTCAAATTCTCGCCAGCCACCCCTGAGCCATAGCTGGTCAGGTCCATGAGGTGCTGGGGAGAGATGCCATCCAGACCCGACACCGATCCCTTAGTAAAGGATGCAAGGGCTGCTGTAATGTCTTTTTCAGTCGCGCGGAAGCATTCCGTCGAGTCGGTAGGGGTCAACAAAAATGGGGGTCGAAGGTTTAGTGAAATGTTACTATTGTTGTTGTTATAGGAAACATGGAGAATTTTGGAAGTAAATGTAAGAAGTTCAAGTTAGGTCATTGTCGTGTACACATCTGGCAATGGTGCAAGCGAGCGCTTCGGCCACTGGGGACCTAGCACCACGTGGTACACGCTTTAAGATTGGGGTTGATTGCCTGAGTTGGCTGAGGAGAGTTTGGAGCGGGATGGATGTGGGTGTTTGCGAAGGAAATGTCGGTGTGGGTGTAGAATATGAATGTTTGTGTGATGTGGTTTGATAAAGCTAAGAATACGGACCTGGTGTACGCAACCCTGGTGAATGTGTAGACCCTTGATAGATCCGAAACTTTTTTTACATATATCACAGGTCTGCATTTAGGGCATCATCGGCAACAGGGGCGATAAAAATGTACAGAAATACAGACTAAAACATAAAATATCAAAATTTAAATTTGATGTCATAAATTAAGGGCGTTGGTGGTTGGTTGTACGGCTCTAGTATTTTTGCGTCGCCTTGATGATCTTGCGTCCGAAACAATAGGACATGGGTTTGGCTTATTTGGCGTTAACAAGTCTTGTTGCTCGGGAATATGGCTATGTTAAACAAAAGATTGCGAGTCGTCGAACACAATTGTGACATAAAGGTGCACCAAAATGTCAAGTTGAAACGAACATCGCGGGCTTTCAATATTCGTAGGGCAGCACAGCAATATAAAAATGCGGGCAATAACTTGATAAAAATCGATGTTGACGATTTTATTTTAAAGGTCTTCGACTCTTCGGGTCAATCTTATTAACTTGTAAGACGTAGGTTCTTGATTATAATAAAAGAAGGATATAATAGAAGGTCTGTGTTGTTTCTGCGAGCGTATCTGTGTTGTCTCGGTAAATTGGTAACCAATTTTACTCTAAGGAAATGGGTAGGTAAATAAATCGTAAAATTTCAAAACATACCTTGATATAAGTTGTAGGTATAATGTTAAAATAAATTATGTAAAATAGTGTTCTTTTCCTTAGTTTCCTTATAATTCCAATCAGTAATATTTTTCATAATTTAAAATACAATCTCTGTGAATCCGGAGTTTAAAACTTGTCCATATTAGAGTCGGTCACAAATGCACTATTATATAAATTTTCTTAAAGTTTTCACAAAAAAAAAGGCTTGTTAATAATATTTTTAGAGCTTCCAACAAAAAAAACGTCAAAACCTCAAAGCATTAGATACAAACATATGATAGTTTTAAGTATATTTTTTTCTAAGAATTTTAAATTGGCATGGTGCAAATTTGGAACGCACCTAAAAAAAAATACTTTTACTAAATAAACTTTTAATTATTAAAAAACATGAGTCACTCCACCAGTGACGTAAAATACTTAAGTTTACCGGCGAAAATAGGTAAGTACCTGTGCGATTTTTTGACTACATGCAGACATAGAAAAGGCGCTCAACCTATTTCAGAGCATTATAATTTTGTTATCATGTTATCAATACCTAATTAAACTATTCAAAATAAGTATACTAGTTCCATTCATAAGTAATTAAACACTAATTATTGTTTTTCTTTTGTATCTTGTATACATTGTCCTCGCTGTAGTAAGATGAAAAATTGTGTGTCTTGTACGGTTGGATTATTTTTTTTGGGTTTCGTGCCTTAGAAACCCTCGCTTTGCTTAGGATTCAATTTTTCGCTTCGATCTTTGAATCCTTCGCTAACTCGGTATTCAATATAGGCACTCAGCCAAACAGCAACTTTCCAGCCTTGCATAACGAATTATTATAGTTTGTTTTCAAAAATAATGTCAATTTCAATAAGGTGTCAATTCGTTGGGGACTCCATTGTAGATTTTTGGACCCTTAACATATACTGGTTACATATAATTTTTTTGTAACTTTTGATGGTAAGATCAGCTGTGGTCTACGTCTAAGCATATAAATGAGGGCCCATGTTTTGTCTAGAAATAAATGACTATTATGTCTTACAAATTTAATTATAGAATAAATGTACTGCGATATAGATGTTAAAATTTTTTTGACCCTAAAATTTTTTTTGCATGTGTACCAATGGAGATATGGGTAATAACTCTCACAGCGCGTTTTTGAAGTGTATTTACACGTTTCCATTCTGCAGCTGTGCCCCAAAGTTTAATTCCATTACTTACCTGTGAGTGGGATAATGAAAAATAGCAGGACCTGAGGGCATAGAAGGAATCACCTCAGTCAACTTGTATAGTGCGAAGCACGAGCCACTTAGGGGCCGTTCAAATATTACGTAAGCACTATAGGGGGGTGGGGGGGTCTTTGTTTTGCTTATTTTGGATGACATGGGGGTAGGGGAGTCCAGATGATGATTACGTCATCGATAGTTATTTACTTTTTTACACGAATGGCAACCCTCACATTGTCTATGCTTGAAAACGAAACGCATTTTCGGGGATTCCCGCAAATATACACGCATACGTTTAGGCACTCGCTTTAGAATCGATTCGGGGAATTACCGCGCGCTGTTCACTTGTCTAAATTTCTTCTGTCAGTGTATTGTTTTGTTCGGATACTATAGCGAGTAGACGTATTGTAAGCATAGCAAAGCAATTCAACATTTGTGTTACCGTTGATTCCATTAGCCAAAGTTTAACGTTTAAATAAGATGTCGTTTCAAATAGACAAATCAAAGTTATACCAAAAATTGTTTGAAAGTTTAAAAAAATCTCATACAAGTACGAAAGTACAAAATGTACCAAATTTAGTTAACGAAGTGTGGCGAAATTATAAATTACAAGCAAAGTCCGACAAGGAACTAGATATCATTGTATCTAAGAGAATTAAAGAAGAATTGCAAGCGGCGACTAAGAATAAATCCAATCTACTACATTTTTTTTCCAAGGTGAGTGACGAAATCATTTTAGGTATCTATGAGTACTAGAAATATGAGAAAGGAGGTCATTAAAAGTGGCCCAAATGATGTACCGAGGTACACTTTGTAGAAAAAAAATCCTTATTATATGTTGAATATCACTGTATATTTACTTTTTTAATATTTGTGTTGGATCGGTAAATGCCAAAGAAAATGCCAAGTTGTCGAGATCATAGTAGGTATCGTCAAGAACCAATTCGTAGGGCAAAAAAGCAGAAATCCAGAGAGAATAGCCAAGTTACTAGTATTATATAATATGTGATAGTTATTATAATTATTTATATTATTATTATACTTAGTATTATCAAAATACTCAAATAAACAAACAACGTTACTAAACGTTACTAAAACTAATGAACTGCAGTGCATTATTCAAAATTTAGAGCACCATGATGTTGAATGGCTCGATGAGAACGACGTAGACATTCCAAAATCGGATGAAAGTGAGCAGACTCACAACACTGAGCAGCAATCCAAGCAATCCAATGTCATCGAAAACTTAGAATCATGGATTCGGGTTTCATGGACTGAAGACTGTTAATTTGAATTTAATATGTGTACCAAAAATTTAAAATAAGTTTGTTATATTCGTAAGATTATAATATTTTTGTCCCTTACTCTATGTTGATTACTGCATCAGTAAAATCTAATCTCTATTTTAAATCAATTTTCTTATTTTTAAAATTATAATTATAACATTATAATTATAATATAAAAAAAATACATTTTTAATTGAAAAATGTTTACGTAAGCATGGAGGGAGGGGGTAAAAGCTTTGCTTACTTTTGCTGACAAGGGGGATGGGGGGGTAAATAATTGTAATAAATCTGCTTACGTAATATTTGAACGGCCCCTTAACTTATAACATAAATTTGAGATATGTGTGTATCCCATTTTAAAGCATGGTGAATAGTCAAACCTAAAAATTTTTATGTTATGCAACACCATCAATGTTAAAATTGAAAGAGGTTTGATGGACGGGCACTCCAGTTAAAATATAGTATCTGAGCTTAATTCAAATTTAGCATTGGCTGTTTGCTAGAAACCACTTCTTGAGTTTTGTTGTCGTTCAAGCTTTAAACATCAGTCGATAATATATCACAAGCATCATCAGCAAAAAGGTACACATTCCCATCAATAGGGTTGGTTAGATCGTTTATTTGGACTAAGAATGATAAGTTAGCCAAAAAAGAACCCATTACGCCCATTTTTGTGGAGCTTTTGTCGGACTTTATACGGCCATTTTTTAAAGTTACTGTTTGAAGTCTGTTGCTAAGAAATTATTTGATAAATCCCAAAGCGGGAACTCTTATGCCCATATGTTTGAATTTCAAAGCAAGGACCTCGTGATATAGGAGAAAAGCAACAAGATCCTTTCGCTGCTTTGCTTATAAAATGTTGTTAATGACATCACGTACTACTGACACACATGACTTACCTTTTCTATAGGCAAATTGGAATAGAGCTTTGACTATCGGATAGAGAAGAAGAAAAAGTACTTTCAGGATCAATAATCAGTATTACGATATCGTGTATGGTTTAGAAAAAATCGAATGAGATCACTGAGCGTTTCGCTTCAGCTACACAGTTCTTTCACATGAATTTTTAGTTTTAGTTAATCATTACTTGGGCAGTTATATGATAAATTACTAAAAAATGCTCATGAATCACGATCTCTTGAGTAATTGGACAGGTTACTCGTACAATTATCACTTCGACATCGGCACCACCCCTCCCTCTGATTGTCTAACTCCAATGGCAATGGGGATCGGTTTCACGTCCATAACCATTGCCAGTACCATACTATTCAATGCATACGCGTGTGGCAATAGGAAGACAATGACACATAATAGGTAATAGTACTTGGCAATGATAATCGTATTTTACGTCATTATTCCGTAACGGTAGTAACTATTAACTTATAGATCAATGATACGATATCCTATTTTTGAGAAATAAAACATTTAAATTGACCTGGCCGCCTCTCTGTGACCGTTCTGTGACTGTTCGCATAGAACACGCACACATTTGCGCATTTACACACTTCCTTAGTTTTTGTAGTGATAATAGCCATTAATAATTCGGTTTTTGAATCAAGTGGCCAGGCCGCGCCTCTGGTATTCAATGTAATGGTAGCCTAGTAGCTTAATCATTACAACAACTAAAACAACCTTTGCAGTAGACCCTTTGATTATCTGTTGCACAGGGTCGTTCTTCTTTTGGCGTATTATGTAGGCGGGAATTTAGTAAGCGCGAATTGCGCACAAAAACCGAGTTTTAATCACCTTACATTTTAGATCATTTTATGTACAAAGAAAGCTTATACTTTACTACATGGTTTACGAAAATTTTCATGTAAAATGTTGCCAGGACGAGGCTCGCACTGTTGAAAAGTTATCAGATCTCAAGTAGAGCCAAGCTTTTAACTAACTCTACACGCCCTAACTCTACACGCCCTAACTCTACACGCCCTAACTCTACACGCCCTAACTCTACAAGCCCTAACTTCACAAACTCTACACCTTAGTCAAAATATGTGACTTAGCCGTTTCGTTACTACAAGATCTATTGTATAACAGAAAAAAATATAATGAACAGTGAATAAATTTTTCACCTTACGCCCATGGGACGGTAGCGAAACGGCAAAGCCACATATTTTGACTAAGGTGTAGAGTTTGTAAATAACAAATTTTATCTTTCTAGGACTTCAAGAAGTACCCTAAGAATTTTGAGTGATTCAGTGACGAAATCCGGGTTTTTTAGATATCAATAGAATCTAAAGTATATTAGTAATACAATTGAAACTTTATAGGTTTAATAAGTCCACTGTGGAAATCATATCCCGAGAATTTTGTTTATCTGGTATAATCCACACCCAAGTTATGAGGGTTAAAAAAAATGACGAAACGCTTCGAGAAAAGGTAGGTAGTGCCCTTGCGCTTCGCTTGGATCGTCTTCGCGGGGGCACTACCGTGCCCCGTGTGATTACTGTGTTGAAAAACAAAATGGTTCCAATTTTATAATAAATGCGAAAATCCCCATCAGAGGCAGAGGTTCTTCCATGGAACATTCGAGATTTAGTGCTTAAATTATTATTCTTCAGGTGGTGATTGAATATCTAGACTATACAAAAACTTTTCAAGAGGCTTCTTTTGGTATACGAATGTATGTGGTTAAGTCACAATTAAAGAAATACAGAAAATCTAGCTCTCAGAGTTTTCTACTTATATAGTAGAGCTAAAGGTATCCTACTGAACTGTATTGTGTAGTACTAAAATTCCTATATATTCTACGGTACTTTCCATGTCTGTTCGTTTGTCTTGTCCTCCAAAATGGTAAGGTGAAATTTTTCATTATATTTTCCACACTCCTGAACTCAAGGGCTTTAAGTTACCTTTGAAAAACCTTATTGAGTCGATAGGTGCTTGTAGGAGCTACCTAGTGATATTTTTACCTTTTTTCTGCGTAATCTAGTTGCTTAGTTATAAGTTCGTGAAGTTACAAACTTTACCTCAACCTTAATACCTTCTGCAATTGTACTGGTATGGATGTTTAGGGGGAATGTGTGACTGATAAATCGCTATTGCATTAAGTGCAATGTAAGAACTTAGCAACTCCAGAAGTTCAAAGTTGCAGTCAGTCTTTCTCTATCTTACCCATAGATGCGTCCCTTTTGTATCACTATCGATATTTACTCTCATAGGAGTAAGGAAGAAAGAATATATATCACGAACAGGTTACCTATTTTGTCCTATATCACTGTATATAATGTATATATGTAATTGTTTAATCGGTTTTTATAAAACATTACATGCGAACTCTATATATTTTTTACACAACAAATAACATACCTATATATCTTAAATCTATGAAATAGAGAAAATTCCCACTTTTTGGGGATAGTCGTTCGCACAAGTCAACATGTCAGTACTAGTGGTACTAGCTAGGAAAGATATAGTCAGCCAAAGTACTGCTGATAGGCGTCAGATAGCT
Organism: Apoda limacodes; assembly: GCA_946406115.1. NCBI lineage: Eukaryota > Metazoa > Arthropoda > Insecta > Lepidoptera > Limacodidae > Apoda > Apoda limacodes. The sequence continues at coordinate 10,805,275 of OX291558.1, forward strand.
TCACTAGTCACAAAATTGCATGCAGCCTTCGTCGGAGTAACGTCAGAAACTGGCGATGAGAAGGAAAAAGACAGGGAATGGGTTACTGTAGAAAAGCATAGTAATTCTTCAGAAAAATTTGAAGGAACCCTTTGAAGGCCAAAGGAGGGTGATAAAGTGTTAGAGGCGGTCGATATATTGTTCTACGTACATGTATGGGGGTTGAAAACCAATACATCTCAGGAGTAAGTTCGAACTTTTTATTCATCATTTAAGGTCAACAATATTTATTTATTTATTTATTTAAACATACTACACAAACTAGTGTACAATGGCGGACTTAATGCAACACAACATTCTCTACCAGTCAACCATAGAGCCAAGCAGATAAATTATTGGTGGTAGAAAGAAGTAAAATAATTTTAACTTATAACATACTAAAGAACAAAAATACTAATATGTACGTGATAATAAAAAAAATATATATCTTATATTTTCAAAAATATATATGCGTAAAATATATAAATATATATATATATATATATATATATTATATACATACATATATAAATACATACATAATACATGTATACACAATTTGTCACAATATAGATAAGAACACAGAGAAGAATGACATTTCACTCTGCCATCTGCTTGAGAAAGTATTCCTTTACCTTTATTTTAAAAGTATGTTTACTTTGCGCATTGCGGATGTCTTTAGGAAGTTCCAGAGTCTTGTAGCTTGAAGTGTGAAAGAAATAGATACAAAGGCAGAGCGGTGTCGCGGAGTAGAAAGAAGAAAGTTGTGAGAAGAGCGAAGCGAGAGCTCATGGGTATTGCCGAGAAAATGAAATCGTGATTTTAAGTAGTCTGGATAGCTAGGATCATGTAGAATAGAGTAAAGGACACAGAGAATCCTAACACTTCTGCGTTGGCGAACTGGCAACCATTTAAGCTGTTTGCGAAAATTAGAGATATGGTCATACTTGCGTAGACCGAAGATATACCGGATACAGCTGTTAATAAGTTGGTCCAGTTTATTTAAAAGATCAGAGGTTAAGTCCGGAAAACACACATCTCAATAATCAAGGAGAGGCAATACTAACGCTTGTACTAATAAGAGTTTGGTATAACAAGGAAGGAAATTGCGAAATCTGTAAAGAAATTGTAGCGTACCGGTAACTTTCCGACTAATTTCACTAACTTGTGCTGTCCAATTAAAACTAGTATCAATGTGCAGACCAAGATCTATAACACTATCAGAGAAAGGAATAATGGTGTTATTTAATAGAACTGGTGGCACAGAGGTTATGTTGCATTTACTAAATTGTCGGGTACTACCTACAAGTAGAGCCTGACACTTGTTAGCATTAATCTTAATACCAAAGCGTTCAGACCAATCAAAAATATTAATCAGTTCATTATCAATTTTTTCCACTGCTAAATGCAGGTCTTCAACTCTGGTTTGCACATACAACTGCAAGTGATCTGCATAGAAATGGCAAGGACAGTTGATAAAAATTGAGAATAAAAGTGGTGATAATATTCCACCCTGAGGTACGCCGGAATCAAGATTACACCAATTAGAAAACTGTCTGTTAATACGCACAGCTTGTTGGCGACCTCGCAAATACGATGAAAACCATCTTAATTCTTTGGAAGAAATATTTAGATGGAGGAAGATACTTGAAAATTTCATGATCATCGGTATTGAAAGCATTAGAAAAATCAATGAGTACTAGTATGGCAACTAATTTATCTTCCATACCGTCACGAATGTCCTTGGTTACTTTTATCATCATCATGTGTGAAGAAGACGTCGAGTAATTTTTGGAAGTTACTATTTGACCAGCTGGAAAGAAACCGTCGAATTGGGGAAATTTACGTTAAAAAGAGACGTAGGCCTGAGAGTCGTCGGGAACGTTTGTGACTTAGGATAAACTGATATGCAGTTTCTTTCAATAACAGAGAAAGAAAAATGCATAATAACTCTAACAGAATCTCGGTTAAACGATAGTGTTTATGATGTCGAAGTATTCCCACCTGAATATAAAGTTTTACGACGTAATCGCGGTTAAGGAAGAAGTGGAGTAGTAACAGTGGATGTTAATGATTTTTCTAGAGATATTGGTTATGACCTATCATAACTGCAAATTATTAGTAATATACTCACCTAGGTTTAGAAAGGAATATTATTTTGGATATTTCCAATTTATATAAAAAATATTTTTATTGCATAGTTATTTTAGGAGACTTCAATCTCTATCCAGCTTGCAAACAAAAATACTTGCTAAAAAGCAAAATCTTGGGAAAATGCCAAGTAAGTTCACCTTAGTACCTAACTATGAAATTTTCAAACAAGATAAATTATTTAAAAAATTCGGCCAAGTGCGAGTAGGACTCGCGCACCGAGTGTTCCGTACCTACCACCATTTATATGTTATTTACAAACACAAACAAAAGCAAAACGTGTGCCGCTATTTTTTTTTATACCACTAAGGTGGCAAGCAATCACACGTGCCGCTAAGCGGCAAGCCCGACGTTGCTTAACTTTGAATATCGTTTCTAAAAAACAAATATGTTCCTGTTTCGCTTAATAATAACTAGATGGCGCTGTAACGGGGGTTTAAGATGGTAAATTGCTCGGCCCCGTCTCACACTTGGCCGGTTTTTATTATTTTTTGTTATACTTTAGAGCTTACACACACTATGCTCACTGCAAGATCACTTATCACTTATAGTGATACTGTATTACGATAGAGCAACTAGATTATAAGTTTGTACCCGGTACCGCCAAGCGCTGCGTCTGATTGCGAACGTAATTATTGTTATTCATTTAGTAAATGTTAGTATTCAGCATGTTATAATTTTATTTTTCTGTAATGTTACATGGTTAACAGGCTTATATTTCATACTTGTTTTGGTACACAAGTACCAACTTCATCTAAGTACCTCTTGATGGAATTTGTACGATTTTTTACTTATCTCATTATATTTTTAAGTTGGTCGACTATTGCTCATTAAGTCGTAAAGCCTACTTAGCTATGATAGTTTTCCTTTTTAATTCGTTATGTATGCTATTCTCATAATTTTTTTTTACACACTCAAAAACAGCCATTTCGCTGGTAGTGGGGGGGGGACACATAATAAAAGTTATAAAAGCACTTTAAAGCTTAATATTTCACAAACGCATCACTGAATTGAAAAAGGCACGTTTCGCACACCCCCTATATTTTCATAGAAGCTATCCAACGGCCTCCATACTATGGATAGACAAAAAAAAAAAATCTTCCCCTCATAAAACGTAGAAGAGGTACCCTAACAAAACTTTTTTTTTAAATTTTATTTTACTACTTTGTTGGCCTAATTAATATGTATATCTCTGCCTAATTGCTTTCTAGTACTAATGGTCTTTGAGATAAGCCGTAGACAGACTGACGGCCAGACGGAGGGCTGTACAAACTTACAGGTTTATGCCTTAATTATCAGGTTTTGGATTTTTTTCTATATTCGTGATGTAACATCTTGCTTCTTGGCAAATTTCGTAATTCTAGGTCGACATTTATTTTTGTCACAATTTGCAACAAAAATGACCGTATTTTGGGCATATTTTTTTATTGCATTGACTCAAAAGCTTGATTTGTTTACAACTTTAAGTAACTATGGACTTGAGTATTTGATATTAATTTCAACTTGATACCTCCACACGTTCTTAAGTAAAAGGGTCTTGACAGACAGACGGACAGACAGAGAGACGGAAAACAAATTGAGTGAGTTATTTTTTCCTTTTAAGGTACGGAACCCTAAAAATAAAGGAACCCGACTGTGTCAAAAGAATATCAACTGGAAAGCGAAAGCTAAGATACAAATAAGTTATAATTAAGATAGAAATAAGTAATAATTCAAATATTTTGGTTTTCGCGGACGCCTTATTTAAAAGATATTCTCGCACTTGGCCTATGAATCAACAAAGAATTCAAGTATACATACAACAATACTAAGCTGATATACATCCCTTACATACAAATCATACAAATCAATATATAAAATGGAACGGACACTTTCGAATGCCTCAGTTTTATAAACCGTTTTATTATGGACTTCATGTTTTCGCAAGTCGCAAGTACTGCTGCCATCTCTGGGCGGGTGCACCCGGGTACCAGCTTGGCCCTTTTTGACTCGGTTCAACGACGGCTTGTGAGAATTGTCGACGATTCCAAACTCACTTGCGGTATCGAGCCCTTAAGTCTGAGGAGAAACTTTGCATCCCTGTGTGTGTTCTACCGCTTGTACAATGGGTTGTGTTCTGAGGAATTGTTCGAAATGATGCCCACGGCTACTTTCTACCATCGCACCACTCACCATCGGCAGGGAATTCATTCTCACACTTTAGAACCTAAATGGTCGCGTACAGTGCGGTTTTGGAGAAACTTCCTCTCGCGAACGCTTAAGTTGTGTCATGAACTCCCCGCCAAGGTTTTCTCCAAGGATTACAGTATGGGTTCCTTAAAGAAAGAAGTAGTTAGATTGCTGAAGGGTCAGCAACGCGCGAGTGATACCCCTGGTGTTGCAAGCGTCCACAGGCTACGGTGACCGCTTACCATCATGCGCACCGTAAGCTTGTTTGCCACCTTAGTGGTAAAAAAAAAAAGTTTTATGTTTCGATTTTATGATCGCACAGAATTCACTGATTTCCAGATATTTGAATACAAACACAGAATTATCGATATAAATAAAACATACCCGGCTTGTCGTAGGTCATTATGCGGTTCAAATCAATCCGGTTTGTATGATATTTCAATTGTTTGATCTTCATATAGTACCGATTTAATTTTTAATTTAGTTAAAGTAGGTACTCTAGCACTGTTAGGCAAAGGTTAAATTTAATGGTTCCTTTACAATTTATAGTAATGTATTTTTTCGTGTTTCAGGTCTTTATGCCTACATGTATTTATGTGTAAGATACGTCACAATGTTGGCTACCTTAAACCTATTAACTTTTAATAATCTCAAAAACTTACAAGATATTGATTGTAAATCTAAACTCAGAAGTGTCCGTTACACACCACATATAGATAAGAGCATTTTTGGTAACCATCGCCGAGAAGGCTGATTTAGTATTCATAGCGTGTATACCATTCCTGTAATGGGGATTCGCATACAGCCACCATCGGCTACCTTCTAAAATTCATCGGTCGTTCGAGCTGGAGGCTTTGAATTCCGGTACGTAGTCTTCACTCTAGAACATAACTGCTCCATCGGCCATCTGTCCTCCGAAAGATTTAACTAGCCTTCTGTAGTACGTGTTTTACTTACTTAGCTCACTATCAATAAATTCCTTTTCACATGGGTCATATGCGCGGTTGGTGAAAGAAGTTACTACGGATTGTAGATGCCTCATCCGCGGCAAGGTGTGGTGATGCACAAAGTACTCCAGAAAAACGGTTACCAAATAAAACCACATAAAGTTAAAGATAAATACAGTAGGATTCCGACTATCCAAACATCGATTATCCGGACTCATTCGTCACAGTTCTATTTGCCGATTTAAAAATGTTTTGACTGCGCAGCGAGACATATTACTACAAGTTTTTTCCTACCACCAACCGTGTACTCCCTGCCCTCATTTGTTTGCGTGATAGTGTGTATTGTTTCTTTTTCTTTGGTAGTGTTCAACTGATAGGTTATTGTACCTTACGTTTTGCGTTGAAAATCTAAAATGTCCAAGTGAAAAAGAGTAGTGTTTTCTCTTAAAGACAAAGTGAAGATAATTGAGAGTATAGTGGCGTTTTGTTCACCGACATAATGTTCATCATGCGCTTAATATCAGTTATCCAACCAAAGTGAATAAACCAAGATTTGTAGTGTGCCATACAGAATTAGCTGGTTTTCCATTAGACAACATTGCGACTACGACGAAGATACGGCGGAAGCAGAAATGTATGAAAATATATGCCACTCTTTTCGATTAAATGTCAACGTCACCGACACGACGATGACTCATTTTCATACACTTTTGCTTCTGGCGTTTCGTCTAATGCAAAACCAGCTATTTATGTATTTTTATTTGGCTGGATTATGACATAAAACGCATTGAAGCAGTGCAAAAAACGCACCTCATAAAAATGGTAAATCTGGCAGTAAGTTGGCAAAATATCTGGTGTAGGAACTTCTACAATATCAGGCACAAAAAAATCTGATTCCATAACAAAATTTTAAATTACATGGAGTATTATGTTATTTATTATGGTTTTAGCTAAAATATTTTTTATATCGTATTGTCTAAACGACGGATCTGAAACCCATAACATACATACATACTAAATAAAAAATCATTGAAATTTAAATACGTACACACATATTGTTTGATTTGGCTTTAAAATCGATTATCCGGATTTTCGATTAAACGGAATACCACTGGATTTATTTGATCCGGATAATCGACATTCTACTGTATTCAATTTAAACTGTATATCACAAATAACTATAATTACTCTTCATTTAAAGTCATCTTTAGTGGATCTTAGGAACCAGGTACCAACCTGATATGACAAATTGTTTAGTTTTGGTATGTTTTAAGTGCAATTATTTATTTCTTTTTAGTTTTTAAATTTTGCAGTTGCAGTTAAATTTATTTTTATTTTATTCCTATTACTAAATCAGTATTATTGGTAGCAGTATACATTAATGCTTATATAGTAAGTATTTGTAGTATAATTCACCTAAAATGCATTGGGTATATCTCACGTGAGGGATGAGAGTGGTCCAAATATTAAAAAAAAATACCTCACGACCACTGATACCTAGCGAGATCAGACAAAGTTACAAAATACATAAGTAGCACTTGACTAGATATTTGACGTGTGAGGAAAAATGTTAAGTAACATGACTTTCAGTTTTTCATGACAACGACTATAATTTTAATCAGATGTCATGCAGGCACAACATGAACTATATATAACTTAGTAAGCCTTTTAAGAATTCCGTACCTTATACGATTAAACCCATGATGCGACATTGAAGTTTTATATATCACGGCAATCCATACTAATATTATAAATGCGAAAGTAACTCTGTCTGTTTGTTACCTCTTCACGCTTAAACCGCTGTACGGTCAAAAATATGAAAATGGCATGGAGATAGTTTGAGTCCCGGGAAAGGTTATAGGCTACTTGAAAACGTCAAGTATGAGTAGTTTTTTTCGGGTTCCGCACCCAAGGGGTACAAAACGGGCCCCTTTTACTAAGACTTCGCTGTTCGCCTGTCTGTCCGTCTGTCACCAGGCTGTATCTCATGAACCATGATAGTTAGACAGTTGAAATTTTCACAGATGATGTATTTCTGTTGCCACTATAACAGCAAATACTAAAATACAGAATAAAATAGGTATTTAAAGGGGATCCCATACAACAAACTTGATTTTTTTGCTTGATATTGGTAACGGCATTGAATTGAACTATTCACAAAAAAATTTTTATATATTCACTTTTAAAATAAATAATTTAATTAAAATGAAATAAATATTGAAGGGGGGGGCTCCACACCCTTCTTTCTTTTTAAGTTTTTTTACTTATTTTAATTGTTCAGATACTAAAGCGTTATAATTACTATCCGTTTGCCAACGGATCCGTGTTACTAAGCCTACGGTGTCTGCCTGTCTGTCTGTCCAACCGATCTTTTAAACGCGTTGGATTTTTTTTTATACAAAATAAATTTGCCACATCTTCAAAGTTCCCCAAATTTCAAAAAAAAATTTTTTAAAAAAGCAAAACGCCTACTCTACTTAATCACCTCCATTACGCGGACTTCTGGTACCTACATACATTAAAGAGATGTTAAAATATAATAAAAATATTTGCCCAACAAAAACATAAACCATCTTCAAAACACTAAAGAGTAAAAAATAACCCCCTAAAGCCGACTTATTTACAGAACATTCAGCTACATGTTTAATTCTCCTTGAAATCGATTGCTTAAAATAAAGACAAGTAATGATACTTACAGAGTTCTATTGGCATCCGACATTAAGGCGATAAACTGTAGCTAGTAGTGTTAGTATGTCTGCTTTAAAGGGCAGTGACAATCGATTTCAAGGTGAATAAAACATGTATAATAGCTTAATGTTTTATCAATAAGTCTGCTTTAAAGGCTTTTTTCCTTCTTAGTGGTTTGAAATTTTTTTTATGTTTTTGTTAGAATCTGCATACATTCTTTCTATCAAGGTATATATATTATAGATGTGAATATGGATGCAGCATACGCGTGGGTACGTTTCATAGCAACTAAACAAAATAAATAAGGATTAAAAATAAAATCAAAACATTTTTTGTTTGTATTGCTTGTGTCCGCTCGTGATATACCTACATAGAATATGAGTACGCACCGAAAACTAAATAATGGACGGAAATTGTATGACGTCATCATAATAAGAACGATCATGAAATAATTCTATATCAACTAGCCAATTTCCGTCACCTTGAAAGGATACTTAGATTATTCATTTACCTAAAAAACAGTAATCCTTTCAGTTTTCCCGATTACATACCTATTTCTATTCTTCCTTTCCTTTCAAAAGTCCTTGAACGCCTGATTAATTCTCAAGTAAGCATTTCATTTACAAGAAACAACTTTCTAAATCCTTGTCCATCCGGTTTCCGTCCTGGACACAGCACGACAACGGCACTTATCAAAACATGGCAATGGGAAACAAGCAACTTACTATACTCACTTTGCTTGACAATGCTGACCTTGATATTTTATTGGTATACTATGATCTCTTAACTTATCTCCAACAGTAGTTGAATAGTTTTGTAGTTACCTACTTGCATTGGCGCCGACAGCGCATTAAGTTTGAGGATTCTTCCTCGGAATGGTGCACTATATGATCAGGCGTACCGCAAGGTGGCGAGTTGTATCCTTTACTTTTGCTCTATTTATCAACTCTATTACCCAACGCATTTCTTCTCTCTACCACATGTATGCAGACGACCTTCAAATATACACTCATTTCACTCTAGATAACCTCAAAACTGCTGTTGATAAATAGTGATCTAGCAACAATTTTAAACTTAAGTAAGTCGTATGGCCCGTTAGTAAATCCAGCTAATACTAAAGTAGTAATTATTGGTAATTTACGCTTACTTAGTAGAATCAACTGGGAAACAGTAGCACCTAATTATTGTTATGAAGTTGTAATACCATACAGTGACAGTGTTAAATACCTAGGATTTCTATTTCGATCGAAATCTCTCATGGATTTTACAAACCAAGGTCACCCGGAAGATGTTATCTTCAGTTGCCTCCTTACGAAGGTTAAAAAAAATCTTACAACTAAAACTAAAATTTATCTTGCATAATCTCTTCTTCTCCCTATTCTTGACTATGCCGACGCCAGCTATCTCAATCTTACTAAAGACCAGCTTGACAAGCTGGATCGTCTTCAAAACCTATTCATAAGGTTTATATTTGGATTGCGGAAATACGACCATGTCTCCGTATACCGCAAACAACTGAAAAGGCTTCCTTTACGATTACGCAGGAATACTCACATACTTTCACTTCTCTACTCTGTATTGTTCAATCCTTCGGCCCACATTATATAAAAGAGCGTTTTGAATACCACTTTTCAATATGGTCTACATCTTTTATTAAAAATTCCTTCTCATTCCTCATATAATTCTTCTATAATTCTTTCTAGTCTTTCTGATTTTTGTCCTATTTCTATTCTTCCTTTTTTATTTAAAGTCCTTGAGCGTCTTTTCCAAAAACAACTTAACCTGTTATTGACACGAAATAACCTATTAAATCCTCTTCAATTAGGATTTCGTGCAGGACATAGACGCCGATGCCAGCTATCCAGATTTAACAGTAGACCAATTAAACAAACTTGAGTGACTTCAAAATCTCTGTATCCGGTTTATATTTGGATTACGCAAATATGACCATATCTCCAATTTCCGCGTGAAGCTCAAGTGGCTCCCAATTCGCTTTCGCCGAAATGCTCATATTCTTTCACTTCTTTACTGTGTGCTGTTCAATCCTAGCTACCCTTCTTATCTCAAAGAGCGTTTTGCCTACTATGCCTCTTTGCGTTCCTCCTCTAATTTACTACTTAATACAACGAGTCAAAACTCAAAATTTTATGATGATTCCTTCACCGTACAAGTAGTGCGATTGTGGAACTCTCTCCCAGTAGATATCCGAAAAGCACAATCTCTAACAACCTTCAAAGCACAAGTGATAAAGCATTTTCTAAATCTCGCATAACCTTGTTGTTTTGGTCCCCCTGTTGTTCTAATGTAGACACTTAAGTATTTATGTTATGATTGTTTTATTCATGTATAGTTTATGTAAGGTATTTATGTATTTTGTAGTTATTTATTTATTTGGTAATTTATACGTGACTACATGTAGTTTTTATTCGTATTCTATGTATATATCTTTATTTCAGTTTTTGTACCAATTTTGCATATCCTACCATTCTATTATTTTAAATTTGTCTATTAATACTAACATAGATTATCTGGTAGAAATCGCCATCTGTTGTACATGTTTTTTAATATTAATTATTCAATAAGTTCGTGTTTTGTTTTGTGCAATAAATGATATTTGTATTTGTAATTTTATGTTTTTCTGTATTCTTAGTCAACCTATAGAATTCCTTACCTTCCTCTATTAGAAAAACTCAGTCACTTTCTGTATTCAAAGAACTTATTGAAGTTCATTATTTAACTGATTCTTGAACCAGCTTATCCTCTTCTTGTAATATTTAATGTTCTTCTTACTGCTACGTTTTTGTCTGAATAGGAGTATGTATTTATTATGTAACTATTTATTTATTTATAAATATTTGTTGGTATGTGTTTTATGTATGTATGTTTGTAGGTATATATAGAATACTAACATATATTTAACTTTATATATAATGTAGTAATATTAATGATACGTGTACACCACCTTCCCAATTCTTTATAAATTTTTCTTTAGCCATAGTTTGTGTGGCAGAAATCGCTTCTATTTTCGCTGGTAGATATTTACCCAATTTTGATAAATTGCAGAAGAATTATTATATTCTGTCCAAAAAATCTCACCCTCTCCCGAAGTGGTTGAATTTTGGAAAAACATCTAACATAAAATCCTTCTCACCCCATTGGGGTTAAATTTAGAAAAACACCGAAATACATATATTATTTATTGGTTAGAGAGTTTCATACTGAATTCAAAATGAATTTGAACATAAAAATATTGTTTCCTGTAAAAAGAAAAATCTCTGCCAAACCATGCTTATTTGACCATAATAATGTTATTTGCTGTGTAAAATTGCAATACCTGTTTTAGCGGTAAAGTTTTTCAGAAAATGCCAAAGTAAGTGTTTTTGAATTATTCAGAAGACCGTTAATACGAAGCTTCTTGTAAATTAGACTATATAAATACCCTACCCTTTTTTATATTACGGATTGAATTTAAAAAATAAATAAACACCTAAAAAAATCTCATTTATTAATATTTAAACTTGACATATATACCAAGTTTCTAGTAGTTGAGCAAAGGAATATCTTGTCTAATACAAATAGTATTGTGTCATTTCTCCAGTTAGGGACTAAATATAAGAAAATCATTAAACTTCACTTCGTATTAACGGTCTTCTGAATAATTCAAAAACACTTACTTTGGCATTCACTTCATTAATATTGTATTCAAGATCTAGCAAAAGGCAAAACCTAGTTTAGAGTTAATTTCACCACAAAAATATTTTTTCTCATACAAACGTTGCAACTCTTCTTTACTCATTTAGGAGTTGAATTTCGAAAAAAACTGCAACACGTCATTCTTTATTAGTAAATAAAAGAAATATCCAAGTGTTCATGGTTCTGTTTGCAAGAATAACAGATTTTTACTCATAAGGTCAAACACAAAGTTTTTTATACAAACTTTCATCCCCTATTTCACCCCCTTAGGCCTTAGGAGTCGAATTTTGCTAATCAATTCAATTTAAAAAATACTCATTCTCCAAATTTCAATTCAATTCCTTTTCATAGCGGTTTGGGCTGGGCGGTGATGAGTCAGTCAAAACATTGCCTTTTATGTATATAGTTAATAGGATGTCTGCATTGCGTCATTTACAAATTACTATACATAATAAGTATCAGTTACTTTTTATTTAAATTTTAATTCCTTAAATACATGATTGTAATTTAAATTTAAAACCTGCATCAATGTACGCGAACTTATATTTTTTTTGTTAGAACCCCTTTCAAATTGAGGCTACAGGTTAAGTAGTAGAATAATTAAACTAATATATGTATATTTGTGAAAGTCTGTTTGTTAAGTCCTTGGTTAAAGTGTGGTATAGCAAGCTATAGCTGTAGCCAAAGTTTGTCCACGTGGAATTTGTCAATATTTATGTACCCATTCCTGTAGAAACTTGAATTTTTCGGGAAAGAAAGTATTCTATGCACCTATCTTCAACAATCTCTATGGCAAAAATGGAGATACTGACTAATAAAAACTAAAACCACAATTTCCAAATAACACCACCTTTGATATATGAACATGCAATAACTATAACAATTACATGGCCAATGTAATTTTCTAAGAGAAATAAAAACTTTGGGATTCGAATGTACACAAGCCAAACTGATGTACAGCCTCGCACAACTCTTCGATGTCAACTGGAAAAAAGAATAAACATTGGACATACATTACATTACAAAAAGTAAAAAAATAACTTGAGTTCTCTCGGCTGCCATCAGTCTCTATTATCAGATCCTCCAGTTCTCCATTATGTTGTGGTGTGTCATCAGAACTACATCATGTTTGCCAAGTTTCCACAGAATCGGTAAACAGGTAAAAATTCAGCAAGTGAAAAATCAGGCAAAGATATCACCATGACGTTTTCGGCTTTGTAGAACATGTAATTACGCAATTAAAAAGGATTCTTGGCGGAGTAGGACTGCATTCACCTCCATCATGTTTTCTTCTGTTAGACATCTGACATTTCTTTCTGGTACTAACATTTTATGAATGCATGAGGTTCTACGGAATCGGATAAGTAACGCGCCAATGGAGTTACTTGCTACGAGTCTTTCAGTATGTGGATGCCTTACTTTTAACGTTCTATCGGCTATTTCTAAGTCATGCTATAGGTACGCGTATACGAAGCTGCTTCCTGATAGAGGTAGGAATCAGATACCACAATTCTTAAAGGTCTTATCGATATAGTAAAAAAATCGGTCAAGTACGAGTCGAACTCGCCTTCCATTACACCAAAACAACCCATCCAATGACTGACCAAGCGCGACGTTCCTTAAGAGTAACTTTGAATATGTGTTACAAGCAAAGAAGAGTCCAAGCAATTTTTTTAGAAACACATTAATTGTAAAACCTGTTAAAAAGAATAAATATGCGGTTTGTTAAGCATGCGTTAGGTGTAATGTATAAAAATTTTGTCTGATTTGTGGTGGTATAGCAAAGAAAGGCTTTTTTGCAACTAAGGATTGGGCTGTAAAGCCAGTATGAAATCTTCAGAAAAAGATTCATAATATTTATAATATTGATTTGATTTTCGTGAATAATATAATATTATATTAATAAGATTATTCATGTTTAATAGGTGTTGTTGGTGAAGATATAAGAAAGTAATCAACCATTTGTTTACGTATGAGATTGCAATATCTACATATGTTAAATATTTATGACTGGCAGTTATTTGAAAGATAATAAATAATATAAGTAAATTCAATCGGGTTACTTTATGACAATGTTAATCCTTGTTTGCAATCACTGACCTCTTATTAGAGGTCAGTGTTTACAATACATTAAATGAAAAAAAAATCAAACCATCAACAAAATGTGCCACAAATTTAAAATGCAATCTTACGTAAGTTTCTTACACCCATGTAAATACCTTTCAAATCCACTGTCATTAACTCATTGTAAATAAAATATCCTAATATAATATATTATAATAACTATATTAATTAAGTATTGACAACGATCAATAAACGTCGAAATATCTACAGTACCTAATTTCATTTTATTTATTTATATACTACTAGCTGACCCGGCAGGTGTTATCCTGCATGTTACCGACTGCAGCGCCATTTGCCGGGCTGATTTGTGAATCTTAACCATCCAGGGTGCCACCCAAACGCATACAAAAAAAATCATTTAAATCGGTCCAGCCGTTTTGGGGGAATACAGTGACATATACACGTTCAGTGGAATTAAATATATAAAGATAACGAGGATAATCATTGCAATATCCCGACGTATATCGTGTGTGGCTACCGAAATTTAGTCATGAAATAGATACAATAACTTCAATATCCAGACTTACCTATATTGTGTATGATACCTACATTTTGTCATAAAATAAATACCATAATTGAAATATCCCGACGTTTACCTAGTGTGGATAGTTATGATAAGTCAACTACGCCAGGCCAACATTAATGTCCCGACGTATGTATGTGGTAAAAAAAAGTACGGCCATCAAATTTAACTAAAAATTAGTGCTCCAATTGTGTTTTCAAACCATGCAGGGACCCACTCGAAAGTACACAGAAAATGTCATTAAAATCATCCCTGTTGAAGAGAACAAGAGAAGATCAGTGACATAGCGACTGCAGCGCCACCTACCGGGTCCAATTGTGTTTTCAAACCATCCAAGAACCCATTGAATTATTCAGACAAAATTTCACACAAATCGTGCCACCCGTTTAGGATGAGTTAGATGACAAACACACGTACCGAAGAATTATACATAGCAAAAAACCGACTCACTCACGCTTTTAGGCAGCCTATGTTCTTTCCCGGGACTCAGACTATCTCCATGCTGGTGGTTTAAGCGTGAAGAGGTAACAGACAGATTGGCAGACAGAGTTACTGTCGCATATACAATATTAGTATGGATACTGTAGATATTGTTAGCGCCATTTGTAGCTTCAAGATCGCATTTTCAAATTCTAATTAGTTTTATACTACGAATAGACAACATATACACAAAATAACAGACATCGCCTATATTAATCAAATAGGCCAAAAATATTAACATACAATTCACACACTTGAAACAGAGCAAATATAGTGCGAAAATCGTAATCCACGTTATTGCACCTTAGATCAAATTCAGAAATTTAGTAGCTTACTTAGAATTAAGTCACGCATGTAATATAGACATCATATGGAAACTTACAGATCACGCTTTTTACACAGATAATTATGATAATATTAAATTTATTTAATTTTTTTTATTTAAAAATAAGTATTCACCGTACAATTTTATTACATAATAAATTTAACAGTAAAAGTTAGGTATTATTATAGAAATAATTATTGTCAGTTAGTACCAAAGACGTTGATTTATTTGAAGGTGTTAAAATTTAGATATGCGTCATGAAAGTTAAATCTAGATCCTCAACACATAGATGGATTAAAATATAGGTTTTTGTACAGTTCCTTAGCTTTAGTATCATTTTCAATCAAGTTTGCTTGTTACAAAGCAGTCCAAGTGTTACATTATCTGTCCACACAACTTACCTTTTAAATGCATTAAGCATTCTTTGTTCACTGTAGACTGACGCCAAGGAAATTATAAAGCCTGGACATAATATAATGGTTTCGGTTTTACCAATAACGCAAAATAAATGTAACGGTACAGCGCTAAAGCCAATCTATGCTACACTAATATAATATAGCGTAATGCTTGTCAGATAAATTTAACTCTGGCGCTAGATACAGTACAGTTAACAGCTATCGATCAGTTTGTCCCAATTATTAAATCAAGAAAATATGATATTTTTAATATCTGTATATTAAACTGTATAATTTTATCAAAATAACTGTCCCCGCCTTTAAAGTTTGACTCTTTCCACCCGCCAAAAAACTAAGCTTGACTTGGCTTAACTGAGCTGTAATTGAGCTATGTTGTCTGTGTTTTCAAAACTTGGCTGAACTTCGCGTACTCAGGTTTTTGATTGAAGGAATTTTATTAAAACACAACGTATTTTCCCTTCTTATATTCTTTTTCAAAGTGTTATGTAAAACTCTGAACATATTATGGAAAAATAAAATTAGGTGGGTCAGCTTCATATGAGCACTTTGCAAACCTGTAGGACGCTTCACAGATATCATCTTTATATTTTTTAGCTGAAATGAAAATAGTGACAAATAAATATTATTAATAGTAATAAATATGTTTCATATTAAAACAATAAAATAAAAGTACTTAATATCACAACATTAACAACCAACAGCTGATTTCAGGGTTCATTTAAAGTTAAAAGTAAACAGGTATTTGTGTTTGTCCTTAACAATTTAAACCCTTTGCTAAATGGTTATATATGTATTCTCAAGGCTCTCTGGCGGTGATCTTGCCTTATTAACCTTACTTGTTCCAAGCTGTAATATACATATTTTTCCTGATGATAAGTTTATAAATAAACTCTATATTTTGTATAGAATGTTCAATTAGAAATATTCATTTATATATTCTGCTTAATTTCACAAGGACATTGATTATTCACACCACTGGTTTCTCGGTAAAGAAAAAATACGTGAGAAAACCTGCATACGTCAAACAAAAAAAAAAGTCAAGTCTACAATCCTAACTGGGCCCGCATGTGGACTAAGGCCCAAATCGCCCTAGGGTACTTAGCCAAAGTTCTTCAAGTATTACCATCAAAAATGGAAGCAACATTTGTCGATCCGTTAGCTGTTTCCTAATAAACCTCCTTAAAAATCATCGAACTCACAAAAAAAGCCGGACTTCTATATACTCATCTCGATTTTTATTTCACTATGTGATTGAAATTTAACAAACTAATAGATTAGATGCTCTTGTATTTTATTTGGCGACGCTGCAAGCGTCCCGGTAAGATTCGGCTCTTATTTCAAAATATGTAAATAAATCAAAAAGCTTACGGATTCCTTTGCACTTTTCGATGGCAGCTTTTGCGCCATCTTTAACTTCTGGGGGAAACATCACATCAACTTGTTTTAGCATTGCATCGACTACTAACTTGTTATTCTTTACCTGTGAATCAATAAATATACATTGTGAATTAAGGGTAGTAAGTAGAAAATTATTAACGAGAGGCTTTTTAGAAGCCTTAGGCCGGAGGTGTTACAGACAATGTTTTTCATCACATTTGCGAGTAAATAAATAAACTCACCAAACACAATTGAAACGGCTAGAATAGGAGTATAGACAACGCCACCGCTTTATGATGATAAATATCTAGAGAATTAATTAATTAAAACGTTTTGGCTAAAGTTAATACTTGTAATTGCTCGCTTGCGTGTAGTTAATATTTTGGTTGGCTTCGAAAAAACTAAAATGTACAAGGAAAAAGCCCAAATGAGTAACTAAGGTCTTAGCACCAGCTTCACCTGCACGTAATGACACTCTTTCCAACTCACCAAATCACAATTAAAACTTGTATGTAAGAAATTGCTCGCTGGTAGTGTGCGCGTAGTTTGTGTTTAGAACAACGATACAGCTCTTGTACATATTTGATAGAACAGGCGCGTCATTACCGCCTGTGGGGTATATGAACGCGCGCTTAGCTAAGTAAAAATAAAATTTACAAAGAAAAAGACCATGGGAATAATTAAGGCCTTAGCTCCCGCTTTACCTGCACATAATGAAACTGTTATGGCACTGAGTAAGTGTAATAAAAATATTATATTTAGATTTTAATAATTTACAGGATGTATATTTGAGAATAAAATTGTTATACTTACAGCTTGCCACATGGTAAAAATGCAAGCAACGTAGCACATAACGTTCTTGTCTTCTATAAAATTTCCCTGTTCTATAGTTCCTACTTGATCTGCAAAAGAAGTTATTACTAAAAGATATACAGTCGAACATAGAACCTTCTCCTTTTTTGAATTCGGTTAAAAATGAATACTATGGACTGTATTGAGCAATCAATAGGTGTTCGAGGTGTATCCCATTCAGGAAAAAGTCAACCGTACTTATACTATCGACAAAGCTATCGCAATTATCGACTGTTCACCTGGTCAAAATAAAAACCTTCAAGCTGCAGGGACTTAGCGCTCTCTTGACGTGCTCAAAATTGATTACTAAATACTGCACTGCACAAATTATCCATCACAAGGTGCTCTGGAAATGATTTAGTCGGGTATCGCTTGCATTGCTAGGGCATCACCGTAATTTGTTATTTCGTTATATCCTCTATCAACTTGAATGGGTTGTGAAATGAGCTCCCTGCTAAGGTTTTCTCTAAGGGCCACAAAATGGGGTTTTTTAAGAAAGAAGTTATTAGATTTTTAAAGGGTCAGCAACGCGCGAGTGATGCCCCAGGTGTTGCAAGCATCCATAGACTGCGGTGACCGCTTACCATCAGGCGGAGCGTAAGCTTATTTGCCACCTTAGTTTTATAAGAAAAAAAGACTAGCTAGTAATGATTCGTTGCTTAAACTTTCAAAGCACTAAGTACTACTTGGTCGTGCAATTTGTCCAATACTTAAACGTATTTTAAACGATAAACTTACCTTCAGTTACATCGTTTTTCGGAATACAACTCTTTTTGAACATTTTACCCGAATTTTTCAGCTGTGCTCTAGTCATCTGAAAATCATGTTCTTAGAGATGAAAACAGCATTTCAGAATATCCGTAACTTTCTCCAGTTATTTTAAAAGTATTTGCTTGCAAGGTTGCATGGGCCAATAAAAATAAATAAATATTTTTGGAGACACAGCGCCGTCTGGCCCCAAAGTAAGCAAAGCTTGTGTTATGGATACCAGCAACGGATTCTAATACAAATATATTACTTTTGTAAATACATACATAACCACCCAAACTTAAGACAAACACAGATGTTTATCACATAAATGTGTGTCCAGTGCGGGGATCGAACCCACACCCTCTGAACAGCAGCCGGCCACTCTACACACTAGGCTGCGAGGGAGAAAACACAATGTAGTGTTTTAGAAATACTTATGTAGGTATATCGCGTAACTTATATAACATGATTACAATGTTAATGAGTAAGACTACCTGAAAAAGGTATACTACAACTTTCAATATTTACAAAGCGTATAGTTCGAATTCTATAATTCGATTAAAGAACTAATTCATTGACAACACAGTACAAGCTGAAAATTATTTACAGTATCATTATTTTTAGCATTACTAACATTATCTTAGCTATGAATAATGCCCTTGCATCTACACCCTTATGTTAAGCAATTTTTTAGTGAAAAAAAACAATATTTTTAGTGTTCTGTGGAGAATATCGTACCGATTTCCTCTGACGTACAAGACCACGCTGCCATATCAGTCCATTAATAAAACCTCTAAGCATTCTGTACTTATTATTGATTTAAATTAATATGTATCTATGGGGGTTGATTGGTAAATTAAGATAGCAGTCGTAGACAAGCACAAACGTCCGCCAATTCGCACTAGGCCAGCGCGGTGAGTATGGACTTAGCCTCCGTTTCTAAGGAGAGGCCTGTGCCTCAGGCTTATAATGTCTAAGGAAAATCGAAATGTATCTCTATGATCACGAATCTTTTCTAGTTATTAGATACAGTAGATATATCATTTATTTATTTTGTACTTACCGTCAAAACAAATGATTTGTTAAATACCAAATAAAACAGGAAAAACAGTTGAAAATTACTGAAGTGCATCCTTATACACTGCACTGAACCCGTTCAAATTGTGTGTTTCAAAGAATCGGCGCCGAGTTAAAGATGTCTTTATGACTCTTTAATGAACGACGCAATTATATACCGTGCTTGTTAAACAACCATAAACGACAGAAAATATGTGTTAATTTGTGTCAGTAACATATGATTCCATAATAATTATGTGTGATCCATTATCTGACTCTATTTTTACTCCTAAGCGAGTAACGTACACTATCTATGCTATATCTGAATATTTCATTAGAACAACATCAAGATTTTAGAGTAACGAAATTATGTTTTATTCAAGAGATTACCAGAGAGAAACAAGTAAACACTACTGATAGATCTCCAATGTTATATGAACTGGGTTTAAGTTCATCAAAAATTTTCCATAAAAATTATTGGTTGATGATATATTTGACATTTCAGTATACAAGTTGAACACAATTTTGGTGCTTATATTTATTTTTAAAATTTAATTAAAAACTTTTGATAGTATCGGTTCAGTCAATATTATTTTATTTATCCTTAAAATATAGAGAATTATTTAAAATCAAAGTACTTAAAGCTAAAAATTAAACAGTATCCCAGATATAAGGGAATCGCAAATAAGTGTCCAGAAGTAATGCATTTTATTCATCCCCGTACATGGATCATCAAATAATTATAATTCATGCATTGTGAGCTAAATTTTTTAATAAGTATTTGTAGTAAAGAATGTCCTGGTTTGATAAATTTATCTGATTTCCTTTTAATTACTTCCCTCACTACCGAGTACTTAGCTAATATCATCGAATCAGCGGTTAAAGAGTTCATGAAATCGACTACTATTTATTTTGTAACTGTATGGACTGTACAAAAATTATCAACTTGCGCTTAACAGGATTAACGTCATATTTGACCAATTATAAACCTGAGTTAGTCATATTTTTCTTGCGCTACTAGGTACTAGACCCAGGTAAATTGGCGATCAAAGGTTAAAATTTTAACACGCGTTGGGGAGTTAAGTGTATTAAAAGGTGTACTGGGTGTACCACGGTTAACAAACAGCTGTTTACCTACTAGTTGGGCATAGGGATTGTTAACTATAAGAAATTTAATTACGAATATTATGACCATTCATAATCTGTCCTCAGTTTAACTAGATTCATTAGGCTTACGTATCCAAATGAAAAAAAAATCTATATAAGATATCGATTAATAAGTTTATTAGATATTCGCAATTATTTTCATTCGCACTGTCCGGAGTTTTGTCGCTTGTTGTTGGTGGTATTCATAAGATCGGGTTTAATACATTTATTTATTGTATTTAAAAAAAATATATTTTTACACCTTTGTGCTTCTTATTATTTATTTATTATTTTACAATGAAATACTACACTTACAGTTTTACCCAACGCGTGTAGTAAGTAAATTTGAAAACTAGTTTGTAGAAATATTTAAAAACTTGGAGGCTAAAACTAAACACATTTTGCATTACATGGTGAATATGTCGGTTTCCGAGTGCTAGGCGATCATGATTCAAATAAAATGTCTTAATATATGCATTATAATAGTCTACAAGTACCTAAATAGTTCTATTAATCTATACATATGAAACACAATATTATTGTGCAATAAGGTTTTTTTATCGATCTTTAGATAGCTCAGGTATACAAGGTATTAACAATAGTGGTAATGAAGTCCACGGACCCCAAACAGGCTTAGAACTAGTTTTATTCAAGTAAATATATTAGATAAATACATAATATATCTTTTCGTAGATAAAACATCAATTTAAATGTTTTTACATAATAGGTGTAAAAAAATGATAAAAACATTAAGTGCAAAAACTAGAAGAAATTTAATTTGATTGATTTATAATAAAAATGTTGAGATAAAATCTTTTCCTGTATTTAAATATCAAACTGATATTTTATTTTAATTTGAATACTAACAGTGCTACTCTAAGTTTATTACACATATATGAATCATAGCAAGGCATGTTACAATATATTTTCAATACTAAACTTTAAATTACCTCACACGCAGCTACGAATATATTAAAGTTACGAGTATGTATGGATATATTTGACATTTTTATATATACTATAGCTACGTGTGTAACGGGCTTTAGAAACTAACAGTACTTTATACAGGTACCTATACTTCTCAAATCACCTTCGCCCAAAGTGAGGATAAGCCGGTGCCCCAACAGTGAGGACGTATGATGGCTAGTAACGAAATTAAGTTCTGGACGTGCCGGAGGACGTTTTAAAAATACAAATTTTAATAAAGAGAGCGTGTATTCGCTTCAATTGATCGCCTAAGACTAACTTATATTTAACTTAATAACTATCTTCTCAGCCACCGCAGGTGACCAGCTTATCTGTATCCGTTTGCCGAGTCAGCGTCTGGGCTAGTTGAAGATAGAGCGTGGGCGAGGCTCTTCGGTAGAGTCGACAGACTTAACTCCTCCCTCCTTAAGTTCAAAGTTCTCGTCTATAGGGGAACTTTGAAGACATAACGTAACTAGGGAGAAACGACGCTTATACACTAACACACACAGTATTATAAATAGTGTTATATACAATCCTAAAGTTCCGATACTGATTCCTTTGATATTAATGATCGCCTTTTCGTTTTCACGGTTTTCTTCGATGCTGACACTTTTCTTAAGAGCAAACGACAGGAGTTTCAGGTCAGTTAAATCGATGCCTTCCAGGTTCGTTGGTTTCAGGGATGTTGTTTCTGGAGTTGAGGTTATTGCAGGTAAGTTTACAATAGGTAGTTTAGAGTACATAGTATTTTCGGTATTCATGGAATGCCTTTTTAGAGGGATGTCCTGTATTTTTACTTCACAAGGGTCATCTATCGTAATTACGTAAGTACCATGGATTTGTTGCCGAAATATTTCATTAATACAGGTTCTGGAGAGCAGTGTTTGCTCTTTACTGTAGATAATCCATCTATTGGGCTGTATCAGCTGAGCTTTTACGGTCTCTATGTTAATGGGAATCTGGATGCACGAGGTCACGTTTTTCTCATACGTCATCAACTCGGTTATGCAAGGGTCTTTGATGTACTGGGGCATGTCGTCATCGTGGCAGAGGAAGCTGAATTCGTCGATTTCTTGACATGGGTGAGTAAGTAGCCTGATCTTCGACCCTTTTACTAACAGGTAGGGGTATTTGGGTAGAATGACAAGGGTGCGATTTTGGGATAATATAGGTAATGGGAACAGTTTATAGTAAATATAGGTTAAATTCTCGATAAGCGGTATTTCCAAAAGGTACGTAATAACATTTTTCTTAAAATAAGCTTTTAGTACTATTGACTGTTCTATCTTAATTAAATTTTCCAAATTGGGTGCATACAATAGCTTTCCTATTTCATTAATTTTCTTAAGCAGTTGTAGCAACTTATTTGATTCTATTACAGATTGATGTAAAACTCCTAACCTACTTAATGCTAAGCTAGTCTCAATCTCATTCAGTCGGATATGGATTGCTTGAAAGTTATGGATAAGTAAGTGATACGTATTTACAATTTGGGTTTCCGCATGGTTAAAGTGTTCTTCTTTTAGAATTTGGGTCAAATTGTGAGCTATTTTTACAATTTCCTTATCTATTTCAATGAGATTATCATTTAACTTAAATGTAGAGTTTGATAGAGTTTGCACCATTTCAGTGATCAATGTCAGTTTTTTGTTGCTATCACTTTGTTTTGTTTTTGTTTCATCGATCAGTCTGTCATATCTGATGGCGTCATCATTATCAAGATTTCCTGTAATAATTTTAACTATTGAACCAAGAGGGTTTAGTAATCCACGCTTGACCCTTAATGATGGGGTTACTTGTTCGAATTTTGCTACTGTTACATTCCTTATATATTCTAGCTGTGTTTTTATATCTATAAAATTATGTGTAAAGTTTTTATCAAAATTCCTAACTAACTTATCTAATTCGAGAGACTGAACTACGTTAAGCTCGAGGTCATCGATAATAGGTTTTAAATCTAAAAGTTTAACTATAATCCACTTATCATTACTAATGACTGCAACACCATTTTTCACGGGCAGGATACCAGGGTTCCTATTTAACTCTTGAAGTTGAAGGGCTTGGAGTTGCATTGTCATGGCTGCTGCCACGGCGAGCAGGAGGTGTCTGTGGAGGGCGTTTCACATTCTTAATTGGTACTTTGGTATAACGATTTTTTACTTGGACGGGAATTATATTTCTGTTTATCAAATCAGAGACTACAGCTTTTTGGAAACGTGGCTTATCTTTACTAATTCTTTTGTTGATATCTTTGGTAAAGATCGTATCTCCGAGTCTAATTTGAAAATCTATTTCTCCGCCTTTCTTTTCAATTACCTTTTCTTTACATTTAATTGTCTGTTCTGTCAAATGTCTATACAGGTGTTTTGTCCTTCTCGCGTGTTCTTTAACTAATTGTTGCATGTACTGTTTCTCAAAGTTTACGTCAAATGCATGTCTTGACTCAGTGTGTCCTAATAAAACTTCGAGAGGTGTTAAACCAGTAGCACTGTGGATGCTATGGTTGTATGACATTATTGCGTAGGTCATTACCGAGGCGGCATCTGTGTGTTTGTGTTCGTATTTGGCAAGCCTATAAATTTCAAGGATTGTAGAGTGGAATCTTTCTATAAGGCCCATTGAGTTTGGATTGTTGGGGGTACCTACGTGGAGATCTATTTTGTAAAAGGTGAGGAGCTCTTTTAAAAGAGTATTGTTAAATTCAGAGCCTGGGTCGGTGCTTATTTTCAGCGGTACACCGTAAATAGAAAAGTACTTAATAAGAGCTCTAACGACTTCTGGGGTAGAACGGTTAGAAATTTGGAATGCTTGTCCGATTTTACTAAAAGCGTCAATTATTGTCAGGTAGTATTGTCCTTCTATTGAGAATAAATCAATAAAGATTTCTTCCAGTGGTTTTGTCTGTGTTTGTGTCAACTGTAGTTTAGGTGTAAGGGGTTTTCTGTCATACTTCATTATTTGACAAGTTTCGCAGGAATTTATGTATGATGATATGGTTGTTGCCATGTTATGCCAAAAATAAGTACGTCTAATGTGAGATAAGGTCTCTTTAATTCCGCGATGGCAGGTTTTACCCAGGTGGTATTTTTTAACGATATCTCTCTGCTCTGATTCATCACCTACAAAAACCACTCTTTTAGTACATTCGTAAAATTGCACGTTTTCTCTTTTGAATAAAAATATGACCATTTCTGTAAATTGTCGGCGGTGTTGTTCGTCTTCGAAGTAAATAAAGTACTTAGTTTTATTTTGTATATATTCTTTTAAGAATTGTTTTACAAGGTCGGGTCTATTAGACGGAAGGTGTACTTCCAAAATTTTCTGTTTATCTCTGGACAAGTTTTTTACAGATAGTCTGTCAATTAACCAAGTGTATACTAGAATTTGGTTTGGTTTTGTATCTATAGCTTCTTCTAAGATTGGAATCCCATTGGATTCTGTATCTTGAGCTGAATGAGCTGTGTCGGTTTGTGACGAATTTTCAGATGCTGTTAAAGTTGTAGAAGAAGGTGATGGTATTGAATAATGGCGTTCACTTTTAGCAGACAATGTCTCATCGGAATCGGGGATAGTTATTGGCCTTTCGGAGTCAGAGTCTGAAATAGTCATCGGTTTTTCTGGTGGAGGAGCCTGAGGCCACTTGTCCTTTTGTGCTTTACCTAGTTCTTCAAGTTCTTTTGTTAGTTCGGTTATATATTGTTTCCTATTTTCCTCTCTGTCTACGTTTGCTTGTGTAGAGATTTTGTCGTCTTTACCTAAAGCATTAATCTTGATGCGAGATAAGGCATCTGCATTAGAATTAAGTTTGCCGCTTTTGTGTATGATATCGAAATCATATTCTGCCAGCCGTAATCTCCAACGTGTAAGTCTGCTGTTCGTATCTTTCAGGGTATTTAACCAAGCAAGAGGCTTGTGGTCCGTAATAATTATAAATCTTTTACCATAGAGGTATGGGCGAAAGTGTTTTATTGCCCATACAATGGCAAGCAATTCCTTTTCGGTTACGCTGTAGCGAGTTTCGGCATCGTTAAGTGTTCGGCTTGCATAAGCCACGGGCTTATCATTGCCTAAGGTGCCTTGAGATAGGACAGCACCCAGAGCGAACTCAGATGCGTCTGTCGTTAAGATATAGGGTTTCTCATGGTCAGGATACTGAAGTATGGGGGCATTTACCAGCAATTCTTTACATTTCTGAAAGGATGCTATATATTTTTCATCGTCGATAGGCATAGCACGTTTCTTTTTTAATCGGGCTGTCATAGGTTGGGTAATTTTAGAAAAGTCTTTGATGAACCGGCGGTAATAACCGACAAGGCCAAGAAAGCTTTTTATTTCGGTAGTTGTTCGGGGTAGTGGATAGTCTAATTCAGCTCTAATTTTTTCGTTGTTAGGCTTAAGTCCGTCACGTGTTATGGTATGTCCAAGATAGAGAACTTCTTTTCGGAGGAATTCCGATTTGTCTAGCTGTAGTTTTAAGTTAGTCTTTCTTAGTCGGTCAAACACGGTCCGTAATTTATTTAAATGTTCTTGTAGGCTAGATGAGTATATAATTATGTCATCTAGGTAAACTAGACAGTGGATACCCTGTAATCCACGTAATACGTTGTCTATTGTCCGTTGGAATGTCGCTGGGGCCGTCTTCAAGCCAAAAGGCATACGAGTAAATTCGAAATGACCTGTTTCGGTACAAAAAGCAGTCTTCTGTCTGTCTTCTTCAGCTACTTCTAGCTGATGGTATCCACTAGCTAAGTCAAGGGTTGAAAAGTAAGTACTACGTCCCAGTTTGTCAAATAGGTCCGTTATGTTTGGTAACGGGTACTTGTCGTCTACGGTAATTTCGTTCAGTTTTCGGTAGTCTATTACTAATCTATATTTCTTTTCATTTGATGCATCAGATTTTTTTGGCACCAGATGTACAGGGGCGCTCCAAGGGGAATGGGATTCTGTTACTATATTATTTTTTAACATTTTATCTACCTGTCTATTAATTTCTTCGTTAATTAACTGTGGTTGTCTGTATGGTCGAATATAAATAGGGTCTTCATTACGGGTTCTAATATAATGTTTTACTTCGTTCGTGAAGGTCAATGGTAAGTTTTCTGAATAAAATATGTCTTTGTATTCTAGGCAAAGCTTTTGTATGCTGTCACGTTCTTCCTGGTTCATGTGGTCTAAGCGTAACTTAGATAAATTTTGACTTAAAATTTGGTCTACTTCAACATCAACTTTACCATTAGTATAGTTAAGTTTGCATTTCTCACTGTCGTAGTTAGTCACACTAAAAGGTCGGGTAATCGTCAAAGTCATCTCTTCATCTAAAGTATTTTGGATTATGGTCGTAGCATATCCATTCACACATTTTACTAACGCGCTAGGCATTCTTACACCTTCGCAGAATTTAGTATAGTTTAAAATTGCATCACCATTTGACAGTTCAGTTGGTAATGTAACTCTCTGTTCACAACGTGGCCCAATTTTTATTTCGTTGTTTGGGTTGTAAATAATAGGTATGGTCGCTAGGTTCGTGTGGAGTATCTCGTTTTTCATGTCAATTTTTGAGTCTAGTTGTTTTAAGAGGTCACTTCCTATAAGACCGTCATAGCGACCATCTACGTCATAAACGTAGAATTTATGAAATTCAGGGCTATTGAAAATATGAAATAAAGGGATGTTTATTACTTCATCATGTCTGCTGGATGCGTGGGTACTTATAACTTCAAAAGGTTCGTATTGCTTATAGTTTTTAAAGTGTTCGTCTGCCTTTCTGGGGCTTATAAAAGACCTTGAGCTTCCGGTATCTATCATGAATTTTGAATTTATTTCTGGTATATTTATGTAGGGTAGTTTTAGCTTAGTATTGCAGTTGAGTTGTATTATTTCGGGGTTTTGGTCGAGGCAATGATGTGAAAATTTTCAATACTTTTTGGTGTAGTGTCATGTTCTTCGTGTTCGGTAGCGACTGCATAGTTTTCATTGTCGTCTGTTTGTATATATTCATCATTGTCGTAGTCGTAGTAATGGTTATTATAGTCATCATAGTATGCGTGGAACGTTTGGTTATTGTTGGTTTCTGTTTCGTTTATATTGTAAAGTTCATTTAAACGAAATCCTTGTGGTTTTGCTGGTATTGCTGTACGCATGCTTACATCAGTAGAAGGCATTTTAGGTTGTTGAAGGTTTTGGGGCGGTCGATAACCTAACTGAGGTCTGTAGCCGAACTGTTGTGGAGCTTGATTGAAAGATGGTCGGTAGCCAAATTGAGGGTTGTTACCGAACTGTGGTCTATACCCTGTAGGTTGTTGGGCGAGTTGTGGCTTATAGCCGAATTGTTGAGGTTGTTGAGTGGGCAATTTTATCTGTTGGCTTTGTGGTATACCAAATTTAAATCTTGGTTGAAATTGGGGCTGTGATTGCTGAGGTGGGGGTTGGTAGACATTAGGTCTCGCATTAAGTAAGTTTTGTGGAATTCCATATTTAAAGTTCTGTGGTGGTTGTGAGTTTTGAGTGAAGAAGGGTTTCATTCCTAGTTTTTCAATAAAAGGATTTTGCGGTACTGGTTGAGGTCTTGGCTGAATACTGTTAGGCATTTTCGACATTTTATTTCTAGCATTATACTGATACAGAAAATTGACTTCTTCTAGAACGATACTTAAAGCATCTTCTAGTGAGTTGCATCCCTTAAGTCGTACAATGCGTAACAGGTCTTCTGGCAAGTTATACATAAATACGTTCATTGACATGTTATCATATATAATAATTTTACTTTTACGTAGGTGTATATCTGTCAGTCTATTAACCTTTGCTATTAATGTGCTCTTAACATTTTGAATTCTATTACAGAAGTCGAGATAAGATTCGCCATTATTGATTTTTAAAGTTTCTAATTCTATTGCTATGCATTCTTCTGACCTAGGATCACCAAAATGTTGCTCTAGGGCTACTTTTAAATCAGTCCAAGTGTCTAAATCTTGGCGTTCGCTAATCAGTGCTGCTGCTCTACCTGTTAATTTGGATGTGACAACATGATAGACATATAAGTCTTGTTCTGAATTACCTTCTGTTCTCCAACGGGTAATAACATATTCACACTTTCTTATAAATAAATTAAGCAATTTTTCGTCACCGTCAAATTTGGGGATGACATCGGCGATTTCCTTTGGTATTTGAGTGATTTTATCCATTTTTTATTTAATTTATGTAGGTTTCACTCTACTTTATTTTATTAAATTACTTAAATACTTTTATACACAATTACTTAAATATAAATCAATGAAATATAATAACGCACTTCAAGTTTTGGAAATAACGATTTTATTTCTAGACACCTTTAACTACTGAAATAGGAATGGAAATTTAGACTGGAATAGCAATTGGGTCTACTCACAGACTACTCATGTCCCTCCGATGAATCTTAGGCGGGTCCTCCCACTGGGTATCACAACACAATCACAGAGTCTTAATTTATTTATTTGGTTCGTGGATTTCCGTTGAAAACGCTTGAAAACGTTCGTCGTTTTTTACTGAAGTTAAGTTAATCGCGACGCGGAAATCCTACCGGCTGCGCCAATTAAGTTCTGGACGTGCCGGAGGACGTTTTAAAAATACAAATTTTAATAAAGAGAGCGTGTATTCGCTTCAATTGATCGCCTAAGACTAACTTATATTTAACTTAATAACTATCTTCTCAGCCACCGCAGGTGACCAGCTTATCTGTATCCGTTTGCCGAGTCAGCGTCTGGGCTAGTTGAAGATAGAGCGTGGGCGAGGCTCTTCGGTAGAGTCGACAGACTTAACTGGTTTTGTCGCTTGTTGTTGGTGGTATTCATAAGATCGGGTTTAATACATTTATTTATTGTATTTAAAAAAAATATATTTTTACACCTTTGTGCTTCTTATTATTTATTTATTATTTTACAATGAAATACTACACTTACAGTTTTACCCAACGCGTGTAGTAAGTAAATTTGAAAACTAGTTTGTAGAAATATTTAAAAACTTGGAGGCTAAAACTAAACACATTTTGCATTACATGGTGAATATGTCGGTTTCCGAGTGCTAGGCGATCATGATTCAAATAAAATGTCTTAATATATGCATTATAATAGTCTACAAGTACCTAAATAGTTCTATTAATCTATACATATGAAACACAATATTATTGTGCAATAAGGTTTTTTTATCGATCTTTAGATAGCTCAGGTATACAAGGTATTAACAATAGTGGTAATGAAGTCCACGGACCCCAAACAGGCTTAGAACTAGTTTTATTCAAGTAAATATATTAGATAAATACATAATATATCTTTTCGTAGATAAAACATCAATTTAAATGTTTTTACATAATAGGTGTAAAAAAATGATAAAAACATTAAGTGCAAAAACTAGAAGAAATTTAATTTGATTGATTTATAATAAAAATGTTGAGATAAAATCTTTTCCTGTATTTAAATATCAAACTGATATTTTATTTTAATTTGAATACTAACAGTGCTACTCTAAGTTTATTACACATATATGAATCATAGCAAGGCATGTTACAATATATTTTCAATACTAAACTTTAAATTACCTCACACGCAGCTACGAATATATTAAAGTTACGAGTATGTATGGATATATTTGACATTTTTATATATACTATAGCTACGTGTGTAACGGGCTTTAGAAACTAACAGTACTTTATACAGGTACCTATACTTCTCAAATCACCTTCGCCCAAAGTGAGGATAAGCCGGTGCCCCAACAGTGAGGACGTATGATGGCTAGTAACGATGGTGCCCTAAAACGTTTTAAACATCTAAGCAAGAACTACCTGCTTAAATTAAATAAAATAAAGACAAATAAACAAGTAAAATAATGAACAAGAGCCGCATTCCAACTGATTTCCTTCGTTACCTACTTTGCTACAAAATCATTATTTAATGCATGTTCCTAAAGAAACAAAAATTTGGTAATTTATTTTCATGGGAATACGAAATTGGCAGGATCTTCTTCATATAAACATCTAGCTGCGTAGAATACGCCCTCGCACATTCCATTGTACTTGTCCTCTGAAAGAAACAAAATAAGAATAATTCTCTAACAATAACAATAATATTAAAATAGCATAATATAAAACAACTAGCTGGCCTGGCAGACGTTGTTTAGAGATTATATATTTTACACATGCCATTATACAAGCGGTAGAACACACACAGGGAGGCTAACTAGAGCTCAGACGGTTCGCATCGCTTGTGAGTTTCAAATCACCGACAATTCTCACAGCCCGGCGTTGAACCCGGTCAAATGGGCCAAGCTAATATCTGGGTGCACCCACCCAGAGATGGCAGTAGTACTCCATATGGGGCTGGAACTGCGAATTGTAAAGCAGCAACCTTTGCCGCGAGGTGAAGTACTGCTTCGCTCTGTTGAGTGGGTACTTCAAGTTTTTTGGACGCCAGCTTCACCTTATAACAAAACAGACTATTTTGTTATCGATGCACCGGCTAGGTGCTCAGGAGAGATAGATTCAGGTAGAGTTGGTTTAGAGGTAAGTCCAGAAAATCACTTTTCAAGGTCAAGGAAAGTTGTAATGTATACTCTTTCAAAGTGATTTAACAAGCTTTTAATGGTAAGTAGCAGCCTATTCACATAAGATGATTCGTAACCCTTAACAAATATAAATTAGAGCTATCTATTTTACAATATAAGAACAACATATCTATACAGAACGATAGAAAACCGCAAGCCTACCTACACAGATTTCTACGCATAAGGCCTAGAGCCCGATCAATCTCTTTTTTGGACACATTATCAGGGCTTCGCCATGTCCACATTCTTTAGGGCTTTTTCTTAAAAAAGTAATTTATCAAGAATAGAGCATCTTCCCTATGCGATTTCTGTAAAGAACACTTATAGTGTCGCTATTTTCGTCTGTCTGTCTGTCCGCGGCTTAGTTTAGTACTATTATCTTGCTGATTATATTGGCTTATCGCATCATCTTAGCAACATCCGAAATGCCAACGTGTGATTCATATGTTAAATAATACAATATTCTTTATTGCAAAATTTAAAATACACAAAAAAATGACAATAGAGGAAATAGCACAATAAGGCGGCCTTATCTCTTAAAAGCGATCTCTACCAGGCAACCTTTGGGTAGAGTAATATTGATAGGAAGAGGTAGGTGATACATAAAACATCATAAGTAAAATTATAAGGAAGAATAAAGAATATTACAATACTCATAAATACCATTGTACTTACTATATAGATAAAATACATATACATACTTAATATAATTACTTAAACAAATACATAAAATAAATGGTTATATAATATGAATACATAAACATACATACAAAAATAAAGTAATAAAGATAGATGTTTGAATAACCAGAGGTTGGTCAAAATTATAGAAAATTAGGAAGTAGTACGTAAGTAATAAGATTTTAACGAATTCTTGAAAACAGGCAGCGACTGGATTTGCCTTATATTTATCGGCAGAGAGTTCCAAAGACTAATGGCTTGTACAGTAAAAGAATGCCGACGCGTTCTCATACCATGATCTTATATACCTCTCATACAAAATACGTCCTCCAAGAGCGAAATCGAGAATACTTCTACAGCACAATTTTAGTGGTGTAAATATAAATAATTTACAATACGATTAGTGAAGCACAAACTGTTAACGAAAAGGTGCAAATTTTTAATTCAAATCTTACGGCTTTATTTGATAAACACGCACCTATTCGACCAGTTAGAATCAAACACCTACCAGCCCCCAGGCTTACAGAGGAAATTAAGTTGTTGCAGGCAAAAAAATGCAGGGCAAAGGCAAAACTCAAAGCTCACTATACAGACGAGAATTTAGAAAATTATAAAAAACTTAGAAATCACTGCAATAAGGTATGTATGGATGCGCAAAGGCGGCACATCCATAGATCAATTGAAAACGAGGACACGTCTAGAATCTGGAAATTTCTAAAATCATTAGGAGTTGGGAAAACTCGACCTGAGGCACCTTCTAATAACT
Organism: Apoda limacodes; assembly: GCA_946406115.1. NCBI lineage: Eukaryota > Metazoa > Arthropoda > Insecta > Lepidoptera > Limacodidae > Apoda > Apoda limacodes. Next base: position 10,837,973 of record OX291558.1, read on the forward strand.
TCGATATCAATCAGCACTTTTCGGCTTCTGCCAATGTTGAAGGTAGTATGAAAAGCCAAACTCTAACAAGTCTTTCAATGATCCCAACTCCCGATTACCCTACATTTATTTTCAATCAGTTTGCCGTCTGTGATGTTAAGAAGAGCGTACTGTCTATTGCATCCAATGCAGTTGGTACTGATAGCATTAGTCGCAATATAATCATTCCTATCCTTGACATAATTTCTCCAGTCCTTACCCACATCTTTAATTCATCCATTTTGACTGGTACATTTCCTGAGTTGTGGAAACAGGCTAAAATAATTCCTTTACCAAAAAAGTCTAATCCCAATTCTTTCTCTGACTATCGTCCTATCTCCATATTACCCTTCCTATCTAAAGTTCTAGAACGTCTTGTTCATCAGCAGCTTAGTACGTTCCTTACGAAGAATAGCATCTTTAATCCTTTCCAATCCGGTTTCCGTCCTGGTCATAGTACGACTACTGTACTCACCAAGGTTATTGGAGATATATCATTGGAAATGGATCTTAATGAACTTACTGTCCTATCACTTCTAGATTTTAGCAACGCTTTTAACACCATTGACTTGACTTGATATTTTACTTGGCAGACTGCGCTCTATTAACATATCTCCAGCGGCAATTCAATGGTTTCACAGCTATTTGCATGACCGCCAGCAACGAATACAGGTTAAGGAATCTTTTTCTTCCTGGTGTGATATACGTGCTGGAGTGCCTCAGGGTGGAGTATTGTCTCCACTTCTTTTCGCTATTTTTATAAATTCAATATCTTAAGGAATTTTTTACCCCTACCATCTTTATGCAGATGATTTACAAATCTATACTCAAGCACCTTTAACTGATCTTCATAAAGCCATCGAAAATAAGAATTCCGACTTAGACTACATAACACAATGGAGTAAACGGCATGGACTTACCATAAATAGGGATAAAACTCAAGTAATCATAATCAGAAGTCCAAAATTATTACCAAGAATTAATTTTTCTCAGATATACCCAGTACTACTTGATGGTGTTATTATCTCCTATAGCGAAAAAGTTAAGAATCTTGGTATTATTATTGACCGTACTCTTTCTTGGACATCTCATTTACAAGAATTAAGTCGGAAGTTATACGCAAGTAAGTTCGTTAAGACGTTTACGTAATATTCTCCCTATTCCCATTAAAATTGCTCTTGCGCAGACATTACTTCATCTGATTCTCGATTACGCTGACGCCAGCTACTTTCTCACTGAGGACCAATTAAATAAACTTGAGCGTCTACAGAATTTATGTATACGTTTCATATTTGGACTTCGCAAATATGACCGTGTTTCCTACTTTCGCCAAGAGCTCAAGTGGCCTCCAATCCGTATTCGCCGGAATATACATGTTCTTACACTTTTGTACAGCATTTTATTCAATCCGTCAGCGCCTGCATACCTTAAAGATCATTTCCAATTTATAGGCAATTGTAATAACCAACCCTTTCCTCCACTCAACTCCTTTTAAAACCACCTGCTCATTCCACTAACTTTTACAACAAATCTTTTACTATTCAAGCCATCAAACTCTGGAATTCTGTGCCTTTATTAATTAGAAAAGCCCAATCTCCTAATACTTTTAAACGCCTTGTCATATCTCATTTTACTGACATTAGCGGATCACTGTAAGTATCAAAGCATATAAAATTATATTTATTTGTATTATAAATATTTATATATGACTTATATGTATTTATTTTATGTATATATGTATTGATATTGTATGTAAATATTAAATTGTAGTTTAAGATATTCCTTTACTTGTAACTATTTAATTTTTATTTTGGTTCACCTACCTCTGATATATTTTGTTTTTATCCTCTGCCCTAAGGTTGTCAGGTTGTAAGTAAAATTGTAAGCGATAAGACCGCCTAATTGTATACTTTTGTCTACTTTTATTCGCGTTATGTAAATTAAAACATGTTGGTGTTCAATAAAGTATTTATCTATCTATCTATGATAGTAAAAATTAGTACTGTGTCCAGGTGTTTTAAGAAGAAGACTAGTAGACGAGCGAAGAGTTAGACAAGGCGAGCTGATAAAATGAAACCGCTCTTTTAGTAAGCATGGTGTAGATGGATTGAATAGCACGTTATAGAGTAGTGAAAGAATATGTACATTCCGGCGAAGTCGGATTGGAAAAAACTTGAGTTGTGGACGAAATTCTGAGACAAGGTCATATTTTCGAAGTCCAAAAATTAAACGAATGCAAAGATTTTGTAGACGCTCCAGTTTATTAAGTTGTTCCTCTGTCAGGTTAGTACAGCAAATGTCAGCATAATCAAGTAAAGGTAGAAGTAAAGACTGAGCAAGCACAATTTTAGTTGACACAGGTAAAAGATTCCGTAATCTTCTCAGGGTTCCGGCCGAAGGAAAGATTTTTCGGCTAATTTCCTTGATTTTTGGAGTCCAAGATAACGTGCGGTCAATATAAATACCAAGACTTTTTATTATGTCACTAAAAGGGATAATGATACCATCGAGTTTGATTGGGGATAAATCAGTCCAATTAATCTTTAATATTAGTTTTGGGCTACCTATAATTATGTTCTGCGACTTGAGAGGATTAAGTCGAAGTCCATAATATCCACACCATTCAACTATTTTATCATGGTCAGAGTTAATAGATTGAATTGCTGTTACGATATTTTCTATTGGACCATGTGCATAAATCTGGAGATCGTCTGCATATAGATGGTAGAGAGAAGATAGTTTGAGAGTGATAGTGTCAAATGAAAACTGCAAACAGGAGTGGGGCCAACACGCCACCTTGAGGTACGCCGGCAGTTAATGGGCACCAGTTAGAGAAAGATTCCTCTACCCGAATGCACTGTCGGCGGACACCCAAGTAACTACGAAACCAGTCAATTACTGTTGAAGATATGTTAAGAGAGCTTAGGATTGCCAACAAAATGTCTGAATCCACTGTGTTAAAAGCATTGCTAAAATCAAGAGCAGACATGACAGTGACTTGCTTACTGTCCATACCATAACGGATATCATCAATGATCTTAGTGAGAGCAGCAACAGTACTATGACCGGCTCGAAAGCCGGATTGCAAGGTATTAAATAAACTATTTTGAGTAAGAAAAAGGTTTAAATATTTTACAACAAAACTTTTAAGGATAACCTACTAATGTGTTATGTAATACAGAGAATAATTGTAAAACATTTTTTATTGGTTGGCTTTAAATCTATAGATCTGGTTGAAATAAATGATATAATATGATAATTTATAGTTTCTGCATTACTCAATATATACATACAGTACCTACAACCTACCAAATTATCTCAGACAAATAAAAGTAAGAATCATTTTCAAGATCATCATAAGAATCATAAGAGTCATTTTGAGAAATCATTTTGGTGTTCTTTATCATTGGAACGAATGACGTCATTAAATTACTTAGAGGGCCCCCGCCTCTCAGTACTTTGACATGATGTTTAATCTAATCAAGAAACTTATAAAAGCTTAATACATATGGGCTGTTCGGATATTAAAACCAATGTTGGTGTTCGGATACTAAGTCATTCGAAAACTCTTATATCACGATACCAATTTTAACACCATAAATACTATCCTCAAGTAAGGTCTATGTATACTGTTTACGTTACATATATTAAATCGACGTTTACGTATATAAACAAACAGGTCTGAAACCAGTTATCGTTCGGATATTATTGGATTGTATGAAGCCGCACCATAGATGTACATATAGATACATATAGACTGGAAGAAGCTCGTCTAAATATTCAAAAAAGTCACAAAATGATACAACTTAAGAAATTGTCTCACCTAACTCTGGTTCTCTTGGACCAACCCTTACTAAATTAAAATGGGACCAATTCGTGGGTTACCCCTTCCGGTAGACACTGGGTTACCGGGGTCACCTCTCGTTTTTTAATTGTAGCCTTTAAAAATAAATAAACAAGAACGGCTGGCAGTTTAACGCTTAATCCATACCGTTGCGATAGACCTAGAAAGATTAAATTTGACAAATAAAAACTTACATATTAGGTTCTTTTCTTAGTACTACAATTTGCGGGCGGATCCATATATGCCTATAGTATTCTTCAATAAAAGACACAGAACTGATACTTACGAACATGAATACACTTCTCTACCGCTTTTATAACTGCTGCCTTCATATCTTGAGGATATAGTATATTCACCTGCCTTATTACTAGATCTTTGTCCAATTTATCGTTTTTCACCTGTCAAAGAGCAAAAGTTTAAAAAAGTAGTTGACAGTAACAATTTTTCAGTTGGACGATTTGGCAGTAAGTCGATTAAGCTACGTGCTCTAAGTAAAATCAAAATGTTTTTATTCAAATGGGTTACTAAGAACACTTTCGAATTGTCAAGTAAATTAACTACAACTAGCTTTACAAACTAATTACAATACTGTTTTATTGCGTACGTCCAATAGGTAATCTTTGTAAAATCACAAACGAAACATAAAATTATAGTGTATCAACTAATAAATACATGTTTTGTATTGAAACATTAAATAAATAAGATTTACAATGTTAATAGTTTGATTTAAAAAAAAACAATCAATATTTATGTAATATTTCAATTGCCTAGTGTTTTTCAGATTGCATAGGGGGGGGGGGCACCATGTGATACGTTAAAAGTTTTCAATTATTCTGTGACGGGATTTAAAGCAACTCCCGAGAAAAATATATTCATATAACATATAATACTACATAGCAGACGTACATATATATATAATAAGAATACAAAGAAGTTTGCAAGAGCAGACCAGCCTCCACAGGCGGCACTCGTTCACAAGTATGACACATGAATCAGCCATCGCTTCGCTCAACCATGTTTGAGGGAACGTAACGACCCGACACACACGCCACCACCGCAGAGACACTTTGAGAGAGCATGACACACTCAAGCATTACTGCAGAGGTTACGATATCTCGATAGGTTAAAAGGAAGTAAAAATGCTAGCGAACGTCTTATCGTAGTAAATACTTCATCATGATTATACAGAGTTGTAGGAGATGGTGTCAGCCGGGTTGTTCCTTTTTTCCATAAGATGACATTGAATTGTTTTACTAGAAAGCCACAAGGTTCTGTATAGCCAGTAGAATCAACATCAGAGACTCCTGTGCCAAATATCGGCGCATTTCTTACAGCATAAATAAATAGTATATCCCAAAAACAATTGTAAAACTATAAAGAAGAAGGTTCAGGAACGTGGACATTGGTCACCAAGGAAATTGAAAGTTAAGTGTAATCTTTGTATAATGTTATTGTAGTATAGGAATACTAACATGATGATAGTCGCCTTAGATGAAAAAAACTGGCCAAGTGCGAGTCGGATTCGCGCACGAATTATCTATAAAAACGGCAAACAAAACACGTTTGTTGTATAGGAGCCCCCTTAAATATTTGTTTTATTTTTAGAATGTTATTATTTTATTTTTCTATAATTATACATCATTCATTTACTTATATTTTATACCTGTTTTACAGATGTACCTACTTCATATAAGTAACATTTAATGGAATTTGTACGAAAATTTCACTTTCCCAAGTACATTTTATAACTTGGTCGACCATTACTCGTTAGCCTGTAAAGTGTACTTACCCGTGATAGTTTTCTTTTTAAATTCATTATATGAACTACGACCGTAATTTTTTTACATTTCCAAATACTATACTTTCACTGGTAGAGGGGGGGGATACTTGACTCTAACTAAAATAAGTACTTTAAAGCTTAATGAAATCAAAAAATTATCTTCGCATACCATAATGTTTTTGGATTTTCTATCCAACGATACCCCACACGATGGGGTAGATGAGAAAAAAAAATTACGTCCCCACTTCACGTGTAGAGGACTTACCATAAAAAAATTTTTCGCACTTGGATCATTTTTTATATTTAAATTTGGTTCAATCATCTATTTCAGTTTTATTCCCGTATTAACTTTTTAGGATTAGAATAGATAGGTCTTGCACAAAAAAATACTTACCACCTGAATAGTTTTGTAAACACAAGTTACATAGCACATAACGTTTTTATCTTCAATAAACTGTCCTTGTTCTATTTTACCAATTTTATCTGAAAATTAAATCTTTAGTTATCTGCTTGTACACGTTGAACCCACATCCCCTAGTGATGTGCGATATCCCCGTAATTGTATTACGTAATTTTTGAACGCCTTCTATTAATTGAAGTAGGATAATAAGTAAAATTTCCATGATGAAAATAAAAAAAAAATCAATGACAGAAATAAATTGTTTCGATTAAAAAGAAAAAAACCAAGGCATGTTGTTATGAGATACTTTTATTAACATATTTCTGTTATAAAACACTAGGCACATACCTTCGGTTACCTTATATTTTGGCATACATTGATTTTTCATAACTGTCAAGGTTTTCTTGAGCTGTGCTCGTGTCATCTGCACAAAATATATTCATAGCATTAATTCTGCTGTAACATAGTTTTTTAAAAGGTTTACATACCTATACAGCAAAAGGTGAAAAAATTTCAATTTTAATCATCTTATCTAAAATTGGATTTATATGCTAATTTACTTCATTAAAACTATTTATTCTCCTGATTTTGATTAAACTTGCTTACATGTATACTTATAGAATAATCTGTTTCCGCATATTTGAGGCTTTATGCAAAACAAAATTGCTTTAAATATAAATGCATTAAATAATAATAACATTTTACTCAAGTATATCTTTCAGATTTACCGATAAATACATAATTACCTTATTTTGTTAATTCGAAGCCCTGAATACAGACTAACTTTGTCACAGAGTAATAGTTTAGTCTTGTCACGGGGCAAATGTTAAAAGTAAAGAGTGTTTAAATCAATTTTCGCCAAAATTACTAGAAATGAAACAAAAATTCTTATCACAATGCCGTTATATACCTAACTATGTTTTTAAATTTCGCATTCCATTACAATTTTTAATCAGGGAGTAGTGATGTATATATATATATATATATATACATAAACAGTATGTACTTTAAAACTAAAAAACTTACCCCAATAACAACACCTATACAAATTGCTAAAACTGTACCAAAGACAATACGTTTCATCTTTTGTTTTGAGTTAATTTCAGAAAAAAAAATCTTAATTACAACACCATTCTATTCAAGCATTGAAACAGTAAACATTTGATGATGTTACCATTTTATAAAACCGTTTTCAAAATTAAAAAAAACACGCGTAGACTATTATTAAGCCGTCAAATTGCACGTTAAGTAAACGATTTCCTAAGTATTTAATGACAAGGTTTTTATTAAAGTGTTTATTTTGGTATCTACGAATAAGGTTTTCGGTTAAAAACTTATTGGAAACAGTCTCGAGCTATTGGAACGCTGGAATTCGAGAGAAAAATGTATGCAAGTACATTCACGGGTTTCGAGAGGTAGGAAAACTTCCATACATTTTTATCTCGAATTCCAGAGTCCGAATAGCTGGAGACTGTTCCCAATAAGGCCCCAGTTCTAATCTCCTAGCAGACACATGCTACACAGGCCTTAGAAAAAATAGAGATCACCTAAATTCGGCCCCCCCCCCTACATATAGATATTTTAGTTTTATTGCCTTAGCCGTTATACGCTTTACTGCACAGGCACAGTCAAGAAGGAACTCTCTTTGAAGAAGGAACTTAGGCCATAGTCCACCATGATGGTCTAGTACGGGTTGGCGCACATAGTCGAACTAGTGGCTACTCGACTATCACGAACCGTCGGGTTTTACATACCCTCTGCAACACGGAGGAAGTTAAAAAAATCACCACAAGGTGGTCACCCATCTAAGTAATAACCAAGCCCAACGTTACTTAATTTTGCATATCGTTTCTCATAAACCAGTGTTATTTCAACCTGTGGGTCGCAATCCTCCGGGGGGTTGGAGAGTCATGCTTAGGGTGTTGCGGTCGGAAGCCAGTAAGCCAAAGTAAAAAGCTTGTGGTGATTTTTTTAACTTCCTCCGTGTTGCTTTAACATTTTAAACTGCAACAAAAATACAAATGTGCCTATTTATTTTTAAATGATTGTCGAAGCATTTTTTTTTTGTTTTCGTAACACGAATAATCAAATATTTAGTTTTTGTAATCATCAGCAAAGAGAACGTCAGTTTACATATACAAGCTTACAGTCCGCGTGATGGTAAGCGGCCACCTATGGAAGCTTGCAACACCTGGGGCAACACTCGCGCGTTGCCGACCCTTTAGAAATCTAATATTTTTTTTCTTGAAGAACCCCATACTGTAGTCCTTAGAGAAGAAACCTTGGCAGGGAGCTCATTCCACCACCCAAGCGTTCGCGGGAGGAAATTTCTCTGCAACCGCACTGTATGTGACCACTAAGGTTCTAAAGTGTGAGTATGAATTCCCTGCGAATTTGGTGGACCGTGCGATGGTAGAAAATTGTGCAAGGAATCTGAAAACTTGCTACTAACGATTAATCCAATGCCATTTTGTTCGCAAAGGGAACTTGGTGACCAATTTCGGGACTCAAATCCACTAGAAATTACTTAAATCAGTAGGTACTCTTGACGCCATTTTGTCGTCATCGTAATCGAAAATAAAGTTAAACTGTCAAAAACTAATCGATCTAATGTTTTCTGATAAATATATGCTTTTAAAACCGTTTTTTTTAATGATTGTAACTAGATTCATTCTTCTCGAAGTATTGTTATGTTACTTGACCGCAATCCTAACTTTGATCTTATAACAATTTGATTCAAGAATAACGATAGAGATCGTAGAATGAATTTCTATCCACGGATAGTTCAGTTCAGTTAAATCGATCTCTCGAAAAATTGAACCTAGATAAGTTAAGGTGACAATAGCTACGGCCTAGTGATAAGTGATCTTCGACTCTTTGCTATCTAAGCAATAAATAATGCTAGAAAGCAAGTTTTACATATCCATAATTTTAAATATGAAATAAGAACTCAGAAAATTGGGCAACAAAAATTTTATTAAACACTTAAGCGAAAACAAAACTTTTTGGATCAAAGTCGTACATACATTTTGCGGTCCAATACGAAGCTTCGCATATGTCTTTATACTTCTTACCTGAAAAACAAAAGCAATAAAACACTTATATCTTCTATACCTAACCTAACCCACTACTTTTCAATAAAAAAATCTTTTTACTTAGCTTCTAAACTAATGTGAGTTTAACTTTGAGTCGGCGCATTCTACTGTTAAATCAAAGTCCAATTTTCTACCTGGTTCCTTTAAGTAATTTGTTTATTTGTACAGCGCTGGCTCAATATCAATCTGTTTAGGAGCTTCTTAGTTTTTTCTTTTTTTAGTTTCCTTTTATTAGCGGTATATTTTTAGTTTTTATTTTTTATATTTCTGCCTAATATATAGAAGATAGTTGGGGTAGGCTTGCAAAAAATGCTAAATAAAAAAAAAGTAAAATTAAAAATAAAATATTGGTGTAAAATCAATCATTCCCTATTTACGTTTTGTACCGTTTGCCATCAAAAAATATTTCAAACTAACTGGTACCAACCTATCCAATAAAAAAAAAGAATCAGTAAATCGATCTACTATTAATATATGCAAATGTATGCAAAGTCGTACATAAAAAACAAAAAAAATAATTATAGATGCATCGACTTGAGCACCTCTCGCTTTTGTTTTTCGCTATTTGAATAACAAATCCAAACGTAAGTATAGGTATCTATTTTAATTTATTTAAGATCTCTCATGTCTTCTTCATACATATTAGAACATTCTTAACTGTGCAGTGGTCATAAACTGACTGTTATAAAAAAAAGTCGGTGAATTTATATATTTTAAGGTAGCTCACCAACGTCTTTGCAATTTGCTGCAGCCGCTTTAACCGGCTCTTTGAGTTCTGGAGGAAACATCATATCAATTTGTTTGATAACAGCCTCATAATTCAGCTTATTGTTTTTAATCTAAAACAGGCATCATATGTGTTTTGGTTAATATTTCATATTTGTATGTACTCTAAAGCACCAGACTGATACGCGAATAGGGTTGTCAGGCGTCCGAATAAAGCCAGGCTATTTGGTTACGGGTGCGGCCAAATTAGACGTGTGTAAAAAAATAAAAAAAATAAGTCTGTCTTTTGTTAGGCTCTTTAAATTTTATCATTTTCTTTATATTTGTCATGTATTGGTCAAAAGAACGCAACAAATAAAATGTAGACCCTATAGCCAAAATGTAAGCTGTACAATGAAATTTAAAAAATTTACCTTGTAACGAGTTTTATAACTCAATTTTAAAGGAAAATGAGCTTTTGAAGCAGGTGTCTGCCAACCAAAAAATTTTAATTTGTTCATGTTACATTGACTAAAGTTTTTTTAGTTCATAAGTGATTTGTTTAATTTGGTTTTGGTAAGTAATGAATGATAATTAAAAGGAAGACTGATTCATTAAATTTGTTATTTCATTAAAATTTAAGAAGATTTTATGTTAAATAAACGTTTTGTTTTAAGAAAAAGAATGACAGTTTTAGAACTGTGCGAAACTTCAAGTCTATATAGCAATTGTTGTTTCTAAGAAAAACAGCGAACAAGAGTAAATTTTTTAAATTTTGGTACGGGAATAGACCCAAACATAGAAAGGCAAGCAAAATAGCCTTTAAGGGTAATATAGCATCTAACTAGCTATTAGATATCTATTGGCGGCGCTGTAAGAGGGCCCTTAACTGTAAGTAATACGTACCACTTGAGTCATGGTGTACACGCAAGCGATGTAGCACATAACATTTCTTTCCTCTATAAATTTTCCTTTATCTATGTCACCAACTAGTTCTGCAAGAAAAAAAGAATCATACAAACTTCGGATAACATACAGTAATGAATGACCAATGGAATTAAATAGCCGCGGGGGTGATTCGTTTCAAGTCTATTACCATTGCCTTGAGTATGAAAAATATGGTGTACGATTTAATCACACTCTACACAGAAAATCCTCAATTAAAGAAAAAAAACCGACTGACACTTAATCATTTCAAGAATACTATGTCTTTCCCAGGGACTCAAACTATCTCCATGCCAAATTTTTCCGCGGTTCCAACCGCCCTTAATTCCGTTACGACATAGGTATTCGGCTTGGAATTATGACTAAGAAATTTCACAGTGATTGATCAGTAAATGTCCAAAACAAATGAGAAATTCGTTTGTATGAAACCCTTAACGTTTTCAAGTAGCCTATGTCCTTCCCCGGGACTCAAACTATTTTCATGCCAAATCAGTACAGCGGTTTAAGCGTGAAGAGGTAACAGACAGACAGACAGAGTAACTTTCGCATTTATAATTTTTATGTATATGGATGACGCAAACAAACGGAGAGACAGTTTTTTTTTTCATATATATGATTTAAATTTGTTTTTTTCTAATTGTTTGGAGTAAATTTAAAAAAAAAACAATTTAAGAAAAAATTTGGGGTTTACAAATTTTTAAACTCTCTAGTAGCGATATATAGCAAAATTGACACCAAAAAAATCGATGTGCCAAGTTTTGTGATGATCGGTCAAACGTTGTAGGAGTTCATAGCTCTTATTGCATCCATAGTATTCATATAAATATTATAAATGAAAAATTAACTATGTCTGTCTATCTCTCTGCATGTGTGCTATCTATCTATCTGTCTCTCTCTGTCTTCACGCTTAAACGGCTATACAGATTTAGATGAAATTAGGCGTGGAGATAGTTTAAGTCCCGGGGAAGGAAATATGCTGTTTAAAAATGTCAATTGAGGAGTTTCCGTTGAAATCCTAGACACCGATAAACAAATTTAGGGCGGGTGGGACCGCGGGCAATAGCTAGTAATATTATAAATGCGTGTCTCTGTCTGTCTATTTGTTTGTTACCTTATCACAGCTAAACCACGGACCCGATCTCGCTAAAATTTGGCATGGTGATAGGTTGCACCTTGGGTAAGGACATAGGCTACGTAAAAACGTCAAGTGTGAGTCGTGTAGTTTACAATAATCAAGGAATTGCCAAATGTTCACCCGTGCTAGTGTGTGAGTTTTGTATGATTTCTAAGATATTTTTCGATAGCTTACAGGCCAACATGGATTTTGTTTCTAAAATATACCTTATTTCGCTTGTATTTTAGACTATATTTTACGATAAATACCTAAGAAAAGTTATCGTTAGCTCATATTTTAAAGATGAATGGGATCTAATAGTCAAAAATTGACGATTCTGGCAATTTTCAATATTCTTTTATTTTCAAATAAATTGTATCCATTTCTGATAATATGATAGTAAAGTAGAACTCTGAAATTTCTAAGTGTGTTAAATTGGTACATTTCCTTTTTTTACTACCGAAGTTATTTTTTTTTAACAAATTGTTTTCTTTTTCATACAAATTTCTTTAAGCTCCATAGTACTTACTAGCAGCGATGAGAAATATGGAATTTTAAAATTCATTTTGAATCAATATATTTAAAATTTATTATTATGGATATAAAATAAATCGTAGATATGAACAAAATCGTGCTTTTTGCGCTATTTAACCTAATTTTTATTAAAGAGATGTAGCTGACGAAAAAATTTCAAGGCTGGATTCTCATTCAATATGTAAAATTGTACAAGAATCCATGCTTAAGCGGTCGGCACTGAATAAAGCGCTTTATTTTGTTGGTCTGTCTAGTAGTTAAAAAGAGAAGTTAAGATTTTAATTGTTAATAATAATAGGTTACAAGTTAATTCTTCATTAGATTTTCTTGCATTAAAAGTTATCAAAAACATTGGTAAACAATACTTAAGTAACTTTTTTTTCAGTCAGCAAAATGATGATTCTCTAGGTTAGATAGCGCTTAGCTTCCGAGTCTATAAACAGAGTAACAACAGAAATTTTCTAAAAATAACGCTCAAACAAAAAAAAAATACTTAAGCTTAATAGGTAAAACTACAAAATCATAAGATTCAACAATTCAGCACGTTTTGGGGGCTGAATCAAGGGGCAGTGATTGCCACTGATATACAGACCTTTACGTCTGCGTATTATTTTTTCAACCTATAGAATAACCGAAGTAAGTGGTAATTTACTGATATTTTATAAATAGGAAATAAATAAATTAAAATGAAATAAAATAAATAGGAAAAATTTTCATCATCACTTACGAAAAGACTTGGCAAGAAATTCAACTACATATTTATAGATATAATTTAAAATAATTAATAATTCAGGGTTGCATCAACTAACTTTGAATTTAAAAAGTCGCCAAAAATGGGAGATTGTATGGCAATTTCTACCGACAGCTATTTTTAAATTAAACGGCTAAAACTTTGACGAGGCAGATAAATTTAAAAATAGCTGACTATACAATTTTTTATACAATCACCCATTTTCGATGGCTGGTAAACGTCAAACTTAATTAGTGCAACCCGACCTTAGTAAATCTACTAGTTAGTATATAATCTGTATCAAAATACCTTCTGTAACATTATTTCTTGGCATACACGTATTTTTTATTAATTTACCAGAATTTTTCAGTTGCTGCCTTGTCATCTAAAAAACAAATTAAAAATGCACTGACCTTTTTTAAAAAAAAATGGGATTTAAACAAGTGTGAGAACAATAATTTACCCCAAAACACGCTTTATAGAGTAAAAAATCTAATAATAATAGAAAAAACAATATTGTTACAATCTTATTTATACTCATCATTAACTATCAGGGAAGCAAACGATTGTGAAAAAACTTGACACGATTGTTTTTATTTAAGCAAGACTGACTTGACAAATGATTGATTGATGGCATGGTATCATCTTGTCAAAAGAATGATTATACCGTCACCTAGAAAAATACACGTTAACTTCCTATAACATACGTAGTTAAGTCCTAGGTATTGTCATAGCGATCCAATTAGGAATTAACAAATTGTGTAAAGTAGTTATATTTCTGGCCCAGGACCTATTTGTGGCATAAAGAGACGTTATCAGTGGTCTCTTTGAAGCCATAAAACCGCGGAATTAAAATTAAACGTCGCGTTACCCCATATTTAAATTGATGTCCAGCATTTTTAATTAACAGTCAAATTCTGATAGTTTCTTATAGAAATTCACACGATATACCTTTACATTTTCTCATCCAGTGGCGATCTTAGGGGGCAGGGCAATCGCGCACCTGGAATAGTTATAACAATGTCATTGTAGCATTAAACTTCAGTGATTCGCCCTTCGAGATTACACTTTAAGGTGCGTTCTATTGACGGCATTAAGAGCTATAAAATCGCATAGGTATTGAAATTGTTCTGGGCACCAAATGTAAACAAACAATATGGCCGTTCACTATTTGACAGCGCATCCACTGCTCTGCCTACCGAGCGTGTGCAGCAAATGCGTTGAATGGGGTCCGGAAGTGACGTTGTGGTGGACCCTAGAGGTACCTAGAAGGTATTAGTCTAGATATTTAGCTAAATTGTTTACCTAAACATTTCGAGTGTTAGGTTAATTTGAATAGATGAAAATCTCGTCGAAGTTCATCGCTCGTATACTCAGAGCTCAGCCCCGTAAACCTAAGAAGGAATTTGGTATTTGGCCCTGGGTCTAGGTATTTTCCGTATCAAAGTCAGTTCTTTTTGCAAAAGGTACTTGTTGTTTAAAACAACTAAAATAGTAATTAAGCTATTGTAGTTTTACAATGAATATTAGCAGTAATTGTTTTGTGAACTAGGTTAGATAAGTGTAAACGGTGATCAGTTTAAATAGAACAATAGGTATTGACTAAGATTGTAACCTGAAATCAGAGATTTCGGCAGAATCGTATCCGAATACGACTCTGAGGCGAGATGGATCGATTCTCTCTATATTTGGGTCATTGTGCTAGGCCCAATGCCGGTAACCCATGGGGATTCATTTATCTATTATATATATATATATATATATATATATAGTGAAGGCGCCATCAGTTGTAAGATGGAAAAATCCGACCGTCTTGATTGGCCAATCAAGTTTATACATGATGATTTCTTTTAAGGAACCTTTTGTTTATTATGAGAAGAGAAATCGATTGTCAAACCCTCAGTTGTGCTCTGATTCGTATAGTAGAAACACTCGCAGTCAATACAATATCGTCAAAGCAGAGATTAGCTGAAAGTCAGAAGCCTTTTGTAATAATGAAATAAGAATATATAAATGTCTATTGAACCATTTACTTTCTATAATATATAGGTTACCCCTTTTGTAAGTCTTTGATATATAAGCCTGACCGCGTTTCTTACGAAACTGACTGAATAGTTAAGTTTAATAGGTAGATGTGACCTTGTCTAAGCTGTAAAAGGTAGGTAAGAAAATAAAACTAGTCATTAAACGAAACCTACTTTACTTTCATGTTATCCAAAGCAAAAGGGATACTATAGAAACTTTGACTTTTTTCTTAACTCATCGCTTTGGGCAATTAATTAAGTTTCTTTTTATACCACTAAGGTGGCAAACAAGCTTACGGTCCGCCTGATGGTAAGCGGTCACCGTAGCCTATGGACGCTTGTAAAGTTACTTATTTAGAAAAGTCCGAAACCTATGAAGGTAATTATTATTATTAAGTTTTTTTTGTGGTGGGTCATAAGGCACGAAGTCGTTTGTTTTCTTTTATTTTTTTATAACTGTTGGACCGATGGTTAAGGTAGTTAAAGTTCCTAGACATTTGGTTTGTATTCTGCAAAAATTACGAGGCAATTGTAAATTTTATCATTTTAAGAATATTTATTATTATTTGAGTTTTTACATTTCTAAAAGATTTTGTTCAGATAATGTGTTTTAGCAGATGAAATGACTGTAAATGCGCAGGTGTTGCCATCGTACACTATGTTAGAGCAAAATTTAAGAACAAAAAATCTTATCAAACTTGGGAGTTTTCCATACACGTTTTGTGTCGCGGCCATCGTGCGCGTACTTTTATTTTGTGTGTGAAATAACTAGAGCAATTGGTTATATCTTTGTGTTTTTGTGTTGTAACAATATAGAAAAACGTAACCATTACGACACCAATGTGGAGGAATGTATAGAAAGAAAAAATCGAAAAGGAAAAAAGTCAAGTCAAAAAACAAGAATTCGTTGCAATTTTGGTGTTATCCGGTGAGGTTGTTATTGATTTGTTCGATGCTGCCGAGGACAGTCCTACCAACAGAACCGATGAACAGTCCGCGGTCGTGGGCCCACTTACATTTTTCTGAAACGTAGACTAGACGTACTTTTTTGCTAACGAGTCTAACGAGATAAAGAAGTTAAAGAAAAATAAAAAATTAAAGAAAGTTAAAGTTAACTTCAGAGGGCCGATTTCTTTTGAAACTAAGGATTTTAAATTGTTTCTACAGTCTATTATAGTGTTTTATTATTATTAATATATTATCGTCTTTACTCTATTACATTTTAGTATTAATATTTAATGCATTACTTAATTTTATTGATCAATGTGTTGTTTATTGAATTGAATTTGTAGATTTATTACTGTTATATAATTTTAAAGATACCTATTGTATTATCTGGTTATTTATTTTTTGTTAATATGAGTGTAACGCCTACACAATTAACTTGTCCACACTGTCCAGGGTCTTCACGTGGTTTCTCCTTACATGGTTTGAATGTGCATATTGGGCGCATGCACAAGCGAGTGCTTTGTTCAGTTGCGGCCGGACATGTTTCTCCGATCGAAACAAGTAGCACTACTTCAACGGTACAGGGGACGCCAACATCGCCACTTGTTCAAAATTCTCTAGACAAGCTTGCTTATTTCAAAGGAAGTATACCAGTTCTTCACCACATTCCTAAGGGTGCTCGGAACCAGGCGGCCGGCAAGCTGTGTGACGTTATAGACTCATGTGTCGCTAACAATGGCTTGGATGAGTGGGGGGCTCTTCTTTCTTTCGCATATACAGCTCTGAAAATGCCTTCGAAAGAGTCACCTGGGAATTTGACGTCAAAAGTTAAAACCAATGTTTTGTCGTCGGGTCTTTTTAATAAAATTGACATTACTATGCCGTCGTCTGTGTCTACCAGTTTTCGCTCTATTAGGAAAAATATTGAATCAAAGGTCTTTGAGGGGGATTTGAGAGGTGCCGTTCGCCTGTTAATGTCGGACGACTCCTTTGCACGGCGGGATCCAGACACACTGGCTGCGCTAGAATCAAAGCATCCGGGCCCTTCACGTCCTCTCAGGTTTCCTCCTGATCCGGGCTCAACGTTTACTACGGTAACAGTTACGATAAAGGACGTAATTTTAGCGTTAGGATCTTTTAACGCAGGTTCAGCGGCGGGCCTGGATGGGATCCGGCCAGCACATCTTAAAGAGTTGACCTCCATGTCGGCGGGTGAAAATGGGAGGCGCCTTATAGGGTGTTTAACCAAGCTAGCAAACTTTCTGCTCAGTGGTCAGTTAAATCCTCTTGTGTGTCCTTATCTTTACGGGGCCTCCCTTTTTGCTTTGAACAAAAAAGATGGTGGTTTAAGACCGATAGCGGTGGGCAGCGTTTTTCGCCGCTTGGCTGCCAAACTAGCTTGCTTCTCTGTCAAAGAAGAAATAGCCAGTTACTTGCAGCCGCACCAACTGGGATTTGGCACACGTCTGGGTTGTGAGGCTGCTATCCACGCCACGCGAACGTTTCTCATGGCTCCGCAGAATGAAGGCAATATTTTGCTGAAACTTGATATTCGCAACGCGTTCAACTCTTTGGAAAGAGACGTTCTGTTGAATGAGGTCAAGGATAAAATCCCGTCTCTCTTCCCTTTCCTTCATCAAGTCTATAGACTTCCTTCCAACCTTTTCTTCGAAAAAAATCTTATTCTTTCAAAAGTGGGAGCCCAGCAGGGAGACCCACTCGGTCCGCTTGTGTTTAGCCTGGCTATTCACAAAGCAATCTCTGATCTCAAATCTGCTCTTAACGTCTGGTACCTAGACGATGGCACAATCGGGGGTAAACCAGAAGACGTGTTTCAGGATCTGGAGGCCTTAGTTCCCCGCCTTAAAGACCTGGGTCTAGAGGTTAATCCCTCGAAGTGCGAGTTCTTCGCCTGTGGAACTGAGGCTCGAACACACATTTCTCTTTTTCATTCTCTTTTACCTGGCCTTAAGGAAATTTCTACTCCTGACTTAAACTTATTAGGTTCCCCAATATTTATTTCTGGAGTCCCTTAGGCCATAAATGCAAGAAAACATTTTCTCCTTTCCGCTCACGAACGTCTTAAGGCTCTTTCCGCACACGTGGCGATCATCTTGTTGCGCATGAGCTTCGCTCTTCCGAAGGTCACCTATTTATTGCGGACTACGCCAACTTGGCTCTGCCCTGAGGAAATTTCATCTTTTGATGAAAGTTTAAAATTGGTTGTTGAGTCATTTCTTAATGTCTCCCTTGATGGTCCCCAGTGGATTCAGGCAGCTCTGCCTGTCCGATGTGGTGGTCTCGGGATACGTTGCGCTAAGGAGGTGGGTCTGCCGGCTTTCCTGGCGTCTGCGCACGGGGTTGCCAACCTAGTCACTGTTTTACTTCCTTCTAATGGTGACGGGGGAAGTATCCCTTTTACGTCTGATGCTGTGTCAGCTTGGTTAGCCCTTAACTCGGGTGCTACAGTCCCAGAATTGTTGCATGTTCAGCGGGCGTGGGATGATGTTGGGGTAAAGAGGCTTCAAGAGCAATTGCTAGAGGGTGCGTTGGGAGTCGATAAGGCCAGACTACGAGCTGTGACGCAACCTGAGTCCGGGGCTTGGTTACAAGCGGTTCCTTCGCCTCACCTGGGCACTCTTCTCGATGATGACTCTTTGCGTATTGCGGTGGCTCTCCGTCTGGGCTGTAAGGTGTGTGAACCTCATATATGCACCTGCGGTTCCATGGTGGAGGCCAATGGTTATCACGCCCTGAGTTGTCGGCGGTGCATTGGGAGATTTCCGCGTCACCATGCCCTGAATGACATAGTTCGTAGAGCCCTTATATCGGCTAATGTCCCCTGCTTGCTTGAGCCTCCAGGTCTCAGCAGGTCTGATGGAAAAAGACCAGACGGGCTGTCTCTGGTGCCATGGAAAAATGGGAAGTGCCTGATCTGGGACGCAACTTGCGTCAGCACTGTTGCCGCCAGTCACCTGAGTCGCACCCTGCTCTTTGCATCTGCCGCTGCCGAAGACGCCTGCTCAAAAAAAAGGCTTAAATACGCTTGCTTGGAGTCGCTTTATCATTTTGTACCTGTAGCAGTGGAGACCTTGGGCAGTTGGAGTGTGGATGCGAAGTGCTTAGTGGGAGAAATAGGCCACAAACTAAATAAAGTGACAGGAGACTCACGCTCTGGGTCGTTCTTGGTGCAAAGGATTGCCATCGCTATACAGCGAGGTAATGTTGCAAGCATTATGGGCACCTTTGCACCAGGAATGATCAGGGGTGGGTTATTTAATGACTAATTTTATTTTATATTTTTATATAAGACTATTTGTAATTAATCAATTGTAAATAGAAGTTAAAGTAAATTAATTAGAAAAGTCCGAAACCTATGAAGGTTATTATTATTATTGTTTTTAAGTTAGTTTTTTTTTTTAAGTTAGTTTTATTATAGTTTGTTTTTTTTATGTGTAATTAGACTCAAATAAATAATTATTAAAACAGTGAATTAATAAGGCTGAATCTGCAGACCACGTGGGAATATAAATAAAGATATTAAGGAACTCATTAGTAGCGGTGCAATATGGGAATGTGAACGTCGTTAAGAGCAATATTTATTAATTGTTTTTTTCCTTATCAAGAAATGAAATTAAAATCCCTAAATAAATTATCTTCTTTTATTTTTATTTTTATTATCCACTATAGAACGGCTATGATGATGTTGCACCTTATGTCTTTACCAAGTCAATGCGACCTGTCATGCATTTCTTGCGTAGTCAGGGCCTCATAACGGTGATTCACTTGGACGATTTGATATTATTTAAAGTTGCGTACTCTGGTTGTTTATATAATTTTTCTAAAACGAAAGAACTACTTGTATCGTTAGTCTTCATATTAAATAACGAGAAGTCTGCGGATACAACCAGTCGTATATACGGCAGTTTTTTCTTGGTTTTGTTTTTAATTCGGCTGATTATAAAATCAGCATTACATGCAAAAAAAAAAAAAAAATCTTTTTTCAATCAAAAAAAAAAAAGAGGAATGATAACCTTTTATTATTGTATTTATAACTCAAAGTCATTCGCCTATTAATTTAGGGCATGATGTAATAGCTATTACGATTGCATTTCCTTTCGTGCTGTCTCCTACTGTTTTGTTGAAAAATCTATTTGCTATCCTGCTGTCAGTTGCCAAATTCGATAAATTTGCGAGAAATTGCAAGCTAAAGAAACAGACCCTTAGATTTACAAACACATCGCGCGTTTGTTTTCGTGACCCTTTCCCTTTATTTCAACCTGAATTACTAAAATCTTAACTGCACTGTTTAATCACTTTTTATTTTGCTATATTTATTAGACAATTACATTGTTTATGTAGGTTATGTAATTTGTTAATAAAAAAACTTGCGCGCACAAACTAAACTAAAACATTTGTTGTGATAGGAGCGGCAACATCGCGACCCGGCCGGACGAAGGCGGGAGCTTGCAACAGAATTTTACATTACATAGCCCAGGAGCCTTTACATTGCTAAACTCTATGTCAACTGAAATTCTTTTCTTAGGAGCGCAATTGCTAGCGCTCCACCCAGGCTTAGTGCAATTCCATACCAAAACTTGACTACATGTGTGTAAGAAATGTTTTTAATGAAATGCTTTGTTTACATAAAGAGTAATCGAAGCATAATAAATTATTATTTAAAGTAAAATCTAAAAACATATTGTTTATTAAGTAGATAATCATTTATGGGAGTGCGCTGCACCAGGACTCCTTAGTAGGAGTCGCCTCTGGTCCGGACAGGTGCTAATATAAATTTAGACTGGGCAATATCAGTAAATCTGATCAAAAGTTTATTACTAATATAATATAACCGACCCAGTTGAGACCTCTGCTGTAAATCGTTTGCAGCCTACATTGTATTTACCTTATTGTATTTACCTTATTTTATTGAACGTCCTGCCATTTGCCCAGCAAGTTCCCTCGAAAGTTATTTTACGCTTTCAGTAACGAAACGTTCAAGTAATTGTGATTTTATGTTAATGCATTTTAAGAAACCTTTCAATGAGGTGTGTTCACAGCCTATAAGTCAATGGATCAACACCTGGCAGAGAGTGGGATTAAAACGTCAATCTTTAATGCACACAGCACGAGACATGCAACACTCGTCCCCCGACCGACCTCGGCACGGTCGTAAAACTATTGTTAGGCGGCTTCGGCACGTACTAACGTCCCCAGATGACGATCTCGCTATCCGGATAGCGAGATTAGTCTCAACGACCTTCCCTAATATCCCCTAACACGACGCCGACGTCCCCGGGTTCTTCGGCGACCGCAAGGATACACGAGGTATCAAAGAGTGCCGGGGCGCTTCTCACCCCCATTCAATCGCAATCGCACCTGCGTAACGGGGAACTCCCCTCCTTGCGGTGTCGAAGGGACGCCCCCGAGAGCGACAACCCAAGCCGAGGTTCCCGTTGACTCCTATAGAGTCTCGCCCCAAAAGCCCGGTGAAGCAGTAATGGCTGCAACAGCCAACTGCATAGTCAGCTCAGAAAAATGAAAAAAAAATACTTCTGCAGACAGGGTAGACAGGGTGTTGGTGTAGATCTCATTAAAGTATGACACTCACAGATTTTCGTGCGATTTTACAATCGAGATATCGCTGTGTACTTTAATGAGGCATTTGTTCGCTCTTTTTGTACAGGGTACCCCAGATAAATCATTGAACAATAAAATCATTAAGTGCTTACTTTAGCATATGTTTAAAACTCACAATACATAGTGTCCATTACTTCGTGTATTATATATTATTATAGTTTATCCACCTTTTGCCTATGCTATTTCGTGATACTCTAAACATCCTACATAAACATTAAAGTGTAATCTCGAAGGGCGAATCACTGAAGTTTAATACAAAATCAAACGAACTTACCTGTAAGTGAAGTTCGCTGACTATTACACGATGTGATTTGCTCGAGAGATTACAACCCTCCCGACCCAAACTAGACCTTGTCTAGGTCTTGCCCTTAACCTTTGGACCACGAAAAGAGGGACCGGGCAGGCGTTGTCCGTCCGTGTGTAAAAGTAAAAAAAAATGTAATAGATTTGAAAACAAACGCCATTGGAGCTAGACTACTACTAGGCGGGTCGTTTCTCTACTTGGTAAAAGGCCGTTCCATTTCAAATTATCATCAAATTAAATTTACGGCTTGCATCTGTGAAAAAAATCAAGCTTGTATGGGGTTCTAAAACCTATGGGGTTCTTCACGTTGATCTAGAATTATAAAATTTGTCAAGAAGCAAGGTCTCATAGCAAAAATAGAGGAAAACGAAAAAAATGTTAATTCGTAGTTTTTTCACAAAACCAATGTAAACAAGTGAAAAATAAACCTTTCGCAGACGAAACTTTGAGGTGAGTGTTTGCTTGTCTTTGAAGTCGAATAACAAAAATTTGCAGTACAGTAGACATATGTTATTGGCATCTGATTTTAAGGAAAAAAAATAAGAGCTTCATCTGCGTATAGTTAATTTTTTGCTTCCAATTCGCGATCGCCACTTATCACGCACACAATCTTTGCCATCGGTTAAGTACATGGTTCAACGAGCGTCGTGACCTGCTTATTGCTAACTATCCGCACAACGTTGGATAACTTTGGTTATATGGTAAATTGCCTTATTATGGTTTTTATCGCGCAATGCAACACATGTTCTCAATCAAAACGGCAATGCTAGGTATATTTAAGATAATGACCAAAAAAAAGATATTTTGAGCGTTTAGTAGAATGGAAAAGAGTAATTCACTTTTATCACCGCTGAACGTAACTGTGATATGCTTATTAAGGTGAAGACTTATGAAGAAGGTTATGAGTTTAGCAGTCTATGTACGAATATGTTAACATTAATTCCCTCACTCATCGTATTTTATAAATAGGGTGGGCTGCGATGCGTCTTAACAACCCGCGTGTCGTCTACCACCTGTGTTTCACTGACTGTCTCAAACGAAAACCTCTGCTTCAGTTCATCATTGGTAACGTCAGAAAGATAGTTTCGTAAATTTTACTAACAAAAAAAAAATATACTAACAAAATAAATACTAAGGTACTTATGTATGGAACTTTTTTTTTTGTTAGTAAAATTTACAAAGCTATCTTTTTGACGTTACCAATGATGAACTGAAGCAGAGGTTTTCGTTTGAGGCAGTCAGTGAAACACTGGTGGTATATTGTATGTATGTATTTATTTTATGTACCTATATATGTGTTGATATTGTATGTAGATATTATTTAAAAACATATTTAAGTGTAGTTTAGGATATTTCTTTAGTTGCAAATATTACATTTCTATTTTGGTTCACCTACCTCTGATTATTTTTGTTATTATCCTCTAACCTAAGGTTGTCAGGTAGATTTTGGCTTTTTAGCGATAAGACCGCCTAATTGTATACTCTTGTCTACTTTTATTCTCTTTGTTTAAATGAAAACATGTTGGTATTCAATAAAGTATTTATCTATCTATCTATTTTGGAATTATAAAATCAAACAATGTGAAAAAAACTAAGATAAACAAGACGAGTATCTCTCTTCTCCTCAGACTTTAAGGCTTAATACTGCTCGTGAGTTTTACCCGAATCAAAAGGGTCAAGCAGTTGTCCATATACACCCAAAAATGGCAGCAGTACCTATGTATGTAAGGTAGGACCTGCAACTTACAAAGTAGCAACCTATCTATGCCCCAAGGTTATTATTGCGCAAGTACTTTATATATTTGCTTTGATTTCGCTCGAGGCTCACGCTGGTCGAAGGGAGGAGGCTTCCCCCGCGGGGAGCCCTTGAGCGTTGGGCGCTATATGGGCTGAGACTCCATCAGAGTCTCGCCCCGAAACCCGGTGGAGCAGTAATGGCTGTATCAACCAACTGCATAGTCAGTTCAGAAAAAAAATGCTCTGATTTCGTACTTCATAAACATAAATAATCAAAATATATAACAGCAAAAATAATTTATTTTGGAATATTTCGCTGCCTGTGAAGCGTCATCGGTCTATATAATAACATGTTAGTTTTCAGCACTAATCAAATCGAAATTTTATTGGGCTATGTAAATTATTTAATATATTATTATTTATTATATTACACAGGCATGTGCTTGTACAACTGGTAATGAACGAGGTACATAGGTACCTACTTTGTGCAAAAATAGCGGTGTCATCCCTTATTTACAGACGTAAGTCTTGCTAACCGTTGTTTATCCGCCATTAGCTCTATTCCGCGGAAAAAATGCTACTGCTTACGTATGTAATTAACTGAATACCTATTTTCTAGGGTTCCGTAGGTTTGTTTTACTTATCGGTAGTTGTGTCAGTGATTTGATATTACCTTTTTGTTTCTTGTCGGGGTTCTCACAACAGCTGTTGTACTAATTACACTATTTTCACAACCTAGCATAATGAGACTTCGCTATTTTCCATTTACACCCATTATTTTAAATATGCAGTAATGCAATACTACCTACATACTTCATTTAACTACATCCAAATAACGAGAACGGGGTAACCAGTGGTTGGATACACAACACCCACATCGTACGGTTAGTCGTTGCAACAATGCTTCTGATAGCGGTGTATCTGGATTAAGGTGACTTTTTAAATCACATTACGCCGTAAATTAACAGCTTAAAAGCCTAATAAATGGTAAAATAAAAATTCTGGGACCAAATAATAGGTCATTGACAGTCTCTGACAAACAAAGGATCTTCTAAGAACTACATAGAAGTAAGTCAAAAACGTAATTTGTGTCTATGTACCCGTAGGTACTAATCTTATATATCTTTTTAGATTTATTTAACTGTGCTGTGCACTTTAAATGCATCAACAAATATACATATATAATTATGTTTTGAAAATGTTATTACATATTTATAGAGGGTAACATTATCTCATATGTCGTACGACTTTTAACGCTGTAGGTGGCTGTAGTCCTAACTGTCTGTATATATGTTACAGTTAAAACCCGTTTTTCGTAAGAACGTGTTTTCACTAGTTTTTACTAAATGCCTTTGTTATAACTAGAATTACCTAGTCCGAACTAGAATTTACCATCGATATATTTGATTTTCAGATAAAACTAGTTGTCACTCCGAGCTTTAGTTAAAACAAGCACCAGATAAACTAATTTGGGATTGAAAACAAGATATAGTTTTAAAAATATTTATTAAAAATATCTAAGATACAGATTCATGTACCAAAGAGAATATAATCACTACGTTTTATCATGTACATAAGTAAAAATAATAATCTTACACTAAAGCAACATTTTAGGGAACATTGACATACGGCAGTTGCCAAGGTGACAATAATAATTAAAAGTAAATAAAATAATCGACAAACAATTTTTTTTATACTACTAAGGTGACAAACAAGCATACCCGCCTGATGGTAAGCGGTCACCGTAGCCTATGGGGGCTTTTACAACAGGAGTATCACTCGCGCGTTACCGACCCTTCAAAAATCCAATATCTTCTTTCTTGAAGAACCCCATACTGTAGTCTAGAGAAAACCTTGGCAGGGATTTCATTCCACAACCCAAGCGTTCGCGGGAGGAAGTTTCTCTGAAACCGCACTGTGCGTGATCATTTAGTGTTCTAAAGTGTAAGAATGAATGCGATGGCGAGCGGTGCGATGGTAGAAAGTAGCCGTGGGCATCATTTCGAACAATAGCTCAAAACACATCCCATTGCACATTGATAATCCTAATTCGTGATTGTCTGTTTGGAAGCTGGTACTGAGTTAAGTAAGACAAATACACATTTGTAATTTAAACCTTATATATATATTGCAGATAGATTGCAACAAAACTTACACAGTTTAGAGTTAGACCAGTGCAGATTGTGACTTGTGGCTTGGTGTTAGCTAAGGGTAAGTGGTTTTAGTATAATTTCTTTTTTTGTCAACCCATAAAATTAACGAATTTTTAAGTTTAAAGAACTATTGATTTTCGTGATTAATTAAGTTAATGTGAACGTTTACGTCAAGTAAAAAAAAATCGGTATTCCATGGACTACTCTTAAAGATAATATTCATCGTGCGAAAGAAGAAAGAGACAAAGGAATCGAAACTCAATTTATTATGTCTAAAATTGGAAGACCGTTTTCACTACCGGTTGAATTAGAGCAAAAATTAGTTGCTTATGTTATTGAAATGCAGGAGCTCGGGTTTGGCCTTACAATGAACCAAATTCGAAAGATTGCCATTTCGTTGGCAGAGGCAAGAAATCCTAAACATTGCTTTAGCTCAGAGAAAGGTTTTGCTGGTTGGATCTGGTGGGTCAGTTTAAAGCAGCGTTATGGCTTATCGTTGCGAACACCGGAGAATTTGTCTAGTGGCCGAGCTAGTTCTTCTAATCCTGCTATCCTTGCTGACTTTTATGAAAAGTTAGAGAAAACCCTGATTGAGCACGATTTTTTACAATCCCCATATAAAATATGGAATTGCGACTAGACAGGCTTAATGTTCGTTAACAAACCTTCCAAAATAGTATCAAAGGTTGGAAAACAGTATGTTTATAACCGTACATACGCCGAAAAAGGTACCACCACTACACTACTAGCTGCCATAAATGCTTCTGGATGTTTTCTTCTACCGATGACGATTTTCGAAGGGGTACGAAATATACCGCAATTAAGTTCTGTTTCTCTTCCAATTAGTTTGACACGACTATCTCCAAAAGGTTGGATAAATGCGGATTTGTTTTTAGAATGGCTGGAGTTTTTCTCCAAAAACATGTTGCTCATCTATTCAATTAATCTGAAAACGACCGATCCGTAACAAAACGAATATCGTGAAATATTTAATTATAGCCATAATATTTTTTTCATTTTGTGATAAAAAAATCAAAGGCACATGCAATTCCGTCATAACGTAATTAGCTGAGTATGTATTACGGACTTAAATGAAATGACTTAAGTGATTATCACGAAATTATCAAAGTCAACAAGGTTTCGATTATTAGCTATAAGTCTAAAAATAGTAATCCTAAATAAGTTTATTATCCTTATTAGTATAAATGAAAGACTGATTTATGTTCCTTATTATAATAAAGAAGAAGATTTTACTAAAATACCGAAGTTTTATTTAATATTTTGTTTTATCACGAAATTGGATTAGTCCACCCTACTAGTATTTTAGTGTTTATTAGTACATATTATTTACCTGTAGCTGCTAAAGTTTTTTCTCCGTGTAAGGTGGCTATTGCTTCATGCCTATGTTAGTAGAATAATTGAGCAGTGGAGGGCATTGCAATTGTATTTTTAAGACCAACAATTGAGTGATCGCATTGTGTCATCAGAATTTTTATATCATTCTTTTAGTACTGACATAAACAAACTTTACTTTTACTTTTTGGACTACATTTTGCCAATTGTTTACAAATTTAACACTATTTTTCAAGGTGACTATATCCGTGGATTGAAAGATTGTACGATGACGCATCCAATATGTAGATGTCGATTTTAGGTTGCTTCAAGAAAACTTATTATATCAAAACAATTACTTTAGACCCTAAGTCTCATGTAAATTATTTGACATTGAACGATATATACTTAGGTATCCAAGCGGGCCAAGAATTAATTAAACATAGAGAAAATATTAATATGAAAGAACAAATTTCTGAGTTTTTCAAAAGATGCCAATCATTTTTAATTGAGCTGAGAACGCAATTAAAGTCTCGTTTGTCATTTAAAAATGAGATTATTCGAGAATTGAAATTTTTTAACCCACACACTGCCGTGCATACAGAATTTCGAAGTTTAAGAAATGTAATACAAACTCTCCCATACGAATTACAGCCAGAACAAATGCAGTTAATGGACGAAGAGTATAGAACCCTAAAACTTGATCGCGAAGTAAATAATCTGTTACAATCTACGAGTACCTACTGGTTCACCCCTTTCTTGTGAATAGTTCAATGATGGTACGTTAAAATACAAAAATATAACTAGTTTCAGTAAATCTCTGTTATGTATACCGATATCGAATACTGCATGCCAGCGTATATTTTAAACAGACCAAAGAAACAGATTTGTAAACGAAAATGTATCAGCAATTTTAAAAACAAAACAAGGTGTTAAAGATGAAGGAGGTTGTGTGAACTTTAAACCTTCGAATAGAATGTTAAAATACCAATCTAACATTTATTGTGAAGGTGATTAATGAATAAAACATATTATTAAAATCGGTTTTTTTATTGGTATATTTTTCCTGAAAGCTACGTATATTTTTTATCTTGATATTTTTAGGGTCCTAGGTATTTTTGAAAAATTAAGTCTGGTCACACTGCAAAGGTGAAAAGTTTGGTCAGTTGTACAATCATAGTTATATCAGTTAAGCCTAAATACCTACCTGTCTGAATGGTTTTACAAATAGGTAATGACCTTAACTAGCCTGAAGTCAACGAATCGTATCTAATGTCATGGATATCTACTTACATGGATGTAATTTACTGGTACGTTTTTTAACTTCAAATTGCGATAAATACAAATCTAGGATCATTACTAAAAAAAATCAAGCGCGATTAAGGCAGAAGATTCCGTATAAATAATATATGGTTTTTTTAACTCTTAGGTACTTTTAGAAGAAAAAAGCTAGGGCACTAAATTAAGAGGTAAGAGTAAAGTGCACTTGCAGCTTCTAACTATATTATTACTTATTCTATAATATTAAAACAAAACGTGAAATATTTCTATGTCAAGTCCTAAATTTTCTTATTCGGATTTTTATGACGCAAACGATCACCTAGCACAACTCAGCCAATTCAGGACACATAACTGGCTGAGCGAGTGCAAGCTGCGTTAGGGCCAACAGTTAAAGACCACGGTGCTGCACCCAGTCATCACCAGCATCACACACTGGTTGTAGAAATGAGATAATTTGAATGCACTGCGATAATTTGGACAAAAAGATGTACTTACCTTAATGCTATTTCCTGAACACTGCATAGCAAAGTTGGATTTTTCGATTGACCTCTTTCTCTTATTTGGACTTAGCAAACTATATTGCTTGCCCTATGTATGTATGTATGTATCTACAATCGCCAACAACAAAAACTGCACTCTATTTTAAATAAGTCCTAAACGAACCCCTAAAAACCGGATTATAGTTTTAATTTTCAATCCAAATCCTAAATTTGGACTCATACATATCTATATTACAATCTAAATTATGGTGATTATGAATTCAATGGACTGAATGAAACGTTAACAGTTGGTGTACCTATAAATATTTAAAATTATACATTCAAGCCTACAGAGACAAAATCAGTTATAACTGAAAATGACAAAAATTTTACACGTCCTGTTTTCCTGGTGCTTCCTTGTGGCAGCTTATGTAAGTTATTTACCGATTAGTACGGTCCGATAATTTGTACAAAAATGTTATTAATTCGAAATTATCTTGAATTTATGTACCTGAGGTCCCACGATTCTAGAACATACCTCTTCAAACTCCAAGAGCATTGGGATCCTTAGTGTTGACATTTCCTGCGTCTAAAAAACTTGGAGTGCTCAACAGAGTGAAACAGTACTTCTCCTCGGGGCAAAGGTTGCTGCTTTACAAGTTGCAAGTACAGCCCCATATGGTACTCCATCTAGTACTGCAGCCATCTCTGGGCGGGTGCACCCGATACCAGCTTGGCCTTTTTGACTCGGTTCGAAGACGGGCTGAGAGAATCGTAGACGATCCCAAGCACAAGCCGTATCAAACGCTTAAGTTTGAGGAAAGAGTTAACTTCTCGCAAACGCTTGGGTTGTGGAATGAGCTCCCTGCCAACAGTTTGCCTAAGTACTTTAATATGGGGTTCTTCAATAAAGAAGTTATAAGATTTTTGAAGGGTCAATAACGCACGACTGACGCCCCTGGTGTTGCAAGATCCAGGCTGCGGTGACTGCTTACCATCAGGCGGGTTAACTTGTTTGCCACCTTAGTGGTAAAAAAAAATATACCACTACTTAAATATATTTTACTCCTATACTCTTCCATATCACTTCTTATTCCTTATTGTGTCTTTTTTGGGACGTGATTCTTAATAGTCTTATTTTGACAGCATTAATTCTATTTCCATGCTGTTTGGGTGAGAAGTTCCCCCAGTTCCTAGTCAATGCTAGACTAGGTTTTTCTGGCCTTGTGTAAAAACAAAAAGTTGAGAACGACTCGGACATACTAGTTTAATCCAATAGCACATGCTGGACACAAAGCGACTCAGAGCCTTATATTGATGAAATCGTTAAGAAACGTGCTACTGTACGTTCAGTATGGAACATCTGGACTGAGGAGACGATAATGATAAAATCAAGATCACTCCTGACAAGACACGTTTTTTTCCCACCTAGAAAGTAATTCGACTACGCGACTGTAAGTGATTGATCTATACGTTCTTACTAGGCTCTAGTCAAATCTTTCGTCAGTTTTTAAATATTATCTTTTAACATCTCACAAGTACTTGTTACTTTTTGGAACTATGCTACAAAGCAGATTACTTCACTGTCAATATCATTTCTTACCGATAGCATGAAGTCACCTACGGTGGACTTTATATTTTGGGTGTTTATCCAGCCGCTCAATTTCTCGGATATTAACCATAAAGATATAGGTATATGTCAAAGTAAAGCCGTTTTTTGGTCAGCTTCTTCTCTACTTTGATACGGCACTGTTAAGTACATTGGCGGTATGATATATTTGGTCAACCGGCACAAACAGGCCTCTCCTTGGAGGAAGCTTAGGCCATAGTTCACCGCGCTGGTCCAGTGTGAATCGGCAGAGACTTTTCGAGTTCGTGGCCTCTCGACTATCAGAGTTTTTGCCGGTGCGGCCTCTCACATTGCGTAACAACTGCTGTCATACAATCAGAACTGACGGCTTAACGTGCCCCTGAAGCACGGAGCTCAGAAAATGTGTCACTAAGCGGGCAATCCATCCAGTTGCTTTCCACTCCCGACGTTGTTTAACTTCGATTATTGTTAAGTATGTGACGACACGAGTTCGTAAAACATATACCTAGACATACGTATTGTAAAATATTAATTATTTTTTCCAAGCTTTTGCCCGCGGCTTCGCCAGCGCAAAATTCGGTTACCAACTTAGGATTTCTATGGCAACTCTGTAATTTATTGTTTTTATTTAGGTAATGACAAAAAACATAGCAAAATTAGTTTAGAAATAGTTTCACATCCCACACTAGGATTCCTTGTGTCGTGGGTAGGTACAAATCATGAACAAATAAACTCTTCCGATTGACCTTATATCAAAGGATTACATTTTTTAAGTTTCACTGTCAAATTTGATCATATGAAAGAAAAACAGAAAGTTAATGAATTAAAAAGAAATGCAAAATTTCACGTGAATTATTTTATTTATTAGTTTAATTAGTAGTTATTCCTGAGGCAACTTGAACATGTTCCAGAATGAGGTGAATAATTTAAAAAAAAACCGGTCAAGTGTAAGTCTGGCTCGCGCACCGAGGGTTCCGTACAAACTTATTATATGTAGATAGCTCTTCTATCATGAGATCAAGTCTTCTATAACGGGAAGTACCCCATAGGTTTAGATTTATTTGTGTCACAATACGCGATAAAAATTACCGTATTTTGGGATTAATTTCAACTTGATACCTCCACGCGTTCTTGAGTAAAAGGGTCTTGACCTGACAGACAGACGACCTTTTTTTAATGTGCTATAACTACCAATCAACAAAATTCCTATATTTGTGATATTATACCTTGTTTTGTGTCAAATTTCATGATTTTAGGACAACGGCAAAATATGCGACAAAAATTGCCGTTTTAACGCCGTATTTTTTATTGACTTGCCTTAGAAGCTTGATTTTTTTACAGCTTCAAGAACCATAGACCTTAGTGTTTGATATTAATTTAATATTGATATTTGACATGATACCTTTACGCGTTCCTGAGAAAAAGGGTCTAACAACAAACAAACAACAAAGTCATCCTATAAGGTTTCCTTTTTTTCAATCACTTCGGTATTTATATAATACTAGCTTTTGCCAGCGGCTCCACCCGCCCTGAATTTGGTTATCGGCATCGGATTCTTACGGCAACTCCTTAATTATACGAATAAAGTTTGCTATTGCTGTAGCTATAGTTCGTTTAAGCTTGGTTATAGATATTCCCGCGGGAATTTTTGAATGTTTCGGGACAAATATTCCTATGTCCTTCTCCGGGACTCAAACTATCTTCATACTAAATTTCATCTAATCGGTTTAAAAGGGTTAAGCGTGAAGAGGTAATAGATGACAGACGGACAGACTTACGTATGGATTATTGTACTCAGTCATGCTGACCCTCTGCCTCCCAGAGAATAACACGCCAATGGCCATGAAAATTTTTTGGCCATTCATTTTCACTAGGGCTTGGCTCGAGGTTACCGATAACTAAGAATCTGACAAGGTAAAGGCTACATTTATAATTGTTTACTTTTAAATAGGCAAAGACTGTAGACGAAATAAAAACATGGTTTTTACAAAAAGGCATGGAATGTAGCAAGGAACACTCAGTGCCTCCGGACGATATGAAGATGCTTCAGGAACATAAGCTGCCCGACAACCAGAACGCAAAATGCTTGCTAGCTTGTGTCTATGAGAAAGCTAATTGGGTAAGAACCCAAATTATAGTATAAATTTATTTACTTTTCAGTAATCTTAAAAATATCGTAGTTTATTAAGGTTTTAAATAAACCTACTCGTTAAGAACCATCAATCGTTAAAACAAATCTTATTAGAAACTTGGGGTTATATTTGTTTTTGTTAAATTGACTAACAGTGTACGTAGTACATATGTACACTGTTAGTGCAAAAACCAATAGTTTGTTATAGCACATATGTATACTGATAGTGCAAATGTACACTGATAGTGCAACAACCAATAGTTTGTTACAGAGGAAGCCCAAGCAAAGCGTAAATGTTAAGGTTTAATAAATCAAACCTATAGATAAAATTGAGAATGGGAATCTTGTTTATTTTAAATGTATTCAAGTTTTTAGTAAACAAGAAAAAATAAAAAAACTGTTACATTTTAACCTATGGGGTACTAAAGATTAATGTAAGGGAAATTATCCGCTTTGCCCTAGCCTACCGGGTAAAGTGAATACGCAATTTGAGTAAATCAAATGGTATGAAACAAGTCGATTTGACTTAGAACAAACCACACACCTGCCACAAAAGTAGCTGCTATACCTATTCTCCGTAGGTGGTGCAACCTTCATGATCTAATTTTGTCACTGGCGCGCACAAACTATTTTTCAGATGATGGGTCTGGGTATTTCTGAGAGCATAGTCAATATTGTTCATTACTATTGCTCTTAATTCTTTTTTGTAACATAATGGGTGCAGCTACGACCAGCAACTATTTCAGCAATATTTATCTTCTTGTTGCTAAACTTTCAAAATTTGCATTAAATGCCTTTACGTAGCCTACCACGTTGCCCAAATCACTTTTTGTTATAAACTTGCGATCTAAATAGTACGTTTGAAGAACTTGGGAAATATTTTGACTTCAATAAAACATTAAAGTAACAGCATTCACATAAAAAAATACTCTTAGCGGTAAGGCAACACTATTAAAAAGAATCAAGCAGCATAACTTAATGAAAATCGTAAAAAAAAACACTTAAAATTTGTCTTTGCCTCACAAAACTTGCGAGCGATGTATTACGCATTTGCTTTTACTTTAATAGCATCGGAAGCCGTTTGTTCTCAGAAGCTGCTTTGAGACTAGCAATA
The DNA here is from genome assembly GCA_946406115.1 of Apoda limacodes. NCBI lineage: Eukaryota > Metazoa > Arthropoda > Insecta > Lepidoptera > Limacodidae > Apoda > Apoda limacodes. The sequence goes on from OX291558.1 coordinate 10,871,872, forward strand.
TCTAGTTAAACTTTACGGTAAATAAGCTTATTCACTTTGCCCAGGGTGTTCACCTTAGCCGGACTTCCCCTAAAAATTTACACTTTTATTGCAACAACCAATAGTTTGTCATAGTACATAGGTACACTATTTGTGCAACAACTAATAGTTTATAATAGTACATAGGCACACTGTTAGTGCAACAACCAATAGTTTGTCATAGTACATAGGTACACTGTTAGTGCATCAACCAATAGTTTGTCATAATACATAAGTACACTGTTAGTGCATCAACCAATAGTTTGTCATAGTTCATAGGTACTCAGTTAGTGCAACAACCAAAAGTTTAATTAATGTTTTAACTTACAAAATTATTGACAGAAGTAATACTGTTTCCATAGAAGCATGGGATTACTAAACCTTTCAATCTTATAGACTCTGACAGCAAATACAACGACATGATTACCTTAACATAGGTGGGTATCATAATTTGTTATATTTTTCAGCTTGACGACAAAGGGATGTTTAATGCTGAGTCCGCAAATGTGATGATAGAGAAAGAACACGCTGACGACACCAGTCAGTTAGAAAAATCAAAAAAGCTGTTTGATCTGTGTAAAAAAGGTGAGTTTTATTTGAGTTCTTTTTATCTGACTATAATCTGGCTTCTAGAGTAGGAAGGCAGATACCTCAGGAACGGATTTTTTATCCTGACACAAGTCGATTTTCTTATAAACTGCACGTGTTTTAACTTTAGAGCACCCTATGTACTAAATTAGTACAGGGACCGAACGACAGTTGCATTAACTATTGGCTTTAGAATGTAACGTATCTGTTTTTCAGTGAACGATGAACCTGTTAACGATGACAAAGGTTGTGACAGAGCGGGACATTTATTCCTATGTCTTACTGAAAACGCTCCAAAGGTATGTATCCCTACTTAAATATTTACAAACTACGTGTCGTTTCAATTCATAGGTAGGTAGTACGCCTTACTCTGTTAAAACTGAGACGAATGAGACTTAATATTTCGCATGATAGGATCTAAACCGTTGTATGGGCGAAAAATATTATATTTATAACTGGAAAATTATTATTTGTATTGACAATTTGCTTATAACAGTCCTAGGTTTCGTATTGAACAATATTACTTATTATGAAAGTTTAGCTAAACTATCCTACTGTTATAAAAATAAATCGAAGACTGGCAAAAACTTGAACTTTGTGTTTTTTTTTATCCAGAAAAAAATATTGCATTATGTTTTTGTAAAAACCAGACTTTGTAATTTTAATGTTATTATTCATTTGGCTTTAAGTTAAGACCTCCGTTGTAAATCGTTTGCAGCCTACATTGTACTTACCTTATTTTATTGAACGTCTTGCCATTTGCCCAGCAAGTTCCACTAGAAAGTTATTTAACACTATCAGTAACAAAACGTTCAAGTAATTGTGATTTTCTGGTAATTCGTTTTAAGAAACCTTTCAATAAGGTGTGTTCATAGCCTGTGAGTCGATGGATCAAGACCACCCCGGCAGTGTAAGATAAACACGTCAATCTTTAATGCGCACACTAAACATGCATCAACTCCTGCAGAGAGCAGGCTGGGTGTTGTGTAGTCATTAAACGAACCGCTGGTTGGTCAGCAATTTGCTTTACTCGCAGTAAATTCAAATCCTATAGGCAATTTACCTTCATACCCCTCATAATAAAAATCAAGTCCTATGACTATTATACGATGTGAATCGCCTTTCGAGATTACACTTTAATTTACTTGTAGTAGTTGTAGTAGTAGCACGCGCAGGTGCTGCAATCTTACACCATTTTAGAGCAACATTTGAGAACAAAAAATGTTATCTAACTTGGGGGTATTTCATACAGGTTTATCCCATACAGGCCATGGGTGCTCTGTGCTACTTCGTGGTCTACAGTTTAAGGGCAAGACCTAGACAAGGTCTAGCTTGGTTCGGGAGGGTTGTAATCTCTCGGGCGAATTGCTAACCAACCAGCGGTTCGTTTAATGATATCTACACAACACCCAGCCTGCTGTCTGCAGGAGTTGATGCATGTTTCGTGTGCGCATTAAAGATTGGCGTGTTTATCTCACACTGCCGGGGTGGTCTTGATCCATCGACTCACAGGCTGTGAACACACCTTATTGAAAGGTTTCTTAAAACGAATTAGCAGAAAATCACAATTACTTGAACGTTTTGCTACTGATAGTGTTAAATAACTTTCTAATGAAACTTGCTGGGCAAATGGCAGGACGTTCAATAAAATAAGGTAAGTACAATGTAGGCTGCAAACGATTTACAACGGAGGTCTTAACTGGGTCGGTTATATTAATAATAAACCTTTGATAAGATTTATGGATATTACCTAGTCTAATCAACGAAATAGTTTGCGAATGATGTGCTGTGATCAGAGAGAAGAATCGTCAATCATTGTAATGAAATGTTTTCGTTTGGGTACCAATTACATAAGTAATCTAAAACAATTGTTGGATCCCAAGTATAATTTTATTGCGGAGTTGGGTTCCTAAGTCTGTAACCGTCTGTCATAAAGCGATTTATCGAACTACTATTGATAATAATAGAATTCAAAATCAGAGGTAGTGCCGCTTTTGCGGTATTGATAGTCCCATATGTTTTGCCTTGAATTAAAAGTGTCATAAAAAGAAAATCCAACACATAAACTACAGTAACTTTAAAAATATCGTAATGTTTCTTTTGACAAAAAAAATATGAATGAATTAATAAATACCATTGTTTAAAAATAACAATTAAACTGTTTCAAAGTATTATCCGTTAATGACGCTAGCATGACAACCGCGGCGTCTGGAAGAGTACTCTAGTTCACGAACGCCTGACAACATCCTGTGTTGAGCACTGTACTGGGAGGACAATAAAGTTGGATTAAGAATTCAACAACTTCTCGTAAAGACGAAGGCATTACAACCATACACTCTGCTTTATCTCTCTGCTATATTTAAGGAAATCAAAGTGTAAACTTGAAGGGTAAATCACTGAATTTGAATCGGATGCCTACGTCATACAAAGTACACACCGTCCAAGTTTCAGGTCTCTACGATCAGCGGTTTAGGCTGTGCGTTGATCCGTCAGTCAGTCATTTAGGACAAAGTATTTTATAAGAAGATAGATTATTTTTTAAGATTGTTTATGTGTTGAATGTAATATCCAGAACCACTGCAGCGATTTCTAAAATTCTTTCACAGTTAAAAAGCTATATTCCAAATGGTTATATAGGCTATGTTTTGTTCTTATAGGTTTAGGGTTCCGTGAGATACACGAGGACGAAGTCATGATGGACTGCTAGTATTCATATCTATTTAATCTTATTTATTATCTTATATGTATACTCTAGATATTTATATCGAAATAATTAAATTTAAAATACCGTTCCTACATAATTAAATTGTGATTTCAGATGGGGTTTCTACTACAATAGTCACACGTGCGGTGTTTGCTTGCTTAACGATGATACCTAATCATCTAAACTACTACTTAACTAAACTAAATTACGAAACGAAGCTACAAAAATAACAATTGGGTTTATCTAACATTTTCTATTATTTAATATACCTAAATGAACTTTACTTATACTGAAGAACATTAATTCTGCATTTTTTCTTATTTTTCTGGTAGCTTCTACTCTGCTTGCGGGCCTCGATTGCAATAATCAGAACCACAACACTGACACTGGCAAAATTAATGTGGCTTAGTCTACACCAGTCTACACACAATGAAAGAAAAAAACAATAATTAATAAAACATTCATTTCTAAAATAGTTAAAACAATATTCCTCAAACTGCTTGCCTTTTTTAATTTAATGGCACGCCTAGGTTGTTGCATGAGCTCTCTGCTAAGGTTTTCTCTAGGAACTATATGGTTATCGTTACTATAGTATCGGCAACATGCGAGTAATGCCCATTGTGTTGCACGCCGTGATGGTACGCTTCTATAGGCTACAGCAACTGCTTATCATTAGGCAGACTGTAGGTTTGTTAGCCACACGATAACCTTTATCATGATCTGGCATACGTAGGTCCTCGCAAGTAAGTCAATATTCCTTTTATATTTAATCATACCTACCTAATTATGTAAATCAAATTGTATTTTAAGTAGGTGCCAATGTTAAGTTTTATACGTTTAAGTAATTCAATTTCAATAATTGCAATTTTGGGGATGACGCAACAGCGACCGCGGAACGCCTGCTAGATCATTACCTTCTTAACTGGTACAATTTGTAACCATATGCTAAACACTTGTACCACTCGGTAGACCCCTATAAAAGTACCCTAAGTTTTAATCGTTACAAGTGGTTTGAATGCCTGTCTTGTCTTGGCGAACAATTTCTTTTAATACAACTAAGGTGGCAAACAAGCTAAAGGTCCGCTTGATGGGAAACGGTCACCGCAGCCTATAGACGCTTACATCCCCAGGGGCATCACTTGCGCGTTGCCGCCTATTTGAAAACCAATTTATTTTTTTATAAGTACACCCGCGCAGAGGTGGCATATGGGGTCGGACTTGCGATTTGTACTAGGTAACGTTGACCTATGGTGGTAGTCGGATGGACTGGAGCCTTCGGGCCTGACCGAATGGACTCTGTTCTCGAATTCCGTCAGCAGATGCAAAGGAGGGCGGGCTCGATGGGTACATTGCTATGTAGCTAAGCAGCCACTTTGCCTCACCATCGTAAATCGTAGCCCATACGCTAGATGGCGGCGGTGGTAACCTGACAACTTCTATAAAAACTCTATCTGTCTATGAGAATATTATTCTGCCACTCCATTCTGTGCGGTGAAGGTCGGCGGGGCCAGCAGCTACAGCACTCCTAACGGGGACTCTGTTGTCCTTGCGACCTGCTCCTTCTTTTCCTCAAATATAGGAAAGGAGGCGGTGGAGACCCAGACACTGTCCCAATTCTGCGAGGGGCGACCTTGTCTTGGACCGACTGCCGCTAACCCTGCCCATGGCAACTGATCGACACCGTTGGGTTTTAGCCAATAAGATTCCGCCATAATCTACGCTCCTGCCTGCGTAGCCGCGGGGGCTGTGATGACGGATTTCTCAGCGACAAATAGTGTGTTAATTTAAACACGACATGGATCTTTATGTGTGCCAATCAGCATTCAAATTTGTTAAGCCTTTTGTTCTTGATTGATTGGTTGATTATTAGTTGGATTAGGTTCATTCTTTTAACTTCAGACATACGTTAATGCTTTTAAACTTTCGCGCACATTATCAATTTCTGAATTTTAAATTCAATATTTGAATTCCTTTTCAATATGTTAATCCAACAGCATTCTATCTATGTAGAATAGTAATATATAAATGCCATATCTAACTTTTGAAAACTCCATCAAAATTAGGCTAAGTTGTGTTTGCGCGTATTTCTTTTTCGCGAATTTGTCAAAACACAAAGTAAGAGCAGACTTTTTACTTAGTAAAAACTATTTCATGTTAGTCAAAAATAATACATAATTGTACACTTTTCGACCCATAATGATTTATTGATTAAACACATATATATAGTTTCATTATTATGTATAGTCAAATTCGATGATAAAGCTGTAGACTGTTGATCACTTAAGTACCAAGATTTCAGGCTTTTGCTAAGACAGTTTAATGCCAAAGCTAAACCATTTTTAAAAAATGTAATCATCGCCTATTAAAGTGACTTTCATAGAAAAGATATATAAGTACCTACTCTTGATGTAAGTAATATAGTAATAATATAATAAATAGTAGGTTCTTTTAATAAGAACCACCCCGTGTATTTGTTTGTATTCCCTTCACGTTTTCATAAAAAGGTGAAGTGAAAAATCACGATACGTCGTTGAGCGAAGCGGTCGCGTCCCTATTTGAATTTAAACTTATACAAACGCCTCAACGAATTTGTACCTTATACACTGATAAATACATATCAATTTTCTGTGCAGTGTGTGTTTGTGATTTCTTTTGGGACGCTTCGCCGTCAATAAAATATAACTAAATATGAGTAAAGTGTTTAAATCACCGGTCTACTCCGGACCCCAGCCGGACCTTTCAAATGTTGTGAGAGCGACCCGAAGAAAAACTGCCAACCGTTGTTCTAAAAGAAAACAGCTAGACCTTGACGAAGAAAGTATGTTCAAAAGGGAATAATCTGAATTCCGACTCGAGATTATGCAGACTCTTAAGGGATTTACTAAAACTAAGGGTGAAGCCATGAGCATAATCTCCAGGGATGTGTCCTCTATAAGAGAGGAAGTAAACAATATTAGAGTTACAGTTGAAAAACTAACTAACAATTAAAATCGTATACTTACAAAACGAACTGTCTGAGCCCAAAAATTTGTATAACTTAACTGAAAAAAAAAAAAAAATTTGGACGAAAAAATTAACTACCTAAAACCTGCTTCTACTTCTACCAACCAACAAGCTGTGTCGTCATCAATCTCTACGGAATTGCTACGGAATTACACGATCGAACTATAAGTGAAAAAATCTATTACCTACTTGTGGGTATTGCGGAGCCAAAATCTGAATTACGCTCGGTTCGCCTCTCACGACGCAGATGAGGTTACCAAAATTTTGAATACTATCCACGAAAACTGTCCCAAGCCTATCAGTATTATACGCTTAGGTAGATATACATCCGCAGAAAACAGCCCGATCAAGATATGCTTCGCCCATCAAGAAACCGGTCAGATTATTTTGCGTAGCAAAAACAAAACGGGTACATTCAAAATTTACTCGGATAAAACCCCATCGCAACAAAAATACCTAAAGAACCTACGTTATGAACTTTAAGAAAAGCATTTTAAACGGTGAACAAGATCTTACCTTCAAATTCATTAAAGGAACCCCGAAAATCGTGTCAAAAAACATAACTACGGGACAAAAAAACGACAGAACTCAGAAATAATTACCAACGGACCAATATGCAGCTAAATGAAAACCAAATATATTAACATTTTATACCAGAATTTAAGGGGATTACGCTCTAAAACTACAGAATTTAAAAACGCCATACTTGGAAACACCTGAGATTATAGCTCTGACATTAACATTTCTCACAAGTTCGGTGAGTAACGAAGCACTATTCCCACCGGGTTACACCGTGTTACGTCAGGACCGCACTAACGACGCTGGATAGGGAGGTGTCCTACTAGCTGCACGGAACCACTTCGATGTTTACCGCGTCACCAATATCGATGGTCTATTATCTACCCATGAAATAGTATATACGGCAATTAAGTCCAAAACCATAAAATTTCTATGTTGCCTAGTTTACCTACCCCCTTGCTATAAACATAAACAGTATTTCTTACACAAACAATAAAAAGTATTGTTGACTATTCAAAACGCTGTATGTATGTTCCCTTGTTACGATTTTCTATGTTAAAAAAAGCCAAAATGTTAAAAACCAATTTGAATATTTTATGAACCTTTGCAAATTAAAGCAACACAGCACTATTCCTAATCATTATGGAGGACAACTAGATTGGGTAATTAGTGGTATGAGTGATGAGCGCGTGAACGTGTCTGACAATGTCGATGCACTTGTGTCGCCTGACCGGTATCACCCACCTATTGAAGTGAGCGAGAGTTGGCTGGTCACTGAGGTCACCGGTGCATGCGCATTTTTTTTTTCTGAACTGTCTATGCAGTTGGCTGTTGCAGCCATTACTGCTTCACCGGGCTTTTGGGGCGAGACTCTGAAGGAGCCTCAGCCCATATAGCGCCCAACGCTGAAGGGCTCCCCGCGGGGGAAGCCTCGGCTTGGGTTGTTGTTGAGTCTCGAACCCGAAGGTGAGTCACCGCCAGGAGGGGAGTTCCCCGTTACGCGGGTACGGTTGCGATTGAGTGGGGGCGAGAAGCGCCCCGGCACTCTTTGACCTCGTGTATCCTTGTGGGCGGCGACGAACCCGGGGAGGTCGGCGTCGTGGTTGGAGGGAGGCCCTATTCGGGAAGGTCGTAGAGACTAATCTCGCTATCCGGACAGCGAGATCGTCATCTGAGGCCGTAAGTACGTGCTGAGGCCGCCTAACTATAGTTTTACGACCGTGCCCGGGTCGATCGGGGGGATACGTTGACATGCGCAAGCGCCACCACCGGCCTCGCCCCCTACAGCAACGCCCACCTTTCACTGTCACCCAGAGTGGAACTATCGTAAGGCCGACCTTCGGGTGCTGTACGAGGCTATCGCTAATATTGACTGGAGCGAAGCAATCTTTTCTGACGACGTAAACAGTGCAGTAGATTTTTTTTACGATAAACTTTATTCGGTTATAAGCATCTGTATTCCCAACAAAACACGTAAACGCCGCACTAGTAATTTTATATACCCGTCCTGGTTTTTCTGCCGAAATTATACGTTACATTAAAAAAAAAAACAATTTAATCACAAAAAATTCAAACAAGAAGGCAAAGAAGTAAACAAGGAGCTTTCTAAATATTACCGAGAATTGGTCAAATCACAGATAATGCAATCTTACGATAAACACATAAAATCCATCGAATACAAATTCGCAAAGAACCTTCCTAATTTTGGAAATATATTAAAGATCAGCAACGTCATGATAAACCACTCAATTGTCGGTACTCGTATAAAGACTCAACCGTGTCGGGGCAGAGCGCAACAGACGCATTTGCTGACTTCTTTGCTTCAGTGTTTTTAACACAAACTCCATCCCTTGATACTGAATGTATACAGTCCCGACCCGACTCATTTCGTGTTGCAATCGAACATGTAAGCATTCTCGATTTTAAAAAAGCAACAAGACGATTAAAACCGTTCTCTTCCATGGGTCCCGACGACGTTCCGCCATTTGTATTGAAACATTGTGCCACAATTTTAATGAAACCACTGCTCCACATATACAACCTTTCCATCACTAATTGTACCGACAAACCCAAATTGTTGAGCTTTTTTGCCAGCTACCTGGGTAATCGCTCGCAATACCTGGTTCTTGCCGGATGCAGATCCCATCACTATTACACGCGATCGGGTTTAAGTCAAGGCAGTACATTGGGTACATTGGGTCTTATCCTATTTTTTAATCATGATCAATGACCTACCTAAAGTCATAGAAAATGCAAAGGGCCTGATGTTTGCAGACGACCTTAAACTCTTTATTAGGGGTTGGCTCTGCATCCGACAAAAAAAAATCTGCAATCCGACATTCACAGGTCTTGGAATGAAGCGTCATCAATCACACTTTAATACCAATAAGTGCAAAATTATCACCTTCACAAGATCTACGACTCCCACGCATTACGATTATTACCTCCTAGACAAAACACTGACCAGTTAACGAAATTCGTGATCTAGGCCTAACCCTTGACTCTCGACTTGACTTCCGACTGCATATAACGGCCATAACCAAAGCTGCTTATCGAACTTTGGGTTTTATTATGCGAAACATGTTTAAAGATTATAGACCGGCGATAATGCTATACAACGCGTATCTGCGTAGTCGCCTCGAATACAACGCCCATACGAAGCCAAGTACAGCGCCATAATAGAGAAAGTTCATAAAAGGTTCTGCCGCTGTCTTTACAAAAAGCAATTCGGGTACTTCCCGTTGCTCTATCCATCCCTCTTTGTATCCGGATGGTCGGTCTTGATAATCCTGCATTAATACTCGTTACTTCACAACAAGATCGACAATCCCTCAGCCCTGATTGATGTCAACCATCGTATCAACGTACCCAACGGCGCTACACTGGGCGCAGACGCCGCTTATGTGAAAATTTTGGCCTAGAGTTTTTATATTGCCACTCCTTTATAATTGAAAACGTAAAAAGCCGGGTGAGTTATAATAAGTAAGTATAATAAATAAAAATAAAACACGCAGAGCACATAGTTTGCTAATGAATCTTTTTTGCTAAGTTTTTATTGGACCATGAAGAGGCAGAACAAATAACAAATTTTATTCTAACATAGATATGTATGTTAATGTATTTTACAGTTAAGTTAAGTGTAGCTTATTATAATTATTGAAGTTTTCACATCTCGTAATTTAGAAGTTGATATAAACAAAACAATGTTGAATAAACCTAAAAAAACAAATCTTGAACTTTCAGGGACCTTTTATATTAAAATTGTCATTTTTTTCGACCTTGATCTCAGTTTTTGAGTCAGAAAACTTGAAATATTAACCTATAATAACTCGATTTTTTACATTTTAGGTACTCGATACATATTTTTGTTTTTCCAAAACATCTTGTTCTGCACACGTATTTGTATTTTTAAAACGATTCACGGTAATATTATTCGTAGTTTTTTTATAAACAACGTTTTATTGTTTCTTTAACGTATAAATTAACTTTAGTTAGATAAAAGTATGAAGTACTGAAAAAGTGTTTCAAGAAGAAAATCGAATATTAATTGGGGTTCAATATTATTGATTCACTAGATTAATCAGCGGTTAGACGTACCTACTAATGCCGTAATGAGGTTGGTACTAAAATATTTCTTATGTTAGTTCTTATTACTATAACCGTTTTATATTAAACAAGCTGGCCTCGCAGACGTTGTTTTGCCCCATGTGCTGCAGCGCCCTCTAATGGCGAGATACTGCAAAATGTCAACAAACCTCACTCCATGAAAACACTTCGATGTGCCAAGTTTCATGGCGATCGGTCAAACGGTGCAAGAGTTCTTCAATCTTATATAATCATACATACCAACATCCATTTTGATAGATTTAGATTAAGCAAAAATTGGTTACGAATAAGCTAAATAAATAGACATTCCTTAATTTACTATAACAGGGTAGTACATATTTTATTTAAGATTTCTATACATCAGAAAATAATAAAGTGACAGTAAAATTCTCCTCTTACAAATTGGTAAACTATAGGTACTTATATAGTGTATTGTATACCTAGAATTTAAAACATGAGGTGAGGTATAAGGCGCTTACTGTTTTTTTATGCGAAGTAAAAATGCTAAATAAACAATTTTGCTAATCGGTGACGTCATAGGCTTGTATTCGTATTAAAATTGTACGACTCGTCAAATAATACTGCCATAGCTTTCAAAATAGGTAAGGTTAAAATCGTAGAAACGAAAGAGGTAAATATTTATAAATTCAAACTCTTAAATTTTGTTTTATTTAATTCAATATCCAAAAATATCTTACAATGCCAAAGAGCTTCTCTTTAATCACATTCCTTTATTATTAAATTACATACGTGTACATACGTAAATACATAAATTGAAAATATTTGCTGTGTTCACAGACGCCGAAGTTAAGGGCATTTGAGCCGCAAGAACAGCGGTAATATCGTCATTAGAATCTAAAATAGCGTCCTTAGGAAATCGGAGGTGTATTGTATTGGTGTAACCTCAAGCACAGCGTTAACATTCTTACAGTCGATCATCGCTTTTCATGTTGAAGAAAAATCCGACAACGTCTCAACAGTCATGGCGCTACACAACGTATCAGTAGCCATATCTAAAGACATAAGCTAGTCGGGTGCGCTCGCCTACCCTCTCGCCGCGCTCCTTACCACACGATCGTTCTGTCTAGACGTCATCGATGCGCGACTGTATGAATTAAATTATTGTTTAGGCTGTGTTACAAGTATGTATCTCTATGCAAAAAATATACGTCGATCCGTTGCTATGCTGCTAAGCAAAAAAAGGGCTAATAAATAACCAACTTTCGGAATTATAATATTAAGTTAAATAAGATTCGTTTTGCTGAGTCTGTATGGAACCTATAACCTCGTAAACCAGATAATACTAAACAGCGAAAGTTAATGAACGAGGTTTCGTAAATTGTGAAATCAGGTAACTTTTTGTATTCAGTTAGGTATATTTGGCACAACCTACAACTAACTACTTGTATGGCAATGCTAATAGAAAACTAACCACTCTTACTCACAATATTTTCGTGGGTATCCATTATTTTTTTACGTCTTGACGTCCCATAACATTTGTTTGGGTACAACATAATCTACCCTTATTCCTGGATACAGTCTATATCAGTCTTGACCATAGACATAGCTACTGGGCAACACATTTCCTCGTCATCAGGTCATTGGTGAAGTAAAATATTGAGTAAAAGCGTGAAAGATACGAGGCTAATCCGTGGCGAGTATTCGTCCCTTTCTTGTTTTTTTTTTTTATTGTTTTACAAAACAGGGACGGGTAGTGTCAGCGCATTAGCTTTGTCTCTTTCTAAAGAAATTTCTGGCTACGACGCAGTTCGTAGGACAGATTACAGTAATTGAAATCTATGGTCTTGAGGGTTTCTAGCAATAATTACCATTTTATTGGTGTTTAAAAATTAATGAACATTCAATATGAACTAAAATATATTGCTTTACCATTCGCGAAAACAATAACAATTCTATAAGCTTATTTACAGACCAAAAAAAAAACTAGATTGCCACAAATATTGTTTACAATATTTACTAATAAAAGATGAAAAAAAACAAGATATAAATATAAAGATATCGGTAGACCATATTATGTTGCAAGTGGTTTTTTTTTTCTTTACTGAAGTTTATCATATACTTAACATATTTATTTAGTAGATCAGTATTCTATGAATTAAGGGCCTGTTAAAATTTTGCAATCACGTAGTATAGCCAGCAGAATAGCAATAGTGAATTATTACTGCCGAGGCCATGAAAGTAAACCTTTTCTGGATGATTAGAGTTTGAATAATACGATTCCAGCAATGGCCAGACTTGTATGGTAATTTACTACGGAACGCACACTGATTTACAAATTTCTATATTTTGTAAAATAAAATTCGCAATGCCATAACATGGTCTACGTCTCTTTTCAGTATTGTAAAATAAGTAGTAATATTGAATGTAAAATTCACTTATTTTCTATATATTTTACAAAAAAAATACTCATAAAACGCCGTAGCAAAGATATATATGTATTTCTTACAAATTGATTTTTTATTATATAAATTTAATATTGTTAAAAACTCAACACACAAACCAATAAAAAAAATGTACTTATGAAACTCTTAAACAACTTCCCTAAAAGGGATATCAAAATTGATCAAAATATATGTTACGCAATGTATCACAATGTTTCCAAGGTTACTCTATAAAAACTAGTTGTCCCTCGGAGAACGTTTCGTTCCTTTGATGTTATATGCTATCGTAACTGTTCGGGTTGGGAGGCGCTGGTGGGCCTGCACTTCTAGGAGGTAGTTTGAATCCATTCAAAGCAAACGCCCAGCCGTCCTGCAAAACATCAAGCAAAGGTTTCAAGTACGGTACTTAATAGCGTACAGTATTTTGAACCCACCATTACCAAAAATCGTTATTTTTCATTTGTTCATTACCTAAATCACCGGCCAAGTGCGAGTCGGACTCGCGCACGAAGGGTTCCGTACCATTATCTATAAAAACGTCAAAAAAATCTCGTTTGTTGTATGAGAGCCCCCTTAAATATTTATTTTAATTTAATAATTTATTTTTAATGTGAATATATAACTAAATATTCTGTGAATATTTCAAGCGTCTACCTGTTGCAGTTATCAATATCGAGCAAAAAAAACACGTTTGTTGTTCCGGGCCCCTGAAATATTTATTTTATTCTGTTTTTTAGTATTTGTTGTTACAGCGGCAACATAAATAAATCATCTGTAAAAATTTCAACTGTCTAACTATCACGGTTCGTGAGATACAGCCTGGTGATAGACGAAAGGTCAGCGAAGTCTTAGTAATAGGGTCCCATTTTCAGCCTTTAGGTACGGAACCCTAAAACCGCCGCCTACTTTGTAAAGCTATATATGGCGTAGAGAGAACGATGCGATTACCAGAGATACCTAGATTAATTAAACTTTGAGTAATTGCTAACATAGGTATAGTGCAACAAACTTTTCTGACCTTGTTAGTTGTTAGTTCACACCGTTTCAATATGGTGACTATAGTTTCGATTTTTGACCGCCAGTTCAGAAAAGTGTGTTGCACTATATATGCTGCAAACGATTCGCGCCGAAACCTTGTAAGCGACGGACACACAGGCTCTGTCACTGTATTAATATGCAAAATATATTATTAAAACACAAACGAAATTACAGGCCTGTATAAGACTCTGAATAAAATTACTGTGTACATATGTGAAGGGCAGACAAGGCAAACTATAAGAGGTTTCGTTTGACTTTGGAACCTTAAAAACAGCAACACAATCAATAATAGACAACATACATCTTTTAACGCAACTGTTGTAAATTTATTACACGACTGGATGTCCGACTTATAGGTTACACAAGACACAACCGTATATTAATAACGGTAATTTTCTAGTTATTAATTACTGTAATTATTCATAAATACGTTTTTATCATTGGACCGTAAAGCATGTTTAATATTATCAGAACGTTCGTGTTTATTTATTTATGTACAAGAATCTCGAAATAAGTTACCCAAATTTAAGTGGCAGTGTTACTTGGCATTAACCTTGGGTGACAACCAAGACGATGATTCATGAAGTAACTAAAGCCTATGGTATACCCTAAAAAAATCGGCCAAGTGCGAGTCGGACTCGCGCACGAAGGGTTCCGTACCGTTATCTATAAAATGTTGTTTTTTTATTTTTATATTTGAGTTGATTGAATGAAAGGTAAATTGCGATTAACAATTTATGACGTATTAAAAAAAACTTCTTACTAGATCTCGTTCAAACCCATTTTCGGTAGAAGTTTGCATCATATATTTTTTTAGTTTTATCATTCTCTTATTTTAGTAGTTACAGGGGGGGGACACATTTTACCACTTTGGAAGTGTCTCTCGCGCAAACTATTCAGTTTCGAAACAAATTCTATTAGAAACCTCGATATCATTTTTGAAGACCTATCCAGAGATACCCACATTGCGTGTGATGAAAAAAAATTTTGAGTTTTAGTTAAGTTTCAGTATGGGGAACCCCCAAAATTTATTGCTTTTTTTTATTTTAGTGTGAAAATCTTAATATGGTTCACAGAAAACATCTACTTACCAAGTTTCAACAATATAGTTCTTATAATTTCGGAAAAAGTGGCAGTGACATACGGACGGACAGACAGACAGACAGACATGACGAATCCATAAGGGTTCCGTTTTTTGCCATTTGGCTACGAAACCCTAAATAAGCGTGCCGTTTTGACCAGTGTACAAAGACATATTACACTTTTGAATCATACAATGAGACATTTCCACGTACGATAGGCGCTAGCACGTTGAAAATCTTGATTCTCTCGGTTGTCAATAAAATTCAAATATTTATTTAGAACTATGAAATTAGCAAATTCCCTTGAAAATATTAATACATATTCTATGAAATAAGAATCAAGAGAAAATGTCTCTTAGTTTACCAAACAATTTTAATTAAAGCCCAAAAATAGTGTCAGAAATTATTTTCTTCTAAATGTTTTAATAGCCAAATTATTATAATACTAACAAATTCATTTAATTAAGGTTTGACCTATAAAACATATTTTAGTCACGTATAAAGCGTACTCAGGACTGTAACAATATTAATCAAATTCTTGCAAACTTGACATTTTTGGGTATATCATCAGCTTATAACTACTATAAGCGTGCGTGAGTAGTGGAGCTACATTTCAACTCAACACATTCTGTTTTTAGTTAAATAAAAAAAAACAAATGACTAGTTTGTTATATGTACTTCCGTGCTTCTATTAAAGCTTGTATAACCAATGAATTAGGTCCCAAGTGGCGTACAAATTTTTGAAGCGACAAGTTCACCCTTTTGTTAATGGCACATGTTTTGGCGCAAAAACCTTCCTAGAAGGTGTTACAGAAATCACCAGACATAAAACAAACACAAGACAAGTCACGATAGATCATATTTCTCTTTATTTATATAACTATAGATGAAAATAAGAATTACCCATAAAACAAAGCACTGACTAACACAAGAGCTACTTTGTAACGATAACGGGTTTCTGTGGTATCGGTTAATATGTATAGTTATACCGGTTGTACCTAAATACACGTAAGCTAACAATCACTAAAATGTAATAGTATGTTTGCCACATGAAAACATTATATATATTATAGAAATTATTACATACAAGCCTCTGGTTAGTTGGGACTTCTATTCTAAAACCTTCGGCACCTTTATTTTATTATATTCACTCGTATAGGGGCTAAAAAAGTATACCATTGGGATTTTTATCCGTTAAAAAATTCATTATTATCTTGTTATCCACTATTAAACATCCATTTGTTGAATTACCCATTTATTAAATATAGATTGATATAAAATAAATCTGTTAATGGAAATGTACAGTGGTTTTTACTACACTGCGCCAGAAGAAGTCAAAATAAAGGGCTTTAAAAAGAGAGTACGAAAATATATAACACTTAAAATAAAAAAACCCGACTGCAAAAGCATTAACTAAATAGAAATATACGCAGACTATAAGCAGGCGGGACTCGTTTCAATGCAAGTTCAAATAGTGTACAAATTGCTCACACTATAGTAGTTACCTTTAAAGGAGTTTCGACTGACTATAGTTGAATATTTGGTATGTTTTAATTTCTTTTTAGTTCGTAATGTTTTTGCAGTCGGGTTTTTTTATTTTTTAAACCATACATGTTTGGCTGTAATGCGCTGAGTTAACATGGTTATACTTTTACTTGTGACCATGTGTACGAATCGCAAACATTCTAGTAGATAATTGCTATCAATAAACAATATTCACATTGCTTTTGGCACAAAACTTCAGATACATAATGACATAATTTTTTTTTTATTTTATTTTATGGCCTGATTACAATACCTTGAAGCCATATGACATACCATACATAGCCTAATTATGAAAATATTTGGTAAACATGCGTGTGTAGGACCCGCTTTCGGCGAGTCACCTTGTCACTCTTTAGCTAAATATAAAATAAATAAATACTGAATAAGTGTCACTTACTCTGACAAGATTAGGCAAATCCGACCAGAAAGGCAGGTTGGGAATAACTTCAATACCGGTTGCTCCCATCAAGAACTTCTTTGTGCAAATACCAAGCACGAGGTAAAATATGACAAACGAGAAGAATATAATACACAAAGTCGAACCTATAGACCGTCCCACTGACTGAATTTGTTTCAGACATGCATTTCTTGAGTAAAATGCCAATTTCTGAAAAAAAAATTGCACTTATTAATTTAGCTCATAAATTAAAAAAAAAGAAATATGCATATTGCCTCTCTAAAGCTTAAATTTGTATAGACAGAACTTGCTTGCCGCATACACTTACTCTCTTTAAAAGTTTTTTACCCATTCTCAAACATTTAATTTAATTTTACGAAAATAGTTTTTTACTTTTGGTAAAAATAAATAAAAACCATTACGTACCAATAAGTACCATTCCTCTCTTTTTTTTATAAACTACTAAGATGGCAAACAAGCTTACGGTCCGCCTGATGGTAAGCGGTCACCGTAGCTTATGGACGCTTCTAACACCAGGGGTAGCACTCACGCTTGAAGAATCCCATACTGTAGTTCCTGGAGAAAACCTCTTGCTCATATCTAATATCGCTGATAGGGACAAATTGTTCCAGAGGAATAAAAATAAATAATGTTGAAATTTAAATTTCAAGTAACAGTTGCAATGCAATGCCCTTTTTATTTATATTATTAGGACTGGAAAAAGAATCATTAAATGATTGATTACCTAAAACTAAAGTTTTTGGTCATGACAACTTTAAGCATGATTGTAACCAAAATTACTTCCACTAAATGTTAAGTTTTTGTACTTAATAAATGTGACCTATATAGTTTATTTAGCGATTATCTCTACCGTTCCCTCCTCCTCTAATTAAACCATAGTAATATGGTTCTGAAATGAATATGATCTACATTTAGATACACAATGCGAAAAATAATACTTACGAGGTTATTCGGTTCACTTAAAGAATGAATTTGTAGTACATCGTCCGTATCCGCACAAACAAGATATACTTGAGTGTAACTGTAAAGCAATTAAATCAGTTAAACTTATCATCGTTCAGAACACAATTATTTTATAAAAAAAATTCGTACGTATTTCTTTATCTGAAGAAACGTAGTACTATCTTTTAGGCCACGGATCCACTTCTGCGCACGCACACGCTACGCACGTGCACTTAGCTTGGCTATCCACTGCAACCACGGATGCGTGACTTGATGACGTTACCAATACAATTTAAAACAAACTAAAGCTGCTAAATGCTTTATCGAGTATTCCGAATTTTCTTCCGTGAATGGCCTAGAGTTTTTTTACTGAGTATACAGCTTTAAAAGTTAGTTAAGACATATTTTCAATAGGGAGTTGTAATAGGTATATTGAGGGATTATGTTAGTTCCTATTTTGTCTCCTGTCTAGAGAGATCTAGCTATAACTTAAGTGTAAGTGAAGTAATTTACTTCACCTTCATGCCTGTAATGATTGTTTTGGGATATGACCACTGAAACATTATCTGCGTAGTCACGTTAGGCAGATCATTTACATACAGTAAAAATAGAAGTCCCAAAATACTTCCTTGGGGTAGGGTCTTCTGATGTGTTGGTTTTAAAATGAGATCTATATGCTACCGAGACAAAATTTTCGTTAACCCGAGAAATTTCTACACACTGAGCAGGCTACATATGGTGTCGTTAAATTTTTTAGACGTAACGTTCCTCGATATTGCTAAGGCTTTTGACACCATATCAATACCGCTGCTACTCAAAAAGCTTAAAGTGCTGGGAGTCAGAGGCTTACCGTTACAGTAGTTTCATGACTATCTAAGTGAAAGACGTCAGCTCCTGAAGATTGGGTCAGTGATCAGTGACACTTTTTATAATCTATATGAGCGATCTCCATAAAGCTGCTCGTCCAACAGGAGAAATTATTTGTTACGCTGATTACACAATTGCTTTGTTCCAAGATAACACGTGGGCGGCTGCTATAAAGAATGCTGAAGGCGGAATGGCCATAATACAAAGCTGGCTAAACGATAATTTCTTATCATTAAATATAAGCAAAACTAAATATCTTTGCTTTCATAAAACTCATTTATCAGCACCAAAATCACCTGTAGAATTGAAACTGCATTCATCTTGTAGAAACCATTTTACATGTTCCTGCGAGGTACTAGTGTGTAGGCAATATCAAATATTTAGGAGTTACCATTGACCACAACCTATCCTTCAAATCTCACATTAGCAACTTGACTCAACGCGTAAGATAATCTTTATATTTAAAACTTTGCAGAATATCACGCATGAAAAAACGTTACGCATATGTTCTATATGTATATGGTCTATTCTGCCTTTTGTGAATCAATCATTACATACTGGATCCCAGCGTGGGGTCACTGCAATGATCCGTTCTAAAAGTTATGAACAAAAAACCTTTCAGATACACTACTGATACTCTGAAGCACGAGTCTTGAATGTACGACAGCTTTTTATTCGCAAAGCAGCATTCGCGACGCACCAAAGAGCTATAAACTCACCACAACATTCTTATCTCCTAAATAGAAGTACCTATAATATTCCACAACCATCGATTAATACGGTTCATGCAAGTCGTTTTTCAGAATATTTATTCCCAAATTTTACAATAAAATAATACAATGTTGCGATATAAAAAACTCAAACACTAAAGAAGCAAACAAAATAATACGTTTGTGGCTCCTTACTTTATAATAAAAACAGACTGAAGAATTCCTAAATGCATTTTACCGCACTAGCTCGAAACTAACATAATCTGCATGTATTAATAAAATTTAAAAAAAACCCTACATCCACACTCTCCCATCCACACACCCCCTCAAATAGACTCACACTCACCACACATACTGTATCTATTAAAATACTCTATTTACACAATACTAAATTAAAATTATTCTATATTTAACATGTAAGATACAACGTTAAAATAAAAAATTGAAAAATACTTATAGTCCAGTCAAATTAGAAAATTAGATAACATTAATTGGTAGAGTTTTGAATTTTTGTGTACATGTTCATTAAGACCTCCCGTTGTGCATACTAAAAGTCCCCATCGATACCTGTTGCGCTCGCGCCGCCATCTTGGAAAAAAGGTACCCTTTTTCAGTTTATTGCTTACATCTCGGCAATAATTATTAATACGATAAAATCGTGTAAACAAAAACTGTAACTTATTAAATTCCTATCAAAAAGCTAAGATATTTTTTTTTTGTATCTCTAATACTTTAGCTGTAATCCGACATTGAAAAGTTTTTTTTTATATATTTTTGCTATCGATATACAGTTTTGTTTCGGTTTTGCTCCTCAATTGTTCATATATATCTTCAAAAACTTTTTCCATGACACTACGTAGAGATAGAAGGACCGACAGAGATGATGAGAAAGAGAGAAGGAGAGAGGTAATTCAGGGGATATGCATTATGCGACATCATGTG
Organism: Apoda limacodes; assembly: GCA_946406115.1. NCBI lineage: Eukaryota > Metazoa > Arthropoda > Insecta > Lepidoptera > Limacodidae > Apoda > Apoda limacodes. The sequence continues at coordinate 10,892,256 of OX291558.1, forward strand.
TATAGCAGGGCGGAGTCCGCTTGGTGAGTAAGAATAGCCAATAGGCTAGACCAACTAGACATCAGCCGATCATCATCGCGTCTGATTCCGATAAAAACCACCTATCCTGAGTAGAACAAAGGTAAGGTTCTCAACAGACTGATAAAAAAACACAATTTTAACATTATGACTGCTACTAACTACGCCGTTAATGACCACCATGGGCTAGACGTACTAACATAGCATTTCTACATTTGCTCTAGCTCATAATAAATATATAATTACCATATTATGACCCTTGGACCTTGGTGTATACTGGGACAAATTCAAGAAAGCCCTTAAACTAATCAGCTTACCACCGCTAGATCTTATTTCTCTCCTTAGATCTTTAATATTGATGTGGTCATCGAATCTGTCACCCAACAATCACTCACAAGCTACTATAAGCAAGTGCATAAAATAAAAACCAGTTAAGAGCGATCTCAGTGTATGTGGAACAGCTTATAAATGCAACAGCTTAAAAACCGTTGTGTAGTATTTAATGAACGCTGTCGCCACGTCGAAAAATGGCGCTCGTATAGGTATAAATGTGCTCCTGTTGACCAAATCCGAAATGACTTTGATGAAAAAGTCTATACACTAGGTCTATAAAATTACGTAACTGTGGTGGTAGAAACCGTTAATCAAGTTTGCTCATAGCGTTTAGTGAACTAAATTAGGTATTAGTTATAAACTAAATTAATTATATGACGAGGGCTTAGGACTTAGGACGTAAGTAATTAATTATATGACGAGGGCTTAGGACGTTTTTACCCTAACTATGTCGCGAAAAAATGTAGTTTGACATCGCCTCGTTAAAAATACTTATTAATAAATAATCAGAGGTAAACTTAATTTTGATAGTCTGCAGAACTTGGTCTACAAAGACAGGAGGTAGATAGGTAAGCGGCGGGAGAGCACATTTACTTTTGACCTCATTGTCTACCTTGCCGTCATGATTGGTGTCTACTGGTTTTGTGCTAAGCAAGCATCACGACTCTAGGTTTTTTCTTAGCAGTCTGCCTTTTAGTCGTTGTCACAGGGATTAATTTAGTCTTTGGAAGGAAAGCATGGCGCTCAGGGTGTCAATAGATTTATAGCTTCAGTAAATCTGGAGGCCAGGCTACATCCCTTCCATCACGTTTTCGTAACTGCTTTCTCGACATTTTTGTAGAAGGAGTCTAGTCTTCTGCAGAGGGATGATTGTAACGTTGTCGTCGTGCGGCGTTGGGCTCTTTTATGAGTAACCCTATGTCCTCGAGCACCGGTGAACGCTTGTTTAGAGCACTCGCTAATAGTAGCTTTACTTAGTGACTGGTAAGAGATTCGATGCCACGTCAATTTGTCGTGAGATTTAATAAGAGAGGATGCGATCTAGTCGTTTTAAGCTAATAAGCTTTTAAGAGCTTTCTTCAATACGCCTTTGTCGGATAGGAATCAGAGACATATAATTACGGGAAAAATTCAAAGCAAAATCCGTCTAGCTACATACAGAAACCTTACGTTATGTGTAATCGCTTCGTCAAGTATTTCCAGCCTATCACTATTGGTAGTATTGCAGTACTATAAACGGTGCTTGGTAACTATATACATTTACATACAAAGTCACGTAAATCGGAATACGTTGCCTAAGTCTTTATAGGAAGTGAGGCACACGGTCTACGAGACGAAGATCAACTGATGGCTGGTCATGGCTTTTCGGTATTGATAGCCAGTCGCGGCTAATTCGTGGTACTTATACCCACCAAGTGGCCCCAAAACACATTCCGACCCAGCCATACACAGCATGTCACATAATGCATTTGCCTCTTTCCTCCCTTCCCTTTTTCTTTCTTTCCCACCCTGTCATATCTCTCTCTCTCTCTTTCTTTTTCTCTCTTGGTAGTTTCGCAGAATAAATCTAAACAATATATTTGAACCATTTTGGAGTAAACATAAAACAAACGGTATATCGGCAGTAAAAAATTAAATAATTTTCCTCTTTAACGCGGGATTACAGCTAAAATACTAGAGATACAACAGTTATATGTATGAGCTTCTTTATAGGATATTTAATAACCTACAGTTTTCGCATACACATTTTTTCCATATCAGCAATAATTGCCGAGATATAAGCAAAAAATTAAAAAAGGGTACCGTTTTTTCCAAGATGGCGGCGAGAGCGCAACTGCTATCGATGGGGACTTTTAGTATGTTCAATGGGAGGGGTTAATGAACAACTATACCAAAATTCAAAACTCTACCAATTAATGTTTTTTTAGCCTAAAAATGTATCTAATTTGACTGGTCTATTAATATATAGGTAAAAGCATAGATGAATCGAATATTATTATTTGTACTTACTTGTAATTAGCTAACAATACGAGAATTTGCTATTTATTACGATTCAATAAAATATGTAGTAGCGTGAGAAAGTACCTACGTAAATGTTAGCCTGTAACTCTGGCCCCCACGATATAGGCTTGACCTAGTGTGGGGACCACTGCTAAAATATTTTTGTATCATGTGTAGTTGTTAATTTGTAATTTGTTCTGATGTTAAAAATAAATAAATAAAATAATAAAAATAAATAAATAAAATAAACAAAAACAGTTTCTTTATTTAGCGGGAGTGCTAAGATTTTGTGGACAGTCTTTGCAAACAATAAATTTAACTAAGAAGAGCCCATGTGAACCAACTACGTAAGCATAGCGAATACAGCATTGCTATTACAAATACTAACGAAGTCTTTTTTTATTATAACAACACTATATATTTTAACGAAGCATTTTTTGTCATGGCTTAAAAATATCTACAAGTATACATACAATGTTTTATATGCATTACTTAATTTACAAGAATCATCAGCCTTAATGCCAGGCCTGGCTCACTGTGCGCTAGACACATGGAACGCAGTACATTTTGTAAAGGAGTAAGTCTTCTGTACGTCAGTACTGTTACGAGAACATATTTTGTGTTTATGCTGTCTTCAGTCTGACCGATGCGCTGATTTAAATTATGGGACGCTCATTCCGTGTAATTTCTTTTGATAATGTGAAGCAAAACACTAATAAACTGAGCCAAAACAGTACCTAAGATTTTTATTTAAGCTGCGTTATGATTACATGCTTTAGAGGCATTTAATGCGCTCATGCTCTCTACGCGTGCATTCGATCGTTGTGTTTGCCTAAAATAAATGCACTCTATGCTGAATATGGCGGCTTCCATACATCCAGTATGCATTGGCTGTACATGTTCGGTTGGTAACATTGGTGAGTGTAGAACGATTTCAATGCCTATGTGATGTAATAGCTCTCTACGCCGTGATAATCTCTGTAAAAAAAGCGCGGCTTTATTTGTACAAAGTCAAGGTTATGTAGTACCTGCTATCAAAGCATTGGCATGATACAACTGCTGTCAACAAATGTTTCGATGGCCCAACATAGTGATGTCACATGTATTTGATTAATAAAACCAATATTTTTTAAATCTTTGGTTATTTAGCTTTAGAAACCAATATAAATGACTGTGTCGAATAAGACCAATGAAATATAGTGGGGCCATTTAAAAAAACCGGCCAAGTGCGTGTCGTAGACGCATTATGTTTGGGTTCTGTAGACTAAAACAGGTCAACACCAAAATTGTCTGTAGTTTTCGATTTCCTGAACCTAATTTTAGAAATAAGAACTGATAGAAAAGGGTCTCTTGAAAATTATAAACTTTTAATGTGAAATTTCTAAATATTATGTGAAACTTTGATGAATGCCATAGTGTTTCATACTTGTGATATTTCTTAATTTAAACTAATTTTAAAATTATATTAGTATAAGTACGCAGTATTCATTTAAAAGGCACACAAAAACTAAAATTTTGTAGACCAATGAATCATTGCGGACTACTGAAAAACTTATGAACCGATTTTGTTTTAAACAATTTTTGTTAAAAGCCCTATAATGGGCATAATAAAATATTGTCTTTCAAAAATTTTGATACTTTTAAAGACAATAAGTATCTCGAAAAATATAAAAACTTAGAAAAAAAAGTTATTAAGAAACACCTAAACTATATTTTTAAAAGCCTATCTAATAATTCAATCCCTATAATATGGGGTGCGTAAAATTGTCATGCCTCAGTTCAAACGAATGCTATATTATTACTTATTTACAAATAAAAAAAAATCCTCCTTTTACACCTTTCTGTACAATTTAATCACATCCATAGTCTGCAGTGACCGCTTACCATCATTCGGACCATTAGCTTGTTTGCCACCTTAGTGGTAGAAAAGAAATTATATACAGACGATCGACGGCGGAATTATAAGGATGTGACGTACAGAGGGATGTACGGACGGACGAAAGGACTGGCGGCCATGATCAAACTATTAGGGTTCTGTTTTTTGCCATTTGGCAACGAAACTTTAAAAGGAAAAGACGGGTTTTTTATTTTAAGATTTTTTAAATAATTTATTTGTTTATAATTTTATTTGTCTTTGATCTTATCAAATTGCTCGAAACTGAGAAGCTAAAAAAAACTAACACATAAATGTAACTTTTTGACAATGGGACGTTTGCGTACGAAGGAAGCGTTCAAATCGCATAGTATATAATTTTATGCGCAAGTAGGGATAGTAGAGCGGCCGACGTTACTATTCCTTATTCTGTGGTTGGGTCTCCAGTACAACGCACGTTTTTTTTTCACCAGGAATATCACTCGCGCTTTGCCGACCCTACAAAAATCTAAAGACTTCTTTCTTGAAGCACCCCATACTGTAGTGCTAAGAGAAAACCTTAACAGAGAGCTCATTCCTAAACCCAAGCGTTCGCGCAAGGAAGTTTAAGTTTGGGATCGTCGACAATTCTCACAGCCCATCGTTGAACCGAGTCGAAAGGGACAAGCTGGTATCCAGGTGCACCCACCCAGAAATGGCAGCAGCACTCTATATGGGGCCGAACTTGCGACTTGTGAAGCAGCAGCCTTTGCGCCGACACGTGAAGTACTACTTCGCTCTATTGAGTACACCAAGTTTTTGGACACCAGCTTCACTTTGTCCTGCAAATGATCTCGGAACTGACCATCGCTGTAGATGTCAACACCAAGGATCCCAATGCTCTTTGAGATGGAGAGGGAAGTGTACTGGAATTGAGGGACCACAGTGAATGAGGTTGTCTAAGCGGTAAACGCGCAGACTTGTGTCTCTGTAGAATTGAATCGGACCAAGTTTTCCCGTCCCCAGTCAGAGACTAGGACAGAATGGTCTCGATTAAAGACATAAGTTCTCCACGCTTTTCCTCCACAACGGAACGAGGGATGTTAGCACGGCCCGTGTAAGAAGTCTCTCCAGAACTGTCATTAGAACTGGCTTTCTATGGTTTCGGTGTCCTAGCAGTAAAATGGTTTGATAGTTACTTAACCTCTCGCTTACAGATAGTGCAATTAAATAGTAACAACGGACGTATCCTGTGCCTAGGAGGGTGCCTCAAGGGTCGATTCTGGGGCCTGTTCTCTTCATATTGTACAGTTCTGATGTCATTAAGAGTATACAAAATTGCCGCTATCACATATATGCTGACGACATACAAATTTATTTATCATTCCCACCTGAAAATACTTTTGCGTCAGTCAAAATGATAAATGACGATTTAAATAGAGTTAATTCTTGCTCCCTTAACAATTCTCTTAGTTTAAACGCCTCCAAATCCAAATATTTAATAGTAGGATCAAAAAATCGAGTCTAAACAGCCATCTATGGAAATAAATGGAAACAAACTAATTCAGGTAAACGAAGCACGTTGTTTAGGGTTTAATATTGATCATTATCTAAAATTTGAAAGTCATATAACTGAAAGAGTAAGAAATTGTTTCTATAGAATGAAGATCCTCTACAAAATCCGCAGCTATATCAGCACTGACCTACGCATCAAACTGTGCGAGTCTCTAGTTTTGTCTGTATTGAATAATACAGATACTGTATATGGACCTTGTTTGCTTTCCAAAACGGAAAGGCTTATACAGCGAGTGCAGAACGCATGTGCACGTTAATGCTTCGAAATTCCACGTCGCTCACACGTTACGCTAATTGCTAATTGTAATGCTGTCGTCAAATAAATTATTTTCTTTCTTTCTTTCTTTTTTTCTATCTGCATAGCAATGTATGTTGCTGATGTCCAACATGTCACTGATATGCAGTAGAAACAGCGTAGGAGACAGCACAGAGACTTGCTGACACTAGCATTAATGTCCATGCTACCAGAGCAACTACCGTCAACTATGCGTCTGCCGGACAAAAATCTAGCCACCCATATGTCAAACCCCCAGAGGGTTTTACTCCGTAAGATGGCAACTTGGATAGAAGACCCCGGTAGCCCTGACTCTCAATAGTTAGTACCCATCGGTGTGAGAGATACAATAGAAGGTCACCAGTCGAGCGACCGTGGCGAAAGCAATATTGACGGTCGCTGACCAGTCGTGTTTTTCTAGGTATCTTAGAAGCTGGGTATTGATCACATGCTCCATCACCTTGGAGAGGAGAGAGATAATAGCGACAGGCCTGTAATTCGATGGATCTGATCTTTCGAATTTTTGGTCACCGGATGTTGTTGCCTAGTGTGGTAGGAAAGCGCTAAAAGACGTGTGAGTACAGGACATAACTCAGGAGTACACTGTTTAAGCACCACTGCTCGAATACCGCCTGCCCCAGTCGACTTATGAACGTCTAGAAACAGCAACACCCGCCGCATTCCCGCCGTGTTTATGAGTCATGATATTACCTACCGCACCACGGTAGAGTAGCCTACTCTAGCGTCTTTTTCGTTCGTATTCGAGTTCGGGGCAAAGGGATCTGCACTGCCCTGTAGATCGGCTTTCTCTTTAGCATTATGGGCCAAGTCATTATCGGTCTTTCACCGTGCTGGTAACTACGACTGGTAAAAGTTACCTTCAGAAGCTTTAGCAAGCGACCAGAAAGCACGACTCCCAGAGGGATAGCTAGCAAATCGCCCACATTTTTAGCCGATGAATTGAAATTAAACTCTGGCAGTTGCTTTCTTTCTAAACATCGCGGCAGCATGTAATTTGCGTTTAACCTCAAACCTATTCGGATCCTTATTATTACGATCCGTGGTCCAAGCCTCATACGCAGTTTGCTTAATAATTTTAGCTTCTCTGCAAGACCGATGAAATTACGGCCGTTTTTTACACCGGCAGCTACTCGCGGGTTAGGAATAAAACATTCTATACCAGCGAGGATTGTCAGTGACTACGGCTGCGCGACGTGAGGATCTTCTGAGCTAAAGCGGAGCTGCCTCCACGGGTATAATGTATAAAATCTTCGCAATCCATCCCAGTCTGCCGACTTATAATGCCACGCAATAAGTGAGCCCAGATGGATCGCGTTACGTGCATGACGCTAACTTCGAACGAAACAATAGTCTTGAGAGACAAGAAGCGCATCCACTGAGACGGAATATCCGTCCGGACGTGTAGTCAGCAGAAGGTCCAGTAAGGAGCTCGTATGGTCCTCTATATCTGGAATTCTCGTTGAATAAAATACCAGCTGAGAGAATCCAAAGATCAGAACAAATTTCATGAGCAGATATCCCTGCGTCGTTATTGTTTCGAGAACTGAACCACTCACGATGGTGATGGTGGGATATTGCTCTAGAACTTTGTTAGTCGTCAAACTCAGGTGCGTGAAGTGTCGAGCTACGTCCATGTCACCGCTATGAGATCTGTAAATGCACGCATACATACAAGTATGACCACCGTGATCTACGCACACCCATACCCACTACGCGTACCAGCACGCCGCGTCTACGCTGAGCAATGACAGCAACAAGCACCGCCGGTCCTCCGCTGTCCGCGCAGCGCATCTTCAAAGAGCTCTGGCATCCTTACTCGCCGCCAGGAACACAACACTACTCAATGTTAGTGTCATTATGGCCGCGGTTTTCTGTAAGGTACTTCCCCAGTTCAGGCTGCTCATTTGGGCAAGTACTGGCTATGCCCTAACTCTCTTAAAAGCACGTGTAAAACTGCGGCCAATTCACCCTTCTGAACAGACTTTTAGTAGCAGTGGCACAGGCTAGGTTTTGGTTGTTCGAAAAATTAATAGTAAAATATTGATTATCAAATATAGTATGGTTAAAATTATAAGGTATCAAAAATACACTTGCACATGTTTTACTTTAGATGGCAAGTTATGATTGATTACACAAGCAAACATGCATATACAAAGATTATATCATGCCTTAAAGTACATGGTGTACAGACAATCACAAAAAAGACTCTACAGTTATTTTAAATACTACATGCTGACTACACTTAGGTCGACTTGCAAATGCATATATGTTAGCAAACATGTATTTTCCAGTGTCGTACAGTCGGATAGACAATCAGAATATGCTTGGTATTTAACATAGACAGTAGGTAATTTATGTTCACACAGCAAGCATGCATTTACAAATATTGTATCAATCAAGCTTTACAATGCTTTTACTAAGGCTTATAAAATATGGAGAAGATGCAATCATGCTATACTGACTAATATTTATATGAGTTACTAGCCTAATTTAAGTAACAGTGCTTAAATCATGCTTTAGCTCACGCCTATAAAATATCGAGAAGATGCAAACATGCTACATTGACCAATATTTATATGGGTTCCTAGCCTCCTCTAAATAACAGTGCTTGAATCACCATTAGAATCACTTACATTCTGAGTAAACATATTGGATATATTTCTAATGTTATATAATTTTTTGTGTAACAGAATTTTTTTTGTTATTGAAATATTTTGTATTTTAGTATTCATTAATTATGTTATTTTAGTATTTTTCTTTAATTCTACATACAAAACAATGGAAATGAAGTTAACATATAGGACAGCACAGTTCTATCTACATGCAAGAGACAACACTGTAAGCATATTTCAACTTACATCAATGCTAAGTAACAGTGTATAGTTTCTGGACTTACATAAGCTGGTCCTTTGTTCCATTACTGTAATAATATTCACATTTTAATTACAACATAAAAGAATTCAGAATAAGAATTGTGACAAAAATTGAATTTCAAGAACATGTTCATACTTTACTAGGTTACTTCATAGGCCCAAACAAATCACAGTTTGATCCCCTATGACATACTACAATTCAATTTATGATCTGGAAATCAGAGCTAAAAAATGTAACTAATAATAAAAAAATCTATTCACCATTGTAAATGGTAAAAAGAACTAAATAGTCTTCAGCTATAATTTTTTTTCTTAAAATCACCAAATCTAAACACTAACTGAGTTAAGATACCAATCTTGATTAAAACCCCATAAAAATTAATTGCAAAATCATTTAAATTACTATTTTCATCTATTTACATTTAGCATACATAGTTAATGAAGAAGCTATACTTACGAAGGGCCATTGTTATACGTGATGTAACTTCCATCGGGGCTAAAAGCAGCGTCTTTCGCAACTCCCAAATAGTTGTAAGTTCCTCCATCTGATTTGTATGTAATTATACCTGTGGTAGGTACAGGTTGTAGGTCAAATGTGATCTCACGACGACATATCTGAAACATAAGCAGACCCATTATACATTGCTGAGCCAAGCATTTTCATTGTTAGTCCCGGATAAATATTTTCTTTTGATTTCATTGGCTGTGGGCTGGTAACTTTTGAAAAAGCACAGTGACGGACATAAAATTCATTTTGCTTATGATTTCTGTAATTTGAGGTACATACCCAGTGGTATTTGCATTTTTAAAAAGCTTTTTTTAACTGTCTGTTCTGTTTGCCTGCATCAAATTCATGCAGTAAATTTAAACCAACTTTAAAAATTCATTATTGGATGAGATGCATGCACTTTAGATTCCCATAATTATTATGGAAATATTAAAAAATATTGTGTGAACTGAATTTTTCTGATAGATGTTTAAAGCCTCCTACTCACACTCCTGCCACAATGACAATCTAGGGCTCACCACACGTGGATCAATCTTGGAGGCTTCTCTACACACATTATAGTCATTTACTATGGGAGTCAACATGCTGTAGAACTAAACTGACCATTTATTTTTTAAATCAAAACGGGACATCGGTTTATCTATGTCAGTTAGTAAGTTTACAATAAGAAAAGCAACTTTTTAATGTTAGTTATTTGTGTTGACTATTTAAATTATATTATAATTAAGGGGATGATAGACACCGGATGAGCAAGTCAAGTATAAAAAAGCTGAAATTCATCTTAAGTCTGCTTTTATAAAAGGTTGAACTTTTATGGGGCTTATGCACAGAGCACGTACGTTTTTGGCTAGATTTTTCATGTTTTTAATTAATAAAAAAAAAAATTAGCCTTTGTATAGAAATTCCAGCCGATTTTTATTTTAATATGAAACAATACCTAATTAATGAATTGAAAAAAAATTTAGGTTCCCTGACAAAAAATTGAGTTCTAAGACTAGTAAACTTAATTTACAGCACTTTATTGTGATTGTTTAAGAATTATTTTCCTAATTTATGAACATTTTTTAAAATTTCTGTTTAATTTTTCTTTTTAATAAGTTCTTCCCCTAACCGCTGTATTTTACTTTGATATGTAGTATGTACCACTTCTTCAATCTAGAACGAGTAGATGTTTCTGTTTTGGGATATTAGGGTGTAGGGTCTTAAAATAATTAAATAAATTATATGCATCGCCGATTGTCCATGACACGGTTTCGCACCACTCGCGTGTGGGGGCGAGCTCCATTCTTTCTGGAAAACGGGACTTTTATTTGTCCCGGGGCTTTTTTTTGGGACAACGGGACAGGTAACCGAGAAAAGGGGCAGTCCCGTTCAAAACGGGACGTATGGTCAGTTTATGTAGAACACATATATTGTTTAAGGATACAACCCATACTATTATAACACTAAAGAAGTTGTAATATATTTGATGTTTTTGTTATGCATATATATCAAAAAAAAAGGAAATACTTGTTGAAGAAATGGTAACAAAATAAAAAAAAAATGTGCCCTATGAATGTTATGCAAAAATTAGGAGATAATCTTAAACACATTAAAATAAATTTACACTCTTTATTTTCTATTTTATTATTTGTATTTACCAAAATGAACAACAAAAAAAAAGGCTGCTGTGCAGAGGGTGTGGGTTCAATTTCCGCACTGTTAAACATTTGTGTTTGTCTTGAGTTTGGGTGTATTTATGTATGATATGTATGTATTCACAAAAAAAAGCAATGTAGGTATGTGAATTTATATCTGTTGTCTGGTATTTTGCTTACTGTGGGACCAGACTGTGTGTGTAATATCCAAAAATATTAATTTATATTTAATATCATCAGTCATAAGTAAATCATCTCAACTCGACATAGCTAAGGCATCACTCTGTTCACAAAAATCTGTCACTGAACTATAAAATGTGGAAGGAAATATAGTTACCTAAATTAAAATGAGAGGAAATAACAAGAATATTATTTAAAAAGTAATGAAATATCATGGTTCTGATTCACCTAAATAAAAAAAAAATTAACTTATTAAAAAACCTACAGCTGTGACTTGAAACTACTGTAGTCATTGTACTATGATAAAATACTTTTCGCTTGTTTATGAAGGAATACAGATGACGTGTGACATCATTACCTACCTTGCTTGCTTATAACTATTCCTTTTTCTGTCATTTAACATGGTACACATACAGCTTAATTAAACTTTAACTTATTTATTAAATTGTTGGACAGACTGTGGTCTACCTGCATCTACTGCAGGCGACAGATTTAAGCAACTAAGTTTTTGATACTGTACTTGGCATGCAAAATAAACATACATACATATTTCCTGCTGCCAGCCTTACCTGCTGGCTTTACTATTACTAAATAATAACACTATTACTAAGTATTGGCTTCCGTTATTAGGTTAGGGCATTGTTTTGGTGCATTTTTTAATTGTTTGCGACATTGACGTCACAATGCATGTTTTCTTTTTAACTTTGACAGTAAGCAATGACATAGATATTATCTGTAAACTTTTGACAGCATGATGCATGAGGGTGGTAGCTTTTGACATTGACGTGGTGAGCTCATTGATATTTATCCCTACTGCTAAAGTTCTACAAGGCTTAACGGGGTAACTAAACGTGACTTGGTGACTTAATGGGATCATTTTATGTAAGCTTTTTAATTATTATTTTTTTTGTATGAAAATTTTTGTCTTACTTCTATACTTAGGCTATGTTCCAAATCACGCCGAGTAATTATCGCCCGGTAAAGTTGAAAAATCAACCCGTTCTGAAACGAGCGTTTGACAGTTAATTTTTACACTGACAGGAGTGATTTTCAACCTTTTCTATGGCTGTGTAAAAAATTCAACTTGACAGTTGGAAAATTACTCTACCCCGGGCGTCCCAAAACCACTTTTTTAACTTCCTCGTCTTTACTTACCGACAAAGGGGTTGCACAATTCATCCAAGAAGTAGTGTTGAATTTAGGTTCAAAATCTGAGCATGGATGAAAGTAAAACGTATCTAATTTATATTGAGTCTCATTTCCAACATAAAAATTTACTTCATGCACAGTGGAATTTGCTGAGGGTGATAAATCGATGCCAGTGCCATTAGGAAACACGCATAAACAGACGTTGCCTTTACTTTGATTAAGACACTCATCGCCAGCACAAATCGTGCTAGAAATCAGAGATATAAAAATAGCAACTAAAGAGAAAAGGCGATTTCTAAAACACATTTTTATTGAACAATGCAACGTAAATAAAATAAACAAACAGTCAAACAGATTAGTGACTTTCAATATAAACCGATTCATCGAAATATCGATTTTTTAAATAATCGATATCTGAAAAATAAATTCAGGGCGCGTTCGTTATGAGATCAAGAGTTCCTACGATTGATACTTCTCACACTTTTGATAACGCCAGTTTTGCCATCGACACCTATCGTTCGTGTAGGTTTGAAACGTTACTAATAAAAATTTGGTTGCAAATCGAACGGTTGACGTACACACACTACGATAAGAACATACACACGACAATGAATATTTATAAGCAGTTTGACCCCACCTCCAGATAAGTTTAATTTTTCGATGGCAAAAGTGACAAAAATAATAAAAATGTTTGAAACGAACGTATGATAGTTTCTTACAGATGATACCCATTTTTTTATATATTTGACACCAATGCGAAACGAACGGATGACACATGACAAAGTAAACGAAAATAATAATTGTGCATCCCAAAACAAACGCGCCCTGTGCTCCAAACTAATTCTTAAATACCGTCTTATCTGTGATCTTACCAGTGGCGGACTAAGTCCATTGGAGGCTCGTGGCGGCAAAACGATATAAAGTACAAACCCATATGAGAAACCTTAATGAGAAAGTGTGATTGTTGATTTTGTCCTTCTATTGGTAACCCAGCAACAAATAAACGAATTGACGTAATTTTTTGCATAGTTTATCGGCCTGCGGCTCGATTCCGTAAAATGGCAGCCAGCAATTCTCGTTTTAAATCCATAGAAATAAGATATACATTGCGCATTTGAAATGACGAATGAAATTCATCGATTGTCGATTTTTTCCGCATATTTTGAATATTTTGTTCCTTAACGTTGCCGTAACCGAGCATCCTTTAGCGTCGCAGTATATTTATAAAAATCTTTTATATGTACATAAAAATATCAATAGTTTCAGCAAAAAAAGTGACGTTCACAAAGTAAATACTAGAAGTAAAAATAAGCTGTTGGTGCATTATACACGACTACCCCCTTGAGCGTCCTAGATCCCGATTGGGAACAGAGCGACTTGCCATCTTTGAGCATTTTTAGCAATGGATCAACAACTTCGGTTTCGTTCCTTCTTCTTTGATTATCCATCTATGTATCCTTGTCTAATTATTGGAATTTACTACTTTATAATAATGCTTCTTTAAACATTTTTTTATCGGAAATTGTTTCGTTGTTCGATCCGGCCGCCATTTTGTGTTGAGTCGTGTGGTGTTAGTTAGGCTTATTCTTATCACTTTTTTTAAACTTTATATATTAGGAAACATACCTAACAATAAATAAAGAGGAATAAACATAATAAAGGTAGGTGTATATCACTTTGTACGCAGCAAGGGCAGATAATTTCCTTAGTACGGTGACATTACCCACCCGTCCGGCGGAAACGGGGCTTATGGGGCAAAGTATACACTTACGACGAAGTTCCCAGTAATATTCAAAAGCTATTTATAAATAAATTTAAATCTTTTATCAAACAACTACCTTGTAAAGAAGCATACTACAATTTTTCAGACTATGTAAAGGATAAAAATCCATGGGACTGAAAATGCTCACTTACAGGATGCATAGGTAAACCAAGTTAAAATGAAAATAATATAAAATTGTACGGCTTAAATTTTAAATTTAAAACATTGATTGTATTTGTAGTTTTTACGATTTTTTTAACAAGAGTAACTATCGAGTTTCTTGCCGGTTTCAAAAAATAGTATTTCATAACTTTGACTATTCAAAAGTGATTGAATCCTAAAACCTAATTTGAATAAAAAAAATTAGGCTTTTCCACAGATATAGTCGGAAGTTTTCGGAGTTTTGAATTTCGGTGTACATGTTCATTAAAACCTCCCGTTGTGCATACTAACTCCCCATCGATTCCTGTTGCTCTCTTTTTCAGTTTTTTGCTTATATCTCGGCAATAATTATTAATACGATAAAATCGTGTAAAGAAAAACTGTTACTTATTTAATTTCCTATAAAAAAGCTAAAATATATTATTTATGTATCTCTAATACTTTAGCTGTAATCCGATATTAAAAAGTTTTTTTTTATATTTTTGCTATCGATATACAATTAGTTTTGTTTCTGTTTACTCCTAAAATGTTCAAAAACTTATTCCATGATACCACCTAGAGATAGAAAGACCGACAGAGATGATGAGAAAGAGAGTTAGAGAGAAGGGGAGAGATAATTTAGGGGCAGATGCATTATGCGACATGATGTATATAGGAGTCCGCTTGGTGAGTAAGAATAGCCAATAGGCTAAACCGACCAGCCATCAGCCGATCATCATCGCGTCTGATTCCGATAAAAACCACCTATCCTGAGTAGAACAAAGGCAAGGTTCTCGACAGACTGATAAACAAACTCAATTTTAACATCTTGACTGCTACTAACTACGCCGTTATTGACAACCATAGGCTGGACGTACTCAACATAGCGTTTCTACAGAACATAAGCCTAAGTTTGCGCTCCATAGAAAAGAACAAGCTGAACGTTACTCTAACAATCTCTTGGTTTTTATATCCCTTGGGCCCCAAAACTACGAAGCCACTAGGAAAGGCTGTGATAAACTGGAACAAATTCAAGGAAGCCCTTAAAATAATCAGCTTACCGCAGCTATATCTCATTCCTGCTCTCATTAGATCTCTAATATTGATGTAGTCATCAAATCTGTCACCTACCGCCACCAGTCACTCGCAAGCTACTATGAGCAAGTGCGTAAAATAAAAACCAGTTAAGAGCGATCCCAGTGTATGTGGAACAGCTTATAAATGTAACAGCTTAAAAACCGTTGTGTAGTATTTATAGAATGCTGTCGCCACGTCGAAAAATGGCGCTTCTATAGGTATAAATGTGCTCGATGAAATCTATGATGCAGTTCCCCTGTTCTGTTGCCCAAAATCCGAAATGACTTAAGTGAAGAGGTCTATACTTAGTGTCTATGAAATTACGTAACCGTGGTAGTAGTAACCGTTAAAAAAATTACCCAAAGCGTTTAGTGAACTAAATTATCTATATGACGAGGGCTTAGGACATTTTTACCCTAAGTACGTGGCGAAAGAATGTAGTTCGACATCGCCCCGTTAAAAATATTTGTGAATAAATAATCAAGGGTAAACTTTATTTTGATCGTCTGCAGAACTTAAGGTAAGCGGAGGGAGATCGCATCTACTTTTGACCTCACTGTCTACCTTGCGGTCACGATTGATGTCTACTGGTTTAGTGCTAAGTAAGCATTACGACACTAAGTTTTTTCTAAGCAATCTGCTCTTTTAGTCGACGTCACAGGGATTAATTTAGTTTTTGGAAGGAAGGCATGGCGCTCAGTGTGTCGACTTTAATAGATTTATAGCTCCAGTTAGCCTGGAGGCCAGTCTACATCCCTTCCATCGCGTTTTCGTGACTGTTTTTTGTACGCCTGTAACCTTCTTGACACTTTTGCAAAAGGAGTCTAGTCTCGGGCAGAGGGATAATTGTTACGTTGTCATGCGGCGTTAAGCTCTCTTATTAGTAACCCTATGTCCTCAGGCACGCCTCGTGAACGCATGCTTAGAGCACTCGCTGATGGTATCTTAACTTAATGACTGGTAAGTGATTCGATGCAACGTCAGTTTGTCGTGAGATTTAATAAGAGAGGATGCGATCTAATGGCTTTAAGCTAATAAGCTTTTAAGGGCTTTCTTGAATACGCCATAAATAATTTGTCGGATAGGAGTCAGAGGGACATACTCGTATAATAACGGGAAGAAATTCAAATCAAAATCCGTCAAGCTAGATACAGAAACCTAGGCTTACGTTATGTAAAAGTGCTACGTCAAGTATTTCCAGCCTAAGTAGAGGGGATTCGTTGGTTCTGGCGCACTTCCCCCCAACCTCAACCCCTCTCCTAAAAAAAAACTTTTTCCTGCTTTGTACGACTCGCGCTTGACCACTCTCAATACATCGTTGGTTCTGGCACACTACCCTCCAACCCCAACCCCTCGCCTAAACTAACCTAACTTTTCTGCCACCGCACGACTCGCGCTTGACCACTCTCAAAACCACCCCTGTGTCTGGGGTGTGGCGACTCGCGCTTGACCACTCTCAAAAACACCCCCTGTGTCTGGGATACGTCGACTCACGCTTGACCAGAACTACCACGTGACATCACTGTAGGTTCTGTGTAGTTTTGTTAAGTATTTATATCATTATCGTAATGGGTCTATCGTATTTTTCCGTTCATTAGTTATTCTTATTTAATTACAATGTCGTGAGTGCGATAATGATGTTTGTGGTGACATTCCTAATACCTTTTTAATTATATTTGTACTTGTAAGATAAATCGTATATATATAGGATAGTCGAGAGTATTCGAGTTACAATTTATCATCAAGTGATTGAATTCATCCTGTGTGATACTGAGGCTGGTTCTATTTACTTCAAAAAAAGCTATGGAGGTATGTGTTTTTTTGCTTTATAATTCTTTATCTATATTTATTATATATATTACAGACCCTCAAAACTATGTGTTTGTTTGAATGTCTATTACTTAAACCAATTTTGTTTAGGTTTTCACTTTAGGCAAATTTTTGATTCAAATTATTATACAAATATGTTTTTAAAGCATAGGCTTATTTTATTACAGAATTTAACATTTAACGTAATGGAAGAAAACACGTTCAAGCATTACTACTACGCTACATCGGATGATGAGCAATCAACTGAGAAGGCCTTAGAAACAACAAAGCTCAAACGGTCTCGTCGAAATAGTATCGACTCATTCTTTGAGGGGACCAATCAGAAGAAAAAGAAACTCAGCTCTACAGTGGCGAGATCTTCAAAAGATGGTATCCCTGGTGTCACATACTTGTCTACTAATAATGATGATGGGGCTCATGCTACAAATTTGATAAAAATTGAGGTGTATGACCTCATAAAATTGAAAAAAGTACCAGTAGATGAACATTGGAAACACTCAGAAGTGAGGATCAAATATTATACGGATACAAAAGATGAAAAATATGAGCAAACGAAGGGTATCATATTTGATATCACGAAGCAAATAGCAGAAACCAATAACTGTAAAAAATACTTTTTTAAAAAGTAATCTCTAATAGCTAAATTAATTTATAAGAACCATCCTTACAAAATTTTATGAGTATCTAATTGATAAGTAACGAGCAACTATTAATTAACCATCAACTAATATAGTAATCACCTTATCGACTTGTATATATAAGAGAAAAATCGAACATTATATTTATTATTAATTCATCATTCACAAGCAAAGCTAAACTGGTTTATTTCAACCATGTCACTAGAAAGTGTTTTTTTTCAAAATGTTTTTGAAGAAGAAGAAAAAGAACTAATGAGAGCGTGTGAGAATTATGAAGATAATGCTCTGGAAAATCCGTATTATGACACTTCACTGTTTAACATCTGTAAAGAAGTTGAGGAAACATTCAGGTATACATTCTAACTATACTTATTTAAATTTTATGTTACATATTTGTGTTCTTATATTAACATAAGCATGTTATATCTACAGAAAATCTTCAATTCAAGTCGGTCGAGGTTTGAAGAGACAAGCTGATATTAGTGTTGAAGATTTACAACAAGCATCGACGTCATCATCTGCCAATACAACACATAGACAGAACGTTATGTGTCAAATATGTGAATTACAGGTTAGCCAAAGGTTCTATGCTCAGCACTTACGATCTAAGGAACACAAAGAAAAATGTCTTATTCATAATCATAATTTACATAATGTCTCTGTTATATCAGTTGCTTTTGGGTCTCGGGTCTTAACGTATAGAATTGTATCACCTAAAGCTAATGAGTCACTTAAAATACAAACTCCTGAAGTATTCATAGCATCAATTAAAGAGTCGATACTATTTCTTATTCAGGAATGTTTAAAAGAGTTAACTATTGTTAAAGTTAATTTTATTATTCATGCAGATTTTGAACAGGAAACAAAAGATTTAAAAAATTCTTTCGATTTTCAAACAAAAAATTGGACTATTTCTTTAGGGGACGAATTAGAAAATTATTTAGAAACTTTAAGCGAAGACATTAAAAATAAAATGAGTGATTTCGAAGCAAAAGATAGTGGATGGACTTTAAAAAAATTCAGTTCTTAGAAATGAATGTTAATAAGTTCAATCCCTTACGAGGGTCTTCGTTTATTGAATTACCTTTAGATATTAAGCGTAAAAAAGCAGTCATAAATGTAAAAAATAACGATCAACAATGTTTTAAGTGGGCTTTATTATCCGCACTATATCCTGTAAATAAAAGTTCTGAAAGGGTATCATCATACTTGAGGAATCAAAATAGACTAAAGTTTAATAATATACAGTTCCCAATCAAATTATCGGATATACCCAAGGTAGAAAAACAGAATAACATTAGTATCAATGTTTTCGGATTAGAATTTAACAAAGTAAAAAAATGTAATACCATCGTTGGACCATTATATTTTACAAAATGTCGTAAAGAATTACACATTAACTTATTATTTTTAAACAATGGTTCAAATGGTCATTATTGTTTTATAAAAAATTTATCACGCTTGGTTAGTAAACAAATAACAAATCGAAATAATGCTATTCATATCTGTGATGGTTGCCTTCTATATTTTAAATCTAAAGTTAATTTAATTAATCACCAAAAACATGACTGTGCTCATATTGTTACTGAATTACCAGGAATTCATAAAAAAGGAAAAGATTGGTTTAATCGGGAAACAAATAATGATGAAATCTATTTTGATAAGTTTCAAAGAAAATTAAAATTACCTTTTGTAATATATGCAGACTTTGAAGCTCTTTTAAAACCCGTCACCTCATGTGACCCTGATCCATCGAAGTCATATACAAAAACAATACATGAACATGAAGTTTATAGTTATGGATACTATATAAAATGTTCGTATGATGATAAGCTGTCTACATACAGAACATACACAGGGCCTAATTGTGCAAAAATGTTTATGGAAAGCATTTACAAAGATATTAGCAATATACATAGGATAAATTGTTTTCAAAAATGTCCACTTCCATTAACTAACGAAGAGAAGGAATCTATTAGACAATCGCAATTATGTTATATTTGTGAAGGGCTATTGGGTGATGACATCACAGTAGACTATGATTGGAATACTGGTAATTTTAGAGGTGTTGCTCACGAATTATGTAGTTCAAAGTATCGTGTTCCCTTTTTCATTCCCATTCTATTTCATAATCTAAGTAATTATGATGCTCATTTTATTGTTCATGCTTTGAATTTTAAAGATGGAGAAATAGATATCATTCCGCAAAATAAGGAAAAATATATTTCATTCTCAAAAAAACTTAATATAAGAGGTCATTTAGTACATTTGCGGTTTTTAGATTCCTTTAAATTCATGGCCAGTAGTTTAGATAGTTTAGCTAAAAATCTAAAAAAAGATCAATTTATAGAATTAAGAAAACAATTTCCAAACGAAAATGATTTTAATAAACTTATTAGGAAAGGTGTTTTTCCTTATGAATTTGTTAATTCTTATGAATCCTTAAAAGTTACAACTCTTCCAGATCAAGACGCTTTCTTTAACTCTTTAAGTAATACCAGTGTCTCAGATGATGATTATAAACATGCTCAAAATGTTTGGGTCCAATTTAAATGTAAAAATATGTTGGACTATTCCAATCTATACTTAAGAACTGATGTAATGTTACTCACTGATATTTTTGAAAACTTTAGAGAAATTTGTATTAAAACATATGAACTCGACCCTGTACAATATTATACCCTTCCAGGATTAAGCTGGGATGCAATGCTAAAATGTACTAACATAACACTGGAATTATTAAAAGACTTTGATAAAATAGCATTCGTAAAGTCTGGTATAAGAGGTGGTATTTCACAGTGTTCTAACAGATATGGAAAGGCAAATAACGAGTACATGGGTGATTACAAAGATAACTTACCAAAATCTTACTTAATGTATTTTGATGCAAACAATCTCTATGGTTGGGCAATGTCTCAGTATTTGCCTGTAAGAGATTTTAAATGGGTTAACCCGAACATAGACTTCAATATATCAGATTCATCAGATATTGGATACATACTGGAAGTTGATCTTGAATACCCTGAAAATTTACATGATCTTCATTCAGACTTACCTTTATGCCCTGAAAACATTGTAATCGGTAACAGTAAAGATAAAAAATTAGTACCAAATTTATATAACAAAACTAAATATATTATTCACTATAGAAATCTGAAGCAATGTTTACAACTTGGTATGAAATTAATTAGAGTTCATAGAGTTTTACAGTTTGAGCAAAGTCCTTGGTTGAAGAAATATATAGATTTAAATACACAACTAAGAACTTTAGCTAAAAGTGACTTTGAAAAAGATTTTTATAAACTTATGAATAATGCAGTCTTTGGTAAAACTATGGAAAATGTTGAAAAACGTGTTAATGTGAAATTGTTAACCCACTGGGAAAACCATGGAAAAATTCAAGGTGCACAAAGTTTAATTGCTCGCCCTGAGTTTCATAGTCTATCTATATTCTCCGAGTCTTTAATTGCTGTACAATTACAAAAGACTAAGGTATATTTCAATAAACCATTTGTTTTAGGATTTTGTATATTAGAAATATCAAAAACATTGATGTATAACTTTCATTATAATTACATGAAAAGAAAATACAATAATAGTGTCAAGTTATTATACACTGATACGGATAGCTTAGTTTACCATGTATTTACAGATAATTTTTATAATGATATAAAATCTGACTTAGAATGTTTTTTCGATACTTCAGACTATTCTAGTGATAATGTTTATGGTTTCCCACTTTTAAATAAAAAGAAACTTGGATATTTTAAGGATGAGAACAATGGTAAAATATTTCGGGAGTTTGTAGGACTTCGATCAAAAATGTATGCAATGGACATTGAAAGTAAGGTTATTGCTAAAGCTAAAGGTGTAAATAAAAGTGTGACAAAAAAGATGAATTTGGAAAATTATAAGTTGTGTCTATTTAATAAAAATGTAAATGTTTCACAAATGTGTAGGATTCGAAGTGTGAAACATACTATTTTTACACAACAAATTAATAAAACTTGTCTATCCTGTAATGACACCAAGAGATATATTTTACCTAATTCAACAGATACATATGCTTGGGGTCATTTTAAGATTAACTTATAGTTTTGAAATAATAATAATATAGAGTATTAATTGTATCTGGTTTATGTGTGTTTAAAAAATGTAAGGTAATAACTATTATTAAGTAACCTAATGATTGTAATTTTTTTTTATTATTAATTATATTGGTTTTAATATATAAGTGTTTGTTTTTATTGCTTTCCTTCATATGAATTTGAACATTTTCAAAGAGAACACACATTAAAAATAATTATGATTCATTTTTATCATCCCTTTACAGTAATTGTAGCTGGCCCTAGTGGATGTGGTAAATCAGTTTTTGTTAAAAATTTTGTGAAACATGCTAATGAGATTTGCAATCAACATTTTTCTAATATTATGTGGTGTTATGATGAAATGCAACCGTTATACAACTTGAACAATGTTAATTATTACCAAGGTATTCCTGACCTCAGTATGTTTGATGGAGAACAACCACAACTAATAATAATCGATGACCTCATGCGAGAGTCTGATGGTCGTGTTGTTGACATATTCACAAAGGGTAGTCATCATAGAAACATTAGTGTTTTCTATATTACACAAAATATATTCCATCAAGGTAAAGGACAGAGAGATATTTCTTTAAACTCTAGTTATATAGTCTACTTTAAAAATCCACGAGATAAAACACAAATTCGTTACTTAGCACGTCAAGTCTCACCTGAAAACAT
The DNA here is from genome assembly GCA_946406115.1 of Apoda limacodes. NCBI lineage: Eukaryota > Metazoa > Arthropoda > Insecta > Lepidoptera > Limacodidae > Apoda > Apoda limacodes. Next base: position 10,914,891 of record OX291558.1, read on the forward strand.
TAAATTTTTGGAAGATGCCTACAAAGATGCTACTAGTGAACCTCATGGCTACCTAATGATAGATTTAAAACAGGACACAATTGATATGTGTCGATTTAAAACGAGAATATTTCCTTCTGACCAGAACTGCATTGTATATATACCTAAAAAAGGATTTAAATACAGCAAACATAATGAAATTCCAATCATTCATAAATAATGCATTCAAGAGTGACTACACATCAAGAACTTTTAAAATCGTTGCATGTATTGAAACCAAGACAGAAAAGCTTTACTTAAATCTTGTAGTAAAGAAGAAATAAATTTTATTTGTGAGTGTATTTACAACGTATTACAGGGTAAAATACCCGTCAAGGAAAATGATAAAAACAAATTAAAAAAATATAAAAATATATTGAGAAAGTTGGTGTGTAAAGGAAGAAATCTACTTAGAAAAAACGTAATTATTCAAAGGGGTGGTGCCTTTTTACCTATTATTTTAGGATCTGTTCTAAGTGCCTTGGTGAGTTCAATTTTAAAACCTTAGCAGGAAAATAAAAGCAAAAATGGAACATGCTAAAAAAATGATTCTAATTGAACCTAATTTGATAGAAAAAATTAAAAAGGAAAATGAAACACAAAGCGCTTTAAATACTTTATCCCGTTTAGATGGTGAAATGAAAGATATTTTAAATAGTAATGTAGAAGATAGAGAAAAATGGATTTTGTATTTACAAACACTACAAAGGTATTTACATTTTACTGAAGTAGAACGACGACCATATCAAATACCAATTATAACCAAAACAGAAAGTTCGCCTAATTATAAAGATACTGATGTCATTAAGGAAACAGTCCTTGACACTGAGCAGGTATCAAACATAAAATCAAAAACCATAAATGATACTGACTTAACCCCATTTTATTCAAAGCAACAACTCTTGAAATTGATTCCTAAGACGTATATAAAACGAGGTGAATTACTAATAGAATCAATTTTTTCAAATAAAAATAAGGTAGATTGGGATACCAATGGAACTGTTAGTATCAATAATATGAAAATACCAGGGAGTAACATTATAGACCTGGTGAATGATACACTAAGACCACTTAAACACAGTGATCCAATTGGGTGGCAAGAGTTTGCATCAGCATTAAAAGAAATTAAAATACCATTAACTTATATTGGAAATCCAAAAAGACTAGAATATATTAATAAACTTTACTTAGGTGATATAAAAGAAGAAATTCCACTTAACAAATTGCAATCAGATAATAGTTTTACTCCTACTAAGACTCATTTTAACAAAATCAAGAAAAAAATAGACTGGGAAAAATGGACCCCCTATTAGAAATAAATCAGATTTACTATGATGTTTCTCATCCTGCTGGATATGGAGGTGTTAACAAACTCATCAACTCGTTAAAGGGAAAAATGACAGCAAAACAAGTGAAAAATTGGTTGCAAGAACAAGAAACTTACACATTACATAAACCTGTAAGAAATAGATTTCCTAGAAATAAGTACATTTTATCTAATTATAATGACTTGTGGCAGGTGGATTTAAGTGATATGCGCACTTATTCTGAATATAATGATGGTTTTAAATATATTCTGTGTGTTATTGATGTATTTAGTAAATATGCATTTGCTAGATGTTTAAAAAAAAAGAACTCTATAACTATAAAAGAATGCTTTGAAAGTATATTTAATGAGTCAAAATCCTTACCTAACCACATTCAGTCAGATAAGGGAACTGAATTTGTTTCTAAGGATGTGCAAAAATATTTTAAAAGTAAAGGTATAAACTATTACACCACTAACAATCCTGATATAAAAGCTAGTATCGTGGAACGCTTTCAAAGAACATTAAAGACAAAAATGTGGCGGTATTTCACACATCATAACACATATAGATATGTTGATATTTTAAAAGATTTGATTTATTCTTATAATCATAGCTATCATTCAAGTATAAAAATGTGTCCCAAAGATGTTAACTCAGAAAATATTATGACTGTTTGGAATAATTTATATGATAGAGATAAAGGGCAAAAGGCTATTCTAAACAGGTTTAAAGAAGGTGATTATGTTAGGATAACAAAACATAAACACATATTTCAAAAAGGATACGAGAGCAACTGGAGTGATGAAATATTTGTTATTACTTCAGTTATAAGAAGATCACCTTGGGTAGTTTATACGTTAAAAGATCTTCAAAATGAACCCATTACAGGTACATTTTATGAAAAAGAATTACAAAAAGTAATATACAACCCCACTCTCCCACATAAAATAGATAAAATACTCCACACTCGTTATTTTGGAAATAGAAAGCAAGTACTAGTGAAGTGGAAAGGTTATCCAAACAAATTTAATACTTGGGTATCATTAAAAGATATAGAAAAAATATGATTAAGGAAGATTTTTATTTAACTTTGCTCAGTAATAGTTCAATGGAATATTTTCCGAGTAATACCACTACAAATTTTTCAACAAAACTTCCAAAACCTATAAAATTAGAAGGACAGTGGTCTGTTGGAGTTGTAGAATTTCAATACCCATGTAGTATGTTTACAGTTCAAGAGGGTGAAAATATAATGTATATTACTAAGAAAATGATAGTACCTTTGGATAAATCAATATCATCAGTTATTTATAAAAATCATATACCTGCAACCAATTATGATAATATTGATAACATTTTAAAAGCCTTAAACCTAAAAGAAAACTGTCGCTTTCATTATGATAAAGTTTCCCAGATGGTCTCTGTTCAAATTAACGATAAAAATATATCATCTTTAACGTTATCATCAAAGTTAAGTATTCAACTTGGCTTTGAACCAAAAACTAATTTAATAACAAAAAATGTTGGAAGATACCCACCCAATTTACATTTAGGATTACCTTCTCAATTATTTGTTTACTGTGATATAATTGATCCGCAAATAGTTGGAGATGTTATGACACCATTGTTAAGAATAATACCTTTAGACCCCGAGAAATATATCTATGGTGCTTATAAGATGCATGTATTTTCACCACCCCACTACTTACCAGTTATGCGAAGAGAATTTGATACAATTGAAATAGATATAAGAACAAACACTGGTAATAAAATACCATTTCAATTTGGGACCGCATATGTTAAACTACACTTTAAGCGATTATAATGCATAATAACAGTATTTGTCCCTATGAGCAATATTATTCACACCAAGCAGGATCAGGAATTGGTGTAATTTATAAAGGTGTACCACATCAACGTGGTCATGGAATAGGAAGCTTTTTAGGAGGCCTGTTTCGATCAGTACTACCTTTATTATCAAGTGGGGCAAGAGTAATTGGTAAAGAGGCTCTTAATGCTGGAGTGGGATTATTAAGCGATATGATAAGCCAGAAACCAATGAATGAATCTGTGCAAACACGGTTAAAAGATGTAAGTACTAATTTAAAACGAAGAGCAGATGATAAAATTGAAAGACTAATGAATGGATCAGGTTATATAACGAAACGTCAACGTCGGATTCATTCCATTCCGTCAACAGCTTTGAAAGAGTTGAGAACTAGAAAGTATAAAATTAATAGAAATACTAAAGATATATTTTCAAACAAATAATGTCATTCTTACATAATCATTCATGTGAATGTATAAAATCGGAATTGGATTTATTTGCTTTACCAACAACTCAGACAAGTATTGAAAATGGACAATGGATACACTACAAACCTATATCATCCCTTACAGACGATGGACCAATTGAATTTCAAATTCCTGGTACGGGGGATGATTATATCGATTTGTCTCATACATTACTACATTTAAAAGTTAAAATTCGAAACCAAGATGGCACCAACTTAGCTGCTGCTACAGTAGTAGCCCCAACTAATAACTGGTTACACTCACTGTTCAATCAACTCGATGTGTATTTAAATCAAAAACTAGTATCTCCACCAAACAACACTTATGCTTATAGGGCATTTATAGAAACTTTATTAAACTATGGTCCAGCAGCTAAACAATCTCATCTGACTTGTGGACTATGGTATGAAGACACAGCTGGAAAAATGAATTCACTAGATGATTCTAATGATGGATTTAAAAAAAGGAATCAATTTGTACGTGAGAGTAAAGAGGTAGAAATGGTAGGACATTTGCATGGGGATTTGTTTAATCAAGAAAAGTTTCTGATAAATGGTGTTGAAATTAGTCTTAAACTAGTACGATCAAGAGAAAGTTTTAATCTTATGGCTGGTGCTGATGCTAAACTGAAAGTTACTTTTACTGACGCTACACTTATAGTTCGTAGAGCAAAAATTAGTCCAAGTGTATTATTAGCACATCAAAAAGTTTTAAGTGCAACGACCGCTAAGTATCCTATAACCAGAGCTGAAGTCAAAGTGCTCACAATACCTTCAGGAGTTCAGGGAAAAACGCTTGATAACATATTTATTGGTCAAGTTCCAAAAAGGTGTATAATAGGTTTTGTAAACAATGCTGCTTTTAATGGAAGTTTTAACAGAAATCCTTTTAACTTTGAAAACTATGGAATAAATACATTTAGTTTGTATATAGATGGTCAACAAATACCATCAAAAGCTTTACAACCAATGTTTCACAACAATATATTTACCACAGCTTACCATACACTATTTTCCGGGTCAGGTATTCACTTTTTGAATGATGGTAATGCTATTTCTAGGGAACAATATGCAAATGGATATTGTTTGATGGCATTTGATTTAACTCCAGACTTATCAGCTAGTTCTACGTCTCATTGGAATCTTATTAGACATGGAAGCGTAAGACTTGAAGTTCGTTTTGAAGCAGCACTCATACAAACAATAAACTGTATAGTGTATGCTGAATTTGATAATGTTATTGAAATAGATAAAAATCGTAATGTTTCAGTAGATTACAGTAGCTAAAATATAATAATTAGAACTCAATGAAAGGACTTATTATACTTTTGACATTCATAATATCAACATTCTGAAATGAATACTTTAGATATTCAAAAATGTTTAAAGATAATTTCTCCGAAAATTAAACTAAATGTATTTGCTGCAAATAGATTACCAGTACTCATGCACCTACCTGCTTTTCTCATTAGTAATTTAGATGTTGACAATCAACCTGGATCGCATTGGGTGGGAATACATATTAATAAAAATGGATTAGGTGAATACTTTGATTCTTATGGTCGTAAACCTAGTAGACATCATTTATATTTCTTAAATAAGAATACTAAGATATGGAGTTACAATAATAAAAGAGTTCAAAATGACTTTACAACTGTTTGTGGGGAATATTGTCTTGTTTATTTGTATTTTAAGTTTCATGGTAAATCAATGATTGATTTTGTAAACCACTTTAGTAATAACACTCTATGTAATGATATTTTATTATATGATATGTTTAAAACAATTTTTGATAATAAAACTTTTTAAAATAAAAAAAATGTTTTTTTCTTATGTGTGTGTTTGTGTAATTAGTGGTTAAAAAACAAAAAATATTTATATCATTTTAATTTATATCATTTATTCATTCATTCACAATAAAACTCAAACATGATACAATTTGATTCAAAGTTGATTTCGAGTAATACTGAAGCTGGTTCTTATAAATTAATTTAGCTATTAGAGATTACTTTTTAAAAAAGTATTTTTTACAGTTATTGGTTTCTGCTATTTGCTTCGTGATATCAAATATGATACCCTTCGTTTGCTCATATTTTTCATCTTTTGTATCCGTATAATATTTGATCCTTACTTCTGAGTGTTTCCAATGTTCATCTACTGGTACTTTTTTCAATTTTATGAGGTCATACACCTCAATTTTTATCAAATGTGTAGCATGAGCCCCATCATCATTATTAGTAGACAAGTATGTGACACCAGGGATACCATCTTTTGAAGATCTCGCCACTGTAGAGCTGAGTTTCTTTTTCTTCTGATTGGTCCCCTCAAAGAATGAGTCGATACTATTTCGACGAGACCGTTTGAGCTTTGTTGTTTCTAAGGCCTTCTCAGTTGATTGCTCATCATCCGATGTAGCGTAGTAGTAATGCTTGAACGTGTTTTCTTCCATTACGTTAAATGTTGAATTCTGTAATAAAATAAGCCTATGCTTTAAAAACATATTTGTATAATAATTTGAATCAAAAATTTGCCTAAAGTGAAAACCTAAACAAAATTGGTTTAAGTAAAAGACATTCAAACAAACACATAGTTTTGAGGGTCTGTAATATATATAATAAATATAGATAAAGAATTATAAAGCAAAAAAACACATACCTCCATAGCTTTTTTTGAAGTAAATAGAACCAGCCTCAGTATCACACAGGATGAATTCAATCACTTGATGATAAATTGTAACTCGAATACTTTCGACTATCCTATATATATACGATTTATCTTACAAGTACAAATATAATTAAAAAGGTATTAGGAATGTCACCACAAACATCATTATCGCACTCACGACATTGTAATTAAATAAGAATAACTAATGAACGGAAAAATACGATAGACCCATTACGATAATGATATAAATACTTAACAAAACTACACAGAACCTACAGTGATGTCACGTGGTAGTTCTGGTCAAGCGTGAGTCGACGTATCCCAGACACAGGGGGTGTTTTTGAGAGTGGTCAAGCGCGAGTCGCCACACCCCAGACACAGGGGTGGTTTTGAGAGTGGTCAAGCGCGAGTCGTGCGGGGGCAGAAAAGTTAGGTTAGTTTAGGCGAGGGGTTGGGGTTGGAGGGTAGTGTGCCAGAACCAACGATGTATTGAGAGTGGTCAAGCGCGAGTCGTACAAAGCAGGAAAAAGTTTTTTTTTAGGAGAGGGGTTGAGGTTGGGGGGAAGTGCGCCAGAACCAACGAATCCCCTCTACTAGCCTATAACTTGGTAGTGTTGCAGTACTATAAACGGTGCTTGGTAATTACATTTACATACAAAGTCACGTAAATCGGAATAAGTTGCCTAAGTCTTTATGGGAAATGAGGCACACCTACGAGACGATGATCAGCTGATGGCTGGCCATGGCTTTTCGGTATTGATAGCCAGTCGCGGCAATTTCGTGGTACTTAGACCCACCAGGTGGCCTCAAAACACATTCCGACCCAGCCAGCAGACATCATGTCACATAATGCTCTTTCCTCACCTCCCTTTTTTTCTCTTTCTCACTCTCTCATCTCTCTCTCTGTCTTGGTAGTTTCGCGGAATAAATTTAGAAAATATATTTGAATCATTTTGGAGTAAACATAAAACAAACGGTATATCAACAGCAAAAAAATAAATAAATTTAACTCTGGATTACAGCTAAAGTACTATAAATACAATAGTAATATGTATGAGCTTTTTTATAGGATATTTAATGATCTATAATTTTTAAATCTCCATTTTTCCGTATCAGCAATAATTGCCGAGTTATAAGCAAAAAACTTAAAAAGGGTACCTTTTTTTCCAAGATGGCGGCGCGAGCGCAACAGCTATCGATGGGGACTTTTAGTATGTTCAACGGGAGGTCTTAGTGAACAACTAAACCAAAATTAAAAACTCTACCAATTAATGTTTCTTTTGCCTAAAAATGTATCTAATTTGACTAGAATAGAATAGAATAGATTTCTAGAATAGGGAAAACCTATATTCTTTCTGTCGTTTGTGCAGTGTTCCCAACTTCTTTGCTGTCAGATTTAGCGGAAAGGGCAAGAAGAAATCGGAAGAAATACTTATTCATTAGATATTTACACAAACTAGACTTTATCAATTTATTAAAAAAGAGTTAGGTAGATAAATCCAAAATTTCATGCCTGATTGTGCCTAAGCAGTCATTTTATAATAAAAAAAACCACATAATACTTATATTATTTTGAATTTAAGACTTTTTTGTAAACTTTAGGTTTAATGAAACATCTTATTTACTTAAAATTGAGGTTTAAAAATATTGCAAAATTATTTCATTTTAGTTTTTGCAGTAATTATCCACAAAAAACTAAATTCGACTATCTGGTCTAGAAGGCTTAGTACCTTATTTTTATAAAATTAAAGCATCATAAGAAATAGTTGTTAAGAGTCCTAGTAAAGATGAGCGTAATAATGCAGAATTAAAACAAAAATGCTAAATAAAAATAGAAGCTATTCAAAAATGCATTGTTTTAATATCACTGATTGTTAGTTACCTACATATTTAATTATATAACAAAATTATTTTGACTCGATGAAAGATTGCGAATGTGCACCCGGTGCCCAAAAATGGGTGATACCTAATTCAGAGCACAAAACACCACAGATTAGGTATTTAGTACCCGACTATGGCGAAGCAAAAGGAGGGTTATGATTTTGACCGGTATGTGTATATGTTTGTTCATCTGTTACCTCATTACTTCTAAAATACTTTTAATAATCATTTGACAAGTAATTTTGTAGTTGATTTGAGTCGTCTGAAGTTTCTTGATTGTCCGTTGGTTATAGGATATGTGACGTCACATTAAATGGAATGTGGCGCCCTCTGGAGGACGGTCCAGAGTCCTAACGGCTGCAGTCCGAAGCTGACCTTACTTCTACTGAACCTGAAACCACAAATTGGCCATCATTTGTAGTAGGTAATCAATCAAACTAAATAAACATTTAACATTAACAAAAACATAAAATGAGATCATCAAAGAAACACGTAAGTTTAATTCAATAGTTGAAATGGCAGGGAAAACGTAAATAATATGTGACAAAAAAAACCTTCTGGAATGTCATGCATGAAATAATTGAATATGTGTATTAGTCATTAGTTCAATATTTAACTACAGATGTTAGAAAAGCCATAAAACGTATTAGAATATTAGGATAAATTTAAAGTCACCAGCTCTATTTACTTATGCCTAAAAGTTCCATATTTGAGACTGGACCATTTTTATTTTTGTCAAGATGGGCTTATTAAGCCGTTTTATTTGATACCCAACACGGCGTCGTTAAATAACATTTTTTTTTAGTTTATGACTGTATGTCCTCCAGAGGGCGCCACATTCCATTTAATGTGACGTCACATATCCTATAACCAACGGACAATCAAGACGCTTCAGACAACTCAATTATGTTGTTATGAAGTTATGAGGTAACAGATGAACAAACATACACACATACCGGTCAAAATCATAACCCAACTTTTGTTTTGCCATAGTCGGGTACTAAATACCTAATCTGTGGTGTTTTGTGCTCTGAATTAGGTATCGTTTAGAAGTTTTTGGAAAAACCTCAAATAGATTTCCTATTTCCTTTCCAAACTGGAAAATTCAGACAAAAGACAAAACTTTACGCATTTAATCGCGTGTTTTGCGAATAAGCACACGGCGACTTCAGGATGATCTAAAGGCTTAAAACTTGGGTTAGAAGTGTGTTTAGCTGATTCTGCGTGCTATGTCAATAACTTTAGTTCTCTTCCGGGAGTCCTCGTATCGGTTTTGACTCGGTAACTTTGAGCTTGTGGATTAGCCCTGCTTCGTCAAAGACATCGTTACATCTAATATTTTAATTCATAGGGTTAACACAAAAAAGCAAATGGTGTAGCGCGGCTAAAGTGTCGAAATAATAACATACTTATAACATACATCGTTTAAGTTTATTATTTTATAAATGTGTCGCACACAGGTCAGCTTGTGCTAAATACAATTTATCTATGTTTTTACTTTATCGTTGGCTTGGTCCACAAAACCGATCAAAACACTTTTCTGATCCGTTGTGTGGTCCCTAGTGTAAGTTCACATTGTAATATGGTGACTGTGGGTTTGTTTTATTAACGCACAATGGCTCGCAAAAGCAAATTTGGAAATAGTGTGACACTGACATGATAGCAAATAAATTTTACAATAAAACAGTAACAGACTAAATAACAAAGCAAATGCAATTAACAAATAAAAAAGTCATGCCATATAGTTGTAATTTTTGGCCACTGGGTCAGAAAAGTTTGATGCACTGTAGAGAACTTGACATACATACAACAAGATACATTTTGGATGTATCCATACAAAACTAACATACTTATAGACGCATGTGTGGTAATTTAAAGTTATGTTATATTTGTGCTTTAAATGTGTCCTTCCTATATCTTAGATATTTTATAGTCTATGTCCGAGGAAACTGACGTCGGCAAATATCTGAGTCTATTGATGATTGACTCAATCAAAATCATCCATGAGAAAAAAAATATATGCTGTATAGACTAAGTCCTTCGTCTGTCATGTTGGCAAGGAGGGAAAAAAAATGAATGTTTGCGAAAAGCTAAGACCAACTTGGTCTTAGGCGAAAAGGAAAAGGCAACAAAGGGATTTTTTTTTTTAATATTATAATGGGCTCGCACGGTCTTAGCAGACCATTCATGCATTTGCCGGAGTCAAAGTCAATTATATTATAACGTATCGTGGTGCGGGCGTTACCGCGCGTCCTCGTTTTCAAGTCCTAAGATTGGGCGGGAGATTTGGTGTGGATCCTTAGACATTGCGCGTCATGTCCTGCTTATTTCTTCATAATTCACTATTCATGAGCCTTCGCTGCACAATTCTTAACACGCTTTCGTAAAACTTTGCTAAAATATATACATCGAAGCACACTAAATGAATTTAGAAAAATTAAACAGAAAAAAACACCACTCCTAAGGGAGTTTTGGCGCGAATCTTAAGAAGGAGTGGTTTTGTGACGCGCAAATTCTGAAGGATGCACACCAAATCTCCCGCCCTTTTAGATAAAACTTGTATATGGCGCTTCGCCAAACTTAAATAAAAGCACTTGACTATATTTACACATGACTATGGAGAAATGATATGCTATAATGCGAAATCTGGTCTCCACATCGAAGAAGGAAGGAAGGAAGGAAGGAAGGCCACAAAAAAAAGGTTATGAAAACAATGAAAAAAACTATAATCATAAAATAAATAAAACCTTATCAACTATTATATTATATCAACACATATCCGAATAACATTATGGCTGATAAGAGGAAGAAAATATTTCTTTCTAAGGTAAGTAAGTTTACCATTTTTTGATTCAAAAAATCTTTCATTTAATTAGTGGATTTCCAAATGTTGATGGTATAAATGCAGATTTGGAGTTTGTGTTCATTTATAGGTATAGGCCGGTGGTGACAAAAGTGGTTGAGGCGTAAAAAAGGCGGCGCTAAAGAAACAAATTTTTTTTTGCGACAATGCAACCAGGTTTATAGGGTTTGGTGGGGGAGAGTAAGGCAACACCACTTCGTGAAGAGGGGAGTGCTTTTCTACAAATATTTTCGTTTTGAGGATTAGCTGATTGTCAAATTATTCAAAAGTTTGATTAGATAGGAGGGTCGGAGAGCGTAGGGAAACACTCTCTGGGGGCCATTAAAAAACCGACTGAGTAGAGTAGTGGTATGACTTGAATGGTTCAAAAACAAACCGAGTTTCAACTCAATGCCATCATAGTGTTTATGTAAAAGTCTAGTGTTGACTTACTTTTCACTTATGTAAAAATACATGCATTAAATAGGCTTTATTTACCTTTATATATTTTTTGTGAAAAAATTAGCAATTTATTGTTTTTTTACAGTGATTTAAAGGAAAGAAATGTAGTTTTAAAATTTATTTATTACAATTTGAATAACTAAGAATATTATATTTTTTATAATAAAAACCAAAATATGCTAAAGTTCTTCAAAATACTAGAGTCAAACCTACTAAGCTACGCCACTCCACATTTATTTCTAATTTATGGTATAGATATTGATCATACATACCTTCCAAGTCACAGATTCTTCACTGGCTTTTCATGTTGTACATTAGTTTTATTGTAATGTTTAAGGATCCTTCCATTACAAGGCGTCCAGTCATATTAAAGTCTGATAGAGAAGCCCCTAAAGAGCAAGTCAAGGAAAAGGTAGAAAAAGAAAAACAGCCTACTATAATATTAAAAACTCGAGAACAAAGTACTCCAAAAGAAGAACGACCACATAGTCCAAAGACTTCTTTTGAGGCTGAAGGACCTCATCCAAGTAAGATTGCTCAAAATGAAAGTAAAGAGAAAAAAGTTATTGGTAAGTGATGCAATAAAATAAATTAAACAACAGTCACCAAAATAAAATGGTGTTAACTTACATGACTCTAGCGACTGCACACACTGGCTTAGAAAAGTTTGTGGCACTGATGATTCTTTTTTTGTACAGAAATGTCAGTTTTATATATTATTTTAAACATGATTTTTTTTTCTTAATTATTACTAAAGCAGTGTACTTAGGGAACTGAAATATATTTGCTATATCATACTTCAGCAAATTGATTTTGTTTATTCTTCCTTTATGGCGCAGCAGAGCATCCAATTGTCCTAAATAAGATTTTTATCCTCAGAATACCGATAACAGAAATTTGTGCAGGGCGGAGCCACGGGTAAAATCTAGTATTGTATGAATCATTTTCAGTTGTTTGCCACATATCATGCATTAAGATATAGCTCCACCTTAAGCTGATAAAATAAAAGCAACAAGTGCTTTTTTCTTTTACAGAACAAAAACCTAGCCCACCTTTAAAACAGATGGTGGAACCAGTTAAATTGCTAAATGAAAACCTGGAATTCAACAGTGCAGCTCTGGAATTTTTGCATGATTCCAGCATTAACTATTTGGTTGTTGGAATTATAGGTTTGTGCCTTATTTTAATACACTTTTTCTCGCAAGTGTGTTGGTGGGAATTTTACTATTCAATGAAGGTTGCAAAGAATAATTTTTGGTTTTTGTATCTCATAGGATATATTGAGACCACTTTGTTGTTTTATGGTGTTAACGTAGATACATTTTTTTAGGCACTTGTGGCTCAGTGCTATTTGTTTATTGGAAATGTAGCAGACCATATCGTACCGCTACAAGCAAGGCTGAAGTCACGCTTCCTACAACGCGCTATCGGAGTTTCCTTGGCAGTTCAGTATATATATAGTAATCGAAGCGCAAGTTAAGTGGACCACGGTGGTCCCCAGGCATAACACCTCGCCTGGCAGGAGATCTCCTCTTTACCACTGCTCCACAAAAACAATATGCAAACTGACATTGTCATTTTTTGTTTTTGCTTGAGTTCATTAATTATATATGGTGGTTCCGCCCACTATGCTCAACTCCAAATTCTTTATTTGACTAACTCCTGTAACCTATATAATCAAACCAAATTGATTTAAATTGTGAAATCAGAGCAAAAATGGACTTCTAAGATCTCATATAATGGCTTAGCGAAGAAACAGACAGAAATGGAAGAATGATGCAAGATGTTTTCTTTCAACCTAGGACTGTGTGTGTGTCTTTTATCCCCTAGTAAATTCTCTATATCCTAATAATTTCATTTCAAGAATTTTTATTAAAATTTAAGTGAATCCAAATCAGATTTTTTTCCATATAACCTTTGGTGTACTAAATGTCCATAACTATGGATATTTTGCTGCTTGTAATGCTTTGTTATCATATTCTTGTCTTTTTTGCAAAATGTGTATTCATTTATGAAGTGCCAGTAAGTTTTGAAATAATTTAAGGTTTTGTTGATTTTAAACTTTGATTTCATTCAACAGAAACAAAAAGTTAAATGATTCACTGGTGTTTTGTGGATGAGAGTGCGATTTGCGACAGTGGTACAAGTGGTGCTTTACGATAAAGTTTTTAGTAGCAAAGTGTCTGGAGTTGGGGATATTAAGTGTAATACAGTTTGTATAAAAAATGATGTTTGACACCTTAATGTTTTTTTCAGGTACTCAAGGTGTTGGTAAATCAATGATTTTAAACTTGATAGCTCAGGATAAGCCAATTGATGATCTTTGTCTGAGAATACTTAACTCTCATGAAGTAATCGGTGACCAAGCTTATGATACAAATAACGTGGCAACTGTAGAAACGCAAATGGAAAGTTTGAATATTGATGGCCCTGAAAGAAAAAGTGGAGAAAAGAGTGAAAACTTTATGAAATTCAAAATGCAAGATATTGATCAAATTGAAAAGGGCTCGCATTGCACTAAAGGTAATGCTTGTTTGGTTTTTGAGGGGTTATTTATATTTGGTTTTATATTTAAAAATTACTGAATTTTGCTTATAGAAAAGCGTTGTTATCATGTATTGCTATTACATGTAGGCAAAAAAGCATATTCATTCATAAAATGCCAGTAAATCTTCATATGACCAGGGTTTTTATAAATTAATTGAATGTATGAAATCAATAAAAACTCTGTTTAATAATAATTCACTGAAATTTCATTAATATAACAAGTGTCTCAATCACAATACACTATTTTACTTAAAAATACACGTATTATTTGAGTGAGTTGTGATATTTCAATTGCATTGTAAAGTGGTAAGTACAAATAATTTTTTTTATACAACTAAGGTGGCAAACAATCTTACGGTCCGCCTGATAATAAGTAGACACCGTAGCCTATGGACGCTTGCAACACCAGGGGTATCACTCGCGCGTTGCCGACCCTTCAAAAACTAAAAACTTCTTTCTGGAGAACCTTCAGAGAAACTGCACTGTACGTGACCATTTCGTTTCTAAAGTGTGAGAATGAATTCCTGCCGATGGCGAGCGGTGCGAATGGTAGAAAGTATTTAGAACAATTCCTCAGAACACATTCCATTGTACAAGTAGTAGAACACAAACAGGGAGGCAAAGTCTCCAAAGCCCTAAGGGCTCGATACAGCAAGTGAGTTTGAGATCGTTGACAATTCCCACAGCTTAAACCAAGTTAAAAAGTATCTGGGTGCTCCCGCCCAGAGATGGTAGCAGTACTCCATGTTAAGCATTTACGTCTGATTCAGATAAAGTTGGTTGCTGGTATGAACAGCTCTTACTATTCAGCATAAATGGAAATTATGTTATCAAGGAATATTTGTGTGTGATTTCCGAACGCTTCCGCTCGATATGAACATCAGGCTATCATGAATATTCAATGAACTGATCGATCCTTACCCTTTTTTGACCTTATCCTTCTATTTAAAGTGTTAAGCCCCTGGTGCGCTGGAACGGGTAACCGGGTAGCGTCAAAAACTGGATTCATTGCTCATTCAGTAAAATATTAAACCTGACTCAAAATCTATTTGCAATTCGGGTAAACAAAAATGACCTTGACGCGTCTTTCGCTTTGTTAGTCTATGCAACATATACATAAATACGTATTTTATTTGTCATCGTAAATTTGGAATTTTGAAGATTTTAGGTTTAATCAGTGTCATGATTTGAAAACCAGTTAAAGAATGTGATAATAAAGGTAATCATGTAAGTATTTTAATGATTTATGATTAAATTACCAGAAAAAGTGAACATTAAGTAAAGTTAGGTTATGTTTACAAGATTTGCAAATAGATTTTGAGTCAGGTTTTCTATCTTTTATTGGTATTTAAACGATGTGCATTTGTTGTCTGAATGTATGTATACATATATGTGTTACAGTGGCGTGCACATAGGTTTTAGTCAGGGTAGGCAAAATCAATAAAGAAATTAACTTACCAAAAAAATTGCTTTTTTGACACTAAAACAACACTTAATTTTTGTTTACGTAAATAGTACCTAAAACACACACACACACTGCCTTAACTACTTTCAAAGTTCGCGTATTCTATCATAACGTGTGCACTCACTTATTATTTTAAAAACAAATTAGGTATTGAATAACAAAATCTTTAATTTAACCTGTGCTTTATTGTATGTACACAAACGAAAACAATCAACTAAAGTAAGTAGGTATGATACAAGAAATATAACAATAGAAAAATGCCGATTTTTAAATAAGTCAAATAATTAGAGCCATTGTCATATCCGGTACTATCGTAAAACTTCGTCGACTTTCGGTTATGTTCAGCAGGTGTCGTACTGACATCTAAAAACACTGTATTAATGCAAGCTGTTAACGGAAAATAGTTCTAGATACTCGTCGGAGATATCGACAGTTTTTTGTAATTGTGCAGAACTTCAAGCTGTGAAAACCATGCAAATATAGAACTAACGTTTATATATAGAGTTGCAACATTCTTTGTCATTTTGCGTAGACGGACAGTAGTGACACTGCCTGAGCAAAGATATACTTGATTGTCAGCTCGTATCTTTGTACATTTGTGAGTGTTTTTAATAAGGCCATATAAGAACACATTATTGTGTGTCTGTGACACGGAAAAATGTATCTTAGCCTTTTGCTTTTGTCACCGCCGTCTGCAGTAAAAGCCTAAAAAGTTGTATTTAGAATTGTTGGTTCAATATCTACTGGACAGTCTGTAGCTACGTAAAGTACAAAATGCAAACACAAGGCGGCGTTTTATAGCCTGATATTTTATACTTACAATTATGGAAAAATGTTAAAAGTTAAATGCTCAAGGGTAGGCAGTGCCTTTCTGCCTATATGGAGTGCAGACCACTGCATGTATATGGGGGTGTGTGTGCCCCATGCATACTGAAAATTTATAAGCAATTGAAATGCTACTTGAATTGGTATAAATTTAAACTATTTACAAAATATGTATTTATTAGTTGATTCACTATAATATAATGTTTCGTTTGTAGTTTTACAATGAGTAACAATTAGAGGCCGGCAGTAAAACAGTATTATAATTAGTTTGTAATGCAAATTTTTGTTAATTCTCTTGACGATTCTAAAGTGTTTCTAAAACCCATTTAAATAAAAAGATTTAGATTTTTTTGAATTTAAAGAAATAAAACATGTGTTCCAGGTATCGACATGTATGTCACCGAAAACCGAGTGATCCTTTTGGACTGCCAAGCTTTGTGGTCACCATCACTGATAGACGAAGCCAATGCGGGCCCCCTTACTATGAGGAATGCTAACATAGTGACTGTAGACTGTCTACAAATGGCATCTTACCTCATATCAGTATGTCACGTCGTGGTTGCAGTACAAGATTGGTTCACCGATTACAATTTTTTAAGGTTATTTTTATTAGTGTGTCCTAAATGTATTGTACTATGAGGCACAATAGTATGCTTAATTGCGCTTATATTATTTAAACCATTTTAAAATATTCACTAGGAGTTTGTGGCCCAGTAACATACGTCTATTTAAAACGATTTGCAAACTAAAAAAACGGCGGTCGTACTCAGTAATTGGACGGGTGACCGCCTTGTAACACAAAGTCTGTTATTTCGAAAGGCAGCCGTTGGTCCCGACTGTTGGCGTATGTCAGCAGTCTTTAAGCCAAGTCATGCCTTGTGGACGGTTTAAAAAACACTGACAGTTATGTGGCCACTAACTCGAAATCTCGCTAGGTCAGTGTACTATTTCATAACCCTCGTTTTTCTCTCCACTACAGGCTACAATACAATACAATACAAAAATTTTTATTGCACAGTTTAAAATACACAAAAAAAACAATTAAAGAAATAACAATAGGTAAGGCGGCCTTATCGCTAAAAAGCGATCTCTACTAGGCAACATTTGGGTAGAGTAATATTGACAGGAAGAGGTAGGTGATACATAAAAGACCACATAAGAGTAGTAGTAGGTGACAATTTTTTCGAAACTATGTATTTGATATAAAAGTGCTAATTTAGCACGGTCAATTTAACTTAAAAATTTCACCAAATGTTTTGATATCACCAAATTCTTTACTACATGAAGTTTTCAAGTATTAGTTGAAAATCAAATACTTATGTATGTATATCAAATTAAAGTTTTCGACTGCACTAGTCAAACACACAAGTACGAGTATTATATAGAGGTGCACGCAATATTCTGTGAATATTTAAAGCGTCTACCTGTTCCCGTTATCAATATCGAGTAGAAACGAGCAAAAAAAAACACGTTTGTTGTATGGGGGCCCCCTCAAATATTTATTGTATTCTGTTTTTCAGTATTTTTTGTTATTGCGGCAACAAAAATACATCTTCTGTGAAAACTTCGACTATCACTTTTCATGACATACAGTTTAGCAACGGACGTCTTCCTCATTCAGGAAACGTTCCTCAAACCCGCCATCCGCACCCCTTCGATTACGAACTATAGCACCGTCCGTGATGATAGAACTACCTCCCCTCTCAGAGGCACTCTCATCTATTACAGACGCTCCCTGCATACCTCACCCATCGATACTCCGCCCCTTACGAATTTAGAAGCATAGCATCATTGCATCGGTGCAATGTAGGCGACGCCGTCATCCTTGCCGGATGTCGATGGGCGAAACAACCATTCGATCCCGATCACGTGCGAGAGGTAGACCGCGAAGTGGAGCGCAGAGCATCTCTGCCCCCACAGGATCCTCTGCCCCCTCCTCTGCTCGACGAGGTCAAACAGGTCATCAAAGACCTACGCCCTCGCAAAGCCCCCGGCGTGAACGGTATCTCTTACGATATCCTAAACCGCCTTACTTTTACCCTTCTCTGCCCTCTAGCAGCCATCTTCAACGCTGCTATCTAAAATTGCACTTTTTCTCTCAATGAAAAGATGCAATTGTTATAGGCATCCACAAGCCAGGGAAAGCTCGTACCAAGCTTCGCCTACCGCCCTATTTAAACTTTACGAACGCTATAGGCTCCAAAGGCATCTTAATTGACGAGCAGTTCGGCTTCCGCAGACAATCGTGCATTCACCAAATCCTCCGTATCACCGAACACATTCTAACTGGCTTCCGACCAGTATTAGGTAAGCCCCGTCACACGGGCGCTGTCTTTTTCGATGTAGCGAAAGCCTTCGACAAAGTCTGGTACAACGGTCTTATTTATTAACTGTACAACTATCAGTTGCCAGACCGCCTCGTTCTCATCATACGAGACCATTTGTCGAACCGCAGCTTTCGCTATAGAGTCGAAGGTCTTCCCCTCGTCCTATACAAGCAGGAATCCCGGAAGGGTCCGTGCTCTCCCCTATCTTGTACCTTCTGTACAGCAACGATATCCCAAAGCCGTTAGGAACCCAACTAGCCCTCTTCGCGGACGATACCGCTATTTACACCACCGACAGGCAAGTGAGTCGAATCACTAAGAAACTCCAATCCGCAATCACCGCCCTAGGCGAAGGGTTTCGGAAATGGAGAATCAAAGTGAATCCCGTCAAAAGTTCTGCCATTCTCTTCACCGTTGACCGCCCTCCGCGACCACTTTCTCTCTCAATCTTTGGCCGTGTCTAGATAGGCGTCTGAACTTCCGCGCAAGGCAAGTACAGTAAGAAGCCGCTTAGAAATAAGCTGACTTTTTCACCACTGGCTCCGCCCCATACTAGCATACGCTAGTGTCGTCTATGCTTTGTCTCTATTGACAGTTATACACGTCGACATTGAAAACAGTTGGCAGTCCAAAGACCCTAGAGCTAAACTGACCCAACAATATAACGAAGACATCCTAGACGTCAGCCTAACAAAATTAGTATTTATTTATTTATTTATTCAAATCTTATGCTTACATTATATTACATACATAATATTAATACCTAGTTGAGATTATAGATTGGTAATCTATACGTAGGTAACTATAATATGCCTATGCAATAATGACGCAGAAACTTGTATTATCTAAGTAATGTAAGTAAACTGTACAACAAGCAACAGCTAATCAACCTACCCTCCACACTAGTTAAAAAACTGTATGGTGGATAAGTAGACGATGCCCTGTTTTACATAACAACGTGATCGTGCTAGTCTGGGGCTAGTAAACAAGTTTGCGCAGTATATGTAATAAACAAAGATAAACAAAAAAATACTTACATGTAACTAGGAGTTTAAATACATGGATTAAATAATTAGGAACTAGACCAGTGTACAATTGTTTAGGTATACAAAACATACTTTAAGTAAATATTTTATTACTGACTCAATAATTACTTTTAAATAAATGATAGGTAACATAAAAAACGTGTAATAGAAGTGTGTAATTAATTATATTATGTAGTTATGTAATGGTATTCCTAATGCATGCTAGAGTGTAAGACTGAATATAGTTGTGTCTACGTAGGTATTATATTTGTGTGTGTGAGGCTGTGTCACTGTTCAGTATTTGGTAGTATAAATTCAGGAGTATTAATAATTCAAAGACACTTTAATCAAAGTTATCTCTGTAATATAAAAAATCGATGAAATTGCATTATGTACACAATAATTGAGTACAGCAATTGAGTATTGAGTGCAAATCGTTAGGCCAAAATATTTCATGTATCTCAGATAAATAAAAAATATAAATTGTTCCCAATAATGAAACATTTCCATTGGTTAAAACAAAATTATAATACTATAACTTATTTTTGTAAAAGATAAAATTTGTTTTTTTATTTTATATAGGTGATAATGTCAAAAGCCATTTAAATAATTTTGAGAATTAAGAAA
This sequence comes from Apoda limacodes, assembly GCA_946406115.1. Classification (NCBI taxonomy): domain Eukaryota; kingdom Metazoa; phylum Arthropoda; class Insecta; order Lepidoptera; family Limacodidae; genus Apoda; species Apoda limacodes. Next base: position 10,935,178 of record OX291558.1, read on the forward strand.
AATAATGTTATGAAGTAACGATTTAATTGTGTGCGGCAAAGCTAAGGCTTTTTTTTGACCGACTTAAAAAAGGAAGAGATTCCACATTCGGTTGTTATAAAATAGGTTTCATTATTCTTTTAGTTTCATCATAGTCTAATGTTCTTAAGTAGTTAAAAAGTCTTAATTTGATGGAGTGTTTGCAGTGACTAAGCAAGGTAATGTATTTACTTACCCTTTTATAAAGAAATGGGCCCAAGAAATAGTAGGAAGATTGAGCAAAGCCAGTTCTACAAGCAGGCACTTTGAAGACTAGGTCAGAGCGCCTTATATTTGTTTTAAGTATTGTGGGGTTAATGTGTTGGGCGATTATAGTACACTGTATAAACAGTTGTCTAACTGTTAAAACGGAATTTTCAGCATATAATTCTTTAGTTGGATATCTAAATGGTTTGTAATTCATAACCTTTAGTACGGCTCTTTGGGCTATTTCAAGTTTCAAAAGGCTAGTTTTATCTGCTCCACCCCAGGCAGGTAAGCAGTTAGATATGACTGACTGTACAAAAGCGTAATATATTTCCTTCAGCATGCGTAAGTCTCTAATATGTCTAAGATTTCTAAAAACGTGAAACGTGAACGTGAGTATGGTCCTCAAACAGCTTTAAAACGTTAAGGGACCGGGTGGCGCAATAGGCGTGGTGGTGCTCTTCTCCAAAAAAGTTGACAACTGCGTCTTAATAATTACAGACCCTTAATAATCACATTTCGGAGCAATGTTTATAAGCTGTTTTCGAGAGTCATCACGATTCACGAAACGCCTAGCTCGCAAATTTGACGTTTTCCAACCTTCCGAACTAACCGGTTCCCGAAAAGGCTATACCATTCACATACACACGCTGCGCCATATTATACAGAAGGAAAATTATAATTGCCCTCTGTGCTTAGCGTTTGTGGACTATGAGAAATTGATTTGGTCAAACATGGGCAGTGCTGCACTCTTTAGAGATGCCGTATTGACTATCGGTATAGTGAGGTGGTAAGGTACTTGTACGATAACGCCACTATGTCAGTCCGTCTCCAGGATCAGAACTCGAAAGCGATCCAACTCGAGAGTGGTGTGAGACAGGGATATGTCATATCTCCGAAACTATTGTTTAATTGTTTAAAGAATTTATCCTCACAAGGACATTCTCAATTAGCCACTTACATGAGAACAAGAAGATAAATAAAAAAAGAAAATGAAAACATTAAATAAAAACTAGCAGTCGCTCTTCCCTCGGTTTCCGTTCAGCCGTTCATTTCATTCATATTCGATCTCGTTCGGCGCCGAATTTCGAACAGTCGGCGGCGCGCACCTCTAGTATTATAGTGTCACAAACTTTCTTTATTATTTTTTGGATAAGGCACCAAATAGAAAGCCAATTTACCGCAAATATTTGTCCACACAAAGTATGAAGACGTTCTCAACAGTTAAGCTTAGTTTCACATTTGTACTTCAATATAGGATCAGATTTAATTTACTTACTTAACATCTTTATTGAAAAACAAATTTTTTCGAATAATTCATAAAACTTGCTTGCTCTTTCATTACAGATATATTCAAACGGCAGAAATGCTTAAACCATCCCTGTCTGCCTCCTCAAGCAACGCTGTCACCTCAAATATAGAAGGTTCTGAGTCGACGGGTGGAGGCGAGAGTCATCCACATCTACTGCTGCTCCACAATCGATGTATATTGGAAGACTTTACTCCAGATACTGTTAAAATTATGCAGGACCTCTACAGGTATATTTCTACCTAGATATTTGCTGACCCGCTTGCTTTGCTCATGTGTAAATTGGCACATAAGCAAAGCAAGCGGGTCTAACCGCTGAAGAACAAATTTCATAATAATGTACTTTCATGAAATGCCAGTGTATTAATAATTATAATAACCAGGGATTTCGTTAAATACCTACATTTCAATTATAATTTGTGTATATTAACGTCGCTGTTTTTATTCCTAACTAAGGTCTCAAAACTCATTTACACCATAAGGTGGAAGACAGCGTTAAAATGCCTTAATAGCAGTCTCATACAATGTCAGAAATTAATAGTAGCTTTGGACCTACCTTAACAAGACTGATGAGGCTGTTTAGGACCACCAAAAACATTTACATGTAAAATGTTGCCAAGACGAGACCATAATATAATATAATATATCGTTAAAAATCCTGAAATTTGTATTTTATTATCTATAACAAGTCCCTATATGAATTTTCAGACTTCTAGCATCAAAATTTGCTGAAGTCTCATACGAACTTCCATCCCCTAGTTTAAAGGGTTGGTGGTTAAAAGTTCCAAGTTTTAGATTTTTTTGTTGTTTGTGTACTAATACTAGCTTACATACCAAATTTCAGCTTTCTAGGACTTCTTCTAGGAAGAAGAATTTTGATGATTATCAGTGAGTCAGTGAAATATTGCATTGTCAACCTCTCGTGGAATGAACTCCCTTAAAAAAATTATGGATATAAATTGTTTGATTTGGTTTTCATTGATTATTTCGAAGTTTTAGAATTAAAGCATATTTGTGTCTGTACTTTACTAAGTATTTTAAGAGGTCTTTTGGAATTAGTTCGTGATGATAATGTGTCTTCTTGTGCGACAATCTTTGCTTAAGTTTTTTTCATAAATTTTTATTGTTACCATTGTTACAGAAAAGCCTTTGAAAAGTCCAACCTTCAGTTACAATCTGGGATGTACATGTACAGCGATACCAATAAGAATGGCTTGAACGTTGACAGTGTGTGTAAAGGCTACTCTGTTGACGCCTGTGGGATCCCAATTAATTTGTTCTTCTTGCCAGAAATATATGACGACTTTGGTAAGTATTTACAAATAAAATGCTTATTTATCGCCGATATTGCTGTAAGTTTTTTTAAATGGTCACAAGGCGTCGCAATCAGGGAACGGGCAAAAAAATCATGAATTCAAAATTTTAAGTTTAGAAGTGAAATTTATTTTAACACATATTATTTTGCACCTTAGACTTGAAATTTTCAACACAAAATAAAATGTTTACCTTCTGTCTATAACCTATTCGTTGAGAACATTTCAAGGAGCCCAAACATGATACTTCCGCTGCAAGTTGGTAAGAAGTTGGGTATCTTGCAGTTTTCAGGTGATGTTGTGGCTGTTCTTGCAGTATCATTAAAGTAATGGGATTACCAATTTCGAATCGATGAGACCCGTAGAAGTTGCTAATATCCCTTCACCTATATCTATTCTATAATATTATAAAAAGAAAGAGCATGTATATATGTGAAAGGTAATCTCCGAAACCACATTCGTCAAGATTAAAATTTTTAATAAATGTAGTCCAGACAGTTTGTCAAGTTTTATTTTGGAAATCATTCGTCCAGGTTCGTCAAGTTTTAATTTTGAATTAATGTAGTCCAGACTGTCAATTCTAGATACAACTTTTATTGAAAAAAAATTTAAAATTATAAAAATATTTGGATGTCAATTTAACAATAAGTTACTGTAGAGTATCATTCAAAACGAATGATATTGTAGAAGAGTGGAATAGTTGAATAAATGAACAAATTAAAAATAAGCCTATCAATATTACACATGCAACACCTACCTACGCACTAATGAAGTTACCTACGAGTACCAAAATTTTAAACAAAAAAGAAAAAAATTACATTTATTGGAAAGAAACTAAATAAAAAGATCATTTCCATTAAAGGAGTCAAGAATAAAAGAAATTACAAACAGACAATAATAAAAAAAACCTTAAAGAAATGCTGAAATAAGTTACGAAAATTAAATTTTTACAAATCCTAATAATAAAAATAGAAAAAAATAAAAAGAGAAATAGATTAAAAATACCTAGGTATGCGTTATTTTGTTTTTCAATGATGATAAAAATAATTGTTATAAATTCAGCGCTGTTGATATTTATTTAATTGACGATCTTTATTTACGATGACAACTGTCAAACTAGAAAGAAATATATCTTTGAAACTGTTTACAAATTTACTTTATTTTTGGTGATATAGCCCTTTATAGTTTGACAGCTGTCATCCAAAACAAAGATTATGATAAGATCCAGCACTTCTGTAAAGAAACTACTAGCCTACGATCAATATTTTCAGACATATAGCCCTTGTAGTTAAACAGCTGTCATCTTGATAAAATCTTTTTTTATTTATAAAGAAACTACTAGCCTACGGTCAATATTTTCGGAGATATAGCCCTTTGTAGTTTGACAGCTGTAATTTTCTTGTTAGAACTCCCGGCATATATCACCTGAAATCACCACGCCACCTTCGAATTCCACCACCACCTAAGGTTTCAGAACACTGCTAATACCCCTGTGGACACGTCGTCCGACTGCTTTGTCCGATGGATCGGACTATGAGGACTTTTTTTTCCAGTTGGTTCGATTAATCGGACTATAAGAATTTGAAATTTCGCTTTTTCCGACTGATCGGACCACATATTTTTTTTTCTAGTGATGGTTCGATTGATCGGACTACGAGGAATCTCAACTTTTATTAGTTCGATCATAGGAGGACAAGGAAATGTTAAATTTCCGTAGTCAGATCCCAGTCGGACAAATCATCAGGGTCTCCAGAAGGCAATTTTGTAGACCCGGGACTTAAACTATCTCCATACCAAATTTCATGTAAATCGATTCAGCGGTATCAGCGTAAATGGGTGCTTTGTTCGCTGTAGGACAGATTCGCTTTGTGGCAGAAATTGTGCAGTTGTGTTAAATAGTCTCCACGTAGTTTTCAACGGAAAAAGTCCTATGTCTACATAGTTTTCCTTACTTTTAAGTGTATGTTTGTGTGTGTGTATTAATCGTAGGATAGTAGTTTCATTACAGAAGTGATAGAGCTCTTTGAAGATCTTTATTTCGGATGACAGCTGTCAAATTACAAAGGCTCTGAAACTATTGATGGTAGACTAGTAGTTTCATTACAGACGTGATAGATCTTTATTTTGGATGACAGCTGTCAAACTACAAAGGGCTATATCTCTGAAACTATTGATGGTAGACTAGTTGTTTCATTTCAGAAGTGATAGATCTCACCAAGACCGTTGTTTCAGATGACAGCTGTCAAACTAGAAAGTGCTGCAATTTCAAAACAGTTAATCGTAGACTAGTAGTTTCATAACAGAAGTGATAGATCTCTTTCAGATCTTTATTTCGGATGACAGCTGTCAAATTACAAAGGGCTATATCTCTGAAACTATTGATGGTAGACTAGTAGTTTCATTACAGAAGTGATAGATCTCTTTAATGATCTTTATTTCGGATGACAGCTGTCAAACTACAAAGGGCTATATCTCTGAAACTATTGATGGTAGACTAGTTGTTTCATTACAGAAGTGATAGATCTCATCAAGACCGTTGTTTCAGATGACAGCTGTCAAACTAGAAAGTACTGCAATTTCAAAACAGTTAATCGTAGACTAGAAGTTTCATAACATAAGTGATAGATCTCTTTCAGATCTTTATTTCGGATGACAGCTGTCAAACTAAACAGGGCTATATCTCCGAAGCTATTGATGGTAGACTAGTAGTTTCATTACAGGTGTGATAGATCTCTTTCAGATCTTTATTTCGGATGACAGCTGTCAAACTAAAAAGGGCTAAAAGGACTAGGACTTTGTTTTATACTATGGTAGTGATAATAATTAATAAAAGTTGATTTTAAAAATATTTAATGATAAGATCTATTACTTCTGTGAAGAAACTATTACTCTACTCTATCAATAGTTCACGAGATATAGCTCTTCATAATTTAACAGCTGTCATCAGAAATAAAGATCTTGATTAAATCTACCACTTCCGTAAAGAAAATACTAGTCTATGATCAATAGTTACGGAGAGAAAGACCTTTCTAGTTTGACAGCTGTCATCTGAAATGAAGTTCTCGATTAAATTTACCACTTCTATAAAGAAAATACTAGTCTACGATTAAAAGTTACGAAGATATAGCCCTTCATAATTTGACAGCTGGCATCTCGCTGATTGGCTCCCACTGTAAAAGCAACTTCTAAAAGATACACTTTAAACCACACCACACTGCGTGTATGACCGTGCGTGTTAACTACAACTGTAACGTAGCATTATTTGAATATAAAAAGTGCCGCGGACATAATTTTTCTCGCATCCACCATCTGCCTATACCATCATCTAAGTATATAATGCACCATATGGAACTTCGTTCAGTGTACAAGTTGCTTTCTTGGAACGCATGGTCCCACAGTTGGACCATGTGGTCTAAGAAATAAATCATTTTTGTAGTCCGATCCCTTAATCGAACTAACAAGAAAACCAAAATTCAGGTCGTCCGATTGGTAGGACTACGTGGTCCAAGAAAACCGTAGTTTTTATAGTCCGAATCCATAATCGAACCAACAGGAAAAAAAAAATCTCGTGGTCCGATCCATCGGACAAAGCAGTCGGACTACGTGTCCACAGCGGCTAATACACCTGACGACGTGCATTTGACGAATAAAGAATTGACGAACATGGATTTAATTTTTTATCATTGTTTTCATTTATATTTAAACTTCACCAATCTGGACAAAATTTATTCACTTGACGAATCTGGACATGACGTATATGGATTAAGTCTTTCAAAAAATCTTTTCACTGATAGCAAGCTAAAATGTTTTAATATGATTCCAGATGGTTACACTGTGTGACACGATTTTTCTAACATAAATGAGATTACGTGTTTTGAATTCCTTATTCCATTGTTGAAAACATTGTCAATTGATATGGTTGTCTAACACGTCACGTTTCTAAGTTATAGTGTCAATACTATTTACGTGTACCCTCGTAAAAAACAAAAGATCAAACGTTGTTAATTGCAGATTTCTTTTAATACTGAAGTCTGTACGACTATAAATTAAAAGTTTTAGTGGTCTTAAGATAATTCTAACAGTTTATTTGGGTAATCATAACATTTTTTTCGAAAGTCATGAAGAAAAGTAACCACCGCAAGTGTTTAAATCATCCGGAAAAGTTAAGGAAAAATTAAGGCAAAGTTAATATTTCATCATTTTCTTTTGGAATATTTGGCTCATTTTTTATATTGACCACTTAAACCTCAGCTATTTTGATTCGTTGTCACTTGTCAATATATATAACATTTTTTTTGTGTAAAATTAATAATTTAAATAAAAAATATGATATACCATTTTGATACTGTCTTTATTTATTTATAGTACATCAATTTATCATAACTTTAAAATGATACGTGTTACAAAAAATCTATTTAAGTTTTTCTGTTCAGCAGGTTTATTTTGATAAAAAATAGCCGTTTCATTAAATGTTAGAGCACAAAAAAAAAAATTTGTCACACAGTGTTATTAGCTCAGTTAAGTTAGCCCATAAAATAGGGGTACTCTTGCATAAATGCCCAAGAAGCTGAATTTTTACATGACCGTTAGGGATACCATTATAATGAACTGTCAAAAGTCCCCATCGATCCTATGTATGCAAAATGTGCATCTTGTCAGTCTGCCGACGTACATGTTGCACGACAGATGCCATATAGCTTACTTTTTATTGTACTTTTTTCCGCTATCTTTCTTCTACAGTTCTACCTGAACGCTTTCATTTAGCTACCTATCATTGTGTTGTTATCTGTGCACTTGTAATGTGGTTGGAACTTGAAATCAAATACCTAAATAAAGTGAATTGTTTAGTGTTTTAATTTCCCACATGTTAAATATGTATGTTTTATGTTTTCTTTAAATCTATCGATCTCATTCTGATGTTCTTTTTACTGCTATAATAGTTATTTTGTTTACTTTTATCTTCAATAATGTTTATCTGCACAAAAAAGCTTCTCTTAATATTTTTTTCTTAAAAATTACAGATAATCGAGAAATATACAGAGGTCATCCAACGTTCGAAAAACTAGCTTATCGCTTACGTTGGATGATTTTAGGCGTAAATAGGCATCAAATTACAAATGTGCCCAATCTTTCGGAAAGAGGATGGTTCCACTATTGCAGTAAAGCATGGGAAACTATAAGAAAGTGCACATTCTTTATGGAGTACGAAAGGTTTTTACCATGAGGTGTCATGTACGAGTTGAAATCATGGACTTACCTACTGTATCAAAACCTCTGAAAAAATATAAGGAACAGGTGTCTTAGTCTGAAATAAATAATGAATGACTAGATAAAAGAACTTTATTGATGTAATGTTGAGTAACGAAAATATTTGTACATATGAATAAAATTTCTTACTTTGACAAATTTTATTTTATAGTCATAAATTTAAAATAGAATTTCCTTTACTGATATACGCTTGCTATGAGTGGCTTACGTCTTTGTTCCGGTGGTTTGTACGCATGCTGATAGACACTTGCGAGTCGCCAATGTTCTGGATATCCTGTCGTATTAGCATCCCTCCAAATACTAAAAGGTGGAGCTAAAGTTGGTATGGTATATGACTTCTTGGCATACGGATGACGCATTTTTGGCATTTTGATTTCTTTAGAGTCGGAACTGTTCACACTTTTTACGGAATTTGGGTTTCCAGCTTTGAAAGCGAGTTTATATTCTTCCTTTTGTTTGTCTTGCTGTGGTATTTTGGTTCCGTTACAAGAAAAGCAGTGTTTATGCTTAGTATTGTTGTTGGTTGCGTCACTTTCTTTAGTATATTGCCTTGAATTTTGAGACCCGTAAGGCGAACTTTGATGTAGTTTTCCTTGCGCTAGTGGAGTTTTGTCATATGATTCTAAACTTTGACGACTACTATTGTTACTTTTATTATTCCATGCATCTTTAATTGGTTCTAACTTGTCAGGTCTTTGGTCATCACGGCTGGATTTGCGACTTGTTTCACTTGGTGTCCCGCATCCGTGAATTCCGTCACAGTCTTCTTTGTTAACTTTTTGGGCGGAACTCTTTCTACTTGAATTTCTTGAGTTTGCAACGTTTGAATTTATTTTTTCTCTATTGTGCTGTGGACAATTCTGTACATCACACGAGTCCTTTCTTTTCTCTTTTGTCATGTCTTTTTCGAAATATGGTACAGGATGCCGTCCAGCATCCTCTATTGTACGATTTTGATTGAAAATAGGATTCGTATGAGCAACATTCAACGGACCTTCAATTTCGTTTTTGGGTGTGTGAACCATAGTGAAAACTGCTGGTGCTCTTGAGCCATTTGAACCGTCAATATGTTTAAGAGGCTTAGGTTCATTCTTAGGGTCATCAGGTCTGATATCCCAACAAATAGCCAAATCCATTAGCGATAGAGGTTTTTGATAATGAGAACCCAAATTCGGAACAGAAGTTGATGGTCTTAAAATTTTTTCATTATTTTGATTGTCAATTTTTGTTGCGTCACTGGTTTTGGGTCTATAAACACGCATTTTTGTACAGCAAGTAGGTCCTGTTGCACCGTAGCCTTTCCACCCTATAGCGTAAGGCTTAACTATAATATCGGAATCCCTGTGTTCTCCAATTTTTGATAAATTCCGATAACCTAATGTATCAGGTAGAGGCTGATGCAATAAATTTCCTACATGCATCTTTCTAGCAAACTGAAAATTTTTGGAAACATTAACAGACGGTAGTTTCGGAGTTGCACTTTCGTTGTATTTCATAATCTGATCTTGTTCTTGATAGTTATGTTCTGCATTTTCAGCTACTTTTCTCCAAAATTTGTCGACTTTGTCTTCTTGTGGTCCGTGAACTACTTCGACTGCATCTTTAAGTAATCTTTCATAACTTTCATGTCTTTTTTCTGGGTCTGTTAATGATCCAGGAATGTATGGTCCTTTACCTGCTTCATCTACTGGATCTTTATTATCATAAAAATCTAATGGATCACTTTCCTTGCTGATGTTGTTGTCTTCCTCTAGTTGTTCTTCATGAATTTGGTTACCATCTTTTTCTATTGCTGTGTCTTGAAGTTGGTTGTTATTAGAATCCTTAATGGTTCAGACATGGGAAAATAATAAATACATTAAATATTTAATCAGTATCAGTTCTAATATTAAATAACATTCTTGAAAGTGTTGATACTTCTAGAAAGTTAATTAAATGCTTATAACACCTAACTCCACCATTAGCTTCTTTTTCGTTTTGTTACCATGGACTGGACATTTGTTTGGCTGTAAAGAAAACAAATAATTTTAGCAATTATGTTACATCCTATCCTTATTAACTTTTTAGCTGTGAAGGTATCAAAGAATTAGAGTAAAATTAGCACAGGGGGAAATCCATCAAACTCACAAGAAACTTGTCAAATTACATTTTTTACCTACGTGTAGGTATACCCAATACGCCAGCCGGGCGCAAAGAAATTTAAGACCTACGCCGACGTTATCATTCACTGCCGCTTTAAATGTTGATTTAGGGATAGGTGATCAAAGAGGGGTTTTGACATATTATTTGTACTTAACAAAAGTAAAGTTTCATACTTCAAACCAGAGTAAATTCCTTCGCCAAAAACGTAAAGGAATAATGCAGATTTTCTTCCGACTTGTTGTACAAACTGCTATTTCGGTAAATGAAGCATACTGTTAAATGAAAGCTTTTACAAATAACGTAACACTTAACAGTCACACAGGCTGTTAGACCGAACAATTCAATGTAAACGTGTACTTTGTAATTGTTATCAGTATCAGACGTAAGTAAAGTACTAATTTGTTATTCATGAAGCAGGTGTTGTGCAGGTGTGTTATCATAATACCTTCAAGCCAGCCACATGATAACATGTAAATGTGACATAAAGTAATTTAGTCGAAGTCATTGAAATTCACGAACTTCACTTTTTTGATGATGACGTAAGCCTTCATATTACGTGACTCAATCATAGTAATCTAAACTTTAATATTATAAAGAGGTAAAATTCGTTTGATTTTAACAATTCACTAATAGAAAGCTAAACTATTCTTATTAATTATGTTTTGAATAAAATAAGTTGATTAGTTAGAAATATCAATATTTGTATATAAGTTGGATGAAAAACGGCACAAAATATAGAAAGCTAAACTATTCTTAAGTGTCATACAAATTTTGTTTTGATTAAAATAAGTTTTTGGTTACAAATATCAATATTTGTAACTTTGAAGAAGGTACCTAAATAATGAAGCGAAGCAACGTAGTGGCCTAATATTTTGGTACAAGGATTGCTAGAACAACTATAAAAGATATAAAATACTTTTTATCCCGATCCCGAATCTTTGGGCTTCTATTCCTCACGACGTCGGTACGGTGGTGTTTTAGCACAGAAATAGCTGTAGGGACGGAGAAAGACAAAGAATACTTTCATCCCCATCGAGAATTCCCAGTCTTTCTCCTTTTGTAGTCTCTCCAGCCAGCCATCTCTGTGCCAAAAACCCACAAAAGAATGTAGTTGACTACGTTTAAAATATCGTTTAAATTTCTTTAAGAATTAACGTTCTGATTTTTATTGTGAAATGATCTCCAAGTTTAAGGCTGTAGTCTGAAATTATCATTTCTTACTACTAAATTTAAATGTCGAAAATACGACATTTAATAGTGACAGTGAGTCATCTGTATTGTAAAGGTTGAAGATTTAATGATTAAGAAACAATCATATCACGATGTGTTGTATATTTAGTAGTATTATAAACACTGATAAACAGTTTATAGAAATTTTTAAAAGTTTATGATATTTAGTTTAGATATGATACAGAGAATTATTTTTTCGACATACTTATGTAAGTAAATGTCGGTGTTATTGTTTTTTATTGGCTAAGCACGAGTGGGAACCTTGTATCGAAACGAATCAATTGAATTTTAATTTGAACCTCTACTTAATTTGAAGACCATTGAACGTTACTGAAAGCTACTTGACAACACCAGTGTCCCTACTAGTCCTATTATATACCATAAGTTTAAATAGCTCCTAGTGACTTCTAAAGTCCTAGTATATCCTAGTGCTTCGTAGCTCAATTGGTAGAGTACTTAAGTACACGGAATTTAAGTATTTTTGCACGTTCAAGTTCTGGCTCAAGGTTAATCTTTTGGTTGCATCTTTGCTATGAATATCTTTATTATTAATATATTAATAATTAATAATTTTAAACAGTCGATATTAGAGATTAAGATTAATTGAATTACTTAAATCTTTTCGCACTGTTTAATCACATCACAATAGTCACATTTTATTTTGCTATATTTACTTATTAGACAATAAACAAACTGTTTACGTAGGTAGGTACTTATTTAATTTGTTAATTAAAAACTCGCGCACCCGAACTAAAACATTTGTTGTAATAAGAGCGGCAACAGCGCGCCGGTCGGACCGAAGGCGGGGGTCAAGCTGGCAACATAGGCTAGGAGCGGCGCTCCACATTTTGTTATTTTTTCATACAAATGTTCTGTTTCACGTGTGAGACTGTGTCGAACTTTCTCTTTCACTGTACTGAAATTCGTTTCATAGGAGCGCAATTGCTAGCGCTCCACTTAGTGACACAGTCTCCTCAGTGAAATTCCATACTAAATCTTGAGTCAACTGTGTGTGTACAAAATGTTTTTAGTGAAATGCTTTTTTAACATAAAGAGTAATCGAAGCATAATAATTAATTACTTTAAGTAAAATCTAAAAATATAGTTTCTTAAGTAGGTAAATATTTATTGTAGTGCGCTGCACCAGCGCTCCTTAGGACGAGCTGCCTCTGATTGTAAGTATTAAACTGGTAAAAAATAACATACTTATCTTTAAAAATCTTTACCCAGTAAATAACTTATTTGTGGCTAAATCTCTGTGAAAACATTGCTTTCAAAAAAACTACGACTCTCGTTTTGCTATCTTTAATCTACAAAGTCTCCTTAACAACTGGTAATGCGGAAATACAATTTATTACATATAATGTCAAGTAACCATAAACCTAGCAAATTCCTAAAATAGATTTTCTATAACTTTGTGATACAAAAAGTAGTTAATTCAATACCAATTTTACGCTTAGCTATGCTTGTGTCAAAAAATGTATGTCGCAGAAAATTAACTTTATTTGCGGTCATTTAAAATCGTCTATCGCAGCTAAACGAATATAAAGCAAATGCAAAACGCGTATGCTGGTATTCTAAAACTATAACTTTAAAAATACACAACAACAAACTTTAAAAACAGAATACAGTTATAAAAAGTGATAAATTATTTTTGAATAATAGGTAATCAATTATCTAACTATATGAGTCGTGCACATTTACACATGCAAAACGAGTGTTTGTATGGGGGGGGGACCTTTTACCGATACTCTTAATAAAAGTTGCGTTGTTGTCGTTACAAAAACCGGCCAAGTGCGAGTCAGACTCGCGCACGAAGGGTTCCGTACCATTATCTATAAAAACGACAAAAAAATCACATTTGTTGTATGGGAGCTATTTGTTTTATTTTAATTTAATTTTTTTATATTTTATTTTTAAAGTGAATATATAACTAAATATTCTGTAAATATTTCAAGCGGCTTCCTGTTGCCGTTATCAATATCGTGCAAAAAATCACCTTTATTGTATGGGAGCCCCCTTAAATATTTATTTTATTCTGTTTTTTTAGTTTTTGTTGTTCTAGCGGCAACAGAAATACATCATCTCCGAAATTTCAACCGTCTAACTATCACAGCTCATGAGATACAGCCTGGTGGCACACGGACAAACGGACGGACAGCGGGCTCTTAGTAATAGGGTACCATTTTACCCCTTGGGTACGGAACCCTTATAAAAAGGACGTAGTTCAAGGAAAGATATATTATTATTTTCCTCTATCATTTCACGGGTTATACCTACCTAATGGGACGCATAATTTTGGATAATTGGATTTTAGGACCTATGCCTACATAGTATAAAAAGCTAACGATATGCTATCGACTAATATTTTCAGCAAACTTTTTTTTTACTACATATATCTAACCTCGGTGCAAATTGGAATCCTTTAAGCCAATAATTACCTATCATCACCATTGAATTAAATTTAATTAATTTTTTTTTTTTACATCATTATTCATTATATTGCATTGTCACCCGATTTACGGAATGTGTATGCAAAATTTCAACTTAATCGAACGCCAGGAAGTGGGTTAAATTTAACTTACAAGATTTGATTACAGACAACGGGACAGGTGAAACTATATAAAAGCTTTTAGAAACTAAAGTTTTGTTGCATTTCTGGCGATCACATTCTCACTTTGAATTTTAATATTTTGAATTGGTGCCAATCTCTTATTATGTATAAAATTTAGTTGTCATATGTCTGAAAAAAATGGATTTACTGTCTATTTTACAATAAAACAAAAAAAGCTTGAGATATTGTTACTTTAACTTCGCTCATTATCATTCACCGAAAACACTGAAACTAACTTTACTTACTAAAAACACGCTCGTATTTTCCGCTCGCTTTTAACAGAACACTAGTCTAACGTTAAATTGTATTGACTCACTTTGAACGTCTGTTTCTCCGACTCCTTTGGTGGTTGTTTCTTCTTGGCAGGGCGCATGCGCGCGGCTGCCGTCGCGGCAGCCTTGGGCCTTTGGACCCGAAGGTGCAGCCAATCTGGAAACCTACCGTCTGGTGGCTCCTTTGCTAGTTCTTCAGCTGTAATAAATGGACAAAAGACGTTTATAAAATCAAATTGTCGTATGAAGATTTTTCAATATTTATTTCACTGCCACGTAGCCATCCAGGCGCAGACTAAAAAAGGAGCTTATTGCGGATCGTCTCGAATACACCAGATTCGAAATCTAGTAGCAAAATGTATGGGAGTCCTTTACGACGGCTTTTGAGTTGTAACAGCCACTTGCATACATTATTTTTTTCTCGAATTCTCGAGCCTGGAGTGCTCAAGACCACCCAGGAATAATAAAATTTTAAGTTATAAAAAAAATATTAGTTCTCTGTAAAGTGATTATGATTACGTTATTTCTTTGTTACAAAGTACATTACCTAATTACTTTTAATTTTATTGAGTATTCAAAGACTGCTCGCAACTCAGCCAGTTCAGCTATTGTCGTGAGATTCCAACAGCGACTCCTTGAAATAGCGTAACATTTGATTTTTATAATTATTCAATATTATTAGTTATGTAAGTATTTATGATTTTAGTTTGCTGACTGTAAGATGTAGCTGTAGGTAAGTATAGCAATTCGGTTTAAGTTATTGCTGCGAGAACTCTTGTATTTTCTAGTATTTATATTATTTTTTAAAAGTATGCACCAGAAACAAAAAGAAGGCTTGTGTGTGCAAGGTATAAAAGCTTTGTCCATTCCGAATTTCAGCCCTAGTTTAACTGTTGTGGCGTAAAGACGTAACAAACATGCTGATACAATTTGTATTTATTATATTAGTAGGATACGAGTAAGATAATGTGTTAATAGATTTTCATAGATATTTAAAATCCAGGGTTTTTAAGTTGGTTGTTCTTAGGGTTAAAAACGGGACCCTATTATTAAGACTCCGCTGTCCGTCTGTCACTAAGCTGTATCGCATGAACCGTGATAGTGAGACAGTTGAAATTTCACAACAAACGTGATTTTTTTGCTCGTTTTTGCTCGGTATTGATAACGGCAACATGTAGACGCTTGAAATATTCACAGAATATTTGGTTATATATTCACTTTAATTAAATTATACTAAAACAAGTATTTAAGGGGGGCTCCCATACAACAAACGTGATTTTTTTTTGGCCGTTTTCATAGAAGTCCGACTCGCACTTGGCCGATTTTTAAATAATTAAAGTAAATGCGGCGCAACTCATTTTAATTTTAATTAATGACAGTTGCCACTGAAAATTAATATTTGGAATATTTTTACAAACGTGGCCAATATCTTTTGATTTGTAGGTATTAGTTTTCCTACAGAAATCTAACAGCTGAAATTCCAGTAGGAAGGTACATTTATTTATTAGGAAACGCAGCATCTTATATTACAAACAAGATCATATTTTAATATGCATCCAGCTACAAACAATTTAAAGTAAAACTGATAAAAAATATTGCAATTTGACAACGATGTTTTTTTTTTGAAATCGTCCAAGCTTATTAAGAAACTCTGGAAGGCTGCTGGAAATTTGATCCATTTAGCCAAGCATAAACATATTATGATGCCAATTATTAAAAAATCTTCATTTGTCGGAGCGTTAAGTGACAATTTTCACAACTTTAATTGCCTTTGCTTGCTCATAGTTTTCAATTCACCCTCTATAACTATTCGATGCATAATTCTTCACAGGTCTTCATAACACTGCTGAAATTTGAACACACTGTCGAATCCTACTGGACTAATTAAAAAAAAAATACGTCTACATTTTTTCAATCTGCACTTTAATTCTTCTATAACGATGTGTTCTGTAGCAGCCAGCATCAATATTCAAGAGTCTTACGACATGGCAGGAATGCAATTGTGACTGATAAATACAAGTATAAATATATTAGTTGTAAAAGTTAAATCAATTTACTAGTACCTACAGTACCTAGTAGGTAATTACATATTACATTCTAATATAGAAATACATATTTATTGTACTAAACTTACAAACTAAGTACCGATATATAACTAAGTGAAAATAATAGGTCAAAATAATAACAATGGTAAGTACATAGGTAAGTTTGTTGATTATTTATAAATCAGGGTGACACATAAATACGAAACATATAAATGAGTGATCAATGATTTTCACGAATTGCGTGTAGGTAAGTTATGAAAGCGCAGAAATATATTTAGTTTTAAGGCTGCGCCCAACCTGTGTGTACAGGTTTTTGCTCGCTTTTAAAATCGATTCTACTGACCTGAAAGAAAACTTTTACACTTTTAAGCTAGAAAATAACAATTTTTTTTAATATCTAAAAACATGGCTTTGAGAAAAAAAATCCGTCGAATAAAAATGATAAGCATTTTTGTAATTTTAATTTATAACTCCTTATTAACTTGTAGTAGAAGTACCTATAACTAATTAGAACGAATGTAAAGTAATTATAATGGTAGCAAACAACTGTAAAAAATTTTCAATAACCTCAAATTATATGATATAAATTTTAATTTTTTTTTAATATTACGCTAAGCTGACCTTCAATCCATACTATATTATAAATGCAAAAGTAACTTTTTCGGTCTAATGTCGGATGTCTGTTACCTCTTCACGCTTAAACCGTTGTACCGATTAGGATAAAATTTGGCAAGGAGACAGTTTGAGTCCCGAGGAAGGACATACGCTGCTTGAAAATGTCAAGTGTGAGTCGGTTTAATTCTATAATTAAGGAGTTGCCGTTGAAATCCTACACCGATAACCGAATTTAGGGCGGGTGGAATCGCAGGCAAAAGCTAGTTTAAATTAAATGTATGACCTAGAAAAATGAATTGTAGATGTAAGATTGTAAATGTATATATGCGCATAGGAAACCCTATAAATTACTAATAAATTCTGTTCATTAATGAGAATCTAAAATACATGTCGACACGAAATATAAATATATATAAATACAACAGGATGTTAATATTTGTTTATTTTGGTTGAAGGGCAGGTTTCACGGCTTTTACAAATCAATAAAAAATTTCACGTTATTGTTGGAACTGCGATACCTACCACCTACGTAACATTAAAGCCATGTCTTCGTTATAGAAACCTGTTAGAAATATGGAGAAAATGGGTACAGTTATTGTTATGTGTATATATAGTATATAATTAAGAGGATGAATGAAAGATGCGCGAAACAACTTTATGAGGCGAAAGTTATTGGAAGGAGATAGAGTCGGAAGTATAAAAAATAATACGCAAACCTTTATGTCAGTATATTTTATCTATGACCTCGGAGAGTATATTTTATCTATGACCTCGGAGAGTATATTTTATCTATGACCTCGGCGAGCATATTGCTATCAAATTGAGTCCGTTCTCAGAAAAGGCGAGGTCCTTTAACCCGCAATATGCTCGCGTCGTCTCTGACTTACCGACTTTTCTAGTGATTTTTCTAGGCAATTCCCAGGTGCCTGTGAAATGACCGAAACATCGAGAGCTGCCTCGAGGAGCCCCCGGTAGAAAATGTCCGTTGTCGTCGCAGATAGGCTTAGGGTCTGGCCGCATCTCCAGGGGACGTGCACGAGCTGGCGCCCAGCGTGGTACCTGCCAGTTTCCCAGGCGCTTCGGTGTAGATTCTTTGTTGAACTAACATACACAAATAAACACAATACATACATAAAAATAATTTAAGTCTGTAACTATAAAATACAGTTTTAATAACAGTACATTATGTATTAAGGGTGGTAAGGAGGACATTACTTACGAGAGGCTATTTAGAACAGTTCAGTAGGTAATATCCGCCCATGTTAAACAATTTTTTTCATCACATTTGCAAGTAGAAATATGTGAATAAATAAACCTACTAAAACACAATTGAAATGGCGGGAATAGAAGTAGAGAAAACAACGCCACAGCCAGATGTCTAGAGAATTTATAAATTAAATTAGGTTTAGCTGAAATTAAAACTTGTAATTGCTCGCTTGTATTGTGCGCGTTTTTCATATTTTGAACAGAACTTTCATACATAGGTACTTGATAGAATAGGCGCGTCGTTACCGCCCGTGGGTTCAATGAACGCGCGCTTTGCTCGAGTAAAATAAAATTTACAAAGAAAGAGCCCGTGAGAGTAATTAAGGCCATCCACGCAGTCTACTGGCAGCGCCATTGGTTATTTTTTGTTTACTGTTCGTAGAAAGCGTATTTCAAAAATTTGATTCAACGAAAAACAAAACTAATCTAGAATGAATATGCAAGTTGTAGAAAGCATATCTGCTACAAGTAGAGCTCATAAGTAGTTTCATATTTAGTCCAATAAAATTTAAATACGCTTTCTACGAAAAGTAAATAAAAAATATTTAATGGCGGCGCTAGTGGACCTTAAGGTCTTAGCGCCCGTTTTGACTACACGTAATGATGAAAAAAATATTGTTTTTTGCCATCGCCATAAACTAAACAATTAAATGCCTAAGTATCGATGCTGGGCCCTAAGTTTATTTTGGAAAATTAAAAGTTTATTTTTTTTAATTAAAGTACTTACTATTTTATTTTATTTTTACATTTTCATGAGGAACTCACGGCATTACTATAAATAACATTAAAAATGGTAAAGATACGCCAATTAGGAGTCCCTTCAAATAAATGCAAAAAAACTTATAAGAATTTCTAACAAGTAGGCAACTATACTCTATTATATGAATATTAATCAAAACTACAGTCGCCATGCTAAAATGGTGTGAACTTACACGACACAAGCGACCATAAACCCGGTCAGAAAAGTTTGTACATTGAGTAAGGAGAACAAAGTGACTGCTATTACCCCTAATGGCTTATTTTAAGGTTTTAAAAACACAAATTATCTATAATTGCCAACATTTGTTTAGATTTTACTATTATTTTTTTTCACTTTCCCTTTTTAGGCTCTGGTCCATAAACCTAAATAAAGATAAAAAATTACCAAGTGATGATTGATAAGGTATGAGGGTGACACGTGTCTGTGGTACATGCACGTGTCCAAAACATTTCAATTCGAAAAAAGTTTTTAAAATGTAATTGTAAAATATTTATATAAGTACGAAGATTTCACTCGTTCTTCTTTAAGTTGACCTCAAAAACCTGACTAGCTTTGCCCGCGACTTCGTACGCGTGGATTTTCAAAAAAAAAACTTTTTAATGTTTTTGGTTTTTCGTACCTACAAAACTATCAAAGTTTTCATACTATTCTTATTTGAAATACTTAGAGGTATAGTAGATAACCCCTAAGGCCACTTTTGCACCGGCAAGGTGCTCAAAGAGATGGTTCAGAAAAGAAACAAGGGTTCGCAAGGCCAAGGTTCAGTTCTTTAGTATAATATACTCATTTAAGCTTACTTAACAAGTTATTGATAACGGTTACCTAATCACTTAATGTGATTCCTAGCCCTTAAATACAGAAAAATAGATAAAATATATTACAATCTTTCTCTACCATGCTAACAAGAAAGATTGAAACCGTCTACCTAAGCGAATGCTATGGGAGGTTTTGCAAAGGTTTACTATCTTTAGGAACAGAAATACAGTGGTATTGTTCTTCAGCCTAAGGCCCGAATTATGGTCCTGACATCCATCTCACAAGTACAAAAGTAGTACGCAAAGTAGCGTTACTTCCCGGCGAGCTACAAGATAAGTTACAAGAGCCTACTGGTGGATATGTAGTTTGCAATGGTAGGTAGCGGTCAACACCGGCGATACGCCAAGTTAAGGTACTCAGGCGCGGTTGCTGTGATGCTCGGTATAGTAGCTGCAGAGATATCGGCAAGCAGTGCAGGCTGTGCCGAAGATCTGGAGTGGAGTTAGCATATTCCCAGAAGCCTCGCAATGCAAGCCGCGTGCAGAAGGCGCACGCAGTAAGTCACGCAAGAGTGTGCGGTAAGGCAAGGTCCGCTTCGATTACAAAGGCACCAGACGTCCTCCAGCAGCAAGCACCGCTTGGGTCGTTAGATTATAGAAGTAGATGTTTTTCCATGGGGAACAACCCGACCTAGAGACCCACAGTCTCCTTAGATGAATGGGGACTCTATTTAGGAATTATAGAATGATTACCTATGCCCACGGCATATAAAAATTCAGCTGAGTAGCAGGATTTCGACCAGCTGTCGAGAAAACCAAACGTAAAGTATGCCTGACAAGAGGTGTCAGTCGAGGTTTTGATTTTTAGCCTTCGTTATTTAAATGTATGAAAACGGCCATGGCAGTATACCAGAGTGTCGAGAAACTTCTAGGGTTTCTCGGGTCACTGGTCCATCTTCCTTAGGCTAAAATTAGAACAGGATCTTTATTCTGTCATATATTTTGCCCTCTAGGGATTAATTTTTCAAAACCGGTAAAACACGTGAAACTTAATTTTCAATCTAAAAGTTAAATACCATTTTTCTGCAATTAGCTTCAAAAATTGCGGATTTTTATAACCACTTTTAACCCTCATTTTAACCCCTTAGGGAAGAGTCTTAGAGAAATTCTTTTACAGCGCTTGCCTACGTTATAACAAAATGCTATGTGCAGAATTTCAAGTATCGTTTGTATTATATATGCAAAAATATCGGAACTCTCATACAAATTTTCATCCCTTATTTTGCCCTCTAGAGACTAGAAGATGATTTTCCTAAAATAGTGAGTTACGGTTATCTTAAATTAAATACAAATATTTATGCATTTAGCTTCAAGTAACAGATTTCCATGCAAGGTTTCTTAGGGTATGAATTTTGCAAAATCTGTTTTCATTGCCTAGGTAAGTCATTACAGGAACCGCTGTGCTGAATTTCAAGTCTCTAGACACAAAAATATCTAATTTCTCATACAAATTGTCAATTCAAAAAAGTAATACACGTAAATCTTCATCTGTAAGGCTAAACAGGTACCAAGTTTTATGCATTTAGCTTAAAAACAACGGATTTCCATACAAAGTTCCAACTCCTATTTTACCCCTTAGGGTTTCCAAAACTCCTAAGACATTAAAATGATTATTGGAATGGTTAAAATAGTGTAGGTAGTTCATAAACCTGTGACACTTGATCTCATGATGGAAGAACTATCTACATATAGTAAGTTTGTACGTAACCCTTGTTGCACCCTCATAAAACTGTATGGTGGTTCACAATCTGTAGCTTTGGCTGTTGTGCCATACGGTTTGACGTTTTTTGGGTTTTGATCATGACTACGGAACCCTTGATTGACACGGACTGATAAAGCCCTTTCAAAAATTAAACTCATGTTTTGTGTATCAATTTAAAAAAAATGTTTTAAAAATTACAAAAAAATGGTAGCGTTGCAGACAGCCAGACCTTTGGTTTATTTTTTAACTTCTATCCAAGAATTAATGAAATTTATTTTGCAGACTGTGTTTGCTTAGCTTCACTGGTAAAAGAATATATATTATGTTTTATTTAATTTTATATATATAAGATTCCACAAATACAAAAGAGGTACAATTAACAAACCAGTAAGATATTATTAAAAAAAAATGATGTGATTTCATGCTCGCACGCGCCACCCATTGAGCAGGTGTCAGTTTACCCCCCGTTGAGCAGGCGTCATAATAATCATCCCCTTTCTCAACAAAGGGTTGCAAATTGTTATTTACCCCATACATCACGCTCTCATTTGCCTATATTATAAATACCCGCAATAATTTAGGATTATGTTGTCGGACATTCTAACCTTGTCCACATTTTTTTTTTCTACGTGTAAGCTCCCCTACATATATGTATATGTGAGCAAGTATGCAAATAAATTGTTGAATTTTTAGTTTTGTGTTTAAACCTTGAAACTGGAATACCTATTTTATTATTTTCATTTAATTTCTTTTACCCTGATCAAATCGGGCTTCCATCTTGCTGATCAACTTAAAAACACGGGCCAAGTGCGAGTCTGGCTCGCGCACCGAGGGTTCCGTACAAACTTATTATATGTAGATAGTTCTTTCATCATGAGATCATGTCTCACAGGTTTATGATCAGTTTTTTTTCCTATATTTGTGATGTAACATTCTAGCCAAATTTTATGATTCTAGGTAAACAGGAAGTACGCCATAGGTTTTGATTTATATGTGAATGCCAAAATATGCGACATCCCTAAAAACGATGTTATTTTTATTAAACGCTCAAATAAACGGAAGTAAACTTCTACCTCACCTTTTACCATGAATTTTTTACTCGTTACAAAGACACCAACGTAATCTTTGTTAAAAACAACCTTAGTTTGTTAGCAATTTACGTCATTCTAATAATAGGGATTTTTGTCAACGCACCGAAAACTTCTATATATAGAAATTGCTGGCGAAGGCTGTGAATCAAATTTATTTGTGTTTAGAATGTTTCGTTGCGGGGCTACAATAATGGTGTCACAAGGTGTCTACTACCTATATTTTCAGGCGGGTAACTTTATACGCCTCCCTACTGTTAAATACTGCAAAATACTCGACGTCTGTGTAAAGGATAAGATAGATAAGTCAATACTTATCCGCAATAAACATGGTTACATTGTGGATACAAAGGCATAAGACGTATTTTACCATGACAAGGCATAATTATTCAATTACAGCTCACATTTACACATCGACAACTTATAATAAGCTTCCGTTGCTGTATTTTACTACTACTTAAGTACTTTACATATTGAAGACCACAGATCAAATCGCATAAGGAACCCAGAGTAATGTTGGCCACTCGGTGAGCTTCTGGAGGGAACTAGGCTGGGGCACCATACACTAGTGGTAAGTGCAGAAATCAATCAGCCATAGGAATTAGAAGAAGTACACATGTCACCAAGTTCAAACATTGCGGGTTGTTTTGGAACATCCTTTGCCTGTGATATTATTGTATTCCTTGTTGTCTTGTTCACTGACAATTGCCAGATGTGTATCATTAAAATAATATATAAAGCCAACCTTAGATCTTACGTTGTATTTTTTTTGTCTTGTTCACTGACAATTGGAAGATGTGTATAATTAAATAAGTATATAAAGCCACCTTATTCCAAATACACTGTATCGAAAGCAATGTCACGCACTAAAAAAGGTACCTACATACATTTAAAATGGCTATTTAAAAATCAATTATTAGAACAATCGATATGAAAATTGTGTTAGACATTTTGGCAATTTCATTAATGTGGTTGAATTGAAA
The DNA here is from genome assembly GCA_946406115.1 of Apoda limacodes. NCBI lineage: Eukaryota > Metazoa > Arthropoda > Insecta > Lepidoptera > Limacodidae > Apoda > Apoda limacodes. Next base: position 10,958,825 of record OX291558.1, read on the forward strand.
ACCGATTTAAGAGAACTGCCAAAAATATTTTAAATATCATTAAACCTTTCAAGCACTGCGTTCATCAATGTGTAACCTATTTCACGGTAAGAAACTTTATCGTTGTTTGGTAAATAAACTACATCTACATATACCTTTTTTTAAAATCAGTATACATACTAACTCGTGTTTGCACTAGATACAGAAGGCAAATAATTAGTTTTGGACAAGAAAATTGGAGTTGATTGAAGTTCTTAATTAACTCTGTGTAAACTAAGCCGTTGGTATGGGCATGGTATAATAACCATGGTATCAGTGGCAGATTAAGCATTGCCAAGGCCCCTAGGCCCCTTTTCCGTAGGTGTTTAGGTAAAAAGACACCTTATACCAAACTGTAGTCATTTATTAAAAAAAAACAATGGGCAATTTATGTTATATATTCAGATGTAGCGAAAGGGTAGTTTTCTGTGTTATAAATATGTCATAAGCTCAAATAAGTGGGTAACTAATGAAAACTTGTTTGTCGTCTAGAATAACAGACATCAAACCCTTATAAAACAAAAGCATTTGATTTCATTGTCACTGCATAGGGCCCATAGGCATTTGCCTCTATGGGTAATCCGGGCCTGCATGCTATGCGTACGTCATAATTGAGTATTACATACATAAATACATACATACATACAACTGAACGTCACTTCAATTTGTTTACGTTTCTCTATACAATATCCGCACATTCACTGATCTTACAATTAGTCAACCTTTTAGTGCGCGTAGGAAATTATTCAATTAAAACAATTCAACGCACACACCTAAATGCAAATGTGTTGATAAACAATCATTTTTAGTGGAGTGGCGTCACATGACTAAATAACCTACAGACTGATAGCTTCAAACAACCGGCGGCGCTGGCGAGAGCACTACTACAAGCACGGGTATGTGTGCGAGGCCTGTCACCGGCAAGGCGCGAGGGGCGAGGACTGATGCCCGTTGGAGTAAAAACCGGTTTAAACTGGCTCGGTGAGCGTGCGCATCTTAGGGCTTCGTGTGCTAGCGATTTAAATTATAGTTCCCCTAGTGTTTGCTATCGATAAGTGCAAAACCTTTAAGTAATGCCAAATACATGTACTGTGTGTATGAACAATTCTAATAAAAAAGGAAATTTCCTTTTTTACATACCTAAAAGATCTTGACAGGTAAAAACCTATAATTACAATACCTAGGAAGGTGAATCTTAAAAAACGTAGGTACGTAGGTGGGTACCTATGAAAATAATGATACACATAAACATGCATATATGAATGCATGCATGCAATAAACGCATAAATATACATAATTATATTATTGGTACCTCCCTACTAAATACAAATAAAACAGAGACACAGATTATATAATACTATACTAGTAACAGAGATCTTTGTTAGGGTTCCATAGCCAAATGGCAAAAAGGTCCCTTATAAATCCATCATGTTCGTCCGTCTATCCATATGTCACAGCGTTATAATTCCGCTATCTTTGCATATGTAGATTGTGGTGAAATTTTACAGGAAAGTCTTATGTGAACCACCTAACAGATTTGAAATGAAATTTAGAAAAATATTTAGACATATTTACTCCATACATTGAACTGAGGGACGAAATCGATATCAGCTATCTATTGATTTAATTTACTAAATGTGTCAGTTGAAAACCCTGCCAGTTTAGGTAAGATTCTTCAAACTTTGTTCTAAGCTATCGGTCTGGTGGGTTATTTAGTCAATGCAGAGGCGTTCAGTTTTAGATTAGATGATCTCTATGACCTACTCTTTTTTACAGTGTGATTTATTTAATCTTAAATTATAAATGGCTTAATTTGACAAATTTTGTATTGCCGTATACATAAGATATGTATATGTCGTATCGTACCACACATTTAAGTGCGGGGGTGTTGGGCATAAGGTCGTGCTGATTTTTTCTTGCAATGGTACAAATGTTTGGTACATTATTCACATATTAGTTAATTGTCTTAATACTACTGTTTAAAATATGCTGTTCTAGTCTTTATGTATTTGTAACTTGCACTATTGCTATCTGCTTTTATTAGCGATAAGACTGGGTATCTAAGTCTGATCGAGTAGATAAAAGACTGAATACGAAGGTTTATCGTCACCGTGGCGATGGCGGTGCGGATCGCGAGTCACGGTATCCGCCCGCCCTGCGGCTTCCGGGCCAAGTCGTCGTCACGCACTGCTAACTAGGCAGCTATATTTGACTTGATACCTACCAATTTTATACCACCTTAACTATAGATACCTAATTCTCACAACGACGTTTTTTGAATTTATAAATCGCATATTTATTTATCCATATAAAATAAACTATTAAATGCATGCATTTTTATAAGTATTGCAATATTACCTACCTATTTCAGAAAATCAAATAAAAACTAAGAAATTGTAGTTCAATTTCTTATTTATTCTAAAAGTGTTTTTTTCGTACAATCGGCGTTTTCAGTACTCTTCAAACACAGTATATGAAACATGATATGCCTACAAAAAATCAATTACTTACTTAGTTCAGATTTTTTACCCAAGACCCGATTTGCGTTGTTCCTAACCAATAATTATCATATAGGTAGGTACTAGCGGCCCCTCCCTGCTTCGCACAGGTGGACTTTTAGTTTTTAAGCTGTGCTCTGCGGCGTACAAGTAATTGAAATCAGAATTATTGTGAAAATAATACAAAGTCTATGAAACTAAAATAAATAAGTAATTACTAAGAAGTAGAAGGGTTTTCCAAAAAAGAAGTTATTAGATTTTTGAAGGGACGGCAACACGTGGGTGATGCCCCTGGTGTTGCAAGCGTCCATAGGCTCCGGTGACCGCTTACCATCAGGCGGACCGAAGCTTTTTTGCCACCTCAGTGGTATATAAAAAAAAAAAAAAAAAAAAAATGTAACATTTATTTGTAACAAGTATTTTTCTTCAGCGAATTATGACTGCCATCAAGCTTAAAAAACAACAACTCTTTACAAAAATGTAAGTAAAATAAAAAAAAAACTTAAAAAAAAATCATAGGACGAATATAACTGTGCTTAGTCAAATTGTTGCTAGTTAATTTTATTTTATTAAATGAGTTGATACGACAACAACTGAAAACCTGCAGACATAACATATGTAAATATTCTGTGTAATTGCAAAAATCCTAAATCAGATAAAGAACTTGGACCACACAGGGTTTTGGCCGAGTATAGTTAGAATAACGCTTCTCTATGTGTTAAATAATGAAGTACTCCATACATACAAATACATGTATTTTACTCATATTTATTTATATATACATTCCAATGCATTTAATTTAATCACTTAGTTTTTTTTTCAAAATAATATAGCTGTTTCACATTAGATGCCTTAAAAATTACCTATAAGGGTGTATTTAAGGTCTATGTTTTTGGGCATGCAGAATTATTAACAATATTTTATAAAAGATATAATGTTAATCCAAAACTATTGTCACTTAAGTCCACTAGCTTTATTTCCAATTTTTAACAAAACAATACAAGTCCGACGTAAAAAATAATTTATCGTAAATCCAACACCTATTAACTAAAAACCCATCCCCGAGAGATGTCAAACAGGGATTAACATTGTACACGAAGCCGTGAAAAATTGTCATCCACTTGCAACACAGAATCACCCTCTTTTTACTGACCTATCCTTTTGTCCACAAAAATGTTGATTCATTTTCGACTTTATTAGGTTTAGAATAGGATCTTTTCCAGGCAATAAGCTAGTTTTACAAATGTTTGCAGTGTAATTGGATGTGTCTAACTTGGGATTATAGGAATCGCATTTTTGGTAAATAAAAAACTTCTGTGTTGCAAATAAAATGAGGGTCAATATTGGGCATGATGCAGGTGCACTAGAGCTACTGTCAAATAATTAAATAAGTACAGAGTCTTTGACCTTTTTTGTTTTGAGTGGATACCCAAACTGGACCGTGTAGTGCAGTAATGTTTCAACCCAAAAAAGGGCCAAAATTGAGATACTGATGTCAAAATTCGATTTTGCTCACTGAATGTGGACAGCAAAACTATCCTTTTCGTGCTGGTGAGATGAAAAAGATTTTTTCCGTGGCTGTAACGACGGAAACTCGTAGTTATTTTTACCAAACAAGTGGTTTGTGGGAGTGGGGAAAAGCCTAGAACTTAATTTTAATGTAAGACAATAGAAAACACTAACAGTTAATGAAGAAAACTATATCAGGCCTAGGATTTTCGGAGATTTTGAACTTTACTGGCTGGGCTATAAGATATTTGTAGGGTAAGGTATTCCGCATAAAGCTGCCTTAGAACAGGTTCATTATTTATAGTAATTTTTGGAGTATAGTTAAGTTACTAGTTTTTGTTTAGACTTATTGTGGTACGTAGTTAGTTTAATTTTATAGTTTGAGCTAACTTTTTATCAATAAATATACGTTTTGTCAATTTAAACACAGCTAAAAGATAAACTCAACTCAGCAAAAATACCAAATGACCATGCAATGATATTTAATTTAACATATATTAATGTTTTAAATAGTTATTAGTTCTAGGAGCACTTTTTATTTAATATTGCTGAATAAAAAACCATTCAAGATAATGTTGGGCCAAAAATTTCATAGAAGTTACTTTTTTTTTTACAAAATAATGTAGGTACAGAAAACTCACAACCTACAGTTTATGCTTAAAAGTAAAATAACACGCTGTAAAAATGGCTCATACTGAAAAGTCCTAAAAGGTTCTTCTGTAAAGTGGGATAACTAGTTTACGATTAATCATTAACTCCTTATATATAAAACTATATTTTGCCAGCGGCTTCGCCCGCCCTAAATTTGGTTATCGGCGTAGGATTCTTACGGCAACTCCTCAATCATCGAAAAAAACCTACTAACACTCTCGCTTCCTCTCTCTCTTTCTCAAAAATAATAAATAATTAACTACTTAAAACTAAATAACTAATGGATTAAGCTCGCGAGCATCATACAAACTTTGATCCCCCGTTCAGGGGGAGAGTTCTATAAAATCCTTTCTTAGAGCACGCCTATATTATAATAGCTATATGTGTGCTAAATTTTAGCTCGATCCGTCAAGTGGTTGGAGCTGTGCGTTGATAGATCAGTCAGTCAGTCAGTCAGTAATAGCTACTTTGGGCTAACGCTAACTTTAATCCGCGACTTTGTTTACGTAGCAGGTGAAAATATTTTTTAATAATACGTACCGCCCTTCCCCCTCATGTTTCCGCAAGCCTTGCACATCATAAATGCGCGTGCAGTATTTGATCATTATTTTGCTGCGATGTTAATTTAAAACTGCGATATGTCCTAAGATATTCATTAAAATCGAATGATGTAAAGGGCAATTTTGTTTAAAATTAAATACTTGTGATGAATAACGTATTTATTTGGATAACGATTAATATCATGTTTATAAAAACACCATCGCAAATAATGTATTATTTTAGAACAAATTTGGTTAGTATAAAAAAGGTTTTAGTAGGCCCACCTTAGAAGAAAGACATATGCTGTTGCGGACTTCTTTTTAGAACTTTTGAAGGGAAACAATTTTGTCATACATGATTTTTGCGAAACTTTAACCGTTCACGCAGCGCACGCGGGTGAAGCTCTCAAAAGGAAAAAAAACCCTGATTTTGAAACATTCTTTAGGTACTGGTGCTTCGCTCTTGTTAGTCTTAGCGTAATGATATATAGCCTATAACCTTCCTCGATAAATGGGCTATCTAACACTGAAAAAATGAACTTTTTCAAATAGGACCAGTAGTTCCTTAGATTAGCGCGTTCAAGTAAACAAACAAACAAACTCTTCAGCTTTATTATATAAGTATAGAAGAAGATTTGCTTATGTTTCCGAGCGAGTTTAACCTTTTTAGAATAAAATCGAATTGAGTTATCAAACATGTGTCAAAATAAAATGTTATTTAAATCAAAAGCACTAAGGAGTATTGATATCAACTTCGAAGCAAATGACCGTCAAAATAACTTTCTACCCCTTTTTAATCCTCGTAGGGGATGAATTTCAATAAAATACGAAACACGTCTTCCACCAACTCTGTTAAAAAAGGTTTATGCAAAATTTGAAGGAGGTTGGACCGAGGAATCACATTGTCCCATACAAACTTTGCCCCCCTTTTTCACCCCCTTAGGGGTAGAATTTCGGAAAATCCTTTCTTATCATATGCCTACGTCATACAAAGAACACACCCTCCAGGTTTCAGGTCTTTACGATGAGCGGTTTAGGCTGTGCGTTGATCCATCAGTCATTCAGGAGAAAGCCTTTTATATGTATAGATAATAATATAACTAGGTTTCCCTGTGTAGGATATCAAATCAGGTCAATCCGTGTCGCCGCGACATGTGCGCAGTAATATCTTAGGTTATTTTGTTTGCAACTTGCTTAGTATTAACATTTTCAAAGCTAATAAATGAATCATACAATACAACTTAATAAAAAAAAAGTGGTGAAAGAAAATATATTCCCAGCTGCTAAATTCTATATAGCCGTTTCTATAGGTAATTGTTGTTTGGGTCAGAAAATAAGTATAATTCAGACAGCTTTATCTCGCAAATGGTATAATAACAAACGAAGGTAAGTTCGTTGTTCTTTTTAGGGTTCCGTACCCAAAGGGTAAAAAACGAGACCCTATTACTAAGACTCCGCTGTCCGACCGACCGTCCGTCTGTCACCAGGCTGTATCTGACATGCCTGGTCATGACCCGTGATAGTTAGACAGTTTTCACAGAAGATATATTTATGTTGCCGCTATAACAACTATTTATATCCCATACAACAAACGTGGTTTTTTTGCTCGTTTTTGCTCAATTTTGATAAGGGCAACAGGTAGACTCTTGAAATATTCACTTTAAAAATAAATAATTAACTTAAAATAATTTTTTTTTTTGCCGTTTTTATAGATAATGGTGCGGAACCCTTCGTGCGCAAGTCCGACTTGTACTGGGCCGATTTTTTTAAAAATGGTAACTGGTCAGCCCGGAAGAATAGATGTGGAAATCCCCTTAAAGCTTATCCTTCCAAAAATGCGTAAAACTGAGCAAGTTTTAAACCATATTTTTCCTGCTTATATGACATTTATAAAGTAAAAAATACATAGTATTCCAGATTAACATTCTTCTACTTAATATCCTTTTTAATTTACAGAAACGAAGGAAAAACCCTCTAAACTTACCCCCTTTTTTCCAGTTGTAACCCAATTACTTCTACATTTTTTATCAAAACACTATAAAAATACCTTTGCCTATTTTTGCCTATGCCTTTAAAAGCAATGAGGAATAATTTGGTATTCGTGGTTTTTTTTTTAATGTGTTTTTATGATTTATTATAAATAAACAAAGCATTTTATTCGGGGTGCGATGTTTACTTGGGGGTAGTTCAGCTCATAGAAAAGAGCTCTGAACGTCGGCTGGACAAGCCTTAAAGATGATTATGGCCCTGCAGCGCGGTGGCGGTGGCGGGTTGCAACAAAAAAGGAGACAACATAAAACCTCAATAAAAACATTTCTACGACAAATTATAAGATCATACAATAAAGAGTTCATCGATCTAATACATATACATAACATGTATATATTTCGCAGGCAAATCGTATAATCCGCTGTTTCATAATATGCCTAGGCAGATCGTAAAGTATGGAATAGAAATTATCATATAACTGAACAGATTTATTATATGAAGCTTGGCTGGAACGCTCCGCTCGCTTCACTCGCTCCACATCTACATTTACAAAAGGGGAACTGAACCTAACCTAACATACGTGTCTTATACAGTGCGATTTCTGTTCCTTTCGTTTCCATAATTATAATTTACGATCTGCCTAGGCATATTATGAAACGGCGGATTATACGATTTTCCTGCGAGATATTAAATGTATACCAACAATTAATATAGACACAGATGTTCATTTTTACCTACATGCGTTTAGGGTATCTTGACCAACATGAACCGAACTGAAGATCCCAAAAACTATATCTAACATGAGTCCTCCCCGACTTGGTAAAATGGGGAGGCGTGTCTATGCGTTTCTTCCTAGCTCTGTCAGTGACAATTACCGTCAGAGATACAGTTCTTCGACAAAATTAATGGGTACTACTCCAAGGTTGATCTGCTATCCTCTGACATGGTATTTTCGATTCGATGGTCTTACAGAAATAGGTACTTAGATACATAAGTAAGACTTATTGGTAAATTTACATGTTTATAGTTGAAATACTTAGAAATTGGGGGTTGAACTTACTTGACCGCTGTCAAAGTTGAAAGCCATTGTTCACGAACAGTGCTTAATGGTTAGGAAAGTTGTTGCTTGAAGCACGAAAATTAAACTAAAACATTAAAATATCACTAGTTTATTGAAAATGTCAAATTAGAGACGAAAGTCAGTTTCGTTTCATTCACAATGAAGGCTGTAGTTGTTTTTACCGGTAAGTTATCGGCACAACGACGCTGTTGCCTAGCAACGAATTAAGGACGGAAAGCCTCCAGAAACCTTTCGTAGCACCTTTCAGGATTTTCCAAAGTTCATTGGCTTCGCCGTGAAACTATTAACACTGACTATAATTTTTATTTTTAATTTGGTGGGTGCGCTTTAAGCAGGTACCTACTTTGTTTTAGTCTATGAAGCTGCTTTCTTTTAATAGACCATGAATCTTAAATTAAAGTTTACAAGTGCTATTGTTTAAACAATATAGATAAATAAAAATACTATATTGCTCAGGGAGGTAAGTACGTAAATATTCTCTATTGGCAGAACGTAAATTCTTGCTAAAAACGTTCAGTTTGGAAACGTCAAATTACCGCCCAATTGACATAACTACTTTAATATACCGTATTAAAGCTCATATCTATGGTATATTTAGCTGCTTATGCAGTTAGAAAAGTTAGGCAGCTTTCAGATGTTGACACTGCTCGCTTGGTTTCTTTTAGCTATTTCCGTTCCGTCATGTCTTATGGCATTTTGCTTTGGGGTAAGGCAGCTGATATTGATACAGTCTTTATTTTTCAAAAGAGCAAAGAGCAGTACAGTCAATATATAAATTAGGACCTCGAATTTTTAGGGAACTTTTTAGGGAATTTAATATTTTAAACGTTCCTTGCCAATATATCTTTGCTTGTATCATGTATGTACGCAAAAAATGTCGCTTATTTGCCTTAAAATAGAGACCTACACAGTGTGAATACAAGGAATAAGGATAAATTGGTAGTTCCAAAATGTCGTCTTCAGAAGGTTCATAGATAGCTCCTTCGCAATACAAAGTATATAGTTCTACAATAAAATTCCAGAACATGTTCTTAATTTACCTCCAAATAAATTCAAAATATATGTCGAAGATAGTTTAATAAAAAACAAAAAACAACAAAAATTTTGTTAACAAAGTTGATAAATACATAAATGATAAAATGCTTGGAAAAATTAGAACTTAATTGGTGCATTTGTAATATTTTTTAAATAACCACATTGATTGTAATGTTATTATCTAGTGTAAGGCTGTGATATTGTATTTCAATATGAAGTTAAAAAAATATAAAAGATTAACTGCTGAGTTTCTTGCTGGTTCTTCTCGGTAGTGAATCATTCCAAAACGGTGGTAATTTTGTGGTAATTTTTCAAATTAATAATTAAACTGACGATTCAAAAGTCCTGTTTAATAGTCAATTTTAATAAAAAACTTTGAGTTATTAAACTTTTTATCTTATATAACCCTTTTAAGAACCTTTCTGTGTTATAATTTTATTCATCCTGTAATAACCCCCGCATGATACCCATAACCTCCTAAATATTGGAGTTTTTACGAGTATAGCTATACAATACCTAAATATTAATTATAATAATTAAAACTAAATTATAAGTAATAAAAAAAATTAAATATAAAAAAATTAAAAATAATTAAAACGAAATTATAAACAAATAACTTTATAAACATTGCTCGGTAAATAGTAGATATTGAATTATATAAATAACTAGCTAACCACGAGAATTTTGTATCGCTTTTTGAAACAACTGGCGCGCCACCTATTCTAAAAGGTACTAATTCAAAAACCTTTCTCGGCGCGTGCACAACAACATTTCATTACAATCGGTTTACCCTTGGTGCGCGAGTCCGACTCGCACTTGACCCTTTTTTCTATTTTATAAAAACTTTGCCCTAAGAATAAGGAACAAAAAAAAAAGAATAATCCAATTTGGTGCAGTCTTTCGTAAGTAAGAGAAGTGACCAAGGGAAACAGGGATTCATTTATATACATATATATATATATATATATACATATATATATATATATGTATATAAATGAATCCCTGTTTCCCTTGGTCATGAAATATTTCTGGACATTAGACAAAACGCTATCTGGTCCCAACCTCAGCAAACATTTTACTATGAATACCAGACAACGGATGCAAAGCAAATGCTTCATTTATTACTTATTTATTACATACTTATTACATCCCGGGATCGAACCCGCGCTCTTGGATCGCCAGGCAGTCACTACTACCTACTACCAACAAAGCCACCCGCTAATAGATGTTGATGTAGCGAAGCGAGCATTACTCAATGTATAGACGGTTTTAGGTACGAGTTACGTTATAAAAACTTCGATATCTAAATAAAATATTTTTATCAGTAAATTTATCAATCACTGATACCTATAGGCAAATATTTCTAAGCTAGATAATACCAGCGGCTCCACCCGCCGTAAATTCGGTTGTCCTCGTATAATTCCTTAATTAACACCCTATTTTACTAATGAAGTTTGCTATAGCAAGCTATTACTGTAGCTAAAGTTCAGTTAAGCTCGGTTATAATTATTCCCGCGGGAACTTTTGAAATTTTCGGGATAAACAGTAGCCTATGTCCTATTCCAGGACCTAACCTATATGTGTGCCAAGTTTCATCCCGATCCGTCTAGTGGTTGAAGCGTGATTGAGTAACAAACATCCATGCATCCAGACATACTTTCACATTTTAAATATTAGGAGGTTTGAATCACTATTCTATCAGGTGACAGATAATTATAACGCGAGTCCAATGTATGTCTGTACACCTACACATATTGGTACAATTCCAACCATTAATCACCGAGCGAAACCTTGAAACACCAATAATACTAATATTAAAGATTACAAATTATTTTTTATCTATTATATCGGTGCGACTTTGCTTACTTTTTATATTTATTGATTATATTAATAAAAGTGAAGAACTTTCACAGAGATTTAAGTAGTTAGGTTATTTACAGACTACAGTATGGGGTTCTTCAAGAAAAAAGTTATTAGACTTTTGAAGTGTCGGCAACGCGCGAGTGATGTATAAGGTGTTGCAAGCGTTCATAGACTGCGGTGATTGCTTACCATAAGGCGGTTAGCTTGTTTGCCACTTTAGTTGTATTAAAATAAAAACCTGTCAAGCTAGTGCATCGAATGATTATTCCGACATTATCAGGATATTTTTTTAAATCTGTATATAGTTTTAAAAAAACACCATTTCGGCTGCGATCCGATATAGAAGGATGAACTCATAGTTTGCTTTTTTTCTTCTTTTCTCTTTGTATTTTCTTCGACGAACATAATAAATAAGTGCGATCTCCTTTACGTCTATTCCTACGACGTCGTCAAATTGACTGAAGAGTAGCCATGGCTACTCTGTTTGGCGACCTTTGGATGCCAGAGGTAACCATGCTTGCATCGCCGGCGACGTCGCCATGGCATCCCGGTGAGGCAGAGCTCTAAGATAAAATTTGGCATGGAGATAATGTGTGTCCCAGTAAAGGACGTAGGATATAATGCTTAATGCTAATGCTAATCTATAAAGCTTTGCTACTGTTGATAAATCGCATACATTTAGCCAGTTGCTAAAATTGATTCCAATTTGACTCGCTTTCTTAACAATGACTGGAAATTCTAGTCTTCAGTATTCACATTTTCGACAAAACGACATCTGACAACTAGAATTTACTATTTTCAATAAATAGCCAAGTAAGTATATTTGTCAAAAAATCCTTAAAAATTGTACTTAACATAAAATATAGTCAGTTAAGTCTGTAGCGGATCATATCGTTCGTCACACATCGCGCTATCGAAGTTTCAGTTTCAATTTAGTTTATATAGAAACCAAGGCGCAAGTTAAGTGGACCACGGCAGTCGCCAGGCATAACAACTCGCCTGGCAGGAGATCTCCTCTTTGCCGCCGCTCCACATTGGTGACCCCGAAGTGATCATTGACGCACTTTCCGCAACAGCAACCTACTCCTTCCTACCAGGTACACGGGCCAGTTTTCAACCGTACGCTTCGCATCTCTCAGAGCTTTCTTCAGGACCTATCGTAGCACTTCAGTGTTTCCTAGTTCCTGCAGCTTCTCTCTGGCGACGCAACTGTACAGCATTTCACCACATCCTGTTGAGGACTCACACTCCAGCGTAGCACTTCCACTGTACAGCATCACACCACCCTGTCGGGTACTCTTACTCCAGCGTGGCATTCTCTGCTCGTCGCTTCTGCCGCTAACTCAAGCCTGAGTGTCTCGATTCAAAGGGACACGCAGCCAACCATTCTCTATGGCCCGACTCTCTGTGGCCATACGCAACCATGCCAGCAATCGCCAGTGTCTTGACTTACTGCAGACACACAGCCAGCAACGTACCAGTCTCGACCCACCGTAGACTGCTGATATCCGGCATGCACTACAAGCCCTCCCGACTCACTGTGGACGGCGCATACTCGGCATTCTCAAGATCGTACGCAAGCATCACTGCAAGAATTATCGACCTTCGGTCTGGGAAGGGAGTGATGTAGCGGATCATATCGTACCGCTACAAGCAAGGCTGACGTCACGGGTCTCCATCGCTCTATCGAAGTTTCAGTTTCAGTTCACTATATATGGAAACCGAAGCGCAAGTTAAGTGGACCACGGCGGTCCCCAGGCATAACACTTCGCCTGGCAGGAGATCTCCTCTTTGCCGCCGATCCACAAGTCAAATTCAAGAATAAAAGATAAAACTTAGCAAGTTCTACGCGGTTGGACGAATGGCGTAGACCATCATAGGTGTCACTTACATTCGCAAGCATTTTTCTCTATTTTTATATTGATATGTTAACTAAGACTTTAAAAAACTCATGCATTAGATACTACGGTAAAGTAGTTTAGGGTATCAATGATGTTTAGGCTATCACAATACATAAATTATTTATAGTAAAATTATTATATTTTATGGGAACTTTGGAACTAATAAACTCGATAATCGGCGAAGCACATCATTTGTATCGAACTTGGCCTGTTTTTACAATAATTTTTCTTTTTTGGTGAAATTAAATTCAATTAAATACAATAAAATAAAATCTACAGAGTCTTATTAGGTTTTTTTTTTGTACATTCTTGATATAAAACCTTTTCTTGATATAAAATCTTTTCTTTCTGTCTTTTTTTTTACTCAACTTTAACAGTTATTCAGTTATGTAGTATTAAAGAAACGTACTTAAACATATTTTCAGTTAGTTTTACCTTTATTTATAGTTATCCTATCTGTACCGGTGTTGCTATCGTAGATAATATTTTTGGCTGTCGAGTTTGATTAATGATAACTAAAATTGCCGTGTCAATGAAAGTAGGTTTGAATTACCGTACCGACCATAAAAATTATAAGGAGTAGATCCTTACTAATACGTATCTGTATATCTGTGAAATTTATTATTGCTTAACGGTGTTACCGACAAACCAATCAAGAAGATTTTTGGTACAGAGATTGCTGAAGGACGGAGAAGGACATAGACTACTTTTTATCCCCATTTTTTTGTTCGTGAAATAACTAATAATTCACGTGGATGAACTATAGCTTCGGCTTGGGTTGTCGCTCTTGGGGGCGTCCCTTCGACCGGCGTGAGTCTTGAACCCGAAGGTGAGTCACCGCCAGGAGGGGAGTTCCCCGTTACGCGGGTGCGTTTGCGAGAAGCGCCCCGGCACTCTTTGTTACCTCGTGTATCCTTGCGTGCGCCGACGAACCCGGGGACGTCGGCATCGTGTTTGGAGGGAAGCTCTATTCGGGGAGGTCGTAGAGACTAATCTCGCTATCCGGGCAGCGAGATCGTCATCTGGGGCCTTTGAAATATTGGGGAATCGTGGGGAGTTCGAAGTCTCTGTGTAGGGACCTACGCAATTGCGGACGTACCAAGAGGCTCCGGAGGCCGCTCTGAGAAAGCGGTTTTGGAGGGTCTGAAGTTTGTGGAGATAGCGCTTGGATAACGCAAGGACTACGCTAGCATAAGCTAGTGTGGGGCGGATGCAAGTTGTGTAAAGATTCAGCTTATTTCTAAGCGACATCTTACTGTACTTGCCTATCATGGGAAAGAGACGACCGAGGACAAAACCGACTCGGTCTCTAACTATTTTGGTGTGATCGCGGAATTTCAAACGCCTATCCAGGGTCACACCGAGATATTTGGTCTTGTTTTGCCAGGGAATGGCACGACCGAAGAGCGAGAGGGGAGATGGCCGCGGGGGGCGGCCTGAAGTAAAAACGGCAGAGCTTTTTGTCGGGATTAACTTCGAACCTCCATTGCCGAAACCATTCGCCTAGGGCGGTGATAGCGGATTGGAGTATCTTAGTGATTCGACTCACTTGCCTATCGGTGGTATAAAAAGCGGTATCTTCCGCAAAGAGGGCTAATTGGGTAACTATCGTTTTAGGGATGTCATAAGTGTACAGAAGGTACAAGATAGGGGCGAGCACGAACCCTTGCGGGACTCCTGCTTCTATGGGATGGGGGGAAGAGAGAGTGCCCTCTACTTTGTAGCGAAAGCTACGATTCGATTAATAGTCTCGTATGATGAGCACGAGACGACCTGGCAACTGAAAGTTGTACAGTTTAAAAACTAAACCGTTGTGCCCGACTTTGTCGAAGGCTTTCGCTACATAGAAGAAGACAGCGCCCGTATGGTGGGGCTAACCTAACACTGGTTGAAAGCCAGTGAGAATATGTTCCGTGATGCGGAGGACTTAATGGACGCATGACTGTTTGGCACGGAAGCCGAACTGCTCGTCTATTAAAATACCTCTGGAGACTATAGAGAGAGTAGGCGAGCGAGGAGGAGACGTTCGTAGAGTTTACCAACTTTATTAAACTTATAGGGCGGTAGGAGGACGGTTCAGTGTGAGCTTTGTCTGGCTTGTGGATGCCTTTAACATCACTATAAGCGGCCATTACAACTGGTAAACATGGTTACTTGAAAACTGACTAATCCGATAATATCTTAAGTAGTTACTATCAAAAGTCATTGATTAATTTCTAAATTGTGATAAGAGCTTGTTATATTGGCGTAGCAACAAAGCACGTGCAAACCATGTCACTGTGGAGATGGAAAACGAAACAACCGGGTCTTAGATGCTCAAGATCTCCTTATTTCTATGTGTACTTAGACTTTTATTGATTAAGGCTATGCCATACCCTAGCAAAAGCGTGCCAAAAGACAAAGACAGCGTACGATAGACGCTAGCACGTGACCGCACGTAGAAAATCTCGATTTGCTCGGTTTTTGTCGGTATAAAATTCAAATATTTATTTATAACTATAATATTTGCAAATTTTCTCAATCATAATTATATATATTTTATGAAATAAGAATTAAAGCTGACACTCAATTTTAAAAATTAAAATTGAGTGTCAGAATAAAATTGTTTTTTTTAACTGTTTTAATAGCCAAATTATTATAATATTAGCAAATCCATTTAATTATGGTTTGAACTATAACATATATTTTTTTCACGTCAAATAGTATACCCAGGACAGTGACAAAATTAATCAAATTCTTGCAAACTTAACCCGTTTGGGTATGCCATCACCTTAAAAGTGGTGACCCCTGCTTTCCCACTGGCGTTCCATGGGGAGCTAGGGTTTAAAATCTTACAACTTAATATACCAACAAAGAGTGTTTTCACGAAATGCTGCATGTTATTTGTAATTAACGTAATACAAGATTTCAAAACTATCCACCTTTCGTATAGGGGGGTATATATCCTTGTTCGACTATAAAAACTGCTTAAGCGATTTTCTTAAAAATTAAGAAAATGAAACTTAACAGCAGTGTCAAGAGGGGGTCCTTTTACCTATGGCATTATTTACCATTTAAGCCTAATGCTAAAAAACATAAGAATCACCCCTGAAACCCTTTAATTTCATGTGATATTATAAAGTTTAGTATAAAGTAGTGTAGTAAATCTTTTTGTATTTTTTTTGTGTCTAATATGAAGTTGTTATAAAATCTCTTCACTTGTATTGCTTGTGTCTGGCTGATTTTTAAAAGGTGACATTTTAAAAATAAAGAAGTCAAAAAAAACTTTTTCTGCTAGTTTTGATTTTGTTCCTGCTAGTTATCATCAGTCCAGCGTCACTTCATAGAAAAAAGCAATCGTATGAAGCTATGACACCACGTTTTACCAATAAGAAAGAAAGTATTATCCTACTAAATACAGAATATATTTTTAAAAACATCCTGTTTGTATATATTTGTCGTGTTGCCATCACTACCGTCGTTTATGAACTGTCAGTGTTGTTTGTTTACAAACACTTTTAAATACGTTTTTATTCGTGAAATATCAGTTTTTAATTAGGTTTTAATCTCTTTGGTGTTAATAAATATGAATCGCAAGCCAAGACGCAAGTGCGAGGTGTGTTATGTGTCGAAGAAAAACAGTGACATATTTTTAGCCAGATTTCCTTTCCGTTAGTTACTGTCTTACGAATTTAATCTATATAATTTCAATTTATATCTTTGAAAGCAATAAGTATTTGGTTAAGAAAGTAAAATTTTTAATTTAACAAAGTGAATCATATTTAACTTATTATTTAGGCCAGCCGCAAATTGCGAGAAATGTCTGAAAGAAAAATTCTCGAGCGCGCCACGCACACGCCCCGGGCCGACCCCGCACAATGGTCAGGTCGGCAATTCGGCGTCCAGGAACTTAATACTTAATACTCTCGAGCTATTTGGAATCTTATCTTCGTGACTAAAATGTATGAATCACTCAGTGACAGAGCATTCGATTGAGCCGAACTTTGGGGTTTTTTCCTTTTCATCCAACTATTACATCCAACTGGTTGAGCGAACGAGGATTTTTTTCCCCGTGGACCAAATAGATAGTTATGGAGATATAGCATTTTCTAGTTTGACAGCTGTTATCCGAAACGAAGATTTTGATGAGATCTATAACTTCTGTAAAGAAACTACTAGTCTACGATCAATAGTTATGCAGATATAGTACTTTCTAGTTTGGCAGCTGTCATCCGAAACGAAGATCTTGAAGATATCTATCACTTCTATAATGAAACTACTAGTCTACGATCGATAGTTACGGATATATAGCACTTTCTAGTTTGTCAGCTGTCATCTGAAACGAAGATCTTGATGATATCTATCACTTCTGTAAAGAAACTACTAGTCTACGATCAATAGTTTTGGAGATATAGGTAGCCATTTTAAAACTATCACTTGGAATAAAGCTTTAAGATTTTGAGTGCAAAACCTTGTCTTCAATTTAAAATGGGGTAAAAAGCTTTGGTATTTATATTTCGTATTAGACCCTCAGAGCGCTTATCCGACTCACACTTGACGTTTTTTAACTACAACAACTTCCATCCTTTTAAGTCAGTTAAAAAGGAATAGTGTTTAGTTTATTATAGAAGCTTCATGAAAACTTCATTTGAGAATTTCCTTTTTTAAAGTCAATTAAAAGCTATAATATTATTATTTTGGGGCGGCGATCCAACTGGCCATGCAACTGTACAAAGGGCCCTGTAAATTTCGGTTTTCCAATGTTTAACTATTTATTTGGTCCACAGGTAAAAAAAATCCTTGTTCGCACAACCAGTTGGACATAATAGTTGGACGAACGGGAAAAACACGAACTTTGGCCCAGAGATACTATGTACATACTAATATTAAATAAATGAATATTTCTGTACATTAGATTCAGATGCTAAGCGAGGGAAGCGAGCGGAGGGTTCCAGCCAAGTTTCATATAATAATCTGTTTATTTATATGAGAATTCAGCACACACTAAAATTTTTCCATCGGAAATTTCTCATCTCAATGTGCGGCCGACCTTAAGTGTTTTGATTGCTACTAGTGTTACCGTAAGTACAAATTTAAATTTATCAATAAGGATATTTTGTATCTTTAAATTTTTGTGATAATTTCTATAATTATAAAACCGTTTAGCCGGTATCTATTTTGGCTCAATTCAATGTTTTTGTTTTGTTTCAGTTGACGGGCATGGGTTAAAATTGTTGGCAACAAAGATTTAGCGTACTTGCCTGTTAAAAAACTAAACGAATTAAAATTTGTATGTAAAGACCACTTTACACTTAATTCCTTTACAAAATCCCAAAAAAAGAATGAAAAGGACAACCTTACGAACTATAAGTTCAATTAATCCACCATTACCTGATGAAATAATAATAGAAATGGTAAAAAAACCCACTAGTATTATTAAATATCGGAGTACTCTTAAATATCTCATATAGCTTACTTACTTATTTATATTACTAATTGTTTCAATACAGATTGTATACTTGTAAGCTGAGTAACAAAGTATTGTATTATTACTTTAAATAGAACTTCTTGCCAGCTCTTTTTGGCAGAAATTAACATTGTATAATATTGTTATTATCATTAAAGATTCAAAAGCGTTCTCAGAAACCAACTTGTACCAATGTTGTTTGATTTGATTTAATTTATACCTACTCATCTCTTTAAAATGTTAATAAACACTAAAATTTTAGGCATTTTTTTTATTTTTTGTGATTCTCAGAAAATGGACTGCATTAATTTGGTTTTGTCAATATAAAGGTTTTTAATATTTCTAGTAAGTCTCTTGTTTTGTGAGTATCATATAAAAAAATCTTTATTTATTGTTACAAAACAATCCTAAATAAACGCTAGTTAGGGAAATATCGATATCGATAGTTTTGCTATATACAGGCAAGTAACCACTATTATTTATAATGTTGGTTTAATTGATTTTGCTGTCCTGTTGGTATATTGTAGTTGCATAACAGCGTTTAAAGCTTGCCAGTGTGACTATATGGAAGTGCCAACTCTTCTTACGTAGTATTATATTATCTTTGGTTATCATGATGAAAGATCATGATCATCAATTTAGATTACACAGAGCACCGAGGAGTATAATTGGCCACTTTGCGTAGCGTTCGTGAACTATGAAAAAGCCCTCGAATATATCTAAACCTGGGCGGTATTACAGTCTCTCCAGCGGTGCCACATAGACTATCGGTACATCGAAGTGCTGAAGTTTTTGTATGACAAAGACACGATGTCTCTCTGAATACAATACCAGAACCCGAAACCAATCCACCTGCAGAAAGGTTTGAGACAGGGAGACGTTATTTCTCCGAAACTGTTTAAGATGTGTGAAGAAGGATATGGCGTCAAGATAAAAGGCAAATACATCACTCACCTTCGATTTGCCGATATAGATATAGTAGTATAGATATAGTGGTCGTGGCAGAATCGCTGAAAGACCTAGGCTCAATGCTCGGAGACCTCAGCAGAGTTTTCCAATAGGATGGCCTTAAAATGAATATGGATAAAACGAAGGTTATGTTTAATGTCAATATCACGCCTAAACCGGTTGTTGTCGGGAATGTTACTTTCAAAGTTTTCGGCGAATACACATATATCTAAGGCAGTAGTCCAGTTAGGTAAGTCTACCTTCCAACTTTAAAAAAGAGGTTATCCAGAGAATCCAACTCGATTTGGCAGCGTTCGGGAAACTACGCAACATCTTTTCGTCCAAAATAACTCAGTACTTAAAGAGTAAAGTCTACAATCAGGGTGTGATGCTAGTGATGATTTATGGTAAAGCAACGTGGCCTCTAACTATTGGTCTCTCTATTAAGCTCAGCCAGCTATTGCGTGATGAAATCCGAAATGAGAAAACTCGCCGAAGATCCAAAGTTACCGACATAACTCATAAAGTTAGCAAGCTAAAGTGGCAATGGGCGGGTAACGTCGCTCGTCAAACCGATAACCGATGTGGAAGACAGGTTTTCAAGTGGCAACCACGGATCGGAAGACGCAGCGTGGGATGGCCTCCTACCAGGTAGACAGACAACATGGTTTGTACCGCAGGAAGCCGATGGGCGCGGGTGGCTCAGGACCGGCCGTTGTGGAAACATTAGGGGGGGTTACGTTTAGGCTGAAACGACGAAATTTCAATAAACTTTAACTTTTTTACTAAATATTGACAAAAAAACTTTTTTCCTTACTTATATTTGAATCGCGTGTCTTGAGAAAATGTCGCATTTAAAGAAATTAGCTTTTACTATAACATAACCTTGACTCAGACATTTATGAATGTTTTTCCTTAACCTTGGTATTTATTTATAGAAAACGGCCAAGTGCGGGTCCAACTCGCATTTACGGAGAGTATTAGGTATTAATGATCAGTAAGTACGTAATTAATTTATTTTTATTTAAAATGTATATTGGAAAGGGTGGATTGGAATCTGGTGACAACTGACAACAATTGCGTCTTTGAGCCACGTTGGCGGCGGAGAGATACACTACTCTTTATTATTATGCTGTGATAATAGACTATTATTTACCCTGCGGTGTTACCCGCGTTATTTAATTTCTTACGTCTCTAACAACTTTTAACTTTTACACCCTTTTTTAGCGCCTAAGTGATAAAATGACCTTTCTACTAAGTTGGCAAACGAGAATGCAATCTCTAAGTCTTAAGTCTGCAGGTTTTTTTTAATTTAAGTTCCTACTCGACCCACTTAATGCATCTATATTTAATATATCATTCAAGTAATTAAACAAATCTACGGTAGGTATCTTATTGAAAGTTTTTACCTAGTATTCCATTTACAATACATATCTATATATTACTAGCTTATTCCCATGACTTGATCTTAGCGGACTTTTTTTAAAAAAATGATTTCAACTGTTTATGGTTTAACCTCCAAAAATTTTAGCCCCCCTTAGAGTATGATTTTTTTAAAACGGTAAAACTTATCAATCTTTTTTGTCAAACAAGACCAAATACCAATTTTTATGCATTAAGCTTCAAAATCATCCCCATAAAATTTGAAAAATACTTCATTGTGGACTTCTCAAAAAAGAGTCCCACAAGCCAAATTTTAAGTTTCTATAGGTCCGGCCACACACTATATAATATGTTTGGGCTATGCGTTGATGTTATTGAATCAGTCAGTCAGTTTTTTCTTTCTTTTTTTTATATACACCTACAGATTTTTTAGATATGTCCTCCGACTATTTTCGCATGTTACCTGAGCGGTTATAACTCATGTTAAATCCATTTAAGTGATTACCGTGGCATCGAAGTTGAATTGCACGAAGATGTCTCCAACTGGTACATCGCTTATTATCATAATTTACGTAATACACAATCTTGTGAATAATATTATTAATTGAGATTGTAAATCATAGCTCGATGACAATTTAATAGAGTGAAAAACCGTTTTGTATAAATACCGGGTTTGTAGTGGAACGTGCATTTGACATAATTTCAATTCAAGTCTTTCAATTTCAGTTTAAGAATTCATAATTTCAGGTGATGGTGTCGTGCCAGAATAGCTTGGAAAGAGTAAGTTTCGAAGATAATGACTTAGTCAAAGTAATTTGGAAGTTTTAAAATTATCCGTATAAATCAATGACCTCCTAAGTATACATCTACAGTCACAGAAAAGCACACATTAAGCTACTAGCAATTCAAAACAAAAATAATGTTATGGCAAATTGTCAATCAGTTTAAATAAGTATAGATAATTAAGGGTTAATCTATCTGCTGCTAAGCGATTATACCGGACAGACAGTCATCGGACGTTAGTAAGCATTTGCGTAAGACGAGGCGCCGCTTAATAAATAATTACATATACTTAGTTATTATTGAGTGGCATCTTGTATAGAATCACCACATGTTGAATTAGACAAAATATATATAAAATACAAAAAAGAAGCAACCCACAAGTTTGGTCGAATTGATTTAAAAATACACAGATAGGATCCTTAACATGCCTTTAATTTATATACTACTTAGTAAAAATCCAGCGGCAATGTACCCGATAAGACCACAAGCATTTAAAGAACATGTTTTCATTGTAAACCTATATGCAGTATACTAACCAAAGTCGCCAATATCTCGGAACGTACTTCGTGTGGGTAGTTTCATTGTAGTACCGTTTTTAGGGTTCCGTACCCAAGGGGTAAAAAACCGGGTCCGTGTATTTCTGTTGCCGCTATAACAACAAATACTAAAAAACAGAATAAAATAAATATTTAAGGGGGCTCCCATACAACAAACGTGATTTTTTTGCTCGATATTGATATCGGCAACAGATAGATAGACACTTGAATTATTCAGAGAATATTTAGTTATATATTTACTTTAAAAATTAATCATTAAATTAAAATAAAACAATTTTTCAAAGGGGGGCCATATATACAACAAACGTGATTTTTTGTCGTTTTTATAAATAATGGCACGGACAGAAACCCTTCGTGCGCGTTACCGACTCGCACTTGGTTTCTTCGAATTACAATCAGTTAGCAATAAAATAGGTCGTAAATTCAACCTAAAACGTAGAATCCGAACGGCACTCGGTCAACTTTATTTAAAAACGCTTAGACCTAAAAGCATCTCTATGCCCTAGTAATAGTGATTACTTATATAATACAGTAATTACTGCATTTTGCACGGTTTCAAAATCACTTATTTTTCTTCACTTTTCTGCAAAGTAAAGAGAATTGTATCTTCGAGAGTAGTAAAATACAGGGTACGTAGAGAGGCTCAATTATTCGGGAACACCTGCGTCCCAGTTCCGGGTTCAGGATCAATAGGCGGAGCCGGTTCGGGATTGGCGCCGAGAGACGTAGGGCGGGGCTGGGATCAGATGTGGATTCTGTGTAAAAAGATACATCTGGTTTTTAGTAATAATGTGAATGGTAAATCAATGAATAAGTCTAAGTGAAGTTGGTACTTCTTTATCTAGGTCTAACTCTAAGTTTAAAAAGTTTTTTTTGGATGTCTTAAAATAACATTTAAATAAATGAAATAGGCGATTTTGGAGCCATTCACATTCACAGTATAAAGACGTGTCAAGTAGGTAGGTGCCTTAGTTTTTGGTGTTCCGAAGTTCTGCAATCCAACAAGAAACCCTTATAGTTCCGTCGGTTTTTATTCACAGTGGTGACATTTTATTCACATAGGTACTTGTATAGGTAAAAAGAAGTTAGACAAATTATAACCCGACCTCGCAACCTAAATACATACCTACCAAATATAACGTGTTTATTTTTATTTTATTTATTTCAAGGTGCAAAATTTACTTGTTTATCGAGTTATGTCAACAAAACAGCGTGCAACAGCTAGTGAAATACTAATATTTGGAATGAACTAATGAAGCCCTTTCATACACACCCATAGAATATGAATTTCATACATACAAACATTATAGAATAAATATGTAAATTTAAATAAGGTCTTTTTGTTCTCTAGAGGGCGCCATATTGATTTTAGTGTATCTAATGTTACTATAACCAGAGGACCATCAATATTGCCTTTAGTTTTTGGCTTGGCTGTAGTAAAAATTAGGTAAGTCGTTGATTATTGCATGAGTGTGAATATTTTACAATAGTCAAGACAGACAGGGTTTTGATTAAACTTTTTTTAATAAGGTAGGTACGAGTATCACGGACCCATTTAAATTTATTTTTCATCTTACTGGCTCGGAAAGGCTCACGCCAAAAAGCAACTTTCCAGCCTTGCATAACAAATAACTATTTATAAACGGCATAAAAAAGGTAAACAAATAAAGTATAATAACTACAGCAGACAAAACCGTTTAATTTTGATTTTTTGTTATTACTGGTTGATACAAAGAGCTACATGTTACATTTTTAATTTAAATGTTATATTTAATATTCCTAAAAGGGTTTGGCACCGCCTCCATGCACAAGCCGGGAGGACGGTCCATCCCCAATGCGGCAAGATAAAAGCAAAGGGATGCTGCCCTCTCACACAGTTATCAATTGTATCGAAGAGAGTTACTAGTGATCCTTCTCGTTAATTTGTGAACATTATGTGATTTGTAAGTGACCATAGCTGAAATATTAAACAAAGTAAGTAGAAACAAATCACAAATGTGTTAAAATATTTAAAAAAAAAACAGTTAGTCAGAATTATCTATTATGTCACTTCGATCTATTATAAATTGAGAACAAAATTAAATTTACATTCCTATAAATTATTACTTAAAAATTAGTGTGAATAAATATATAATGCGATAATATGTTTGTTGGTTTGATTTTTTCGTCATGCAACAACGAAAAAATGTGATTTTATCCCGTAGGTGAAACTGTGGGATACAGCTAGTTCTTATAAATATTCGCCTTGCGCCGCAAAAGAATCTATGACCGCAAAAGCTTTCGAAAAAACTTTTTAATAAAAAAAAACAACCGGCTTCAAAAATATGCACTAAAAAGATTAAAATAATTACTTATTTCTAAAAAATATGATCTGAATTACAGTTTGAAGTTGGTTTCTATTTACCTAACAGTTAATAACACGCTTCACTTGCATGTAACCATCTCAAACTGTAATTCAGATCAATTTTTTTAAGAAATAAGTAATTATTTTAATCTTTTTAGTGCATCTTTTTGAAGCCGGTTGTTTTTTTTATTAAAAAGTTTTTATTTTTTACTTTTGAGTGACGAAGTGCTTTTTTCAAGGGAAAGCTATTTGGATGACATTTTTCAAGGGAAAAGTTTTTTGAAATTGTCTAAAAACGAAACTACTAAATCGATTTTGATAAAATTCCTATGGGACCAACACGCAAATATATCCTGTCAAAAAAAAAATCACGTAAATCGGTTCATAAACAAGAAAGTTATGGCTGAACATCCACAAAAAAAAATATATATACAGTCGAATTGAGAACCTCCTCCTTATTTTGAAGTCGGTTAAAAAAATAATATACCATATAACCAATTCAATACTTTCACACTGTGTTATGTTATGACTTTTGTGACAGATAATTTGCATTATAGTATTTTAATCCTCAAAGGTCGAAAACGTCGGCTGTCTGCTTAACTGTGAAAAATGCTGTTAAAAAAAGACTAGAAGACATCGATTATCTACTTAATGTGGTCTTATAAAATATATAGGTAGGTATCGTCCAAATATTATAAATCCAAAGTTGGTTTATCTGTATGTGTGTCTGTCTGTTTGTTATTTCATAAGTCATTCATACCTCCATGGACCGATTTAGATGAAATTTGGTATGAAGGTAGTTTAAGTCCCGGGGAAGGACATATGCTAGTTTTTATCCCAAAAAATTCAGAAGTTCCCGTGGACATAACTATAACCTAGCTAAAGCGAACTATTTTATTAGTATAATTAAGGAGTCATAAGTAAAATGAGTTGACGTAAGAATCCCACGCCGATAACCAAATTGAGGGTAGGTGGAGAGGCGGGCAAAATTAATAACAAGTTATCCTTAATTACCAACAATACCATTAATTTTTGGTTGTTTGTCTCTCTACCAATCAAGCAGGCTTCAACCACTGGATGGATCGGGATGAAACTTGGCGCAGGTGTTGTAATAGGACATCGGCTATTTCTCATCCCAGAAAATTCAAAAGTTCCTAAAGCAGTAAGTATAACCAATTTCCAAGAAAGAACCATAGCTGTAGCTATTAGCTTGAGTGTTATCAAGGAGTTGCAGTAAGAATCCCAAGCAGGCAAAAGATAGTATTATATACGGTCTTTAAAATGCATTTAATTAAGGTTCCTACGTAACTTCTTATCACCTCCCAAAGTCGTGATTTTTAAGTTCTCCCTCCCCTTCCTGCCAACTTTTTTACCCACTCAGAATTGTACCTAAGTATCGATATAGTACTCCTAGGACATACTTGTACAATCCCAATATATGAACAATTTAAAAAAAAAAAAACCATACGACACTTACGTTACGTAAATTTTATTCTAGATTCGTTATACCAACGAACATTTCCAACTGATTATAAACTGTACTAGCTTTTGCCCGCGGCTTCGCCCGCCCAAAATTTGTTATTCGGTTTGGGATACTTACGGTAACTCCTTGATTATACTAAAGAAGATTGATATAGCAAGCTATACCTGCAGCTATGGTTCGTTCGTGGAATTTGGTTATATAGTTACTCCTGTGGGAACTTTTAAGATTTCCGGGATGAAAAATAGCTTCTGTCATTCTCCGTATCTTCAACTATCTCTGTGCGAATTTCAGCTCAATGGTATGCTTCGTTGGGGTAGGATGGTTTTACAAGTTATTCCCGCGGAAACTTTGGAATTTTCCGGGATTAAAAATAGCCTATGTCCTATTCCAGGACCTAACCTATACGTGTGCCAAGTTTCATCCCGATCATCCAGTGGTTGAAGCATAATTGAGAAACAAACAACCAAACTTTCGCATTTGTAATATTAATGGGATAGCTAATAATTAATGAATTTTGCCAGCGACTTCACCCGCCCTAAATTTGGTTATTGGCGTCCTGTCCTCCTTAATTTTACTCCTTAATTATGCTAATGAAGTTCGCTATAACTGTAGCAATATTTTGTTTAAGCTCAGTTATAGTTATTCCCGCGAGAATTTTTAAATTTTTCAGACTAAAATTAGCCTATGTGTTAATCCAGGGTGACAGCTACCTCCATACAAATATTCATCAAAATTGGTCCAGCCGTTTGAACGTGAATTAGTCACATACACACTCACAAACTTTCGCCTTTATAATATAAGTGTGATTACAGAAAATCTTAATTATCAGTTAGGTACACTACGTCTACTTGTATCACACTTTTATTGTTCGCAACATTGGTGAAAGACCTCTGAACGATAAACGTTATTTTTGTGGGCTGGTTAATTTAAGGAGTTCTTACAATCAAAGCCCAAGCCCGTAAGGTTAGTAGGATCAAATAGCAATTGGAAGGGGACATTCGGACACATCAGTCGAAGAACCAATGACCTACTGTGTAGACGTGTTCTTAAGAGTAAACCGCGTCTAGGCAGACGTAGTGTAGGACATCCCCAACGCCCCTAGCTAGATGGCGCGACCATCTAGCCAAAGTTTTGGGAGCGATTGAATACATAAGGTGCAGGACTGTACAAAGTGACGTACCTTGGGAGAGGCCTATGCCAAGCAGTGGACAGCAGTGGGCTGATGATAAAAAAGGCTCAAAGTCACTCAGAAGAAAGTTTCAAAAGATAGAATAAAGGTTCAGTAAGTGGCTTAATATCACACTCGCCAATTGCCACTCGGGTGTACAAGCTGTACAACCAATAAACGATGGGGAAATGATGTCCTACAGTGGATATCGCACGCAATCCAGAAAATGCAGTGTAGGACTGGTCTGGGTGGACATGATCTATGTAAAAGAGCTACGAGAAGTCGCTAAATGCAAGCTGGGACCTTATTGGGTCAAGCGCTGCAGACACGGAAATTCAACATAAAAATGCACTTTATGCAAGTAGGTCTTGCCTATCGAGACCCGTAAATAGTACTTGCACAGGCACATTTTACTTGCAAATTTACGAGTATGGCGCACTAAAAACTGTTTTCAATTCAGACCTGTCTCGTTCGTTTCGTAAATCTGCATCTCCCTATTCATGCATGGCTAAATAAGATAATGGCAAACAATAAAATAGGTAGTTAATTAAAATGTTTCTGATGTACGCAGTTAAAAAATATTCATTGATGATAATGGCAAAAAATAGGTTATTTTTAGGGTTTCATATCGAAAACGAACAGCCACTTTTTTAGCTTCTTTTTAAAGTGAATTTTCTATAAGATAAGCCGTAAATGCACACATGAGGTACCCATATTCGAAGCTGTTGAAAATGTCTACAATTTAATCGAAATCTTATCACCTACAAGTATCCAATAAATTCGTTTAAGCTTAATTTTCCGCTTCACACACCCCTCTATCGCTCGATCCATTTCAATTCTTTACGACAAATTGAATGCGAATTGTATAATTGAGTAATGGTATAAAACTCTTATGTCATAAGTATATTATTATTATCAGCCGATTTTTAAACGAATTAAACTATTTAAACACAGATAAAAAGAACAAAAAAAACTGACCAAGTAGGTATAATCTTAATAATTCACCCATTTGCTAAGTACACGCGTATTGTTTTGTAAAATGATGTCAGAAATCTAAAAAAATTTCGGAAGCTTAATACTCCGAAAGTTTTTAAGTTACGGAAATGATCGATGTGACGTCACAAAAATTTTTGTTTGTCCCTACCTCCACTTCCCACGATGACGCCAAAGACCACGGGAGCGTGCACTGAAAATAGCTGAATACAAGGAATAGAAGCTGCTCAATACAACAGTCGGTTGTCCTTTGTTGAAATGGCTGGTCGATTATGAAAGGGTTTTACATTTTCAAATACCTTCTCCGGCGTGTGCACAACAACTTACCTTAATTACAATCGGCTGAATGGCTTACCTTTAGTGCAAAAGTCTGACTCGCACTTGACCTATTTTTTTTTCTATTACACAAATCTCGTCCTGGAAATTACCGTACCAAATCGAACCGTTCTCAAGTGCTGCTCCGTGCAGCCTGTGACAATTGATTTTTATTCACCTAGATATACATAAGCACGCCGAAATGCTAAGACCGAAAATCAAAAATACAAAGGCTAAATCCCATTTGTGATCAAAGAACATTTTCCACTGATGCAGTAAGTTCTTGTAACTATCTACCTAAGTAAAAAGAAGAGCAGAGAGTTACACTAGCTCCAACCAGGGTGGTGAAAATGTCGGGTGGAGAATCCAGAGGAATCAGACAATATAAGTTCTTCAAATATTACCGTAAATAGTGCAGGCAACACGGGGTCTTTTATGTAGACCAATTTGCAATTTTCTAATAAACCTCCTTGAAAATTATCGATTTTACGAAAAAAAGGTATCAGTAGTAGCCCGACTTACCCACCTCAATTTTTGCAATATGTATACCTTCTCTTGAAAATAAGAGATATACTTGTTTTTTTCTTGTGCACTTGATTCTGTATTTATTTATCTCGGTATCTGAGTCATGCATTGACACATTCTTAAGGCTTGTCCAGTCGCCAACGACCTTCAGAGCCCTTTTTATGAGGTCGCACGACCCGCACGTTAACATCGCGCCCCGAACAAAATGCTTTGTTTATTAATAAAAAATAATAAAAGCATAATTTAAAAAAAAACACAAAAACCAAATTATTCCTTATAGCTTTTGAAGGTAGGAATGTACAGAGTTATAATGTTTTGAAAAAAATGTAGAAGTACAACTTACAACTGGAAAAAATGGGGTGAGGTAAGAGGTTTTGTCCTTCGTTTCTGTAAATTAAAAAGGATTTTAAGTAAAACCATGTTAGCTCTTATAGCTTGTAGATTTCTCTTTTTTTTTCCTTTTATAAATGTCATATTTAACAGTCAATTAATTAACATAACAATAGGTTCAACTTGCTCAGTTTCACGCAATTTCGGAAAAATAAGCCTTAATCGACCTCAAGAATCATTTCCCAAAAATTGTAAATTTATTGAATGTGTTGTTATAGTAAGCAAATCCCACATCCTATTTTAGACGTCTAAAGTTAAGATTTTAAGGTGAGCACAGCAGCCTCTGTATTTATTACTTCTCTTTGGGATAAGAAGTTACTTAAATGGATCCAAAAACCGGAATTGCTGAAATTGTATTTTCTGTACGTTTTTGGACTTGGGGATTCATTTATGATTGTTTTCAGTGATTTCTATGTGAAAGTCAGCTTTTGTTAGGAGCAATGGATTGATCACATAACTTGAGAACAAATACATCGATTAGCTTTATCGACAAAGCAATCTATTCCTCTACACCTGGAATCGAACTTATTAGCTTTACCAAAATATTGAACTAGCTGCGGTTTAGTAATACAATCATGATTTTTGTGCATATTTTCCTAGTAGATTCTCTGATTATTTCTTAAGTCTTTTATAATTCAAGATGTGAAAATTAAAAAAACTGTAAATTCTATAAAACTATGTTCTACTGTTTTTTATTTTTTCTTATAGTATGGTAATGGTTTCCCTTTTTGGGACGTATATTCTACTCAAAGAAGTTACAAAATTCCAGGACGAATGCAACTTTACCAATCGATTCGATACGGTTGGCGGGCATGATTCGATTATTACAAGGGTTGCAAGGGTCTCAATAAAAAGAATAAATACGGATTTATTATCCCCTAAAGGGCTCGCTTAGTGTGAGGTGTGAACGCTTGTTGTATTATTTATATGAAGCACTCTTTACCCCCGCGGCCAGTAAATTTCATTTGATCGGGAATCAAAACAACACACGCCTGAGGCTGTCCTATGAGAATTGGAAAATATTTTTCTTAAGCTTAAGATTTTAATATATACAGGTATTAGAGCTTTATATAGTTACGTTAAAAAGTTGTCGAGTCAGTGGTCACTTGAATATCAGACTTACAGAGCGTTTTACTTTAAGCTAAAGCGACTGTCAAGCTGGAAATATTGTGCTAGCAACCCATCTATAAGCACTGATCGCTCCTAACGATGCTTCACTTCACTGATCACCTTTGATCAATCAGTGATGTAGTTACAATCATTGTGTGGCTAATTCATAATATTCCAAGTAGGTATAAAATGTCGTCGTCGAATCCTTCTTTTATTCTTGTCTTCAGGGCTTCCTAATTCTTTTTCCTGGGTAGCAGATGCGTTCAGATGTTGGAGAACTATGCACCATAAGCGAGTGCGAAAACGTCCCATATAGAATTCATTTAATGAACAAGTATGAAAATCTTGAAGAATATTTAGACAGCTCCGTATAAATGTATGTGTGTACTGCTGGTTATATTTGAACTTGTTTGCGGGTTTTGTACTCAATATATAAATATATATGTAACTATTCTATTGGATTGTAGCCAAGTTATTTTCTTATTTAATAAACGTAAATTCAATCAAATTTTATATAGTAACAGAAGTGGTATATTTATTTACTTTCCTTAAGGCTGTATATACTTGATCGTGGACATCAGATTTCTCATACCTTTAGTTTCAAAAAAAATCGTCAAAGCGGCTGAAATTATCGAAAGTATTGCCTAATGTTCAATTTTTTGGTAAAATCGCTTTCGCTTGAATATTATTTAGCTTACAGTAGCTCAGTAGCCCACCCTTACATTCATAAAACGAAACATAAATTTGTTAAAATTGGTTGATAGACATCAGGCAGATATAGCTGACCAGTACGTACATACTTCTACTTACTTTTAATATTTTGGAAATGTTCAAATCGAATCATTATTTTAGCCCTTGCTATTTACGCGACTTAAAGGGGCATATAGCAGCTTACCAGCGCCGCCATTAGATATCCTCAATTTTCTCTTCGTAGAAAACGAATTTCTTAAATCAAAATATCGCAAAAATAAAGTTATAGTTGGCATTTCTGCTAAAAACGGCCACTTTTAGCGGAAATGCAAAGTACAGCTCATAGATATTATTGAGAAACTATATAAAAACTTCTAAAAATAGCTTATGACTAGCTTTATATTGTGGCATTTGGATTTTATTTTACGATCATTCTCAGTAGATCCATTGTCTAGATCCATGATGGATCTAGTGAGATATTTTTTTCTCAGTAGATCTGTTTTCTAATAAACTGGATCTGATGAGAATTTTTATTGCCAATAGATTTATTTTTAAAATAATGTTAAAATAAATTTGATCTAATGATAAACGAATTGTCTCACTAAATAGAATGTTATTACAATTAATTTAAAAACAAATTAGGTTTGAAAAAATATGTATTTAAAGAAAATGATACCTAATTATTAACGAAAATGATACTTTATTATTAACGAAAATGATACTTAATTATTAACGTAAATGATTCTACATTATTATTATTATATTATATATAATATTTGGGCTCTCGAAGTGTTGTGGAACCGCCCTGCGCAACCTTAACCAAGCCAACTTGATCTGAGGCAAAATAATAATAAAATTATAATCATTGCTCTAGGGTTTGTACACAGGCGAACTTAATGTCTAATGGCATTTTCTAACAGTTAACCTTTGGTAATGAAGACGTTAATAAAGCGGTTGTACAGTGTTTGGTCTAATAGATGTTAGTAGCTTAAATAACATATAGAGATAAAAGAAAAAGTAGACTTGTAGTTTATCCATACAAATTATAGATCTCATCGAGATCTTTATTTCAAATGACATCTGTTAAACTAGAAAGGTCTAAATCTCCGTAACTATTGATGGTAGACTATTAGTTTTCCTAGTAGAAATGATAGATCTCATCAAGATCTTTATTCCAAATGACAGCTGTCAAACTAGAAAGGTCTATATCTCCGTAACGGTTGATCACTAGTAGTTTCTCCACGTCTCATTAAAATCTTTATTTCGGATGACACCTGTCAAACTAGAAAGGTATATATATGGAGAAACTATTAGTCTAAGATCAATAGTTACGGATATATAGTACTTTCTAGTTTGACAGCTGTCATCCGAAAGAAAGATCTTGATGAGAACTATCATTGCTGTGGAGATCTATAACTTTTGTTAAATAACAACGCGTGTAAGATCGTAAGTTTTTTTTTTCTTAATATATAAAATAAAATTAAAAACATATTAAGAAAAACAGTATTTTTCTTGTCTTTGCGGTTTAAATTATCTTTATATTAAATTCATCACAATTGGTCCAAAAGTAAAATATTACGAATTGATAGAAAGACAGACACCGACACTTTCGAATTTTTAATATTAGTATTAGTATGAATCTTTCTTTTATAAAGTCAGTTAATTTTTAGTTTTGAATTAATAAAATATGGGTACCTTCAGACCACTCGCGAACTTTCTCCTTTTTTAAAGTTGGTAAAAATAAGAATATGACAGGGGTGATACGAGTCCCTAAAATAGAGTTAGAAAGCAAGTTTCGTTGTCTCCCCAGCCTAGGGGACAATAAGCCTAGCTGACACCAAATGTTTTATCAGATCCACAACTGAATCTAGTGAGAAAGAAATTCCTTAGTAGACCCACACTTTTAAATCTAGATCTGGTTAACGGATCTAGCGAGACAAATACTTCTCAGTACATACAAATTTTCGAAAATGGATCTATTGAGAAAATAATATCTCACTAGATCCATGATGGATCTGGACAATGGATCTAGTGAGATTGATCCGGATTTTAGAAATTCGTTTTCAACGAAGAGACAATGGACGATATCTAATGGCGGCGCTAATGGGCTGTAAAAGGGCCCTTAAAAGTTGAGAATATAGTTCATAATGACATAGTTATATTAATAATACTGAAATCTTTGTAAACCGTTTTCCCAAACAGATTCGATAAAGAAAAAAATACACGTATTTGCGCTACACGGTACATGACATGATGTCACATGACATCCATATTAAAGCTTCTTGGCTTACATATTGCAGATATGTCACTATTAGGTATAATGCAACAAACTTTTCTGACCTGGCGTTCAAAAATCAAAACTACAATCGCTATATTGAAATGATGTGAACTTAAAACGACACTAGTGACCGGATATCCAAATTCAGAAGGTCAAAAAAGCGACTGAATACCGAGCCTCTATTCTAATTTATTATTATTTTAGTAGATAGTGCGCAGACACATAAACAACCTGTGATAAAAATTGAAATATTTTTTCAAAGGCCTTAAATCTAATAAATTTAAATAGCTTTATATTATAAGTTAATTTTTTTAACATGATTTAGTTCGATATGTATTTTTTGAAAATACCATTAACGTAAAATATTACGACGCGGTAATACGAAAAACGGCGACAAATCCATCTAGCAAGGCGCTTCCCCGCGCACTAGCCTCAGGGTCAGGACAAAAATTTACGCTGACTGAGGGGAAACTGACATTCCTGCAGTTAAATGGTGAAGGCGTGAAATAATAAAAAAGCCTTAAAAAAATAATATAAGAACTTATTTTAAAAATTGGTTCGGCAGCAAGTACCGTACATGCAACTTCTATTGAGAAATTTTCTTTTACAAAAAAAAATTACGTCATATTGGGTCCGCCATTTTGAATTTTAAAAAACTGAACCCCTCGATACATGAAATTATACATGAAATTTATGTTGCGTGCATAAAAAAGTGCTGGACCGATTTATTTCAGACACCCTTCAGATCTAAGTCATGACGTGGATTTGGTCCAGTAGTTATTGAGGAATCGAAAGCCAAAATATGTCTACATACATACATACGTACACACACACACACACACACACACACACACACGCACACACAGAGATCACTCTAAAAATTATTGCAAATGATTCTCCAAGTCTTGAAACGTAAAGAAAACACAAAATTTTCGATTTCGATTTTCGGACCTATTCCAATAACTTCCCAAGAGAAGTTAAAAACTAGCTAATGACTGTTAATTATTAACAATATCTGTAAATGATTTGTATTGATTGTATTATATATATTGATTTTTCAGCCCAGAATGTAAAAATAAAGTATAAATTTCTTGCGTTTTGATGTTTTTTTTCTATCGAGAAAAGTATTTACAATCGTGTTCATGCAATTTTTTATTGCTTTTTATGGAGCCATTTTTTTGTAATCGGGGACACTACATATACTTACGGTATATGCAGCCTTAACTATTTGGTAATTTTTATTTTTGATTTTCATTAATTTTTTTTTGTAAAAAGTACGGATCCTTGAAAATGATCTAGTACATCAATGTAAACGAATTTTCTTAATAACTCATAGGTATGTAAAGATAATAATTTAGTAATTATCTACTTTGTAGACTACGTCAGAGATAATTGGTTTTAAATGCTAATTCAGTAGTCAGCTTCAATCTCTGTGTCTGTTAAAAAATACAAAAAATATGTCCTACTAGATTTTGCCAGCGGCTCCGCCCGCCCTAAATTCGGTTATCGGCGTCGAATTTCTACGTCAACTTAGTATCATTAAATACTAATGAAGTTTGCTATAGCAAGCTATAGCTGTAGCTATAATTCGTTTAAGCTCGGTTATAGTTATTCCCGCCGGAACTTTTGAATTTTTCGGAATTAAAAGAAGCCGAGCGTTCGAGCGGTCAAATATGAAATTCGAAAATGGAACAATTTTTTTTAAACCCGAACATTGATAAGTAACTAAAGATATAACTTATCAATTTTTATTTAAATTTCGGACTGGCACAACACAAAAAAGTGCCATTAAATTAATTTAGAAAAGTAAAAAAAGAAATCGACATTTCATCGCGGCGAATTGGCGGCAAAATTACCTACACTATTTTTATTATTTTCAATTCACTTGTCAATATAATTAGTTTTTTTACAAGCATATGTTTTGAGAAAAGCCTCGGTCACAACTTAGCATAACCAGACTCTGTGATGCGTGCCTTGTCCCGCATATACTCACAATCACCCGGTTATGCTGCCTTATTTGCAGGCCGCGGCAGTAATGTACTATTAAAACGACAATCATTTCAATTTAAAGATTTCATTTTCGATCATGAAAATTAAAACTAATTTCCGTCATACTAACGACAGCAATTCTCAAGTAAGGAGATGACTCCACAATGAAATTTAATTAAACAATATTAGCGTCAAAAATATGTGGAAAGACCAATAAAGTCTAATATTTCATCATCAGAACCGCGATGAAGAGTTGGCTGGAGACAACAAACAGCATGGATGCAAGTCCTTTGTCATGCATGCTAGCTGAGCCCCGAGAAGCACTACTTCCCATCACCGGCCGGGAGAACCTTGCACCTAGAAAAAGGTCAGCATAAAAACATGTCGGTCTTTTGTCTTTGCATTAATCAACGTGACATGTGACATAGGGTTATAATATGGTGTATCATGTATCGTTAAATTCAATATGGTCGATTTCGTTTGGGTCGTCAGGTTTCAGTTCTTGAACTTGGCGCAAGTGAAGTGATATCACTTTGATACACAAGATATTGTTTATTTCTAAAATATACTAACTAATGATTAATTATTTTTAGAGCATTTGGTTTTGTATTTTGAACCTGCTATCAGGTTTATGCCAAAATATTTATTTTCGTGACAAAATATGCAATATCGCAATTGCGGCCGTAGTGATTAAAACAAGCAAGAGTAAATGGGAAAACTGAAAACTAATTTGTGGAAACTCTGGTGACAATGGCCGGTTTGGCACGAGGACTTAGGGTTACCACACGGAAAATTTAAAAAAAAAGTTAGAAAAAGTCCTGGCAAAAAGTCTGATTCCTATAGAGAAGTCCATATATTTTGTTGCAATGGTAATTAATAAGATAAAATTATAGTTTCAAATATTTGTTTTAAGCGTTGGCAGATGCGTCGAAGACGCACCAACCGACACCTTTCACCAGCTGTGTAATTTACGCTAATGTGCCCAAAGGCAAAGAAGTACGGCCGCAATCCTGACAAAAGCTGAAAAATCGTGACATGTCAGGACAAATCTTTTCTTACGGACCAAGACATCAAATTTTTAATTAAATAAATAATAAAATAGTAACGAAATTAAATTACTTACTGGTGTAAAGTAACTTTTTTATATTTTTTCTTGTCTCCTCTAAAGTGTCTGCAACTTTTAATAGCAGAAACTGTAATTTTGAAAATGTTTTAAATCAATCACTGCGCGACCGAAGTAGTCCATTACTGGCCTCCGTCTAGACAGGTTAATAAATCAAAGGCTGCCTGCCCCTATAAACGTATTTCCCTGGATTTGGGCATTAGACTTAAAAAAACTTATATATGATAGATATACACAGTCACCATGTTGGTATGTTTTGCTGTTTTTAAAATGCCATTTGTAAAAATAACTGGGGCCCTGCAAAAGTTCAAAAACTCGTTTCTTTTTATGACATTTTCAGTCGCACTCTGTACGTTTATATTATTTATAAGACAACAAAACATACAGACATAGATAGGTTATTAAATGCCAGTATAAGTAATTGCTATATAATTCGGTTGTGATTTGGAGGAGAAAAGTATGGAATACAAAACGCCGATTTTGATAATTGTGACAAGGTATAAATTAGCCCGAGGCGCAGTTGTTCCTATCACACATCGATGTCTTGGCCCGAGTCTTAGCGCAATAGAAATTGTATTTCCAAATAGGTACCTATGTGTGTATTCGCGCGGGTTTGAGGTTTCCTCTTAATTTTATCATAATTTAATTTATTTATAATTAATCAGGATAATTATAATTTGATTATAATATTCCTACACAATTTCCACTTAGTCCAAATCATCCTTTACCGCGACGCTCATTGTAAGGAAAACTCGGCCTAAAACTATGTAAACATTGTTTCAGAGATAGATGTCTCGAGCAGTGTCCGATATCAGAAGAAGCATATCTATCAAGTGGGGCTGGATCGCCTTGCGCAGGGTTGTCACGTGAAGAGCGCAGAAGACGGCGACGTGCAACCCTGAAATACAGAACGGCTCATGCTACCAGAGAACGTATTCGGGTAGAAGCTTTTAACGGCGCCTTCGCAGCCCTAAGGCGATTACTCCCAACCCTACCTCCAGATAAAAAACTTTCAAAAATTGAAATTCTCCGTTTAGCTATTTGTTACATTGCCTATTTAAATCATGTGTTAGATGCTTAATAAGTATTTATTTGTTTTAATTAAAATTTAATCTAGTCTTTGTATAGTAATTTATATTTCTGAAAGAAAGTATAATTTTTTTAATTTTTATTACAATTTGTAACTGCTCAGTTGGAAATAATTGCAATGTATTTATTGTTTTAAAATTGTGGTTATTATGATATTGGCTGTAAAAATCGTATAGAATAAATTACCCACTGGGTATCAACAAAAGAAATATAAAAACACGTAGCTTCAAAGGTTATATTAATTGTACCCTGTATGAGTATAATATACCTATAGACTATATAAATTCGAAAAGTGCAAACTACGTCTCAGTAAAAGGATATAGCATTTTCCACCGGTCTAGCGTCCAGCTCGCAGCTCCTCTGTTACGTTACAGTGACAAGTTGCATAAAACTCACAAAAATTTTCAGTACCTACTACTTGAAAAAAAATTTATGTATAAACAAAGACGACGCGATATGTAACTAAGTGTGTGTAAGTAGTGCAGCTTTAACTCAACTCAATAATGTTTTAATTGAATTACTAAAAATAAATTAATATATTATTATACATCAGTTTATTAAAAAAGGTATGCAAGGGTTTATAAATACTATCACGACTATTTTCACCAAAGGTTTAAAGTAGGTTACACTTAGAAGATTGAAGATTTCTTTGCCTAAACATTTTTAAAAAGAGTAAAAAGCAGTCAGTGTAGGTTTTTTTTTGCATGTATACATACAAATACAAGGGTCAATAAATGATGTTTTCACGTTTTGAACGTTTTGTTGGAGTTTGAACTATATTCCGAAGCACACCTTCCTTGCCGAAAAAAATGTAATTTATGTTTATTTTAAACTTTATAATAATCCGTTTAGCCGTTCTTGAGTTGTAAAACGTATTGTCGTACAACGGCTAAACCTTCCCTCTATATGATATTTGTGTATAGTTTCGAGGCCATCTTCAAACTGTAGCAAAAGCATTAAAAGGATACACTTTGCTTTGTTTTTGATATTTACTGATCAATCACAGTGAAATTTCTTAGTCATAATTCCAAGCCGAATACCTAGGTCTATGGTTTTTTCAAAATCTTGTAAAACGTTCTATTTACTAGAAATCTTTTTTAAAACCATTTGTATGAAAAACTAGAATCCTGTATAATTTTTGAACTATAAAATTTTATAGAAAATTATTACTAGAACATGTTTTCAAAATTTCGTGGTGTTTGATCAACAAGTGTCAAGAATAAGTGAGAAATTCGTTTGGATGAAGCCCGCTGCGAAGCGCCGCGAAGTGTATCCCTCTTAAGTTGCAAAATAATGAGTCAATACACTACTTAATTATTTTAGGTCGAAATAAACTGAACCAATTAATTAATTTTATTATGCTATTTATTATTTATTTATTTACAAACTTATTACTAATCGGAAAACTTTTAATACAAAAATATGTGTAAGTAAAACTAGTCATACATGGAATTACCAGTTACCATCAGAAATTTGTCGCATTCGACAGTAGTAGTATAAGTTATTTGCTTAATTAATAGTTCCATTTATATAACAAAAATTAATGGCATATTTCTTCGAAGGAGACATTGCAAAGATTCAACATCACAAGTTTACAGATCGTGACCGTACTAGCCCTTGTCTAGTCATGTCTGTCTTTATTTACCTTTCTGTATTTATATAATAATCTACCATTGTAAATGATATCCAAAGGTAACTAAAAAAATTTTAAGCAGACTGCTAATTTTACAATTTATAAATGGGTACTCCAAAATCACAATAAAACATTCCAAAATGTCATATCAAAAAGGCAAATTTAAAACTGTAATACCGGTACATCTTTGATTCTTAATACAATACAATTTTTTATAACAATATTGATCACAAATCTGTCCAAAAATTTTATATGTATTCCTAAGCATACCTATTTACTTTGAAAATTATCATGTGCAAGATCCATGTCCGTTATGATATTGGACAAACTCACTCCGGTATTAGCTACTTAGCTTTTATATTACTCAAAAAACTCAGTAAAACTGGGAAAAATACCATCCCATGCAAAAAACTTAGTAAAACTATGCTAAAGAACATTCTAAAGAAAAATACTTCAATTATTTCAGTGTATGAAAAAGCGAGAACAATAACAGGAATATTTGTAAAGGTAATGCCAGTAATAATAGTAGAACCTACGGCCTTTACAGCATCCTCAACTTTCTCACAATGAGGACTTTTACTTGTCGCAAAAGCAAATGCCATATGACTGCAAAATTCGACAGCAATCCCTATAGACACTATTAAATTGATACAGGATACGGCATTTAGAGGAATACTCCAAAGATACATAACGCCCATCATATTAACTACTACCAAAATGGCAGTGAATATAATGGCAAAGGATGTCAAAAAATTTAAACCTGAAGATAAAAGATTAAAAACTAAAGCGCTTAGGAGACAGAATCCAATAGACATAAAAGTATCTCTCCAAGTTGTTAAATATTGTTCATAGAAAGGATAAAATACTGAGTACGGGAATACTTCCACATCTAAACCCGTATGCCTTTGAATAGCTTCTGTTATATTTGCACTGATTTCATAACCATACTTAACAGCATTAATATAATCTTCAGAGTTTCTAAGGACATTATGATATGCCATGAAATTACTATCAAAGACTGTAGCTTGACCCTCAGAATCCAAAATATAATTAACATTGGCAGAGTAACTTGCTAAACCGCCTTTACTGCATTGGTCTGAAGGGGAATCTTGTAAGAAAAAGGGTATGTATCTGTGGAAATCTTCTTGACTTGGTCGAAGACCACTGCTAGACTCATCTCTATCAATGCTACAAAACAAACACTCTGGGGAGTTGTCAGTGCTTTGACAAAAGCTACCGTCTGATGTATTGTATTTACAGCATGCACCATATAAATTAGTCCAGTCAAAAAAGTCGTCCAACCATGAATTTGAACTTTTTGAAATATATGTAATTTCACTATGCTGAGATGCTAGAAAAATTTGTGTTGCTAAAGAGTCTTGATAGCAAAGCTGGCCACCACATATTACATTTTGATGATTAAAATCAGTGAAATTTAAACCACTTTTTAAAACAAAATACACAGGTGGGCCCATTCTTAACAGATTTCCAACGGCTTGTAAGTATTTGTACACAAAAGAATCAGGCGGTAAGGCTAATTCTTGGTCCAAACCGATTTCCAAATCTGGAATCATTAAAATACTGGCGAATACCATTGCCATAAAAATAATGGCTACAACTATTTTTACCCGCCAGTTCGTAATGAATTTAGAATACGGTTCCATTAACCTTTTTGTAACACTAACATAAGGCGTATCCGAATTCAAAGGATCTATATCATCTAATATCTTTTTTTGAACACAACAGAACAAGTCTAGTCGTTTTTGTGACGTACGTTTATAATCTAGCGATAGAATAGCAACAATTGTCGTTACTTGGAAAACGAATAAAAAACCTAAAGATACAGAAGCAAATATAGCAAAAGTTACAACAGCAGGGAGATTAGTAATACTTCCAATGGCGAAACAAGTTATTTGAGTCACAGATGTCACAAAAATAGAAGGCCCTATTTTACCTAACATTTTTGAAAATACAAATTGTCTTTTCTCATTAAAACTGAAACTTTCTTTGTAATCACTGTACTCTTTAAGATTAGATTCAATATCATGAAGGGTGTTCACCATCAAGAATACATTGTCTATTCCAACTGACAACACAAAGAAAGGTATCACATTTAAGATTAACAATGTGACAGTAGTTTGCAAGTATCCCAATATGCCCACTGTGCAAAATAATGCAACGAGTACAACTAATATACTACAGGTAGCTACTATAATTTTACTGTCCAATAACCAGGTTCTACAATGCCTTATATTTCCAAGAGCGATTGTAACATAAAAAAACATAAGTAAATAACTCATGGCTATAGGTAAAATCTCCGCCTTAGAAACCCGATCTAATTCATCCTCTATTGCTCTTTCTGCATTATAAGAAACATCTACAAAATCTGATTTCCAATTAGCTTCATAATCGTGTAACAAATCTAAAAACTTTTGTTCCCACTCTAAAACCGGTTGTAATTCTTCTTCCAAAAGATAATTAGAAATTGGAAAAGTAATCGCTAATGTATCAGCGCTCAAAATGTTACCAGTTTCAAATCCACCAAAAGCGACTTCAGGTTCGGCACCTCCTCCCCACGAAGAAAGGCAGTCCAAAGAATAATGATTGTTAATACAATTTAAAATTTTACTAAGATACGTTTGGTTGTTTATATTGTCTCTGTCATTACCTAAGTATGATGTAGCAGACATTGTTACGCACTGATCTAGTAGTTGCTCGCCGCCTCTAGATCGTAAAGGTGCAAAACAAACTTGTTCTAACGTAACACTTCCATCAGATCTTCCAATATTCAAAATAGCATCTTCTAATGCCACTGCTTCGTTGAGAGCCTCTATTCTAAATGCAGCACCATAACTTATATTGTCAATTTCAAATGGTTCCAATCCATTCATTTGCAAAAAAATTTGAGCAGGCCTGTAGAATGGGCCAAATCTAGAATTGAAATAATTCAGTTCTTGGCGACTTCGAGATTCTGGTGCAGACCAAAGTTCTAAAGGATTTGCAGTCAGTTTTATTTGTAAGACACCAAATAACATTCCGAAAGCCAACCAAGATGTTAACATAATTATCAAAACTGGATTGTTAGCCGAAAATGCACCTATATTAGCAAAAAGCCATTGGAAGAAGTTTATTAAGTGATTATTTGCAGGGTTTTCTTTTATGTGTTGTGATGTTGAGTTAATATTGCGTATTTTTCTGTAATCTAATAAAGTCAATATTGAGAACATGGTAACACTTATTACGAAGAAAGTTAACCCAACCGCAAACGCTGCACAATTAACAGAAAGCACAGTGCAGATATCGGCTATAAATGGTTCATTCCCAACAGGACAGTTAGGTAAACAATCAACACAACTACAAGGTATTTCACCTTCAAATGTTTCGTTGCACGGAAGAGCAATTTCGTGCATTGAATCTTCTTGTGTAGGCCATTTTAAAAAGTTGACTTGCACTGGTGCCATAGGGTTAGTTTCTATATCTCCTGAAAATCCAAACCAAGATTCAGGATCACAAACTGGTGCATTTCCACACATTAGATTTATAGCTGGTAATCCAGTCTGTGGTACAAGAACGCCACTACAAGATGCATGAGCTCCATCCATAAATTCTTCATACATTCTGAAATCAATTTCATCCACGTACACTGTTCCATCAGCTGCTGTCTCTGTATAAACATCAACAAAACGGGCTTGGTCTGGAGAACAGTTCATTTCACAGATTTGCCTTATAAAATTCCTTGAACAAGTGGGACATCTTCCAAGGACACCGTCGGCTAATAATAAAGTTTCTGCCATTTTCAAAAATTGTACCGAATCGCAGCATGTTAGTACATCATCATTGTTTTTTCTATTCCCATCTTCATCATACAGTAAATGCGGGCATCTGATTTCTAATAATTCAAAAAGCCGTTCCTCTACTTCAGGAGACAATCCGCTGTTAATCGGCAGAGCTTCACCGTCGTATGGACATGGCTTTATTCTTCCATTTATTTCGATACATTCAGATCGCGTACGACATTTTGCACGGACACTATACCACAGCCACACAAATATTACACACTTTATTGTATTTTTCATTTTAATATTCAGCTTTACACTATC
Source organism: Apoda limacodes (assembly GCA_946406115.1). Classification (NCBI taxonomy): domain Eukaryota; kingdom Metazoa; phylum Arthropoda; class Insecta; order Lepidoptera; family Limacodidae; genus Apoda; species Apoda limacodes. Next base: position 11,002,256 of record OX291558.1, read on the forward strand.
TTCTCATCACTGATTTTTACTGTAGCAAACTATCAAGTCTGCCAGTAAATGAAAAAGTAGTGGACTAACACTAGATCACTCAATTTAATCTCATAATCGTTTCGATAAGTCGTTATCAAAAAATTAAACGTACGTATGATAAATCAGCCTAGGATACAGCGATTAAATTTTATTTTAGTGACTTACAATGTAGTTGAATCGTTATTTTCTACGACACTACTGATAACTATACATGTACTTATATCAGAAAACAAGGATATTTAGGTACACAAGTGCTCGTTTTGACACTCATCCGTCTGTTCAGTCCTCCCTTGAGACGTTGGAAGGCACTTATAGTTGCTTTCCAGCAACCCTCCATCGGACGTGTTTACCGAATCTCCATGCATTTATTATGAATCAATAAATATGCGGAAAGATACGTTCAACGGTTCGGGTGCGACGTCACATAAAAACATTACTTTTATTTAAATCTGTACTTCTGTGATGTGATAATAAAATAACTTGATGAAAACTGGATGCTATATTATAAAATATTATAATATATTATAAAACCGGCTTTTGTCTAGTGCATTACCTTACTGAATGATTTTCATTTATTGTATTTAATGCAATTAAAAATCTAGAAGTGACAAGTCAACAATTATGCAAATTTTAAAGCGTGTTTTGCATTTGTTTGTAATGAAAGTTGGTTAAATAATTAGAATAGCTTGTTATCTAGTGCATTGACTTTAAGTAGTAGCAAAAAGTCAATAAATATGACTACAAAACGGTAATAACGTTAAATTCCATACAAAAAATTTAAAGTTTCAAGGCGTCATTACGCTATAAATTACTCAAAAAGTATATAACATATATATAAAATACATAGTAATGTATATGAAATTATCTAATAATTTATATTGCATTTACATACACACGTTAGAATTACAGAAATTTGCTTTCTGGCCTATATTATATTACTCAATAACGGCCGTGTATCTTAAATAAATGCGTTTGAAATATTGGGTTTACTTTTGGGGAGTAAAATAGAAAAAAAAATCAAACTGAACCGTGTGACATAAACATATCCATATAAATATTATAAATGCATGAGTTACTATGTCTGTCTGCCTGTTACCTCTGACATACTCGTATGTGAGTGTCGCAAATATGTTTTTCAAACAGTTTTAAAATGAATAGGATTTTAGAATATTTTCCTTTATGTGTGCTACATGGCATTGCTCCTTGCTGAATTCATGATTGTAGGACGATGGGAAGTACCCCATAGGTTTTGATTTATTTGAGTGCGACAAACATATCCTTATTTTTGGCAAATTTCTTTTCAAAAGTCAATGCAGACTTGGAATCTTGATTTTTTTACCACTTTAAGTGACCGTAGACTTTAATATTTGATATTAATTTCAACTTGATGCCTTCTCGCGTTCTTGAGTTAAAGGATCTTGTCAAACAGACAGACAAGCTTTTATTTGATTTGTTATAACTATAAATTTACAAATTTCGGATATTTTCTTATATTCGTGATGTAAAGTTTAAGATTTGAGGACAACGAAAAGTACCCTATAGGTTTTGATTTGTTTGTGAACGCCAAAAGTGCGACAATAATGGCCATATGTCGGCCGTATTTTTTTATTACGTTGACTTAGAATCTTTTTTTTTTTAACTTTAAGGTACCGTAGACCTGAGTGTTTGATATTAATTTAAACTTGATACTTTCACGCGTTCCTGAGAAAAAGGGTCTTGACTCCTATTAGGGTTTCTTTTTTCTTTTTGAGGTAGGGAACTCTAAAAATAAATAAATAATGACTTTGATTAAATTTAATTCAACTTTTTTAATCGGTTTACATAGAACATGCACATGCATATTACAGAATTATAGGATTGTGATATACAGATGGATGAACAGACATGACAAAACTATAAGACTTTCTACTTATTTTTTACTATTAGCTACGAAACCCTAAAGATTGATTTGAATTGAATTCATAAACTACCTTTTATGCTTTATAACAGCGAAAAGAAAGTTATATAAAACTTTATAAGGTGTAAATTAGTCTTAATAACCAATTACAACGTGTAAACTCCACAAAAGGCGTTTTTATCACTAATTCCATCTGGTGTTCTCAGCTGAGCCCTAAAACGATTTTGTAAGTGAATTAACTACTTAAGTTGTGGAACGCCACCCGCCCAAGCTTGCACGTGCCATATCGAGGGAGCACACATTCACAGCTTAAGGAGGACGCCTTAGGAAGGAGTCACACATGCACAGCTTTTTTATAGTCCAATAACTTGAGGTAAGATCTTAAATTGATATACCAGTAAATAGACAAATATCTACGATCTCAAAAAATTCACAAATGTTTATCAGATATAGACGTTTGTCTTGTGCAGGGATTGAAGCCGCGCTTCTTTTATTGGCAGGGAGCTTAGTGGGTGATAGGATAGGCAGACTACAGAGTGACCGAGCCGCTACTGAGGATATGATTTGAGTCTTGCAGAAAATCCGTCAGCTAGAAACGATGTGACTAGCATACCTTACGTAAGTTCAAATTTTTAAGCATATAATAGTATAATATATCCTGCAGACCACGGGAACTTGAACCAGAATAAATCATAGCCATCTCTGTTCCTAAAGTCTAATCAGCACAAGACATGCATCAAATATCCCCATTTTTAGTAGGTAAGTATAAAATTAACAAGGAATTATGAACCGCTGATCGCATTTATATCGCGTCTTGAATAAACATATAAAACCCAATACACGTAGAGCTATAATATATGTATATTAATATGCCAAAATATATCCATACAAAACTGAAATAAATTTATAGCTGCGTGTCTGGTAATTTAAAGTTTACTTTGGAAAATATATCGTTTTGATGTAATTTATATCAATATATATATTATAGCTCCGTTTCCGGGCTTTAGACACATTTTTGCCGATCGAGAATTCCCACGAGATTAGGTTTTTTTCACGTAGGAAACTGTATCTAACTCTAACACTTGTCACAGTCACAGCTCACAGTAAAAAACAAAATAATATAATCTAGCAAGAAATAGATTAAAATTATCATGATTGTATTGTGGGAAAGTCTCCTGGTCATTCCCCAGTCAGTCGGTGCGGTGTCAATTACAAGCAATCAACGCGTGCGGGAGATTTCCCTTGACGGCTATTCGTACGTAATCGATCTAAACGAGCACGCGGCCTGTCACCGTCTCATACATATTGTACGATTTGTTCGACACAAGCCGTGAAAGTCTTAGCTACTTACTACGCTCTTTTTAGGGTTCCCTACATACAGTCCAGTGAAAGACAAAAAGACTTGAGAGGTGTCGTGGGACACCCAGTTGGAAATAAGTTATCAGAGAAATTCCTATCTTTTTGAAGTCGGTTAAATAATTTATGGAAATACGTTCGTTACGAACGTCACAAACAACTACTATAAGTGACTTATAAAGTACTATTACCTACATCAATCTTACATATAAACAAATCTTCATAATTGTAGTGCTAGAGTTATCATAGTCAGATCAGATGAAAATACTTAGGAAAAAGCTTAATAAAATTGGACTTAACTGAAGAATACTAATTTTGTAGTAATCAAATGTCAAGGTTAAAAAGATGAACCTCTCGGAAAGACTTTTGAAAGGCTACGTGGGCTTGCCCACACGAGAATTCAAAGGAGCCAATATACCTGCTTCTTTTACATTTTGGCTGCGCTCTTCGGGTTCCACATCAGGTACTCTATGTCTTGGATTTTTAGAGTCTGAACGTACCCAAAGGGTGCCAACGGAGCCCTATTACTAAGCCTACGATGTCTGTCTGTCCGCCCGTCCCTCCGGCTATATTTAAGACCGAATGAGGTGGAACCCTGAAATATTTAACAAAATATGTATTACAGTATCCTTTATAAAGTTACGATATATAGTAACGTAACAAATAATAAAAAGTTCAAAGAGTAAAAATTTAAGGGCGGTCCCCATAATAGAAACAAACACATTTTATTTGTTTTTGCTCTATCGTAAAAATACTAAAATACATAAAAGCTTTAAACTTGCAGTGATTACAGTGTGAGCTCTAAAGTATAAGAACAAATAAAAATCGGCCAAGTGCGAGTCGGACTCGCGCAAGAAGGGTTCCGTACCATTATCTATAAAAATTACAAGTTTTTTTTTAATTTTTATTTTTGAGTTAGTTGAATGAAAGGTAATTTACAATGTATGACGTATTAAAAAAAAACTACTTATTAGATCTCGTTCAAACCAATTTTCGGTGAAAGTTTGCATAGTATGGCAATGGTAATTGTACATCATACAATTTTTTTAGTTTTATCATTCTCTTATTTTAGAAGTTACAGGGGGGGGGGGACACACATTTTACCACTTTGGAAGTGTCCCTCGCGGAAACTATTCAGTTTAGAAAAAACTGATAGTAGAAACTTCAACATCATTTTTGAAGACCTATCCATAGATACCACCCACACGTATGGGTTTGATGAAAAAAATATTTTTGAGTTTCAGTTCGCGGTTCACGGATGGACAGACAGACAGACATGACGAATCCATAAGGGTTCCGTCTTTTGCCATTTGGCTACGGAACCCTAATAAAACCGACCAAGGGGGGGCGGGCTCGAGCTATTCTATTTTAAATTATCATATAAACGCCATTTAGCGAAGAGTCTAGTTTATTAAGGCCATCCTTGCGGTCAACTGGCGCCGCTATTGGTTTTTTTTTTCATGTTCTGCTCATACAAAGCATATTTCAAAATTAAAATTGAATGAAAAATAAAACTAATATTAATAATAGAAATATCTAGGACGATAAGTAATGTTTCTAGAATGAATATGCTATCTACAACTCAGAGATATAAATATTATAGAAACAATACAAAATATTTCACTTTATTACTTTTTAACCAACTTCATAAAAGGAGGAGGTTCTCAATTCTGTTGTTTGCCGTGGCGGTGGCATTACTGTAAATAAGATTAGCATAAACAACAAACGATAAAATTATAGTTGATAGTTTTAGCTTTTATATACTTGACTTGCTCAACTGGCGTCATCGTCCCCTTAAGTGCATGTATGTATACTGTGCAAAAATTCCAGACGGAAACAATCCGCAACAAATCTGTGGCAAACCAAACCACAGATATCCATCCGCATGCGATTCTATCTCGCAGTGCACGCAATTTCGTTGTGTTATTTACACCTTACAAATTTTTAAACAAAAACGCACAGCATTTTACCGTAGTGTACGGTGGGCCTTACAAATTCGATGACCATTTTAACATTTTATGCATTTGACATTGCAAGAAAAAACTAATTTTTAGGGTTCCGTAATTAAAACCGAATTTTATGTAGTTAATCTACAGCTTCGTTAGTGAGTCTGTTTTTTTATATATATAAGGGTTCTGTAGTCAAATGGCAAAAACGGATTCCGTCATGTCCATCCGTTCTTCCGTTTGTCAATTTTAGGGTTTTACAGTTTTAACAATTATACAGTTTCATCATATCTTTCCGTAGGTCCTTAAGCGGTAGGCATTGATAGTAAATATTGTAGGTATTTATTAATTAACCTACCTACATAGATAAATGTTAAATAGTAATTTGAACGCTTATAGTTTCGTCATGTATTTTTCATCATTTGTTGTTAGTATTCCGCAGATATGTGGTAAAAACCAAACCCTGACTAATTTACGGCTTCGAAGAAAAATTTAAGTAAGTTATAAGTTTCTTTAATACTGACTTTAAGGAGCAACTATATAATGAAACGTTGCGTTTTTTCAACAAAAATATAAACCGACTTCAGATCTACTTAAAAGTAAAAAACAAGCCTATAAAGCAGACATACTGACAGAACTTTTAGCTATAGTTTCTGATGTCAACAAAACCTTTTTACTCATCTTTATTTTTAGCAATCAATTTAAAGGGGAATGAAAACATGTAGCTGAATGTTCTGTAAATAAGTCTGCTTTAGGGGCTTGTTTTTTACTTTTTAGTGGATCTGAGGTCGGTTTGTGTTTTTGATAAAAAAAATAGTTTATTGAAATAGGCTTCCTACGAACAGTAAATAAAAAAAAACTAATGGCAGCGCTATTGGGCCGCAGGGATGGCCTTAGTTACACATTTGTTTATTGGAAACGATACACAAAGTTAGGCAACGTGGTCATGGTCAATCATTTCGCTTTTCGGCATACTTATTGCCGTTGTTTGTGTTCGTAAATTATATGGTAGTAGGGAACCCACGGTGCACGTATCCGACTTGCACTTAACCGATTTTTATGAACCAACAGAAAACGCTAATCAGATTGAGTAACTTTTTCTATGGCGGCATTTTGATAGTAGCAAGGTTAGTTACATTTACTCTGCCTTTATCATAGTTTGGCGGGGCTCTTGGGTTCCACATCAAGCACTCGTAGACATTCGAATGTTATGTCCCGTCAGAAAACGGTCATCAGATTTAATATTTTTTACTAGAGCGGCATTTCGACATCTTTAATAGTTCGGCTGAGCTCTTGGGTTTTATATCAGGATCATTGGGCTCTCAAGATCTTCGAAAATCCAGGTTTTGATAGTAATGAAAGTATTAAACTTTATCTCTGTGCTAAATTTTTGGTCTCTATGTATTGAGAAGTACCTACTATAGTTCTATTGTGATGATCAAGAATTAGTCAGTCAGTCAATCAGTGTAACGTAACTTTGCATCCATATAACGCGAAACAAATAAAGCTATAAACTTGAAATGGTACAGTTTCTATATGAGAACCTTTACAATTTTCAGCCTTCTACAATTATCCGGTGCTGCTAAATAGAGGTGAAAAGAATAGTATGGGCAATTTGTCTTGCATTTGAGACTTGCAAGGGCACTGCCTTGACCCAGATATAAAAGAAGAAAGCGACTGTTTTTTTCTGACTTTTTTTTGGGACGAGACTCTGTAAGAGTCAAAGCCCATATAGCGCCTAACGCTCGAGGGCCCCCCTTCGACCAGCGTGAGCCTCGAACCCAAAGGTGAGCCAGCGCCAGGAGGAGGTAAGTACCCCGTTACGCGGCCGCGGTTACGAGTGAGTGGGGGCATAAGCGCCCCGGCACTCTTTGATACCTCGTATATGAGGTGAGCGTGCGGGCTGAAGGGCCGTGTGTTCGCCGATGAACCCTGGAACGTCGGCGTCGTGTGAGGGGGGAGAGGGGCTACTGGGGGGAGTCGTCGAGACTAGTCTTGCTATCCGGATATCGAGATCGTCGTCAGGGGCCGTTAATATATACGTGCCGAGGCCGCCTATAACAATGGTTTTTCGACCGTACCGTGGTCGTTTGGGGAGATGGCAGCTTGTGGATTGCACAATTAATCGGTTCGGGTGATTGGGTGAACGCTCGAAAAAGTGGAGTGCCAGGTCTTTAAAATATTGAGGAATCGTGGGGAGCTCGTAGTACCTGAGTAGGTCCGCATACTGGATGAACCAGGGGGATCCGGAGGCCGCTCTGAGGAAGCGGTTTTGGAGGGTCTGGCTGGAGTCTATGGAGGTTGCGTTTAGGCAACGCATAGACGACACTAGCATATGCTAGTATGGGGCGGATGCAAGTAGTGTAAAGAGTCAGCTTATTTCTAAGCGACCTTACTGTACTAACCTATCATGGGATATAGACGACCGAGGACAAAAGCGGCTCAGTATTTAACTATTACTGACTGATACAATGACATATAAACGCACAGCCCAAACAGCTGGGTTTAGATATTTAAAATTTGGTATGTAGGTTCCTTATGTGACGTAAAGCTCCACTTGTAAGGATTTCAAAACTAATCCCCTATAAGGTAAAATGGGGTTTAAAGTTTGTATGTAAAAATAGGTATTAAAATTAATATTGACGTGTATCATCGTTTTTATAAAAAATATTTTGAAAATTTGTATGAGAATTTTCTATTCTCCATGGAGAATTCCGATATTTTTGTAGGGTAAAAACTTTCTTTTATTATCAAACTGTTAACTTTATATAACTTGCTTAATGAGGCTCTACAATATTTTAAAAAAAAAAATTAATGGCTTTACTTTATTCAAATTGATTTTTATATCATATTTTTAACGTTAAACAGATACAATTTGATGAATTAAAGTCTTATTTTATCTCTATAAACAGTTTAAACCAAGTTGTTGTTATAATTATAACAACTTTAACTTCACAAAGACATGTAGAGTCGCGCATTATTTATTGCTGAGTAGTGACCTCTATTGAAGTATACCGATATTTACTCCTAGTATGAATTCTATACTGTGACATCTGTGCCATATAAGCAAAGAAACTTCAGTACATTGTAGGAAACACGATTTAGTAAATATAAAGCACTACTGCTACTCGTCAATAGATGGAGACTCTAGTTTGAAAATATGAAAAAGATAAATTTGTCAATTTTTGAAGACAGTGTTGACTGACACAAAAATAAAGGGTGACTATTTTCTTTACCTGTTTAAATTCTATTATATATATGTAAGTAAGTACCTACCTTACTGACGCCCGCATAGGCTAGTTACCTTTACTGTACCTTTACCACATGCATACGTAATCAAACAATTTATTACTCGGCTACCATAAAATCATTTAGATTGCTTAGGTACCTACTATTTAATAATAATAATAGGTTAATTTTTGGTAGGCATCTGGCATTGAACCCATCTTTCCGTACCTACACATGTTAGGTTATATTCACGAACGAGTTCGGGAATCTCGAGATAAACAAGATCGTTGCCAAAAAGCCAAATTACCGCATAGTTAGCTACGACGTGATCGTTTTCGTCACGCGGTTTGTTTAAGAGACTAACAATAACTTTGCAAGATCATGAATAGACCAAAATAAAAGGTAACCTTCAGCATTTCCAGCTCGTCCTTTCCTTTTAAATTTAACACCTTCTGGGCATCAACGATAGGAAGGTATGTACAAAGGCAAGTCGGACACATAAATACAAGAGACTTAAAACAAACCAGGAACAACATTTAGACTAACTATCTACCTAGCTACCTAAATAATATTTTAATTTACGATTTTATCATTGGTACCTAGCAAAGAAATTTTGTTCAAATTTTGAATCAGAAAAAAATGAAAATAGTAATTACCTACCAAAGACCATTAAGATTTTCTTGGATTTCCAAATTATCGATATCGATATAATAAAGATTGATAATCCATATACCTAGGTAGATAAAAATTTAAAAACCTCTTTAATAGCTTTTATTACATACCTTACTTGTACAGTAGTGTAGTTGTAACACACCTAACTTACTTTTACTTATTTACTTCTAAAAAAACGTAGATAGACAGCGCTGTCGGTGTATGGCTAAAGACAATAAAATTAATTTCAGTGTTTTTGTGTAACACGGCTCATTTTAATGCCCATGGTGCAATCTACCCACTGGTATATTAAACATTTTTATAAAGATATTCATCGGCCAAGAAGATGTAAAATGCAAAAAAAAATATAATTAGATAAATCATCAAATCGTTTAAGCTTGTTTTTCTTAAAACTCATATTTAGCAAATTTTGGTATTCGACGGTGAAAATTAAAATTCTATAGAAAATTTAGTAAGACAGTAGCATCAATTTGTAAACGCCAGCTACATTAAAATATTTACATACCTTATCCTTAACGATAACTTACACTGCTTATTTCAGCCAGCGATTTTGTTTTCAAAAGAGTTTTTTATCCTTCAACCCATTTAAAAAAAATTTAGTATAAATAACATAAAATCAAATTTGTCAGATATTTTTAGGATTTTTTTGATGTCACATTTATTCATTTAAGTTTAATGTCTTTGGCATGACTACAATTTTCTATTATAATATCTCAGCGATCAACAAGGTGTATATGTAATGTGTAATATAATTCAAGCAAAGCAGACCAAACTTATTCGGGTTCGTATAATATGTATACTTAGTTTTGTCGTCTGATTTTCCGTTAACAATCGTGAGACTTCTAGTATCTTTACATTAATGAGAAACCGTAATACCAGCCAGCTAACCTATTTAATTATGCGCGTATAATGAATGCGTCATAATTTTGTTTATTTATATTCAATGTTATCTGCTATATCAGTCGTTAACCTCTCAAGCACGTGGTCGACTGTAGTAACCATAGTATTTTCTTGGATTTGAGGCTGTAGCTCTGATCCAAGGAAACAAAATTTAACTCATTCAAGCTGTAGAGAAAGACAGCTAACAAAAATCATTTGGCTGACGACTGAGAAGTATACATAGCAGTGAGCTATTCGTAAAATAGAACGTTAAGTTACCTGAAGTGACAGAGAAAGATTTATGAGAGCGCGTGCGGATCAGAGCAGTTCAAACCAGTCAGGTCAGAGCGCCTGCGTTGATTTCGTGCAAGAGAGAGGCAATTATGTGGATATAGGTAGGTTAGAGGAATACTGACAAACTTAGCATGTTTTAGGTGGCTTCGTCGTGGAAATTTCCACTGCAGACAATGAAACTTAAACGAATAAGAATCGATAGTGCTGTAAAATTTTGTTTATCGAAGCTGTAAATACTAGACATCTCTATTCCATCGGTTTCTATACAGACAGACATTTTTCTTTTTGAGGTACAGTGGCCGAACACTTATTACTAAATTTTAATTTTTCTTGGATTTCGGCATCAAATAAACCAGTTAGAATTAAGTTTGTCGTGCGATTGAAATAGGGATTATCGTCGAAAGTCAGCCCGCAGAACCCTAAAATTAAGTACTAAATAAATTTCGGTTCAAAAATAATGAAAAAAACGCTAAAGGTAAAACGACTTCGAAAGCTTCGAGAAACCTCGCGAAACAGCAATTTTTCTTTAAAATATATCGATGTTAATATTAGTTTATACATCCCCATATATTATATATCCACACAAATCCCAAAACATCAGTTCCGGTTGGTGCCGGTTCCCCCCACTAAAAATCATTTCTTCGGTGGCAAGAAATGATTGGTTAAAGATATCAAAAATACATCTATTACAAAAAGAAAGCCTATTTAATTTCTTTGAAGTAGTTATATTGTAATTTTTTGGTAAATTCCATAGTTAACATTTCTAGTTTTAATTCCCACTGCCCTTACTGAACTAACGCTGAATTTCCCGGAATTTGTTAAATAAACCTAAGAACTTGCAACACTTTCGTAAAAAAAAATATGGAAACCTTTCTTTAAATAGATAATTATAATAATTGTTAAATATGGAGTTTACAAACAAAAAAAAAAGATATTAGGTATATCCACAAAAACTTAAAAGCAGAAATGATCACACAAATCCGAACTTAAATTCATCGAAGCTATATAGATTTGGACCGTGCTGTTAACTAGACCTAATTAAACTGTCTTTCTATCTGTTCATCTCTGGTTATCCTACTAATATTATAAATGTGAAAGTTTTCTATGTCTGGATGGATTTTAGTTACTCAATCACGCTTTAACCACTGGACGCATCGGGTTGAAACTTGGCATACACATAGGTTAGGTCCTGGAATAGCATATAGGCTACTTTTTATCCCAAAAAAATCAAAATTTCCCGTGGGAATAACTATAACAGAGTTTAAAGAACAACAGATGTAGCTATAGCTTGCTGTAGCAAACTTCATTAGTATAATTAAGGAGTTCCACGCCGATAACCAAATTTAGGGCAATCGGAGCCCCTGGCAAATTCTAGTATTTAGATATAGGAACACAAGTGTTATCGGGTGTAAAACCCCCATCGGAAAAAAAGAAAATAAATCGCGTTTTATATATCAATGAAGTATAAAGTTTGTATGCTTTAGAAATATATACCTTTAAAAATATAGAAATCAACTTTTATTACCTTTATAATTACTTAATACTATAATACTATAAAACCTTTGACTTTGAAATTCATAAACAAGTATATTTGTTTTATGTTTTTATGCCTAGTTATACTCTAAATAGGAAGATCTTTTCAGAGTAATAATAGATAAATAAAATTCTTGGCTTTCATTCATTTTTTTAATAAGGTTTCCTCAGTCTCAAACCATAAAGTTATAATAAAAAGTTTGATTTCCTGGGGTAACTTTAGACCGCCGATACCAGTTAAGATACCATTAATTCTTCAAGTCCGGCCAGATAACTATGTTTTTTTATTTAATTAGTTATTCTGTCTGGGAAAGTCAAAGACGTCTATAATAAAAGCGTGTATTACTTAATTAAAAAATATCTGAACGATTTTTTTCTATTGTCTAATTAGAAAAAAATTATAAATATACTTATGCTGACATATTAAAAGTTTTTCTCAACTCCTAAGATTTTTGACCTTTATATCCAATTAAAATTGTTGTTACACCTATAAAAAAAACTTATTAAAGCAAACAACAATATGAACGAGAGTATTTATTAAGTTTAGATTAAGCTACAATAGATCTAATACCTAACTTAACATTACTGAATAATGTATGTACAAAATAAACGACAGATAACCAATGTTTGCACCTAACGTGGCATACCTAAATTAACAGACCTTTTTTGCATAGTTCAGGAAATACATTTAAAAATTATTGGGTTTGAACTTTAATCAGATAAAAGAATAACGTTTATAGATAAGTTCTGCTGTACAATGTTGAAACAATACATTTTCATAAATTTAATCCTTATGTATATACCTACCTATGTCTCCATTTTAAACATATCATTGCTTTTAAAACCATCGTCATAGTTATAAAACTATTGCCTAAGCCTCCTTCTCCGAGCCTCTGCTGTTGCACTAGGGCGTATATTGGCTGAGGCATTACATACTTAATTAAATATGTATAAAATTACTTCATCGATATCGATACACGAATGACCTCGAGCACGCATCCCTATTGCGAAGCCCTCGTTCGGCGACGCGATTCCGTCCGTAGCTTGCCGTGTCGTGTCGGCTGTAGCAAGCTTGCATAATTATTTTTAACGGCCACATACATGATGTGTCTACGAGGAAGTCTGATGCATTAATTTCTCCAACTTCCCTCATAATTCTGATGTAAACAAACTAAAATGGATTTAATGCAGAAAGGACTACCTACATTCCTTTTAAGTAGGTAGAAAGGATTTTAATATTTCTATGGCCTTGCATACATGCCAGGGAATATTTGAGTAGATAGGGAGTTAGATATAGGTATTTAAGCCTACTTTACTATAAAATTTTAAGGGTAAACGCCGTAGATTGTTTTTTATACCAAATTGATTTGTTATAATCTTCGAAGTCCTGTGAACGAACAAGAAGCTTATTTATGGATGTCCCGTGAATTACCTACACTTTTTTTTATTTAAAAAAAAATGAATGGCTTTCGGTTTTTGGTTTCATAATATGAGATTCTGATGAGCCATTATTTTTTCGGTTTTTGGTTTCATAATATGAGATTCTGATGAGCCATAATTTTTTTTAAGTTGCTACATACAAGAAATTCCGACACTTTTGAAAAAATATTAAAAATTAATGGCTTATAAGTATCTCATGAAACTAAAAACGGAAATCTTTTATATATTTGTTCTTTTTTTGAAAACAAAATGTATTGTAAAATTTATATAACTTCAGATATTATGGCAAAATTCATTTTGTATGAAAGCAATCTGAACCCTGAAAACTTATCATTAGGTACCTTTCCTATTTCATAAAAAAATTACGGCAGATGCACCCTTTTTTTATACCACTATGGTGATAAACAAACTTGCGGTCCGCCTAATGGTAAGCGGACACCGCAGCCTATGGACACTACTACAACAGAGTGGGATCAGGGGCCCTGCTTGCCGTGCCAGCAACATTGATATAAACAAAAATTATTTACATTTATATTAATGGCGAGCAACCGTATTATCTTTTGTCCTTTAAGCTGTCAGTGCAGAGAATCCTCAAAGAGCTCTGGCGACCTTACTCACCGCCAGGATCACAACACTACTCAATGTTTCCTGGAGACACCTTAAATTTTTACTTTTCGTTTTATATTATACAAATCAAACAAACAATATTTATTCAAATAGGTTACTAAGAACACTTTTGAATCGTCAATATACAATGTAAACAATGTTAATTTCTGCCAAAAAGAGCTGGCAAGCAGTTCTATTTAAAGTAATAATACAATACTCTGATAATTAAGTAAAGAGTATATAATATGTACCGAAACACTTATTAGGTAGGTAAAAAAAAATAGTAAACATGTTCATTTTGAGCCAATTCTTTCAGGTTATGGGCACTTGGGGGGGAGGGCAGCTGCCCCCCCTGCCTGTACCTGGCTACGCCCATGCATAATAACATATTCGAGGATTTTTTTAGCTCCTTTCTTCATACTCTGGTCCGTCTAAAAGATAGAGCCCTTAAAAGTTCGGACAGGCCAGCGTAGGCTTAGGATTACCCAAAGGGTACAAAGGTGCCCTAAAACAACCTAATCAGATACCTATTGTAGTAGCGTATTTATTTATTATAGTGTAAGAGTGCAATGGAACTCATAATTTTTTACTTTTTTTTATAACCTAGGTCAACACGTTTCCTGTAAGTTTTTGTTATTCTCATAAACTCGAAATTCCATATAAATAGTGGAAACTACATCTATGACTATGAGAAATCCCTGTGGCGCAATGATCTAAATCTTTTTCCAATAATCCAAGAGGTCTATACTAAATTGATTTGTTTGTGAAAGCTTTTGTTTACGTTAATCAGAAGGTAAGCAAGATCTCTTCTTCATTTTTACGGCTACGTACCCAAAGGGTAAAAAACGGGACCCTATTACTAAGACTCCGCTGTCCGTCCGTCTGTCACCAAACTGTATCTTATGTACCGTGATAGTAAGACATTTGAAATTTTAACAGATGATGTATTTCTGTTGCCCCTATAACAACAAATACTAAAAACCAGAATAAAATAAATATTTGAGGGGACTCCCGTACAACAAACGTGATTTTTTTGCTCGTTTTTGCTCGATATTGATAACGGCAATAGGTAGACGCTTGAAATATTCACAAATAAATAATTTAATTAAAATAAAACAAATATTTAAGGGGGCTCCTATACAACAAACGTGATTTTTTTTGCCGATTTTATAGATAATGGGTCCGTACGACCCTTTGTGCCTTTGTTCGCAGTATGTTATATTTATGGTTATTTACTAGTAATCTGGAACTTATAGTAAAGCGTATCTGCTTAGATTTTTGTAATTGCGATCTCATAATAAACACCTAGTATCTATATTATCTATGTTTCATTATGAGTAAACTACCAAATTAGTCACATGGCGCTGCGACTATAAATTTTAATTTAATTTTAGAAAGACATTTGCCATTGATTGACGTTAGACGTCACACTATTTTTTGGCATGTGAGTATTTAAACGAATTCATATCAGCTCATCTAAATGCGTCATGTCATGTATCATACACAACACCTTTTTGTAACGCAAACCAATTATAATTATTGAAGCAAACACTATAATTTAAAAATTGATTGCGAAACGATTGCGTAGAAACCAGATTTAGGATCATAAATCCATAATCCATCCATAAATATATTTTTTTTCAACCAACTAAGTAAGTTTCAGTATTATTATCATAGCTTATCGCTCTTCCACATGACAGTGTCATGTATGGGTTATGACACCAATACCTATAGTTTGAATAAATATTTTTCATCCCTCATTTAAATAATAATAATTTATTTATTTTAAGATTTTTCATCCATATATACCTGTTGTTAGTATACACACTTGTAAAATATGCTATTTGTTCATAAGTGTAAATATTTTACATAAAATAAGTAGGTACTAGCTATAGCCTAGATCTTATTGGCTCATCTAGTAATAAAAGATGCTGATCTGAAACTAACATGCAATGGATTCCAGCGAAAACTGCGATATACGGACAACTTTTTCAATATGTGAACGGCAAACTTGCGAACTTTTCAACGGCGGCGCGGTCCGATTTTTAAAACCCAAAAAAGCCCTTATTTTCGTTTGCTTTATAGGTATCTCGCAAATTATTTGACATTTAATTTTGTTTGCAAATCATGTTATAAAATCAGATTTTGGCCCCCTTAATTCGTCGCTGTCGTAAAAATTATTTATAGGTACGAGTTTTTTTTTTTTATATCTTATATAAATTTAAAATTTCAGAATGTACGCCTGTAGCAAAGACATGACAGTAGCATAGACCGCTAAAGTAGGCGATAATGTATGAGCCCACGCTCACCGTTCACCGGTCACCGTGTTCTTCCTGTTCTATTGTATGGTACAAAAATTGTTCTAAACGTTCAAAAAAACACGAACATAGGTATTATAAAATGACTGGTAGATGTTTTTTTTTAAAAAAAATGGATATTATTTTTATTTAGATAAGTACATAAGTCATAGTGTGTTTTAAGAAAAAAAAACTGTTGAAAAATGAATCCATATAGCCTAGCATAGAAACAGTATGACGCCAATAACGGCGCCAAAAATCATCAGTTCGTCGGAGCTCTAACTAAAAATTTTCACAATTTTGCTAGCCACGACTTGCTAATTGTTTTCATTTCATCTTCTATAAGTCTTCGATGCATAATTCTTCACATTTCTTCGTAAAATCTGTTGAAATTTGTCGTCGAATCTTACTAGGCTAAATTTAAAAAATTAACAAGCAAAAACACGTCTCCATTGTTTAAATCCTAACTTAGAACCCCTCTACAAAATATTACTTACATTACCATTCAATAAAATAAATTCGCGCGTTTTTAAATATTTTTTTATAACCTGTAATAATAATCAAGGCTAAGATACTATATTATAAAGCCGAGCCTGATGTTCTATTAAATATGATGTAAGTATGATATGACGAGTATTGATTTTATCGGTTCATAGGGTTTTTTTTAATAAATAAGAGTTTTCATTAAACGGTTTTTTTTATGTCGTTATATTCACAGGATTCTAATACCTACCTACAACTGCCATGTTTGGATGCACTTTGCGTACGTGTGTATAGGTATTGTACATGGGTTCGGCGTATTATAAAACTAAATTTACATTGTAAAACTTATGAAGACTAAAAAGTCTATTTGCCGCTTTAATAATTTTTAGAATTTTTGTATTTTACACGGGAAGTTTGAATAAAGGGGTTTAGTTATATCAGCATATAATTTTTCAATAAAAATTAAGAAAAACATATAACGCGATGTCTTGACAGGTACGTTTTAAGAGGATACGATTCGCGGCACCTCGCAGCGTGTTTCATACAAACGAATTTCCTACTTGTTTTGTTCTGATCAAATACTGTGAAATTTTGCAGGCATGATCTCAAGCCGAATATCCATATCTGTGGTTTTTCAAAATCCTAAAAAAAGTTCTTATTAACTTTTAATCTTATTCGAGATCATTTGTATGAAAAACTAGAATCCTGTATAGCTTTCAAACATTATAATTTAATAGAAAACTTACACAGTGCAGACCTAGATATTTATTCCTAGAGCACGTCTTCAAAATTTCACGGTGTTTGATTTGTAAGTGTCAAAAATAAGTGGGAAATTGTGAGGCGCCGCAAATCGTATTCTCTTAAGTTTAACTCTACTATGATAAAACTAGCCATATTACTGACTTCAAATTTGTGTTCAGTGTAACAGTTCAGCTATGAAGTAGCAGATTATCAACAGTATCTACTTATGACATTTTCAGCCAAAATAGATCTAAAATATTTTAATATAAAAGAAATAAAAACTAAAACCAAATTAAAAACTAAAAATCGGCCAAGTGCGAGACGGACTCGCGCACGAAGGGTTCCGTACCATTATCTATAAAAATCAGGTATGTTGTATGTTGTATTTTAATTTCATTATTTATTTTTAAAGTGACTATATAAGTAAATAATCTGTAAATATTTTAAGCGTCTACCTGTTGCCGTTACCAATATCGAGCAAAATCGAGCAAAAAAATCGCGTTTGTTGTATGGGAGCCCCCTTAAATATTTATTTTATTCTGTTTTTTAGTATTTTTTGTTATTGCGGCAACAGAAATACATCTTCTGTGAAAATTTCAACTGTCTAACTATCACAGTTCATAAGATACAACCTGGTGACAGACGAACGGACGGACGGACTGACGGACGGACGGAGAGCGGAGTCTTAGGAATAGGGTACCGCTAATTACCCTTTGGGTACGGAACCCTAAAAAAGCTATTACAAAGTTGATGAATTCATAAAAGATAAAAATGCTTGTAAAAGTTAGAACCTTATTGATTTGTATTCGTATTGGGGCATTTAGTTTTTTTTTTTAATTAAAACATTTTATGTTATGTTATTACCTAGTATAAGGCTATATTGTATTTTAATATGAATTATAAAAGATTAACTGCTGAGTTTCTTGCCGGTTCTTCTCGGTAGTAAAGCGTTCCGCAAATTTTATTGAAGTTGCTTGAGTGTGTCATGCTTTCTCAAAGTGTCTCTGCGGTGGTGGCATGTGCGTCGGGTCGTTACGTTTCCTAAAACATGGTTGATCGAAGCGATGGCTGATTCATGTGTCATACTCGTGTACGAGTGCCGCCTGTGGAGGCTGGTCTGCTCTTGCAAACTTCTTTGTATTCTTAGTATTTTGTCTTACTTTTTTGTTTTGTTTATCAATACTGTAAGACATTGATTATTTGTAAGTGATGAATATATAAACTGTCTTTTTTTTATATTTTGCAATGAGATACTTTTTTATGTTGTGCTTGTGCATTATATTTCATGTTTTTTATGTTTGTAATGGAAAGTGTCCTTTTATGATAGGGAGGGCATTTTCCATTATTTTAATTGGACGCTGTAAGAGACAGGGAGAAAAGAAATGCCCTTGCTGAGTTTCTTGCCGGTTCTTCTCAGTACATGGTCTCCCGCCCAATAGACTTACGAACCGATAGCGTATTGACATTCATAAGTGCTCAATTATTGTAGCCTAAATTGAATAAATGATATATATTGATTTAAAAAGGAAAAAAAACAGATACCCTACTTATTTATTTTTTAATATAGCCTATATAACTCAGGTCAGGGACAGTGTAGTTTTTTATAAGTGAGACTTTTGAAGGTTAAACATTATCACGCATAAAACTAAACAGTAAACAAATTTTATCTGTATATCTCATTAGTAGATATATATAGATTAAGTTTTATGTATTTCTTAGTCAAATTATATGTAGTACTTGATTGCTTTTACAGGAAAGCGTTTGCAGTTTATTCAGATTTGAGAGAACGCGTTACTATTACCGTAGTACATTCGCACACACAGGTCACTGACCCGATGTTGCTTTCTATTTCGTCTGCATCTAGTCTTTGTATACGTCTGCTGAGCTTTGTTCAGAAGCTGAGTACTGAGTGCGAAAACAACACTCTATAATACAGGCTATTCACGGAAAAAATCATTTGCTAATCAGCACACTTGCTTGAATCTTTGATATCGGGTCCTATTACATATAGCTTTCGTTAGATGCATCTTTTATTTCGACTATAGAAATCTACTGTTTTTTAAGCTAAGCCCATTGAAGGCCCAAAACTTTAATATTAATCCAGTCGGATTTGCGCCACAAAATGAAAAAAAAAAGAAAAAGAAAGAAATATAAAAAAGGTAGCTGGTACTCGATAAGCATTATCGATTGAATCCTTTGTAGATAAATATAGCGTACAATGAAAATAATCATTGACCTGTTGTTTTTTTAACATTTGCCCGATAAACGCCTAATTAATTTGGTAAAAAGTATCATGATAGATATATCCATTGGTTTTTTAGATTTCGTAACTATAACTGGTATAAAATTAAAAAAATAATACTATGGGAACCTAATCTCAGCATTATGTTAGTCATGTTATTAATGGCTGCTTCTGATCGAAACCTTGTAAGTTAAAAAATTAAAATATTTTTTGTATTTATGTTGTGTTTAGACATTATTAAATAAAGGGTACGGTGTACTTACTCGGTCATCATAAATAAATCTGCAGTATATTATTTTTGGTCTATATTTACAAAATATGAGATAGAGGCAGGTGAAGTGAAATCAAAAGTTTCTAAATCAGAAACTGGTTACTTGGGTTTTGATCTCAGTGAGGTAGCCGAAAATTATGTAATAATGAATTTAAATTTTTCTAATCTAGGTCAAAATTGCTTTTCTTGCTTTTTAACTTTTAAAGTTTTATACCTATAAAACATAAGATCTACTTATTGGTAGCAAACGTTGATTATAATAAGTTTATCAAATCACCTAGCAAATATGATAAAATAACACGAAAATTCTTCGTTTATTGGTTAATAAAGCAAGAATGTTATTGATAATATTTGTTGGTAAATAAAAAATATACAATTTATATTATCCAATATTGTAAAAATTACTAAACACAAACACAAGAAAATTGCAATTTTCACAGTGAATCAAAATAATATCAGTTGAAAATAACTTGAATTGAAATGCGCGCGCGCTGGTGTCTCACGTAGCCAGCACGTGTTTATCAAGGTCGAGACGCATGAATCGATGCACTGCTCTGTCTGTGGAATTAAAAAACCAGCTGCAAAAATTCGCACATAAAGGTCACCCGCTGTACTCAGAGGTGTTGGCGAAGATAAAAAACGGAGGGCTTTGGAGGCTAGTCGTCTTCAATTGCGTCGATTTCCTACGGTGGATGGAATTTTGAATAATTTTAGATTAGTTAAATATATTGTATCAATGCACACGCACATACATATTTACTTTTGTTGATCAGTTTGTTAAATAGTTAATCTGAATGAAAGCTGTAAGTTATGTAAAAAACTAATATCTATACATAGTATAAACAATAAAGTCGCTTCCCGCCGACGACGTCTGTAGCGATGTCCGCTTAGATCTTTCAAACCACGCAACTAATTTTAATGCGGTTTTCATTGATAGATAGAGTGCTTCAAGATGATGATTTATACGTATAGTTTAATATTGTTTTGTGTTAACTTGTTGAAATATGACAAAATTTATTTTTACAGTACAATGTACGTCTTGTTTTAAAACTGAGAGCTATGACTACTCATAAGAGAATACGACCTGTGACCTTAGTGTGTGTTATTGCGTGTTTGTAACTCTTTTATCGCGTTTGCGTATTCATTAAAAGTCCTATAAGAAAAAACCGTCTCAAAAGTAGCTAGAGGCGCTCGCGCTCGTTCATTTCCATACATGTATTTCGTTGACGCGAACGCAATAGTTGCGTTTAAAACTCACACTAGGTACGCTGAATAACGTTCATAACGCACAGTCGAAATCGCCAAAGCTAAATTTTGCCTCATCCGTTGTACGTCGTCCCCACTGAAGGCGCACAGTAATGATTCTAGGAAGAAGGATAAGGAAATAGTTTTCCACGCTAGCCTAGTGCAGGTTGCCGACCATTGTAGAGTTAGTGGCCACTATTCGACTGTCAAAGTAATTAAGCTCTGACTTAACGACGGTTGTCATGTGATAACAGCCAGAACCGACAGTGTAAAAGCCTAGTCGTATATGTCCTAAGTGATTGCCCATCCAAAGACTATCCACGTCCGATGTTGCTGAATAAAAGTAAACTAGGCCGCGAACTCCTCTAAAAATATTTGGTGTTATTTTATTAGTTTCCTGCTGATATCGGTATTGTTTTAATCCCGTCACTTGAAAAGGTATAATGTAATAAATAAGTATCAAAATTAATATTATGAAAAAATAGACATTTATTTGAAACTCTTAACCTTATACTAAATAAATGTTTATCTTCGCTCGACGCAATCAGTCAAGCAAAATTCCCCATTCAATTGAGGACGACGTCTCCTGTCCTATAAATAGCCCAGAGATTGTTAGCTGTTTCAAGCGTCACAATAAACTACGAACCAGTTTTTAAGGAACCCTTTCCCCCCGCCTTCCTACTTATTAAAGCAAACTGAGAAGGGAAGACTATTGGGATTTCAGGTATCTTACTTTTTTGGTGGCTGCAATTATTGGTATGACGTCCACTTTAATACTTAAAAGCGGTTGTCGTCAGAAAATACAGGACTGAAGGAGATTGTCAGTGATATAATTGTTATTTCTAGATCTTTCCATGCTTCAATTTATCAAGTGTTCCTGTTTAGATAGATATGTTTTATTATCAATCGGTTGAAATATTTATCAAAATTCGATTTAAATGAAGAAACTATCGAAGTCGGAATAGATTAGGCTATCTTATTGTTCATAACGAAGCATCCAGTTAGCCTGAATTTGTGGCACAGTTTTACAGAGGTATAGCTTGAAGGATGGAGAATGGTATAGGACGATTAATTTAATTACGAGTATGGATGGCAATAACGTGAAATAAATTCGCGTTAAATCTTCGAAGTTTCGACTAATCATTGTACCCATACTCGCTCGAATTTTTAGGAGACAGCGTCTAGATATTTTTCGCACGCAAGTATTCACGAAATCCACAAAAGTATGTCATTTGTCACTTAATTAGACAGGTAGGTATTAATATTTGATATCGTCACATATCATATTCATGTCGTCGATTCGACAGTGTGAGTTGTTACCCTACGTCCTTGCCCTATTTTCCTACATATTGGATGTCCTTACTACAGTATTATTTGAAAGCACTACACCTTACCTTACACATGTAATATTTAAATATCAAAAGACAACAGTTCGGAACGGGCCAGGGAGCTTATTGGTAACAGTCTCGAGCTATTCGAACTCTGGAATTCGAGACAAAAATGTTTGAAAGTCTGACTTACCTCTCGAAACACGTGAATGTACTTGCATACATTTTTCTCTCGAATTCCTGAGTCCGAATAGCTCGAGACTGTTCCTAATAAGGTCCCTGTAATCCATCCAGAGAAGAAGAGAAGCGAAGAGCCTCGAGTGCTTTAAATTTATGTAAATTGGCTTATATAATGTACTTGTACACCCAATATAAAAATATTTTTCACAAAAAAACAAATATCTAGAAGTTGTATTTTAAGTTTAAGGTAGGCCACAGACCTACCAATTTTGTTCTGTGCTACTAGAACAGAATAAAATCCAAATTCATCACGCCACACACGCCCGCGCTTTCTTGATTCGCGTTCAGTCGTAATTTAGGTCTTGCCGAGAGACGTAAAGAGGCAGACGTAAACTATTGTGTGATAAATCGTAAATCGTGTCCCACAACCACGGGAATTTTCCAACAAGCAAAAAAAGAGTCTGTCGATTCCGCCATTTTTATGAAACTGCAACGATCACTTATAAAATATGGATTTGGGTTGGTATGTATGTACCTACTGATTTAAATTCTTTCAATAATTTCAATCGGTAGGTCTGCGGCCAGCCTTATTGATGCGATAAATAAAATTTAGGTAAGAAAATCTCGTAGCAACGCACATTTTTTTTTATATACCACTAAGGTGGCAAACAAGCACACGGTCCGCCTGATGGTAAGCGGTCACCGTGGCCTATGGACGCTTGCAACACCAGAAGTATCACTCGCGCGTTGCCGACCTTTCAAAAATCCAATAACTTCTTACTTGAAGAACCCAATACTGTAGTCCTTAGAGAAAACCTTGGCAGGGAGCTCATTCCACAACCCAAGCGTTCGCGGGAGCAAGTTTCTCTGAAACCGCACTGTACGCGACCATATCGGTTCTAAAGTGTGAGAATGAATTCCCTGCCGATGGCGAGCGATGCGATGGTAGAAAATAGCCGTGGGCATCATTTCGAACAATTCCTCAGAACACAACCCATTGTACAAGCGGTAGAACACACACAGGGAGGCAAAGTCTCTCCTCAGACTTAAGGGTTCGATACGGCAAGTGAGTTTGGGATCGTCGACAATTCTCACAGCCCGTCGTTGAACCGAGTCAAAAGTTCCAAGCTGGTATCCGGGTGCACCTTCCCAGAGATGGCAGCAGTACTCCATATGGGGCCGAACTTGCGACTTGTAAAGTAGCAACCTCTGCCCCGACGTGAAGTACTGCCTCGCTCTCTTGAGTACACTTAGTTTTTTGGACGCCAGCTTCACCTCATCTTGTAAATGATCTCGGAACTGAATATCGCTGGAGATGTCAACACCAAGGATCCTAATGCTCTTAGAGTGTTCTGGAATTGTGGGACTACAGTGAATAGGGTTTTCTTAGCGGTGAACGCGCAGACTTTGTTCTTTGTAGGGTTAAATCGGACCAAGTTCACCCGTCCCGAATCAGAGACCTTGGACAGCGTGGTCTCGATTTGAGACACAAGTTCTCCGCGGTTTTCTTCCACAACGGAACGAGGGATGTTTGCACGACCCGTGTAATAAGCGTCTCCAGTACTGTCATCTGCATAGCAATGCATGTTGTTGATGTCCAAAATGTCATTGATATGCAGTAGAAACAGCGTAGGAGACAGCACAGAGCCTTGCAGGACACCAGAATTGATGTCCATGCTATCAGGGCAACTACCGTCAACTGCGGTTCGTATGCGTCTGCCGGACAAAAAGCTAGCCACCCATTTGCACAAACCCTCGGGCACTCCGTAAGATGGCAACTTCGTTAGAAGACCCCGGTGCCAGACCCGATCGAACGCCTTCGCTATGTCCAGGCTACATGCCAATGCCTCCCCCTGACTCTCAATGGCTAGTGCCCATCGGTGTGTGCGATACACTAGAAGGTCACCAGTTGAGCGACCGTGGCGAAAGCCATATCACCAGGTCGTGTTCTTCTAGGTATCTTAAAAGCTGTGTGTTGATCTCACGCTTCATCACCTTGGAGAGGAGAGGGGTAATAGCGATAGGCCTGTAATTCGATGGATCTGATCTATCGCCTTTTTTGGGCACCGGGTGCATATTCGCAGTCTTCCATGAAGACGGAAATTGCCTAGTATGGTAGGAAAGCACGAAGAGGCGCGTGAGTACAGGACATAACTCAGGAGCACACTGCTTAAGCACCACTGCTGGTATACCGTCTGAACCACTCGACTTATGAACGTCTAGAGAAAGCAACGCCCGCCGGACCTCCCACTGTATTATGGAGATTTCCGGCATGGTCTTACCGCACCGTACCGTAGGTGGTACAGCGCCTTCATCGTCCATATTAGAGTTTGAGGCAAAGAGACTGCCCAGTAGATCAGCTTTCTCTTTGGCACTATGGGCAGGGTTCCCATAAATATAGGAAACTGATACGGGACGTTTGAGGTCATATCTCTCGAGATTAGCAATGAGTCTCAAAGGACTATATTTTCGTGCCAATCTAATGCATTTTTTCTTCAAATTGACGATTAGCGATAATGTTATTGCTGCATACGCGTATTTTATCGTAAAACGGGACAAAATAGCAAAACGGGACAAGGTTCTCAAATAGGGTGACAGTCCCGTATATAAGGGACGTATGGCAACCCTAACTATAGGCCAAGTCACCATCGGTCTTTCACAGTGGTGGTAACGACGACTGGCAAAAGTTCCCTTCGGCAGCTTTGGCAAGCGACCAGAAAGCACGACTCCCAGAAGGATAGCTCGCAAGTCGCCCACCTATTTTGCCGATGAGTTGGAATTTTGCTCTGGCAGTTGCTTTCTTACTGAACCTCGAGGCAGCATTTAATTTGCGTTTTACATGCAAATTCATGAGCAGATATTCCTGCATAGTTATTTGTTCGAGAACTGAGCCACTCACGATAGTGGGCGTTAAAGTCTCCCAAAATAATTAGTTCTGTTGTGGAATATTGCTCTAGAACTTTGTCAGTCGTCAAACTCAGATGCGTGAAGAGTCGAGTGACGACCGTGTCACCGCTATGAGACTTGTATAGGCACGCATAGATACGAGTGTGGCCGCCGTGATCTACGCGCACCCACTATATCGACAGGTGCCTGTCTTCAATGCTATGAAGGCGGCGACAGCAGATATCCTCCCGGACGAAAAAACATACACCGGCACGACTCACAAAATTGTGCTCGAGTTTGTAGGCGGGATAATGAAGGTATGATGTATCGGCCGGGCATGATATCTGCGTCTCCATTGGAAAAAGAATAGTCGGCTGCGTAGTCTCGAGATGGTGGTGGACAGCGTTAAGATTTGCGTGAAAACCCCTGATGTTGCGTAAATCCACATTATATGTGGATGGAGTAGCCGCTGTAAAAACTCTTTTCCTTTTCGTTCTTTTGGCCATTTTTTTAAAAATTTACTTCGACTAAAAATGAGGATTTACTGCACAGATAAAGGACAAAAGGTGCGGTACTAGAACTGCCGAAGCATGGCACATGTCCGCGCAGCGAATTCTCAAAGATTATTGTGGCCGCGGTTTTCTGTAAGGTGGAGGTACTCCCTCAGTTTGGGCCGCTCATTCGAGCAAGTACTCGCTATGCCCCGCTTTATTTGTTCGGGCGACTTATTCGAGCGAGTACTTGCAGTGCTCAACCTCTTGCGTTTGGAAACCTAATTTTGCGGCACTTAAGCACATACCACAGACAGACAGTGTAGACTCAGTGATAAGGTCCCGTTAGGTTAGTTATACTTAATCCTAATGTATTAAGTATGGAGTATACTAAGAGAATAAATTCATAACATTGGTAGGTATTAGAAAGTAACAGCAACTTGCTGGTTGAACTGTTTACGGATTAGTAGGACAAGGACTTCGAACAAACGCCCATTATATCGATTTAGATTATTATTTATTTAGCTGAACATATATAGGTACACCACTTCTAGTTACTACATATGTGGTTATACATGTTATACCTAGAATTTTAAAGTGCTAATAAATGACATCTTTCCAAAAAAGTCCATTGAGAAATTCCAAGAATAGGACTATCTGAAACTTGACAATGAACTGCTGTTATTGTGAAAGCAGTCGCTCAGCCAAGTCGGGTGGCTTGAAATTTCTGGCAATCGAGTGGCCATGGTCTATCTCGACAATGTCTGCTAATTCACCCTTGGTCAGCTCAGTGGACTATGGCCTATGTCTCAATTCTTAAACGAGAGGCCTGCAGTGGGGACAAATAACGGCTCATGGCAACTACATATATGAACAGCCATTACGTAACTGGTATAGGTAAACATAGCGCATTACCCAATTTCATGAAGGCAAAATGTCTTTTCTCACATCTTGTAGTTCATCAACAACTGGTCAAGAGGACATCCCCTTATTATTCTGTCTCCGGTATTTCATTTTATCACTAATGATTGAACAGCTGGTGATGTTATGGATACCTAAATACAAACACACTAATGTATTCTCTGTCAACGGAACATACTACACTAAAAACAATCACACCTCTTGGAAATTTTAGGTACTTTAACCTCTTTCACAATTGCCTGTTAAAAAGACACTTTTTGTCATAGAATTAAAATGCACTGTTCATGTACGTCACAGCCTTACATGTAGTGCAGTTTGGTTTTTTCTGTCTTCTTTTGACATAGAAATATTAAATTATCCCCCGATGTATTAATTTAGAATAGGAGCATAAGGATATGGTCCCCTACATATACGAAGAACATTGCAAGTTAATAAAAGTATTTAAAAATATGAATTGACCATACGTGCATCACAATGACACTTAACCACTTTTATATGTAATCTGTTTATATAATTCAAAGTATATAAGTAAAGCAAGTGTAAGTTTTAAAAATATATAAGTATGAATAGGTGTTCTAGCGTAACCGTGGAACATACCTACCTAGCCTTATTTGCTTTAGGACCAAATGAAGCTTGTGATATGCACGAGGAATATGTAATATTCAGTATAAAATTAACCCGATAAGCCAATGCACAAGTTAACATTGTGTATTCCTCATTTATCTCCAAAATACGATCGTTATTTTTGTTCAAAATGCAAATAAGAATAAGGAGATTGTATAAATAGAAATGAAATAAATATTTAACAAGGGCGTTCTGAAGCATGTGTCGTCTCTAAATCGCGAATCATTAATACAACAACAAGTCCAAGTGTGTGGCGGAAACGCATTGTAAGGGATCCGTAGGAATTGTAAAATATATTTAGATCAATAAAAACGCTAGGCAACGTCATACACATTTTTATAACACAAGCAACTTACATACCTAAAACATCTTAAATATGTCCAGGAATATACTACACAGTTTATCTAAATTGGTAACCAAAAATAAAGGGGCGGTTACAGAAATATATAAAGGTAAAACAGTTAAAAAGAAAAAAATAATATTTTAATTACGCATGAAATTAACAACGGGTTTAAGAATGGCTAATGGTTAAAATCAAATTCTGTCTGACCAAAAGAGTGATTAAAATAGGTTTTATAAGAATAAAGCTAGCCTTTCTCACAATTAATATCTCGTATTATCTTCTATCTAAATACTGCTTATACCCCAATTGGATTTCTGGAAACCAGACTCTTCAACCGACGCTAAGTACCTTATGCTCTCCTTTCCGTTCATGCCTGCATTTGGCACTTGATAAGCCTTCTAAGCTCGTTCCAAGGATGTTCGATCAATATTTAGATCAGGACTGTTTACTGATCCCTTCATCAGATAGATGCCCACTTGCTAACAGTATGTGTTTACACAGCTGAAAGGCTGGCCATTTGAAAAACCTCATAGCTACAGCCCAGGACATGACAAAATATCTCCAACACCCCGCACCTACAGAGCTTGGCCGCAAAAAAGAAAGTCTGTCAGAATGAACACGTAAGAAACTATAGTAGGTCATCCACGTCCACCAACAACGCCTAGCATGTTTCATGAACGTATCAGTAGTCAAGTTGCCATTTTTATAGCCGCTAGGGCATTTCCACAGTTTGAAGAAACATACTATGCGTTACTCAGTCCTAGTTACGGACTTCTGCCACTAATATAGCGGCTGACCATCGGCCAACTCATTTGAAACGAATAGAACAGTACATGTATGGTGTGTGTGTCCGTCCTACGGAACCATTTCCTTAAAAGAAAGACTTGAGTATAACGTTCTCCTGGTACTGCAATAAATAAATAAAACAATAATATATATATAACAATAAACAGCTCGAAGTAGTTAAGTCTATGAATACATTATATGTTACAGCTTAAAACTCTCAACCGGTTAAAAGTACTTTTGACTAAAGACGTCGGCCAAAATTAATCTTAACTTTGACTTTTGACGTGACAACGTCTTATAAATTGGTTTGCCGGGTGACACTTCAAGAAACTGCGTTACGCTCCGCTCACGTTATGCGCTCACAATGAGAGCGAGTGAGAGGCACGCGCCCGCCTAAGAGCGAGAGAGACAGACATAAAATCATTGTCACGTAAAACTTTCGCCCGTATACCGACTTTACAGGCAACCAGTTTTTTTTTTTGAACGTTGACTGGTTAAGTGTTTTAACTGTAACATAAATATATACACCTTAACTTAACACTTACCTACATTTTATCAAATATATTGTGTAAAAAATGACCGGCTGCGTTAGAACGTAGGTCATTAATTTACGACTGCGGTATTCTAAAAACATAAGCATCCCAAATTGGCCAGTACAAGCTAGTTGGCACGTCTACCTACTTCCCATATCATTAGAAAATATAAAAGTAAAAATAGATCACTGACGTATGTTTATTTTCTGAACGCTGATCTGGCGCCCGGCTGACTGTGTTTATCCATTTCTGTTAGATCCCAGCATCTCTTGTACACTAACTCAAGTATTTAAGATATCAGAGGTAATTTTGTACTGGACATTGCAGAATCTCGTTTTGATTTTGGCACTGACATCTATAGTTATAAACATGAACATTAATACCAGGCGAGAAGAATTTGCAAATATTGAGAAAGTAGGCGAAATTTACGAAGCGCAATAAATTTTAATAAAAATACATATGTAGGACATTTTTTATAAAAAATTAAACCGACGCGACGTCAATACTCCACTAAAAATAAAACTAGTGAAGTGAAGTTAAGAAAAATAAGTGTAGCTATTTGAGTCACTGTAACTATTTAACCGCATTTTTTATATTTAAAAAAATATTCAATACCTAATAACTATATAATATATAAATAAATATAATATAAATATAAATATAAATATTTTTGGACATTACACACAGCGCCGTCTGGCCCCAAAGTAAGCAAAGCTTGTGTTATGGGTACCAGACAACGGATATAAATACATATATATTACTTTTTTTTTGTAAATACATACACATCATACATAAGTACACCCAGACTCAAGACAAACACAAATGTTTAACACATAAATGTTTGTCCAGGGCGGGAATCGAACCCACACCCTCTGCACGGCAGTCCATCACACTACCAACTAGGCTACGAGGGAGTCGATATAACTAATAATTACATCCAAGGCAAATAACTTTAAACAAAGTCGGTTTGCAAGTTTTTGAGATAAACTTACCTATACCTATTCAAAAGGTTTCTAAGATAAGATACATGGATAGACAGACAGGTAGACAGAAAGTCTCGTTGGTAATCTCATAAGGGTTTCGTTATTCCTTAAAGGTACGAAATCCTAAATAAGATTATCCTTTCCTACATATGTTTAAGATCGATTAAAAGTTAATCGATAATTTAAGTGAAATATCAAAAATATAGGTAATTTGACCGGCAAATACCTAGCTATCACGACAAGCTTATGACTCCCTTCTCCCCTATCTATACAGGCCCGTTTGTTAACCTCGCCCTTGACCGCGTGACCTAATTCAGGGATCAGCCTTAGCTTAGCGTAAGGGACAAGCGACGAAGTGTGGAAGGGCTAATCAAGGATAAGGACACATGGCCGTCGTGGCAGGGGATGACATGCATTGATTTTAACAAAAATTAAGTATACTACACAAATAGAAATTGTAATAAACAAAAAAAAAATATCATACCTATTTGATCTCTTCTTTGTCCCATACCGTCTGTTCCTTACCTACCAGTTATTGGTAGAGGCTAGTAGAACGGGTCGTTTGTATCTTCATATCCGTCTGTCTTCCCTCATTGCCTATCCTGTATGTCTATTTGTTTATAGGAATAAATGTGTAAAAGTTACAATCGAGTTCACAACATACAAATGCGTTAGGTTATCATGCATGTACATAAAGCTGTCTGCAAGACAGACATAAAGTAAATGGCGAAGGTATTCTCGAAAATTACTTTCGTGAATAATTATATCTACCTTGGCCTAAATTTTATAAATTATACGGCAACAAACGAGATAATTATCAACGAGTAAATCATTCTGTATATTTATGTTAAGTTTTAAAATTTGCTAATCGGATTTCGAGTCATAAAGTACCCACGTAGCTAAAAGAATACTTTTTATCCCGACAGAGTCCTATGGAAATTGGCTTATCCCTACCTTATCACACAAACATCAAATTAAACATAAATATTTTGGTAAATAAAAAAAACTTCTCATCGAATATCAGTTAATTCTCAGACATGTCCCAATTTTCTCGATATGTTTGTTTTCTCCAAATACCGACGTATACGGAAATTAAAGGTTAACTCAGTTAGCATCATATATAAAATAATAGTTCCCACTTTAATCTGTACGCTTGCCAAAACCAAGTGAATTCCCGATCCTAAATGACTTCCACGTTTATAAGTGAACGCTACGTCATCCTAAAAGTATGTGGCAATTTATTATCATCAGATACCATCTTGACACTTATTCCCAATGACCTTGACCTAGAAGGTCATTGATTATCCCCAAAGGGGTGGTTACAGTACATTACTGCCTCGGCCCGCATCACAAAGTCCGGTTATGCTCAGTTGTGGCCAAGACTTGTATAGTTCTTTTCTCAAACATGCGTGTAAAAAACGAATTATATTGACAACTGTATTGAGAATAATAAAAATACTTTAAAAATAAAACGATATTAAAAGTAGTAAAATTATAATATAAAAATAGTTTAGGTAATTTTGCCGCCAATTAGCCGCGTTCAAATGTCGATTTCTTTTTTTCTTTTTAAATTAATTTAAGGACGCATTCTTTTTCTTGTGCCAGTCCGAAATTAAAATAAAACTTTATGAGATGTCTTTAGTTATTAATGTTCGGGTTAAAAACGGTCGTCTCATTTTCAAATTTCATATTTGACCGCTGGAGCAGACGCAGTGCCGTAGCTAAGGGTGGGCATTGTGGGGCACTGCCCTACCTTGAAATACTAATGCCCTACCTTAAAATTACCATAAACTAATGTATAATAAATATAAATTGTTTTCCCGTACTATAAATTAATACCATTTTGCTCTTGTTTTCCCGCGATCACACCCAATTACCTTCTACCTTAATTACTCACACTCACAAGCAGGTAAAATAATGAAAGAATAGGAAAAAGATAGGAAAATTACTTGCGCCATACCCGTGCATGAATCCACCGCTGCTCTACCTTAGATTCAACTCTAGCTACAGTCCTGATCAGACGGCTGAAAGATTGCGGGTCGCTCTTCTCTGATACTGTACTGCGAGTACGATTTATCCCAAATAGTCCAGTCAATTTAGATACATTTTTAGCCTAAAAAATCATTAATTGGTAGAGTTTTGAATTTTGGTGTAGTTGTTCATTAAGACCTTCCGTTGAACATACTAAAAGTCCCCATCGATGACTGTAGCGCTCGCGCCTCCATCTTGGAAAATAGGTACCCTTTTTCACTTTTTTGCTTATATCTCGGCAATTATTGCTGATACGGAAAAAATGTGTATGTAAAACCAAACCTATAGATTATTTAATACCCTATAAAAAAGCTCATACATATATTATTGTATCTCTAGTATTTTAGCTGTAAACCGACGTTAAAGAGGAAAATTATTTATTTTTTTGCTGCCGATATACCGTTTGTTTTATGTTTACTCCAAAATGGTTCAAATATATTTTTTAGATTTATTTCGCGAAACTACTAAGAGTAAAAGAGAAAGAGAGATGAGAGGGTGAGAAAGAGAGACAAAGGGAAGGGAGGAAAGAGGCAAATGCATTATGTGATATGATGTTTATGGCTGGGTCGGAATGTGTTTTGAGGCCACTTGGTGGGTATAAGTACCGCAAAATACCGAAAAGCCATGACCAGCCATCAGCTGATCATCGTCTCGTAGGTATGCCTCACTTCCCATAAAGACTTAGGCAACTTATTCCGATTTACGTGACTTTGTATGTAAATGTATATAGTTACCAAGCACCGTTTATAGTTATACTACTGCAATACTAAAAATAGTCATAGGCTGGAAATACTTGACGTAGCGCTTTCACATAACGTAAGCCTAGGTTTCTGCTTCTAGCTAGACGGATTTTGCTTTGAATTTTTTCCCGTTATTATATGTCCCTCTGACTCCTATCCGACAAAGGCGTATTGAAGAAAGCCCTTGAAAGTTTATTAGCTTATAGCAACTAGATCGCATCCTCTCTTATTAGATATCACGACAAATTGACGTGGCATCGAATCGCTTACGAGTCACTAAGTTAAGCTACCATCAGCAAGTGCTCTAAAAAAGCGTTCACCGGTGCCCGAGGACATAGAGTTACTATTATTAGTAACTCTTATGAGAGCCCAACGCTGCACGACGGCATTACCCCTCTGCCGAAGACTAGACTTCGTCTACAAAAGTGTCAAGAAGGCTACAGGCGTACAAAAAGCAGTCACGAAAACGCGATGGAAGGTATGTAGCCTGGCCTCCAGGGTAACTGGAGTTGAAGTCGACACCCTGAGTGCCAGCTTCCAAAGACTAAATTAATTCCTGTGACGACGACTAAAAGGCAGACTGCTTAGAAAATACTTAGAGTCGTAATGCTTCCTTAGCACTAAACCAGTAGACACCAATCATGACCGCAAGGTAGATAATGAATCCAAAAGTAGATGCGCTCTCCCGCCGCTTACCTCTCTACCGCCTGTCATTGTAGACGAAGTTCGGCAGGCTATCAAAATTAAGTTTACCCCTGATTATTTATTAATAAGGTATTTTTAACGGGTTGATGTCGAAATACATTTTTTTGCGACGTAGTTAGGGTAAAAATGTCCTCAGCCCTCGTCATATAGATAATTTAGTTCACTGATCGCTTTGAGTAAACTTTACTAACGCTTACTACCTTACTACCACGGTTACATTATTTCATAGACACTAAGTATAGACCACTTTATCAAAGTCATTTCGGATTTTGGGCAACAGAACAGGGGCACTGCATCACAGATTTCACGGAGCAGGTATAAATATACCTATAGGAGCGCCATTTTTAGACGTGGCGACAGCGTTCAATAAATACTTCACAACGGTTTTTAGCTGTTATATTTATACGCTGTTCCACATACACTTAGATCGCTCTTAACTGGTTTTTATTTTATGCACTTGCTAATAGTAGCTTGCGAGTGACTGTTGGGTGACAGATTCTATGACCACATTAATATTAGAGATCTAATAAGAGCAGGAATGAGATCTAGCTGTGGTAAGCTGATTGTTTTAAGAGCTTTCTTGAATTGTTCCCAGTTTATCACAGTCTGTCGCAGTGGCTTCGTAAGCCTGCGGCCTAAGAGCATAATAACCAAAAGACTGTAAGAGCAAAGTTCATCCAGTACAGAGTGCAAATGTGTCCAGCCAATGGTTGTAATTAACGGCGTAGTTAGTAGCAGTCATAATGTTAAAATTGAGTCTGTCGAGAACCTTGCCTTCATTCTACTCAGGATAGATGGTTTTTTCGGAATCAGACGCGATGATGATCGGTTGATGGCTAGTCGGTCTAGCCTATTCGCTATTATTACTCACCATGCGGATTCCGCCCTGCTATGTACAACATATCGCATAATCCATCTGCCCCTGAATTATCTTTCCCCTTCTCTCTCTCTCTTTCTCATCATCTCTGTCGGTCTTTCTATCTCTAGGTAGTGTCATGGAATAAGTTTTTGAAGATATATATGAACATTTTAGGAATAAACAGAAACAAAACTTTATATCGATAGCACAAACATAAAAAAAATATTTTCAATCTTGGATTACAACTGAAGTATTTGAGATACACA
Source organism: Apoda limacodes (assembly GCA_946406115.1). Lineage (NCBI taxonomy): Eukaryota > Metazoa > Arthropoda > Insecta > Lepidoptera > Limacodidae > Apoda > Apoda limacodes. The sequence goes on from OX291558.1 coordinate 11,037,083, forward strand.
AATAATATATCTTAGCTTTTTTATAGGAACTTTAATAAGTTACGGTTTTAATAAGCAAAAAACTGAAAAAGGGTACCTTTTTTCCAAGATGGTGGCGCGAGCGCAACAGGTATCTTTATAGACTTTTACTATGCACAACCGGATGTCTTAATGAACATGTAAAACAAAGTTCTAAACACTACCAATTAATGTTTTTTTTTTTTATTTTCTAATTTGTCTGGACTAAAAGAAGCTCATGCATGTTTGAGAAAAAAGATATTGCAGACGTTAATGGGCGTCAACGATGCAAATCCCTCATGGCTCAATTTTTGGTCCTTTTCTTATATCATTTATATTTTTGGTAATAATAATAAGTCAGTGGTGGCCTAGATGTTTCGATTTTACCTCGCGTCCTGGGCGGCGCGCGGAGGTTCGAGCGTGTACTACATATTCCTTTTTTAAATTCTTAAGTACATTGATTATTCACGCCACTAGCTTTTCTGTAAATAGAAGACGTATGTGGACTATGATCAAAACCACCCTCGGTTGGGCCGTGCCTCAACAGTAAGGACGTATGAGGCTGAAAAGAAAGGAAATTTATATTAATGGCCTCCCATACCATGATAAAAAAAAATAATAGCATTGTTTTATTCGCTGACGATACTTCTATTTTATTTTAATTCAAGAGACGTCAGGAATATAGGAGAAACTAAATAATGCGTTACTTATCGCAAATTTCTTATTGGTTAATGATAATATTTTATCACTTTAAATGGAATTAGAACTGTTGTTGATCAACCGTCTTTCTTGGCATAACGCTGGACGCAAAACTTCAATGGGGTCCTCATATTTATATTTATAACTTAACTATTGTGCAAGAAAATCAGATCGTTGAATAAAATTGATACTGCCAAAATAGTTTTTTTCACTTATTTTTATAGCTTAATGTCATATTACGGTATCGGCATCCTATTGCGGGGTATTGCTACAGTTATAAATACAATATTAGTGTTATAAAAAGGGCGATATGTGCTATTTACAGACTAGGATCTAGGGTATGACATAATATGTCGCAGCCATCTGGATAAAGTAGTTAATTGGACGCCTAGGCAGATCGTCAAGTACGGAAAAGAAAGGAACAGAAATTGCACTGTATAAGTCATGGGTTAGGTTCAGTTTCTCTTGGGTCAACGTAGTTGCGGACCCTGCAAAGCGAGCGGAGCCTTTCAGACAAGTTTTATATAAGAATCTGTTAAGTTATATGATAATTTCTTTTTCATAATTAAAGATTTGCCAAGGCGTCCAATTAACTGGCTACTTTAAACAGATTGCTGCGACATAATATAAAAAAATCGGCCGAGGTTTCCGTACCATTATCTAAAAAAACGGCACCAAATCATGTTTGTTGTATGGGATATATTAAATATTTGTTTTATTTTAATTTAATTATTTAGTTTTAAACAGAATATATAAAACATATATTCTGTGAATATTTAAAGCGTCTACCTGTTGCCGTTATCAATATCGAGCAAAAAAATCACTTTTGTCGTATGTGAGCCCCCTTAAATATCTAATTAATTCTGTTTTTAGTATTTGTTGAATTACGCCTTCTGTGAAAATTTTAACTGTCTAACTATCATGGTTCATGAGATGCAGCCGGATGAACGACGGACTGACAGCGGAGTCTTTTTCCAAGCCCAACCCTAAAAACCATTTATCCTATTCCCTATTAATATTGTAATTGCGAAAGGTAGTTTGTTTGTTTGTTATAAGCTTTCACGACTAAACCGCTAAATCAATTATGATGAATTTTGGAATCAAGATAGATCGGACCCTGAAGACGGTTATAGGCTACTTAAAAAACGTCAAGTGTGATTTAGTAGTTTTACTACAATCAAGAGGTCGATAACCAGTATGTCCATGAAAATTTAAGATGTTTCAGTATAAACTACACTATTAACTAGAAATGAAAATAAACTGAAGGTACATAATAAAACTCTACACAACATTTATAACAAAGTTTCTTATAATATTTAACAGCTATCAAAAGGTAATTTTAAATCTGTTATTAAAAAAAAGATTTGTGATAAAGTTAAATACAAAGTTTCAGATTATTTAAATTACAAATATTCATGTAACTGCAAGATGCTGAGTTTCGGAATATGATGCTTAGATTAGGTACCATTACAAATAAAGTCCTCTACGTCAGGTTTAGTCCTGATATGTCAGGATTTTTCAGCTGTCGTCAGGATTGCGGCCTTATTTCAAACCGTCAGGATTTTTATTATTCATGTATTTACATTGTGTTTTTATTAAAAAGATATAAAAAAAGATCTTCTGACATATAAGAGTAAATTACACAGGTGATGAAAGGTGTCGGTTGGTACGTCTTTGACGCATCTGCCAACGCTTAAAACAAATATTTGAAACTATAATTACCTTGTTAATTACCATTGCAACAAAATGTTAGGACTTCTCTATAGGAATCAGAATTTTTGCCAGGACTATCAATTTCAAAATCAAATCTCAAATCAAAATTCAAATTTTCCGTATGATAACCCTATCTGTGTATATAAAATGACAATATGAATATAAAAACTATAATAAAACTAATAATGGCAATTAAAACAATACTACATAAAAACTATAAAACATGCTAAATTCAACTAGTAATGGCTTTTTTTTGATTATTAACTGAAGATAAAACACAAAAATTGAAGAATTCTTAGTTAAAAACAACATTTGACGATTTAAAAAAGTCCAAAAAGAGTCAATTTATATAAATTTATTTTTCATTTTGATTTTTTTCTATTACAAACGTATGATCGTAAAAATCACGTTTTACGGTTGTATTCCGTCCCTCAAACGTAAGAGGTGGTGAGCCTATTGCCGTACCGGTCACATTCATAAGTCTAGACCACTTTACACTTCACAAATTGTAACAATATTAGCTGCCCCTACCAAGAATTGAACCGGATCGATCAACTGGCAGCCCAATTTTCTACCGGTGCGCCATTCAGTCCACAGATTTTAAGAAATACCTTTCCGTCAACTCGTCTGTCATCAGAGAGAGACTACAGTATATTCCTTAAAATGTAACCGTTGTGTAATTGCCGTTTTAAAAACATGTATATTAAAATGGGTAATTATTTGAATACTAAAATAATAAACTACTCAAAAGGTCATATGATGATTATTATATCTCTATTTGTTCAACACATTACATGACAGTCCAACATATTAAAAGAAAAAATCGGCCAAGTGCGAGTCGGACTCGCGCACGAAGGGTTTCGTACCATTATCTATAAAAATAGCAAAAAAATCACGTTTGTTTTATGGGAGCTCCCCTTAAATACTTTTTTATTTTAATTTAATTATTTATTGTTAAAGTGAATATATTACCGTTGTTGCCGTTATCAATGTCGAGTAAAAAAGAGCAAAAAAATTACGTTTCTTGTATGGAAGCCCCTTAAATATTTAATTTTTATTCTGTTTTTTAGTATTTTTTGTTATAGCGACAACAGAAATACATCTTCTGTGAAAATTTCAACTGTCTTACTATCACAGGTCATGAGATACAGCCTGGTGACAGACGGACGGACGGACGGACGGACGAACAGCGGAGTCGTAGTAATAGTAATATAACGATATAGCTTACAATTACAACATTAAATATGCACCAGATTTTAAGTTACACCTCCAGCCAGCAAATCAACTGTGAAACCCACACCCTATTTCGTGCATTAGTTTTTATGTGATGCCCAATAAACAAACACACTGACAGACAGGCAAGCAAAAATTCTAAAGGTAATAGTTTTGGCTTCTATTGCACTTTTAAAGACCTGTCATATAATTTTTAATAAATATCGCCTATTAGCCCGGGGAAAGTAGCTCAGAGGAAAAAAAATTAGTTACAGGATAAGAGTAGGCGGAATGGACGGCAAAAGCGGTTCGAAAAAAGGGAAAAATAAATCCAAGTGATTTGGATTGGCGAGGGGTGGTGGTGAAGAAGAAAACGACGAAGAAGAAGGCTATTCAATTGAATCAGATGACGAAGATGAACCAATGTTAAAAAAAAACAAATTAAATTAAAATTATTTTGATTAATGATTTATATTTTTTCATAAATAATTTTTCTAATTTTTAAAATATCAAATAAAATTAGTAAACATAAATCGTAACCGAAAAACTGTTTATTTACTGTATTTGCAGGTACTAAAATCATGTAATTAACATAAATTTTCAATTGATTAAAGTAGATATATTTTATTTTTGTATTTTAACGCAATACTTTACGATTTGCAAGGAGTTTGAACGATAGGTGACAAGTTCCGTATATTGGAAATCGGTATTTTTAGTTTTCGCATTTTTAAGATACTTTTTAAATGTAAAGGTATTTTTTTTTTACTTATATAAAACTTTACTTCAAGACGAAAAAAATGAGCCATCAAAGAAGTCAAAAATCGTAAATTTTTTCGTGAAATTTTACGACCGAAAAAAAAACTGTTTTTTCGACAATCATTTATATCTCAGAAAATATTTAACTTACAGAGTTCGGGCAGATTGGAAAAGTTGGAACACTCAAAAGTGTACATTCAGTCCAAATTTTGAATATATTGAACATTTTTTTGGGGCAAAAAACGAAAAAAATCAAAAAAATCGTTTTTTTGCCAATATCTCGTAAAATTTGAGGTTAGGTCGAAAAGTACTCTGAACCAGAATTGTAGATTTTTTGATTATCTACAACTTTTCTGTAGACCATTTTGTGATCTGAGCAGATGCTCCGCCAAAAATGGCAAAAAACTATTTTCAACCCCTAAAACCCACCCCCACCACCCATTGCCAATCAAAATCACTTGGATTCATTTTTCCCTTTTTACGAACCCCTTTGGTCGTCCATTCCGCCTACTCTTATCCTGTAACAAAATTTTCCGTTTTTTGGCTAAAAAAAGTGCTGGGCTATATGTACAAAAACATCGGCCAATTTCATTTTTTTTATATGTATCTATGAGTTCAAATAATACAAACTCAATACCGTAGCGTAGGCTAAACTTTATTCATAACCCTATTGAAATTATGTACGTCTCACCCATGCTCGTTCGCTCTCCTTACGTACTACGTCCGGTAGCTTTCCACGAGGGTGCGGGAAAATGCGCAGGTGTAGAAAGGTCAGTGACCCACGATCGAAGCGGCCTTCCCACGTGACATGAATCACATTGGTGCTCCTGTTAGGGTAGGGCACACCGCATAGGTACATGATCTAAAGGTTATATTTAAAACTTTAATGCGTTTCTGACTTAGGTATAATATATGTGGGATTGTTTTATAACTGTTTTGGTTTTATTTATAAAATAAGCATTTTATTATACAATGTACAGGTTGTGACAATTAAATTAAACAAATAAATCTAAACTAAAACTAACAAAAAACATAATACAAACTACTAAATCTTAAAAAATTAACAAAATTTAAAAATAAAAAAATTAACCTACTTATAAATATGTATATCACAAGAATTATAGTAAAAATATCGTGTTCAAAATTTTATTTTTAGCCGACTGCACGATGTTTGTGTGATAGTGTTTATCAGCCTATGTTTGTATGATAAAATATTATTACCTTGCAAATCCGCTAAAAACAATTCAGTAGCACTCTCGTGCAGAAGTACACCATCCACATGTAGGAGTGCACCTCTCTCCCTCCCTACTTATGTGGAAGATGCCAAATTCACCACATCATCACCACCAAATTGATAAAAAAACTCGACTCGTGATTCGCCTAAACACGAGGCGTCTTCAGGAGACGCAATTTGGTCGGGCGCTAAGTTTTACCTTCACCAAGTTTTATCATTACTGGACTTATTTTTCTCTTTTCAGTCTTTATTTATAGTTAATTTTTTACGCAGTTGGTTCCTTTAATTTTTTAATTTAATTATTTTTTCAGGAATTGGTGGCATTACCTCTCTAAATAGCGTTGCTTAGACTTAGAGCGAGATATCGACACAAATAAGGATTAGTAATACTCACTTAGTGTTGACCAGCATTAAAATCCCTGCTTGACTATTTTTTATAACATAGTCAGTTACATATTTTTTTTATTCAAGTTTAGAATGGGTATATAATAGGCGGTTATATGTCGCAGCCATCTGGTCAAATTAGCCAGTTAATTGGGCGCCTAGGCAGATTATTAAGTATAGAAAAGAAATTGGCTCGTTTTCAAATTTTGCGCAGGTAAATCAAGTTTGGTTTCAAAGTTTTTAAATTTATTTCAAACTAATTTTACACAACTTTTTTGGAGTCTTTATTTATAATAGCTGTTGCATATTGATTTTCTGTTATTGTTCGCGATGGTTGCCCCATAGTTTCGGTTTAATTTTAAATTCTATAGCTTAAGGTGAAAAAAACACAACTCCGTTACCACTGAAATTTAAGTTATTATTTATACTAAGGTAGCAAACAAGCTTGCGGTCCGCCTGATAGTAGGCAGTTACCGGAAACTATGGACGCTTGCAACACCTCGCGCGTTGCCGACCCTAAAAATAATGTCATAACTTATTTCTTGAAGAACCCCATACTGTAGTCCTTAGACAAAACCTTCACAAGGAGCTCATTCCACAACCTTTGCGTTCGCGGGAGGAAATTTCTCTGATACCGCAATGTACGTGACCATGTAGGTTCTAAGATGTGAGGATGAATTTCCAGCTGATGGCGACCGGTGCGATGGTAGAAAGTAGCCATGGGCATCATTTCGAACAATTCCTTAAAACACACACAGGGAGGCAAAGTCTCATCTTTGGGAATTTTAATTCTTTCCCCTGATTTTTTTAAGATCTTTTTAAATTGCGTATAAAAATATAACTATATCATGTTGGTACAGTCACCCTTAATTTAAGTGGCATACTTCTTTCATTATAAACATTTACAAAGACTTTTATTTATTTAGACATGAACACAATAAAGACAGCAGCGTAGTGTTACAAAATTGGTAGTGCTTAGTCAATGACTGCCTACATGTCCGTTCCGGGTAATTACCTTATTTTAATGATACATATCCATAGAATGACGTTGCATTAGGTGAGTGACGCGCATTCTTTGGTGAAAAATCAGCGATCGTCCTCGCCAATTACTTTGTTCATTATATCTATGTAACAAGTATTTGTTCTGCTGGTACTTAGTGATATGATGGTGCAGCAGACTACTGGCTCATTGCTTGTATTGAATTGCTTTTTTATATATGTATAGATATATATTAATTTAAAAACATATTAGTAGAAAAACAGAGAAATGAAAGTTAAAATATTTCGCTTTTGAGAGCGTCGTCATTCAAAATATAAATAATAATAATAGGTAAATGAGTGGCAGCTGTTGTCAAACTATTGCTTAGCAGGTGGAACTTCCATCCATCTAATACCTTTCAACAAGCAATTCTTGTATATATTTATATTTTTAATCTGAATCTTTGATACGGCTCCAACGATTTTCATGAAATTTAGTATGCTGGTGGTTTCGGGGGCGATTAATCGATCTGGCTAGGTTTCATTTTTAGAAAACGTCGTTTTATCCGTGTCTTCAGGCAATGATAAACTGTAAAAGTCAGTAGGCGAGTAGTATATTGTTTTTACCGACATAGCATCACTAAAGCTACTTGACAATACATGGCGTTGTTCAAAAAACTCGGTCCACCAGGTTGCTTAGAATATGTACTAATATAAGACTAATTAGAAAATATAATTAAAACACATTATGTGAGTGTGTGTGTTTGTGTGTGAATGTGAAGGTCTCTGGGATGGTGCATGGGTGTGTTAGTCAAAATCATTAAACTAGTAAAATATATTAGGTACATTTCAATTGGGTTTAGGACAAAAGGTTGAAATTTCTACTTATATGTTTTAAAATTAATATATATATATATATCTCTATACAATTTCTAAATAGGGGCACGAATTTCGGATATAAAAAACCCTAGAAGCGTATTTTCATCGGTTCTTTTATTTGATTATATTTTTCGATTACTTTATCGCAATCCCTAAAAGGTAGTCGTAAAGGTTCTAAGTGTTTTGGAATACTAAACCCCCATGGACTTCGAGTATCGTAATCTGACTGTATGGACAATAGCCTCACAAAATTGACCACACTTAGAAAGAGGCAAAGTAAAACTGTGGTCTCTTCTCTTTTTCTATCAATGTCCGCTATTATATATTTATTAAAACAAGTTAGAAAGAGATCAGACACCACAGTTTCGCTTTGTCTCTGTCACACCTGTGCAACAATTTTTTTTTTCACATCTAGGAAATTTGTCCTCTATGTATATGTCTAAACCTCAGTCCATCCATACCGTAGCAGGTATACTTATATGTATAAAAATGGAAAAGTATGTTCGTTTGTTTATTTGAGTTTAATGTTGTAGGGATGCAACGGGGTGACTCCCACAAACAATAACATAGAATACTTTTTATCCTAATTGAGAGTTCCCACAGGTAGTTTTTCCACGTAAGCAACCGCGAGGCATAACATAAAAAAAACCATGGTCAAGTGCGAGTCGGACTCTCGCACCGAGAACCGTACAAAAAATATGTGACTTAACTAAAAATTTAGGGTTTTCGGAATTTTTTCTTTATACGTGCTATAAAACATTGCTTCATGCCATATTTCAAAATTCTAAATCGACTGGAAGTACCCTTTATTTTTGATCCCTTTCGAGTAATTGCGAGTTTGAAAATATGCGGCTTAAATTGCTGTTTCTTTTGATTGCGTTGATATAGAAGTTTGATTTTGTAACAGCTTAAAGGTATTATAGACCTGAGTATTTGATACGAATTTAAATTTAATACCTCTACACGTTCATGAGGAAAGGGGTAGTACCTGTAAAATTATTAAAAATATTTTTATTATATTATGTAACTAAAAATTTACAGTTTTCGCAATAGTCCCTTTATCTGTGCTATAAGACGTTGCTTCGTACCAAATTTCAAGATTCTGAGTTCACGGGAAGTACCCTGTAGGTTTTGATTAACAGCTGTATCTTTTGATTGCGTTGGCTCAGAAGTTTGATTTTTTCACAGCTCCAAGGTACAGAAGTACCCTGTAGGTTTTGATTCCCATGCGAGTTTCGAAAATTTGTTGCATCAACGGCTGTATCTTTTGATTGCGTTGGCTTCGAAGTTAGATTTTGCTTCACTGACTGCTCCAAGGGACAGTAGACCTGAGTATTTGATATAAATTTCAGCTTGATACCTCCACGCGTTCCTCAGAAAAAGGGTTGGACAGTTGGTAACATTTCAAAGAGTATTAAACCGAATAAATCCATGCACAAGTTGCTTAGATTTGTGTATGTATGTGTGTACACATATAGTGGAAATTTACATGCAAAAACTAAGTACGTGCATCTGATAAGGAATGATGAAACATACCGTGTTTACGTAACTTATACCTACTTCACCGTCTCGCCTGTAAACAATAACCTGGTAATTTGCCACTTTGGCGCCACGAGACAAAATTAATGTTTACGATCTTGAAGTTTGTAAAACTAACGGATATGTGTCTTTTCGCAGCAATTATTTGGGCTCGGCTACAATGAAATTTTTGTCTGTTTGTTATGTACACGTTAAAGTTAACTGTTGCATCACGCAACTAAACTGATTTTGATGCGGTTTTTACCGTTCGATAGCTTAACCAGAGATATGGTTCAGAGTGTGATCCACGCAGACAAAGGTTATCTATGTATCCAAACATGTAATAAAATTGTAACTGGACGATGTCTGTATAAAGAATATTTTAGAAAAGAATAATATGAGGGGTCTTATTAATATATATTTAAAACTAGCTTTTGCCGGCGGCTCCACCTGGTCTAAATTTGGTTATCGGCGAGGGATTCTTAAATCAACCCCTTAATGATACAAACGAAGTTAGATTTAGTATGTATAAGCTCGGTTATAGTTATTCCCGCGGGAACTGTAGAATTTTTCGGGAAAAAAAACTATCCTTTTTTCTTCCACGGGACTTAAACTATCTCCATACCAAATTTTATCTAAATCAGTTTAGAGGTCTAAGCGTGAAGAGTTAACAGACAAACAACTTTGGCATTCATAATATTAGTTAAGATTATTTTTAGAATTTTGTTTGTCTGTCTGTTTATACGCTTATCACACAAAAACTAATGCACGAAACTGGATGCATTACCTACAGTTATATTGCTTAAGGATGGTGCATCATCTGTTCTTTCAACGTGATAGTAGTTATTAAGGAGATGCCGTAGTAATCTTCCGCCGATGAGCGAATTTATAGTGCAGGTGGAGCCGCGGGCAAAAGTAGTCATAAATAAAGAAAGATTGTGCTGTTTTTTGTTATTATAGTTATCAGTATGCAGGCCTTTTTTGTCTCATTTTTTTTGGACACTCTAATTCTCGAATTCTTTGTTTTTTTTCAGTTTTTAGGGTTCCGTAGTCAACAAGGTCCGTCTGTCTGTCCGCGGAGGGTACCTCCTTTCCTTCTCGTCTACGTCGGTATGCACAGATCATTTTTTTATTTAGGGCTCCGTTTGCGAAACATTTAGCTTTATGGTACTAATTTTTGTTAGAGTCAAGCTTCCCCCCCCCCACCCCTCTACCAGCAAAAGTATAGAATTTGGAAATGTAAAAAAAATTACGGTGATAGTGCATATAACGAATTTAAAAGGAATTTTCGTTATATGCCCCCCCCCCCCCTCTACCAGCAAAAGTATAGAATGTGGAAATGTAAAAAAAATTACGGTGATAGTGCATATAACGAATTTAAACGTGAAAACTATCACGGGCAAGTACACTTTATAGGCTAACACGGAATAGACGACCAAGTTATAAAATGCACTTGGAAAAGTGAAATTTTCGTACAAATTCCATTAAAAGTTACTTATATAAATTATAAGTAGGTACATCTGTAAAACAGGTATAAAATAAAATAATAACATTCAAAAGACTTTCTTCTTAAATTGATAACAATAGTTACGTTCAAATGACGCATTGGACTAGTGTAACTGGACTAGTTGAACTTTAATTTTAATCCTCCTTTTTAATAAATTTTTATTATATAGATAATGGTACGGAACCCTTCGAGCGCGAGTCGGACTCGCACTTGGCCGATTTTTATTATAGCAATTTTTAGATATTTTCGAAATTTCCTTCTGGGGGCACTGCAAAAAAAGCCCCAAGTATATACATATGCTGCGTGTGGGATAGTCACCAGAACTACATACTGGTCATGTATATATCGAGCCTAGTTTAAAAAATCTTCATTAGGAATTTCTTTATGTTATTACTTTTATTTATTGGAAAAAAAGTGCAACGACAAGATGTTTCATGGGAGTGTTTCATGTTACTTATAAAATACAAATGGATCAACAAAATATTAAAATATTTTTTTAAGTTCTATATAAAAAAATCATAGACAAAAGCCTGTGACAGATGGACAGTCTAACGCATTTGCAGATTTGCAAGGATTCCTGTGAATATGTATCCCTGAAACGCTAAGTAATGAAATAATCAGTAAAATTGACCAAGTGCAAGTCGGACTCGCCCACGATGGGTTTCGTACCATAATTTATAAAAAAGGGAAAAAATCACGTTTGCTGCATGGGAGCCCCCTTAAATTTTTGATTTATTTAATTTATTTAATTCTGTAAATATTTCAAGCGTCTACCTGTTGCCGTAATCAATATCTAGCAAAAAATTCACGTGTGTTGTATGGGAGCCCCCTTAAATATGTGTTTATTATTAAATATTTATTTTTAAGGATTTTTTGTAACAGCGGCAACAGAAATACATCATCTGTGAAAATTTCAAATGTCTAACTATCACGATTCACGAGCATACCATACTAGTGTATATTTTGAAGGTAACATAATAATAGATATAGAAGTATTATTTCATTACTAACTAAACCGACGTAAGCGTCCATAAACGTAAATATTGTTAGCACCCATTTACTAATTAGAGAGCAGAGTATTTGACATTACAAATTAGCAAGTCGAATGTCGTGTAGTCTAAGTGGCGAGATGCTGATATAGAGCATATGAAGATGCATATCTGTGTATGTGAGTTCGATGATAACTCAAGTAGTCTTCTTCTGATCTTCATTGAGTATGTTCGTTTTGGCATAAAAAGTTTCACGTTTGATACTTTCACACTTTTGATAATGCCAGTTTTGCCACCGACACCTATCGTTCGTGTAGCTTTGAAACGTTACTTACATCATTTCGGTTGACGTACCAACACTACGATACGATAATAACACACACACTACCATAAACAATGAATATGTATTAGCAGTTTGACAGATTATCACCAAAACCCCACCTCCAACTTTAGGCATGGATCTAAAGTTTAATTTTTTGGTGACAGAAGTGATAAAAATAACAAAAATATCATAAGCGAACGCTTTACAGTTTGTTACAGATGATACTGACTAATGACAAAATGAACGAAAATAATGATTCTCCATCTTTAAATTAACATACGCATGATTTTACACGATGGTACACGAGAAGTTACGGCCAACAGATTTTTTGAGTAAGAATATGAGCCGGATTGGTTAGGGGTTACGGAGATATGAGGTGCAAGTGGGATGAAAACTATAGGCAAGGTAAGCAAATATGCCCGAGATCCACACATCGACGTAAAAAGTCAATGCTATTCGTTTTTATGTAGATTTTTTTATTGTTCAAAAAGGTTACATTTGTCATTTTTTTATTTAGTACATGTTTAGAAACATAGTATATGTTTGTATAAATAATTTATGTCTGAAAATTAAATTAAAATCATGATATAATAACTGTAGCTTAAATACCTAAACTAGAAGTAGCCTGTTCTTATAGGTATTTATGCTCTTTAGGTTGAAATAATATAAATATTGAAATAGCACGTGCATTATATATGACAAAAATTAAGAGAAAAACATGAAATGATTAATATAAAGATTAAAAAAATAAAATATTATTGTGTGTGTATGTATTTTAATGTGAGTAGTATGTATATGTAAGTGTGTTTGTGTATGTGTGTAAGAAGCCAATTCTCTATTATTGTTTTGCAGATATATTTGCTCTTATTACATATTTTTAATTTTTTGTTAAGTCTTTTGTATAGAAGCGGACCAATATATACTGGAAACCGATTTGAGAATTTAGTTTTGAGTAAAGTAGTTGCGAAAGATATTTGTTGTCGTCTGCTATGAGGATTTAAGTTGCCAGCATCAACTAAAGTATGATATTGGAGAGAAATTTGTAGGTAATATAATTGGCGAACAGTGAGTACTTTATAGTCTGCGTAAAGTTTTGTACTAGGGTGTCTATAAGGAAGGCAATTTATAACCTTAGGTAAGTACAGCACGCTGCGCCCGTTCTAATGGTAGAAGAACTGTCTTATGCGCTCCTCCCCAAATGTTAATGCAATATTTTAAAATTGATTGACATAAAGTAAAGTACATTATTTTTAGAAGTTTAGTGTTAGCAATATTTCTAATTTTTTCTAAAATTACAGTAAGCTTACGAACTCTTTGGGTTAGTATCTTAATATAGGGCAGAAAGTAAGAAGAGAGTCAAATGCCAAGGTATTTTGTTGTGGACACTATTTTCAGCTCAGGGAAACTGCAGGTGCTATTTATACTGTGGTCTAAGTTGTAGTCATGAGCTTTGATATTGAATACGTCAGAGCATGGCTGCATTTTGTTTGATATTGAGAAGGTCATATATTTTGTTTTTTCAGTATTTAAAGTTATATATTTGAATTCAATTGGTCGCGAATATTACAACAACCTGCTTGAGGATACTCAAATACCTCATTCCAACCACTTCCGCTGAAAACCAGCGCCATATCATCTGCGAAGGCTATTATTTTGCCACTATCTAATGCTGTGTTTATTATGTCCTCGATATAAACCAATAATAAGGTGGGGAACAAGACACTTCCCTGAGGTACTCCATAATTAACAGGGAGGGGATCACTAATTATTGAATCGATTTAAGTGAATTGTTGGCGTTCACTGAGATAACTCTTAAAGAGATTGAGCTGCTTTCCCCGAACCCCGATCGCCTCAAGTTTTTAAAGGAGAAGCGGCACGGATACAGTGTCAAAAGCTTTTGCTAAATCAAGGAAAATGCCAACACACTTGCGTCCTGCATCCATTTCTGTTACCAAAAATTGCGTTAACTCCGACACTGCATTATTCGTCGATCTCCCTTTGCGAAAGCCAAATTGGTTTGGAGAGAGCAGTCCCTTATCCTCAAGATAATTCACAAGTCTTTTATTTATTAGTTTTTCTAATACTTTTGAAAGAGAATTAAGTATGGATATTGGTCTGTAATTATTTGGAGATTTAGTGTCACCGCCTTTGTAGACAGGTACTGTTATGGAGATTTTCATTTTAGACGGGAACGTAGAGGAGGCAAACCAAATATTGCAGATGTGGGAAATTAACGGTGCAAGAACTGATAGGTTACATTTTAAGATTTTAATGGAAATGTTGTACCAAACAGGAGAGCTGTTTGTTTTTAAAGATTTAATGACTGAACAAACTTCACTGCAGTCAGTGTTTAGGAGAACAAATGAGTTTTTACAAGATAAGGAGTCAATGAGAGAGTTACGTAACCGCGTTTGTTGATTTTGTAATCTCTGGGCAAGGTTTTTACCTACCTTCGTGAAAAATCCATTAACCTCTTCTACAGATTTTATTTTGTTACTAGTTATATTTAACAAGTCAATAGCTTTAGAGTTTGTAGTTTTATACTGGGTAATTTTATTAATAATTTCCCATATTTTTTTAGCATTGGTAGAACAAGCTTTTTCTAATTCAGCTTTATTATAATCTGCTCTGACCTTGTTAAGAATTTTGCAACAATAATTGCGATATCTTTTATAAGAGATCTTAAGTATTTCATAATTAGGATTTTTTTTTGACTTAAGATGGAGTCTATCTTTATGTTGAACACACCTTATCAACCCTGGAGTCATCCATGGTTTGTGTGGTGTATTACGCTTAGATATAACTTTGTATGAAGTGTTGTTGTGTACTATAGTACTTAATGAAGTAATTAGATAATCAGTAGCTTTATTGGGGTCGTCAGTTTCCAAAATAGGCTTAGAGTCCATATTTTTTATGTCTTCTGAGATTTTAATATAATTAATTTTGCTTACTGTTACGTTTTCTATCATTCTTTCCGGTTTATGGTTCAAGACAAATAAAACTGGGTAGTGGTCCGTAAAAGTAGATTTAATTACAAAGGTATCTGAGGATAGAAGCGTTCTGATGTTAATATGATCTAGGCAGCTATTTAACCGAGTTTTTTCATAGTGAGCAGGAGATAGTCCATGCGTAGATAGTAAATTTATGTATTCAGCTGCGTTCTTATCAGTTGAATTCGGTGCTATGTACTGCACTATACTGAATAAGCTCCGAGATCATGATGAGCTTTCGGTATTCGTATGTTTTATTTCCACAACTATATACAGCATGCTATGTTGGCACGATAATAAATTTGTTTGCTTTCATCTGCGCCAAACAGGGATTTCGACTGCATTTCCCAAATTAAAACAAAAACATCGTGATTCGCGCACCGCAGGTTTCGTAAAAAAAATAAAAAAATCGGCCTAGTGCCTAGAACCCCCCTTAAATATTTGTTTTAATAATTTTATTTTAATTTAACTATTTATTTTTAAAGTGACTATATATTCTATGAATATTTAAAGCGTCTACCTGTTGCCGACATCAAAAAAAAACACGTTTGTTGTATGGTAGCCCTCTTAACTATTTATTTTATTCTATTATTTAGTATTTGTTGTTATAGCGGCAACAGAAAATGTGAAAATTTCAACTGTCTTACTATCACGGTTCATGAGATACAGACGCACAAACAGCGGAGTTTTAGTATTAGGGTTCCGCTTATTACCCTTTAGGTACGGAAACCTTTAATTAAAAAAAAATATTTAAAAATAAAATTACGTAAACTTTGACGTTGGAAAACAGTTGTTCCCAAACATCAACATAGGTAGCGGTTATTCAGTTAGTACCAACTACAAATAATTTTTTAATCGCCAATATAAATAATAAAATTTGCGCTGTAACTACAAATTTGCAGTATTAGGATCTCTCACTTTACTTGCTCCAAATGTCATTATTCTAGGCCAACGGGAAGTACCCTACAGGTTTTGATTCCAATGTATGCGTCAAAATATGCGGCATAAACGGAACACAAACAGCCGTATCTTTTGATTACATTGACTTAGAAGTTTAAATTTTTTCACTGATCCAAGTTATTGCAGATCTGAGTATATTATATTAATTTAAGCTTGATACCTGCACGCGATCCTGAGAAAAGGGTCTTGACATATGGACGGACAGCAATGTAATCCTATAAGGGTTCTGTTTTTTCTTTTAGTTAAACTCCTAAATGCGGAAATATAATAAAATGGTATATTATTTTGTTCTCCTCGTACATTAGAAATAAGGTCGTCTAAAATGATACAATTTCCGACATTTTCTTATCTAACTCTTTCTTTCGTTTCTTTGGGCCAATCCCTTTCAAATTAAAATTGGACCAATCCGCGGGTTATCCCATTCATATACGTAAATATTGTTATACTCTGGTCTTAATCCGCAAAGATATCGCGTAAGACACATACAAAAAAAGAAGAACATACGGACGAATTGAGAACCTCCTGCTTTCTTTGGAAGTTGGTTAAAAATAGAAATAGTTAAAATATTGATGTTTTCTCTCTCTCTCTTCAACAATTCTTATTTCACCTCTTATTTTCCCGATGCTAATTTCGCTATACACAAAATATTAATTCAGAGTACAATATTTGAAAAAAGTACCTATAGTTTTTATCCAAAGGTTCCGGAAAATGCCAAGTTTACGCTTAATAAAGAATATGGTGTAAATTTTGTTGAGCAAAGACAATATTAGCTTAAAAAGTCACAGGTTTATATTTTGTATGAAAAATGTGACTCACAATTTGCGTGACGCAAGAAAATAATATTCGTAGTGAACCTATATTGTTTTTTGTAATCTATATCTTATCAATTTATAGATGAAACACAAATTATATAGAAATGACGTCTGTAATGTCCATAAATTATGAGTATGAAGTCGAAGATTATAAGATAAGAGTTATCAAGACGATCAGTGACTGTATGGTACTTACCGGTTCTGACTTTTGAACACTATACAAAAATCTCGTTTTCCAGAATCCTAATCCTTTTTAATTCGCAGTTTAATGTCGGAAACGATATGCGAAGTTAAGCACCATCCGGCGCGGTTAGGCATTGGATGGGTGACCTAGTGAACTATTTTATGAGCCTCGGAAGGCACGTTAAACCGTTGGTCCTGTCTATTGTTATGACAGCGGTCTTTGCCAAGTTAAATATTATTTTCAATAAAATGTATATTTTTAAGTTATCTGGCTTCCAATGTTAAAAATTCTAACTTTTAAATCTTAACAAAATCTCTTTAGCTACCTACCTCATTCGGTGCTATTGTAGTGCTATAATAGAACCACTAACCTATTCAAAAGATATAGTATTACGTTTAAGATTAAAGTCGGTTACCCGCAAACCTCTCGCATTACGGCGCTGCGGTTGTGTTTACGTAGGTTAATGCAGCGTGAAGGCCTACGGATAGTCAATTAGCTGTTAGGTGTTTATTTTTTTGTCGTCTAACGCTGTCTGAATTATAACCTGTTAAATCTGGTTTATCTAGCTGTAATAATTACTCTTAAGCTTTGAGCACACTACATTCAGCGTGTTGCATTTCAAAAATTGCGCCGAGCACATTAGACGATGCGTCGCGCCGGGCCGCGCTGCAACATAATATATTTGAGTCAGTCAGCTGTTTACATCAAGTGTATTCAGACTTTTGCATTGGATAGTTCAGACGAAGAATTAATACAAAAAAAAAGGAAAAGTAGTATATGGTGACCGAATGAAATGGTGTGTAAATATGAAAGAAAAGTATTTGGTGAATTTTACACCGCATTTAATGATTTTTAGGAGATGAAGAGTTTCACTTCAATATTTTGGAATAACATATAAATAATTTCCGAAGTTTGACATATTACGGCAAGCCTTACATAAACAAACAAGATTTGTTGAACGTATAACCCAAAATAACGCTTAGGCAATGCGCAGTAAGGCAGGCTGCATCGCAACGCATAACAGAGCGGTCGCAAAAATACACCTGAAAAATGATCCACCAGGCGCCATGCGCCAGTGCGTTGCGCTGCAACCCAATGCGGCCCGCCTGTAGTGATCATACAACATAAAATTCATACAACAAGTACAAAAGTGATGTAGCAGGATTTTTGCATTGCAATTAATACGTTGCAGCGCAGACCGCCCTAATGTGCAGCAATGAAAAATGTTTGTATTTATTTTATTTTGTAGGTAATTAGGTTTTTCTATTTAAAATTACTAATAAAATAAACATAATGTATTTATTTTTAATTTATATAGTGAAGCGGCATCGCCTAATTACTGCCTTTGTTCTCAGTAGTAACTCGATTCTTAGTAGTTGGGTATTTCAACCGTGGCACTAGTACCAGTGAAAAACTTTTATTCTCAAAAGTACCATCAATCAGCATCTATCTCTGGCTTTCCCATAAGCACAGAATAATGACCAATACTAGTATCATAAGTACCTACCCTAAACAAGTGCAGATTTCATATTTCAACACTGAAAATCATCGCACGTGATTATGTAAAATAAACAAAAGAAAAAAGAAACCCTTATAACCCTCACTTTGTTGTCCGTATGTCAAGTATCTTTTTCTCAGAAACGCGTTGCAGTATCAAGATGAAATAAATATAAAATTCTAAAGTCTACTGTCCCTTAACGCTGTACAAAATCAAGTTTCAAAGTAAACACAAAAAAAATAAAAATAAAAATATATTCGATGTGGTGTCAGTTCAGCGAGCGGCCAGAAATTACGATTTCTTCTGACGAATTCGAATTAAAAAGGTTGTATTAAATATATTATACAGGTAAGCACCTTAAACATAATATGAAGACACTGTCTTCCGAGTTCTCCGTACTTACTAGTTTTTATGCGAGTTTAGTTTGACAAAGGTTACTTTTGCTCAGCGATTTATTCGTCGCAAACACACTATTGCAGTTGCTTTAATCTTCGAACAAATCTTTAATTTAAAGTTTAAAGACGTAGTTTTAGATATTTCGTGAAAAAGTGAGTAATTATTACCTGTATAAATACTTCACGGTGTGGGACGGTAAACTGAAGACCTAGTTGAGGCCACAACTGCAGATATCGCTGGCTGCTGGATTCAACTCTTAAATCCTTTACTATCCTATATAATGATAGATGATATTATAACTGCGCATCATGACCGTAGATACTAAGTGCAGGATATTTCAATATCACAGGAAGTTGATAATGTTACGCTTTGAGTATTCGATACTCTGGAATTTCTCACTAAAATGTATGTACGTAGTTTTACGATTTGAGAGCTATAACACCTAAATTGCATATATATTTTAATGTGGAATTCTTGTTATGATTACTGGAGATATTACTCATCACCCTGGTCAACTTTGAATATGATCCTTCAAACAATGTATTCGTGTATTGCCTGGGAAATTCCCGAAACTTCTCTACATACGTAATAAATGTTAGATAAGAACCTTTTATCTTTAGATAAATACAATAAATACGGGTATTTCCCATGGAATCCAGTGTTGCTACACATCCTTTGATATTTTCAACCAGGCCAAGCAACGTTAGCGCGCAGACTTATTTATGTCTTTGTAGGGTTGAATCGTATCAAGTTTTCCCATCTCCAGTCGGAAACCTTGGTCAGGGTGGTCCCCATTTGAGATCCAATTACTCCGCGCGTTTTCTTCACAACGGAACGAGGGATGTTTTTTAAATTTATTAAGCGTCTCCAGCACTGTCATCTGCACCTGCAATGTTAGTTGTTGATGAACAAACATGTCATTTATCTACAGCACAAATAGCGTAGAAGACAGCACAGAGCAGGGTTCCGGAACCTTTTATTGCAAAACCTCTACATGTAGGTATGTGCCCTAACCTACCCTTCTGGACCGAAATATTGTCGTAGCAAGGAATAATGAATACATTTAAATTAATAAAATAACTAAGGGAAAAAATGATCGATTTTAATAATGAAAAGCTGTAGGTAAATCCGAAATATGAGTGTTTTTGTGTTAGTAGTTGGTAGATTTCATATGACGAAAAGTTTAGCAACACACTGTAAAAGTAGCGAGTGTAGTTTATTCACAATAACAACAACTCAGGTGACTACAACTTCGAATATGTCTGGATATGTCGTGAAAAAAAAGGATATAAAACTTTATTTAAAATACATTCCTAAAAAAAGGTTTTGGTTAGAGCTATACTCTAGGTCTGTTAACCCATAAAAATTATTTTTAATTTTTGTTTGTTCTAGAACCAAGCGAAACCTACAAATTGAAATGAAATTTGGTAGGCAGACAGTATGGTTTAACATATCTAGTATACTTATAATTCGGGAATTATAATTCATGAATCCTCGAAGACAAAGTCGCGACTCGCAAACGTCGACTACTTAAGTTCTATAATATAAAAGTTCTAATATCAATAGTGGAGGCGGAATAGGGCCTTCCATGTTCACTACTTCGCGGTTCCCTAATATTCCTCCTTGCCAATCATCAAATTCACGAAAACAATAGAAGCGGTAGTAGACCAACTTCTACCCACCTACATTTATTACTACAACTAAGGTGGCAAACAAGCATAAGCCTGATGCTGAGTAGTTACCTTAGTAGGTATCCTTTAAGAGTATCGGATTCGCAGCGCGCTCCATACAACATGATTATTCTCCTCTGATGAATATCAGTCCCTCAAACTCAATGTTTTCTGTTTTAACAAGACCAGACAACTAATATCTAGGTCTGTGGTGTTTCAATTTTACGTTAAATTGTGTAGTTCTAAAATTATTAGAGTGCAAAAACTTGTAATTTATGGTCAAAACAGCTGCAACTTCGTGCTTATTATACACTATAACAAAAACGTTACCGAAAATTTTAAAACACCACAGACCTAGATCATATAGTTAATTATCTAAATAAAAAAACTTTACTGTCATTCTTACTAAATAAAATGAATAAACACAATAATTCGAAAAACAAAAATCATTAGTCAAATTTGGAAAAATCGAATTCTATCATGATGCTGGCTCGCTTGACAAACACGGGGGAGGCGAGGCAAGGTAGCAGCCAAAATCAATCGCGGGCCATCCGTGAGCGAATCTTCACTTGTAGTGAGTTTGACGTAAATATGTAGGTACCTAAGGAAACAATTACGAAAATATCACTGTTTCGTTGCGCAGCAAGTTGATTAGATTTTTTTGACCTTTAACTAGGTAGATATTTCGCGTAATCTATATAAATAAAATGAATCGCAAAATTTGTTGCTAAGCGCGAAACTCGAAGACGGCTGGACCAATTCTAGTAATTTTTTTTGGTTGTGTTAGATAGTGTTATGGCAAGGTTTTTATGACAGAAAAAAACGGTCAAGTGCTAGTCTGACAGGGTCAAGTGCGAGTCAGGCTCGCGCAAAAATGGGGAAAACGGTTTTAATGGAATTTTGGTAAGTTGTTTTGCACACGCCGAGGTAAGGTTTCTGAGAAAGAAAAAAGGGTCGGACTCGCACACTAAGGAAAACTCGATGACGGCTGGACCAATTCGGATATTTTTTTTTGTTGTGTTAGATAGTGTTATGGCAAGGATTTTATAAGAGAAAAACGGTCAAGTGCGAGTCGGACTCGCACTTTAAGGGTAAACTGATTTTAATAAAATTTTGGTAAGTTGTTATGCACATGTCGGGGAAGGTTTCTGAATTAGTACAACCCTTTCACAATAGGTTGGTGCAGCAGTTGTTTAAAAAAAAGAAAAACGGTTCACCGGGTCAGCTAGTAATACCTATAAAGAGCACTGCCTAGAGCGTGCAAAATAACAGTAGGTAATAAAAATAAAAGTGTTACCATTTGATTTGCAATTTATTGACCCTCGATCAGACAGGATCATGAGTATTACACTTATAGAAAAAAAAACCGACTAACACCTGACGTTTTCAAGTAGCTTATGTCCTTCTTCGGGACTCAAACTATCTCCATGCCAAATTTGACCGCAGTTCCCTTCGCCCTGAATTCGGTTATTGATGTAAGATTTCAACGGAAACTCCTTAATTATAAAAAAACCGACTCACACTTGACGTTTTCAAGTAGCCTATGTCCTTTCTCGGGAGTCAAACTATATCCATGCTAAATTTCATCATAATCAGTACAGATGTTTAAGCGTGAAGAGGTACAAACAGACAGATTTACTTTCGCATTTATAATATTACTAGGTATGGATTTTTATAATGAATACATACCTATTCAAAAATTTGCCGTTTGATACCTATTTTTCAAAATAATTGTACCGACATCTACTGTGAACAATGTGTCACTAGGATTGAAAGTCTAGAAAGAGATTTCCAATTATTCCTAAGTAAAAAGAATAGAACAGTAGGTATTTAATTTTTTTTCAATATTAAAAAATAAATTAAATATTATATATTAAAAATCGGCAAACAAGCCGACGGTCCGCCTGATGGTAAGCGGTCACCATATGTAACATTTCCATAATACAACCCTCTTTTACTCTAATATCGGCCAGTAAAGAATGTTCTAAATCGTAAATAAAAGAAGGCATTATTAGTCATTGTTATTTAAAATTGAAATTTGTATTAAAATAGAAATTATATTAGGTTATAGATGTATTTTCTTATGATTTTCATGTAAAAACTGAATTTGACGAATGATAAATAAAATATAATAAAATTATTAAAATTTCTTTATTATTATTAAAAAATAAATTATTAATGTGGCATACTGCATTGTGTATTTTAGCAAATAATTATGAACACACTGTTCCACACAGTTACATGAATAGACTTATTTAGTATTTTAAACATCCTATATTTCATCAGAATAGGTAAATGTGGCCGAGCTTAGGTTGTTAGAGTAGCCTAATGTTGGCTGTGATTTTTATAGTCTAATAAAATAGTATTACTAACATTAAAAGGCGGCTGAACTTTGGTCATTCAATTAACGGCTGTGGAACGCCTTATAAACTATAAGAGCCCTTACTTAGTATACTAATAAATTATAAAATTGCTGTCATACCCCTTGTCTCGGCTGCAGGCCAACATTACGATTTTGTAATAAAATAAAAATCCTATCCTGGGCCCCGTTATTTTTAAGTAACAAATGAAATAAAAAACTAAAATGAAATAAAAATTCTTATACATTGCTATTTTACTGTCCGGAAGCAGTAAGAAAACTATTGCAAGCTATTTATGGTTAAAAAAACATATTTCCAGAGTGGTATACGTTGACATTTTCCTCCAAATTAGTGATAAAATTGCACTGCTGCCGCTGGCTAGAGAGATATGCCAGGATCGTAGCAAGTGGCAGTCTTTGGTCTCTGCCTCTGGGAAACAGGCGTGATGTTATGTTTGTATGTATATATGTATGGCCGATATTAGGGAAATTTGCCGTACAAAACTTTAAACGCTTATTATTCTTTGTCACGTAATTTAAGATGTTTATAATCACTATATATACTCAATAACATAAAGTGTAAATGTCAAATAGCCCGACAATGCAAATTCAACGGTAGATAACTTCAAGGTTCAGGTTTGGTTAGGACTGAAAGTTGCGTTTCATGTTAAGGGGCCGACATTTGGGTGTTTTACCCTACTGCATTTCAAAAAATACTTACTACGAATATTGTTTACGAATTACAACCTTTATCAATTATTTTGGTATTATTAATTATCTATTGACCGCTAATGTTACATTTATGTTACCTTTCATTTCTTTAGTCAATCAGTAGGCAGTGTACACGTTTTTTAAAAGTTACAACTTACTACTTAACTTCATCAACAATTTCGTAACGTACAATTATTTTGAAAAATACTTATTAAGTAGCCTATAAGTACCTATAATATATAAGTATTAATTTAAAAATGGTAAAAGGTAAGTTAATATTTGTGCTTACATTTTACCATTATTAACATTATTATGATTTTAAAGTAAATTTAAAAAACGGTAGATACCGTATGTGTGGGTAAAAATGTTACGAGGTACCGTTTTACCTACCTATTTTATTATCCTATTTTCTCAGAGAGCGCGCCGTACAGAACGTCTAATACCTAGTAAGGAATTGAGCAAATCGCATCAATGATTGATTAATTTGATTACAGATGGCAAACACTCGTTGACAAAAGTATAGGATTTTTTTGTATTACCGTCACTTATGTCCGATGTTGGTCAATGCTTTGAGTATTTAACCTATTCCATTACAACCAATGACATTATTTCATGCCTCTAACTTTTGCGCAAGTGGTAGCAATAAATTAACATAGTTTTATGGCTATCGGATAAACAATATGGCAGCACATTAAATACTTATTAAATTGAAAAATTAATGATGATAATTCATTTATACTTCGTTAATGCTCAAAATATAGTATTTTTGTGTGAAAGTCATATCGCTTATCAGAATACTGACGTTCGAGCTATACGACAAAATCATAACAGAATACGGGCGCGGCGCGGGGAAAGGGGGTCTCGCGCCCGCGTCGTGTTTGATAGGGACAGCAACATTTTAGCAAAAATGTAAAACGCGCGCGGGCGCCGCGAAGTGTATTCTCTTAAGAATCTATCACTTCCTTCTTGATGAATCTTATAAACTGTAGTCTAGTAGTAGGTATTAAGCTGGTCACTCTACTAACAGAACAATGCACGCCAGCGGAATCAGTGACGAGGTGCAGCAATCCAGCGCATACTGGAAAATGTTATTGAGACAATGCCGGCCTACACTAGAGCTACTGTGAACACAGAACAGAACAAGCCACCGGATAATATGAACACTGAATATTATTTCTGATGAAAATCAATTGAGTTTCATTAAAATAGAGGATTTGGCAGATATTTATGAGCAAAAATTTAAAAATTAAAATATTTTATCTGAAATATAAATAAACTTACAGAAAACCTAGAATTAGAACTGACAACTTAGGAAAACAAAACAGCATAATAAATAACTAAAGAATTAACGAATATACACTTTGATTATAAAACATTCAAATCTACCAAAAGCCCTAATAAAAAGTAACAAAATAATTAAAAAAATACTATACTCGTAAAAATAAAGTCAAAGTCAAAGTCAAAGTCAAAATGGTTTATTCAAATAAGGATTTTACAATCACTTTTGAATCGTCAAAGTTATAAAATATTATTTTTTAAACCCTCCCACCTTCCCGCCGGTTCACAATGTTGTTGATTTCTACCGAGAAGAATCCGGCAAGAAACTCGATAGTTACTCTTTTAAAAATACTTAAATAAACTAAAATACAATTAATGTTTTAAATAAAAGATTTTTAGTCGTACAATTTTATGTTATTTCCATTTTAATTTGGTTTACCTATGCAACCTGTAATTGAGCATCATCAGTCCCAAGGATTTTTATCATTTACATAGTCTGAAATATTGTAATATGCCTTTTTACAAAGTACCTGCTTGATAAAAGATTTAAATTTACTTATTGATAGATTTTGAATTTTATTGGGAACTTTGTTGTAAAAGTGTATACATTGCCCCATAAAAGAGTTACTTATTTTGTGTAGACGTGTATCATGCACCAAAAGCTTATTTTTACTTCTAGTATTTACTTTGTGAACATCACTTTTCTTGCTGAAACTATTAATATTTTTATGTACATATAAAAGATTTTCATATATGTACTGCGACACTAAAGTTAAAATTTTTACTTCCCTAAACCTATCCCTCAGAGATATCCTAGATCCTAATTTATAAATAGCACGAATTGCCCTTTTTTGTAACAAAAATATTGTATTTACATCAGCAGCGCTACCCCATAATAGTATACCATATGTCATTAAACTATGGAAATAGCTAAAATATACTATTTTTGCAGTGTCGACATCGGTCAATTGTCTTATTTTCTTGATCGCATACACAGCAGAGCTAAGTTTTTTGGCTAGGTTATGAATATGAGGACCCCATTGAAGTTTGGAGTCCAGCGTTATGCCAAGAAAGACTGTTGAATTAACAAGTTCTAATTGCTCGCCATTAATATTAATACATGTCTGTCTCTGACTAACATTTGGTAATGTAAATTTAACACATTTGGTTTTTTTTTCATTAAGTAACAAATTATTAGCGTTAAACCAATTTACAATTTTAGAAAGGGCATCATTTAATTCATTATAACATGTCTGTCGTCTCTTAACTTTAAAAAGCAAAGAGGTGTCATCAGCAAATAAGACAATGTCATGGTTTTTTACATTATATGGGAGATCGTTAATGTAAATAAGAAATAGAAAAGGACCTAAAATTGAGCCCTGAGGGACTCCTATACTGACTGCTGATCCCGGAGATCTTTCACCGTTGACATCTATTTTCTGTACTCTCCTACTCATATAGGATGTCAAAAGGTCGAGAGCTTTGCCTCTAATACCATAGTGATGTAGCTTCCTGATGAGATTTTCATGTTGAACACAGTCAAATGCCTTAGATAAATCACAAAACACTCCAAGGGCGTCATGCGAATCCTCCCAGGCGTTATATATATTTTTTAATAGTGCCACTCCTGCATCGGTTGTGGAACGGCCTTTCATAAAGCCAAACTGTTTACTACTAAGTAGCTCATTAATACAGAAATGGCTTAACATTTGACAAAGTATGATTTTTTCAAAAACTTTACTGAGTATAGGTAGTATTGAAATAGGCCGAAAATTATTAGGATCTGTTGAACTACCTGATTTAAAAAGAGGTATAACTTTGCTAAGTTTCATCTCATCAGGAAACACACCACTATCAACACAACTATTAAATATAATGGCTAAGGGTTGTGCTATAACATGAATATTTGAATTTATAGTTTTTACAGAAAGTCCCCAAAGGTCTGTGGTGTTTTTAATTTCTAATGTTTTAAATGTATTAATGATATCTGTAGGACTAATGTTTTTAAATACAAAGGGAACGTTACATTCAGGAACACTAGCTTTTAATAATTTTTCTGCTAAGATTGGACTTGAGTTTAGATGTTCAGTTGTTTTGAATGGGATATTCCCAAAAAACTGTTCAAAGGCAACTGCTACCTCAGAATTTGTTTTAAAACTAGCATCATCTACAATCAACTCAAAGTCCTGACAAGAATTCCTAGCTTTACCAGTTTCATTATTAATTATGTTCCATGTAGTTTTTATTTTATTTGTTGAATTTTTTACTTTATGTCTGAGGTGAATTGCTTTTGCAACAAGACAGACCTTTTTAAAGGTTTTTGAGTATTTTTTTAAATATTCCCTAAATATTTGGCTATTATTATATGTTTTTTCTTTATATAATTCATACAGTTTACGCCTACTTTTATGAATACCTGGGGTAGCCCATTCACTAAAACTAAAGCGACTGGAAATAAGTTTCTTTTTTGCAGTAAATATTTTATTATACTCTGTAGTAATAGTGTCAAGAACAGTATTGTACATATCATTTGGGTTGCCATTATAAAGCAAATCTGGAAGTTTATGCATTAAGTTAGATTTAAATGATTCAACCCGTTTAGTTGTTATTGGTATAAATTTAATTTCCTTTTTAGTAATACTATTCTTTCTTTCTAAAACCACTAACTGTCCACAATGATCTGACTCTAGATTGCTTATAATTGATTTTTGAATTGGTTTTATGTCAGTAAATATATTGTCGATGCAAGTGGCACTGGATACAGCAATTCTAGTTGGTTCACAAAACAAATTATTTAAATTAAAAGACTGAAATAAGGCAAGCAATCTGGTGCTTAATGAGCTATTTTCCAAAATGTTTATATTGAAGTCTCCACAAACAATGATTTGTTTATTAGAATTGCTGATTTTATTCAGCACTTCTTCCATAACTAATTCAAAATTATCATAAATTGCAAATAATATCCCGTTTGGCTATTTTCTTCATTTGATTTTTAATACTGTAAGTATGTAAGTTTTTTTTAGTTCCACAAGTATGTAAGTAGGTATTAATGATAATAAGTAAAAGAGTCATGAATTAAGTTTTATTTGAGTCAAAGTAATCATTATAAAAATGGAAACCTTTTCGCTGTTTAAACTAACTTACAGTTGTGACTACATATTTATGCCCATCGGCCGACGGTTCACAATATTGACTTGAAGCCCGCTGTCCCTACCTTCGAACTCGTAGCAAATACAACAATTTGTTCCCGTAGTCTCCGGGTCGAACTTACTTTGGGTTTGTTGACCCGGAGATTGCGGGTTGACGTATATCTATCTGGAATAGGTGTATAAGAACGTTCGACTTCGTTTTTCTCGAATAGGGCATTGAAAACAAAAACTCGGAAAATTACATTTACCTACACATGTTCTCATTGCCTATATCTAAATAATCTTAATACATTTGGCATCAAATTGCAAAGTCTGCCACGTAATAACGACCGCGTAAGGCTAAAAAGTCCTAGCCTAGGTACCTATATAGCTTTTTCTCAAACATGCTACGATATGAAACCATATCTTGCACAAACTTCTTTGAGATAAATCGTACTTGCAGTACAGTATCAAACAGCGACCCGCAATGTTTAAGCCATCTGCTCGAGCACTCGAGCGGTCAAATATGAAATTTGAAAAAGGGAACGAACTTTTTTAAACATGAACATTGAATTAAAGAGATAACTCATTCAATTTTATTTAAATTTCGGACTGGCACAACAAAAAAAATTGCGCCATTAAAGGATTTAAAAAAGTAAAAAAAATTGACATTATGAACGCGCAAATTAGCGGCAAAATTACATATACTATTTTAATTATAGTCAATACGGTTGTCAATATAATTAGTTATTTTACAAGAATGTTTAAGAAAAGCACTGTACGTGCCTTGGCCACAACTGTCCATAACCGGACTCTGTGATCACCCGGTTATGCTACGTTTGCGGGCCGCGGCAGTAAATTGATACTTATTGATATTATTATTATTATTATATTATATTACTTATTGATACTATACAAGAACATTATTGTTTGCTAAATTACATTCAAACACCTTTACAAACTTTAACATTTATATACAGCCAACCAATATACAGCTAAAAGTTATGTATAATACGATAAACTTTTCTGACGCGGTGGTTAAAAATCAAAACTACTGTCGCCATATTGAAATGGTCCCGATGGTCTGACTGAGCGACCAAACACCCAAGATCAGAAGGTCAGAAAAGATTGTTACACATAACGAATATAATAATAATAATAAATAAATATTTTTGGATATTACACAAAGTAAGCAAAGCTTGTGTTATGGGTACCAGACAACGGAAACAAATACATAAATATTACTTTTTTATTTGTAAATACATGCATATACATAAATACACCCAGACTCAAGACAAACACAAATATTTATATTATGATTTATGACATAAATGTTTGTTCAGTGCGGGAATCGAACCCACACCCTTTACACAGCAGCTGGCCACACTACCAACTACGAGGGAGTAGTAATGAAAGTATTTGCGAACTAGCAGGAACAGTATTATATAGTCTGTGGCATAACATTATATCCCATTTTACTTAGCATGACGCGTAGCATTTTGTAATTTTGTTTTGAGAAATAGAATTTAATTGTATAATACAATTATTATATAATATTTTATATCTACAAAACTATGCATACACATTTATTTCATTGTGCTCATCGGGGGCTATAATTTAGTAGGTACTTCGATTTCGATAAACTTTACCATTTTTTTTTTATTTTTTAATTTTCTGATCTTTTTGTGTTCAGAGAGTGAATTTGGAAATAAAATGTATGCAAGTACCTTTATGGGTCTCGCTTGAACGAGAGGTAAGACCTACTTGCATACATTTAATAACTTATTATACGTACATATACACATATCTTCACTTTGAACTCATGTGCATGTCGATGTATATTAAACTTTCATAACACAGGTAGGTAATGAAAGCGGTTTTTTCTTCTATGTAAAAATACTTCCATACTTCTTCAATATGGAGACTTATATCTTAAAATTAAATGAACACAAAAACAAGTTCGATTAAAGTATAGGTAGACAAATATTACATAAAATGTACCTATGTAAATAGTCAAGGTAAAAATAAATTAGGTCGCACATGTGCATAAATTAGTATGTATGTTGTTCAGACATATAGTTTGAATTAACCAAAAACTTCACCTCGGTGCCCCAGATATAAAAAGATTTGCTGCGCAAAAAGTAATTGAACTGCGATATAAACAAAATATCACCTATCGATTCATATGGGATACTGACTTAAAGATTTGTATACATTTCTCATTTGATTCTAACTTCTTATTAGACATTAAACATGTGACGCACAAAATACAATCGCTTGTCAATTTGCGTTTATTTTATTTGGTGTCATTGGCCGAGCTTTGTGAGTCTAGAACGATCGCGTTTTATAACAAATAACTATAGCGCCGCCATTAGATATTTCTGATTTTCTCTTTGAAGAAAGCGAATTTCGAGAATCCAAATGTTGAAAATATAAAACTAGTCATAAGCTGTTTTTAGAACGTTATCTATTACTGTTAAAATATATCAGCGAGTTTTAGCAATCATTTTGTGGCGACAGCAAAGTGGCCGTTTTTAGCCGAAATGACTACAATTGACAGATATATCCAACAAAAAATATAAAAAACGTTTTAAAATAGCCAATTACAAGTTTTATATTGTTAATATTTAGATTGTAATACGTTTTCTTCGATGAGATAATAAGAAATATACAATGGCGGCGCTAGTCAGCGGCTATATTCCCGTTTAGCCTAGCTTGATTGGGGTAAAAGTGTAGGTAGGTAACGGACAATGTTCACTGCAGACGAATCCTGGAAGTGACTTATGAATTCAAACCAGGCCCGGTCGAATTATACATCTTAAAATTTGCCGCTGAAGAGCAACGGTTCAGTGGGCAGCCAAGAGAAGACTCTGTACAAAATTGTCTTTTTTTTTTTGTATAGAGTTGACATTCTTGTCCCCTAGAGTATAAGTGTTCTGTGATTCAAACCCAGGAATAAGTTTGAATGCAATTTCTGTTGTAAATGGTTGTAATTGTATATTAAAAATATTTTTCCATGTATAAACTTATCCTAAAACTATGGCCTGAATCCACCTCTCCGAAAAGATTATCAAATAATCTTGGATAAACTTTAAAAGTCCTCCGAAAGTAGTATGGTCAAACTGTAGGTATATACCATGGACCACAGTCTCTACATAAATGTATCCACCTTCCAAAGCAATGTACATTTAGGATAATTTTTTTGTTAGCTATATTATATATATATATATATATATATATATATATATATATATATATAAGTGTTTATGTATGTGTGCGATTGTGTTTGTTTGTATGTTAACATGTACATATATATCAACTATTGTAGTCTAACATTTAGTGTATGTTTATTAGTCAAATAAATGTGTTTCTTTCTTCTTTACATTATACTTACCTACATAATGGCTGTTGCGGACAGAGCTAGTGGACTGTAGGTTTATCAAAATGTGGGCTCTGAAAATGCCCACTGTAAAATTGAAAAAATGAAACAAATTGGATTCTGCTTGCAACAGCTTATAATTGCTTATATCGACAACACATTTAACATTTCTCAAAATTATAATTTACAAACACTTATCTATAAATTACAAACACTTTCTTTAAAATCGTGATTTTAATTTACGCTTTACTGATTTTACTTAACTTCTACGAATTTTCTTGATTTATAAAAATGTTACTTCTTTCTTGAAGTAATCTTGAGTTATAAAAATGTTGGTTCTTTCTTGACATATATATATATATATATATATATTCTTTCTTCAGTTGGTTTCTTCACTGCTTATTTTCCTGGAACTGTTGAACTTTCACTGCATACGGTATGAAAATTGCGTCTCCTTTTATACTTTTTGGTCTAGGAGGAAATGTCCAAATCATTTATTTTAGACCAATCAGAGAACGTTGTTTTTATTTTGGAAACCCAATAACCAGTTCTAACCGGTATTTTCCGGATTTTTACCTAAAACTTTCTATTTATATGCTGGGCCGAGCCAGTATTTTAATGTTTTTTAATGGTGTTTTTGTTTCGAGCCATTCTCCCACTTTCGTCTTTGCTCTGATTGGCTGCTCATTTTCATATAAATATGAGGCTTCAAAATCTGTTTTTGAACCAAATACTTAGGGGTCACTTTAGACTCCCGTCTTAATTTTAGAGCCCACATTAAAAGAGTAAGAGATCGAGCAGCCTTCATTCTCGGTCGACTTAAGCCAATGTTAAACAAGTACAGTAAAATGTCTCTTAGAAATAAGGTGACACTGCTATGAATCTAGACCTGTGTCCACCTGTGGGTGCACCTATAAAGTACAATTTTACTAATACTTGATTTAAACCAAGGAGCTTTCCGAGCGTTCCTGGAAAGGAAATACGAGCGATAAAAAAATAATAAATACGCGAGGAGCAAGGACAAAGTGACAAATTTCTTTTCTTTCTTTGAAATTTCTCCATTTCTTATTTTGATCCGATTCGCATCGGTCTACCCTATATTAGGTCTATATCATCTCATGTCTATCACAATAGGGTATATGCATGAAATTCAAATATAGTATATATTTTGTTTCTGCAATCTTTATTGCTATGGATAAAAAATGAGATTTTTTTATAAAATTTTAAAATCATTACCAACGTATTTTGATTATTGAGAAGAACAAAAAATGTGAGCGAAATTCAAGATACTAAAACAAAACCGAAACAAAACAGTTTGAGACATCATAGTCCGCGACAAGAAAATCATTGGCTTTTTTATTGTATAATAAAATATATAAGTACCTATACTCTGGTTTGTGATATCTTACTATATTTCATAATTATATATATTTTATTCCAATTACAAAATTAGAAGAAAAAAGGTTATATCGTTTGCACAAACTTCAGCGGCACAAGAAGCGCGCCAAGACGGTGCGGTGGCGCTTTCAACTGCCTACATCAGTTAAATGCAAAGATAACTTAAATTTTTAAAATTATTGACCTTCTAATTAAAATATATATTTTTATACCAAATATTTCTGTTTTCTACAGCGATTTCTTTTTATGGTTATTCGTTAATTCATTGCTATAATGTTGACAATTGATAAAAAATATAAAAATAAAACATGGATATTTCCTATTTATATAATTAATTATTTGTCCTATATATAAGCTTCTGGCCCTGTTGCTTAATATCTACAATGTTTTTTATGGCACTATATAAATTTTAGTTTAGCGCTGGAACCACATCAATATTTTATGTTCGTCTTCCTAATAATGTCTGAAACGGATTTACGTCACGAATATTTATAGATGCCTCAACTAATATACAGCTGAATGAGATTTATAAGCGAATTTGCATCGTACCAGAATAGACATACCTAACTAATAAAAGCATAATTAATTTGCGTAACTAGTTAGAGAAATGGTATCTCAAAATGGTAGCCTATTACAAATGGTAACCAATTCAAGATGGCGGTTGTTGAGTTTTATAAAATCATCTGTATCTCGAGATTTATTATATATTATAGATATCGATACCCGATTTCATTAAATTTTTTTTAATTAAGGCTCTAAATGTCTGCTTTAAATTGTGTAATTATTATGTTTTCAATAAAATTAACTGTCAATTAGTTATTAAGGAAATATAAAAAAAAAAACGATTTTTGGTGAAAACATTAAACGATATTTTTACAAAACATGTTGCAGATTAGAAAAACAAACTTAAGGTAAAAGATGTAGTGTGATAACTTATCTTTAATTTGATGTATTACATGTATGGGTCTGACAGCTTTAAACACATGCATACATAAATTTGAGTTCATTCCCATTAAAATTCACCGTTTACTAAATAACTGTGCAAAAATAACTTAAGATGGAAAACCACCAGATTGAAAATTTAGCGGTTTTCAAAATGAATTCGTGACTGTATATTAATAATTGTAGCATAGTTTCTAGCAAATATTAATATCGCTATTATATTACATCTTATTATACATATTTTTTGTATATTGATTATTTATTTAACAACGTGTTTAAAGAGAGACAGATAAACTTATTTAACATTTCTTCTTTTATATATAGGTAGTTATAATACTTACGTATAAAGCGACAAATTTTTTGGCTGGTTTTTTATTTTTTTTTATTAAAAAGAAACTAGACTTCATAGCAAAACACAGCGAAACAAAACTTCTGGCAGGCATTTTGTAGTATACCGTTCGGCGTTGATGATGCTTTAGTCTCGTAATGGAATTGAAACCAGATACCCCGTCAAAGTGAAGAAACTAGCGATCAAAATTTCCCTGCGCTTTTCGATCGCTTCACTTATGTAGGCATTGGTTCGTTTTGAAACAGCCAAACTGTCGACTGAAGCTTCTGGATCCTAGTGATATCCAGGATTCTTCACCTGTCACAATGTCGTAAACGTGCCGAGACGAGCCTGCTTTAAATTTTTGTATCATATCAAGGTCCCACTCCACACGGGCCTGCTTCGGTGCGGTTGTGCGGCACCCAGGGCGAAACTATCCTCCTCACGCGAAGGTGCCCGTGTGAACGCTTCCCGAACAAATCTGCAGTGTATGCTAAAACCCTTCGTATGTAATTCGCCTGTTTTCTTGAATTAATTTTTTTACTGCCGGCACACTTTCTTCCGTGACAGCCGTCGCAGGACGACCACTCCTTTGTTCATCGCTCAAAGTAAGGCGACCGCGCTTGAACTCGCTATGCCAACGGTATAGATGGTTGCTTTTGAAGGTCATCCATCCATAAAAACCATTTGAAGTGGATCAAATGACTCATCAGGTTTTAGGCCACATTTAAAATCATCGCACAAAAATGTTTTCGATGCAGATCCATTTTTAAATGAGACACGATTATATAATTTGGCTCTCAAACAAAAGTGTGGTATTTTTACTTTTAATTAACCAATTTTTTCAAAATAATTACTAGTTGCCAGTGCCTTATACATTAAAACTTTTTCCGCAAAACTTTCTGCGTGGCCTTGTATAAAATGTTTTGTCCTGAATGACTGACGGATCAACGTACAGCCTAAACCGCTGATCGTAGAGCCCTGAAACTTGGAGGGTGTATTCTTTGTATGACGTAGGCATCCGATAAGCAAGGATTTTCCGAAATTATAATTCAATAAGCTTAACATGATTAAAAAGTTGAAGGTAGGTACTTTGCGAGCGCGGGAAATAAGACCAACTTCTTTCGAATCCCAGAGTCTGGAGCGCTCGATACTATTTGCAATAAGCTCCCGGCTACTTTTTACATCAGCCAAGATCATTGTTATGAACGTACAATTAACTTTGTAAAAGATAAAATTGTAAAGCACTTAATTATTTAGAATGTTTGCGTATTATTATTATTAAATCTCTAAGATATGTTAGGAAGGAGAATTGACCAATTTAAAACCTTTGTAGTATTATTGCTTTCAAATATTCATAATTTTTTCAATTACATGCTGGGATCCTTTTAAGCTGAAATTTTGCATAGTTTTGTTTTCTCGGTGACAGTACAAAAATATATTATCAAAGAGTTTTTCTTATGCCCGAAGGTGGCCATAGGAACTTTTCAATCTCTCAACGAAACCCTGTCTTTGGGCTCGTTAGATTTGTTGTGACTATCTAGGTCTGGTGTTGAAACCGGAAGTTATACATAGGAACTACTTATCTGATATCCAGATAATGCAATAAAAACATTTTGATGAACCTTTTAATGACATACACAATAAATATACACTTATGCGTTTTTTTATGAGCAAAAATCTTTTTTTTTATAGTAGACGATAATAACGTTACATAATTAATTATATAGGTATGTATACAATTCGTAAAAATTAAAGCGAGTGGAAAGATAATAACAACCTACTTTTTTCAACATATAGTCACTGATATTCTAAAATGCGCCCTTTTAGGGTTCCTATTCGTCTAAAGAACCCTTGAAAGAATGTAAAATATTATAGTACTTCATAGTTTCTTGAAACCTAAAGGTAAGTACCTGCCATCGGTATAGATAAGTACCACAGTATCTGAAGTACTTACCTGTGTATATATCGTATAATATGTAGATACCTAAAGCCAGATGGATGGCATGTCACGTGATTTGATTACACTAAGCTCATTTCGAGAAGCGACTTATCTTGTGATAGCATAACGCATAAGTTATGCTTAGTCATAATTGTTGTAAAAAAAAACTGACAAATTTCTTGTCGCACTCGCGCACCGTGGATCAAGGGTTCCGTAGCACCATTTAATTTACGAATACAAATTACAAAAAACAATGCCGCAAGTAAAACTATTTATTAAATCAGTAACTGACCAGAACTATCATAAAAAAAAATGCTTGATCTGCCTTTAGTTGGCCGTCTTACAGGAAAGCCGTTTTTTAACAGGGAGCTTATTGGGAACAGACTCGAGCTATTCGGACTCTGGAATTCGAGAGAAAAATGTATGTAAGTACATTCACGGGTTTCGAGAGGTAAGTCTGACTTCCATAAATTTTTGTCTCGATTTCCAGAGTTCAAATAGCTCGAGACTGTTCCCAATAAGGTCCCAGATCAAGGTTTTTTTTTGTATATTCCATGAAGAATATTAGATTAAATTGAAAGTCAACAGCTTAATTCATTTATGCTTAATAGCTTTCATATTTTTAAAGAGACTGAACGTTTTTTATTTTTGACAGAATGGGTCCCATATGTGATAAGATTTTCGTCACAAGCGGTAATCGAACTTTTAAAACATTTAATACAGAGAAAAGCGGAACCGTATTCAAAAATTAGCAGTTCGCAGGCAGCACAGGCACAGTTCGCATTCACCTTAAAAGGTTTAATTTAAATGTGATTTCGTTAAAAAACTTTTGCTTTCTTAATCAAGTTGCTTTAATTGTTCCTTCTTTCGTTACTTGCATCAGAAGACAACTTTTTTTTTCTACTTAATTGCAACTGAAAGTAAACTATATTTAAACACGGTAAACTAGAAGTGTTCTGTGAAATACTGCATTTAAACTAGAAGTGTTCTGTGATGTACTGCATTTAAACTAGAAGTGTTCTGTGATGTACTGCATTTAAACTAGAAGTGTTCTGTGATGTACTGCATTTAAACTAGAAGTGTTCTGTGATGTACTGCATTTAAACTAGAAGTGTTCTGTGATGTACTGCATTTAAACTAGAAGTGTTCTGTGATGTACTGCATTTAAAATCTTTTATTAGTTATGATTAAAAACTATCTAAGAGCATCACGCATTTTGAATGTCAAAAACACGAGAATGCAGCCTTAATAAATGAATAATAATAACTATTATTTTTTGGACATTACACACATATTGAGTCCCAAACTTAGCAAAACTTGTACAATGGATACCAGACAACGGATACGAATGCATATTACAGATATATTTTTTATTATTAATAGTGTAACAACGAATAATAAAAACCGGCTAGGTCTGAAAGGGGCTCAGGCCGTTATATTACTAATATTCTAATATATAAGCGCCAACTAGTTAAAATAGTCCAAATCGTCGGCTCCGAGGCTCAGTGGGTAACCTGAATGCTAAATCGAGGGGCGTAGGTTCGATGTTATGCACATTTATGTTTGTCTTGAGACTGGCTTTTATCTTTGTATAATAGGTTAAAATTTTACATAGATA
Source organism: Apoda limacodes (assembly GCA_946406115.1). NCBI lineage: Eukaryota > Metazoa > Arthropoda > Insecta > Lepidoptera > Limacodidae > Apoda > Apoda limacodes. The sequence goes on from OX291558.1 coordinate 11,074,864, forward strand.
TTATTCACTGCGAGTACTGCTTTTACGAACAGAGAGAACAGAGCCAAATAAAGTGAAACGTGTTTCTTTTATTGAGACCCACTTCTACTTTTTGTTTTTTTTTTATTATTTGTTACATAGTCCGTTGTAATAACACCTGTTCCGTGAATATATAACGACATCTATCTACTGGTTACAATTCAAAAGATAAAACTCTTTAAGGTTGGGCAGACAAGCAGCGTATGCATAGTTATAGGGTCCTTTGGGTTAGCGTTGGCGTCCTTTGGGTACAAAATCCAAAAATAACTCAATATACAATGTTTACCGCCACTGCAAAGCCATTGGTTTGAAAATCAATTGAGAAATAAAGAAAAAAGACTCATTGGTACAGGCCGGGCTCGAACTTCCGCCACTCAGGATGCAAAGTGAATCGAAACCCTTAGGCCCGTCTTCCACACGAGCAAGAGCCTTAGGCCACCACGTACTACAGTTATACAACAGGGTCAAATAGTACATGTTCCTCTGGTTTTTATTTTATACAACATAATATATTGTTTTCAATCCCTTAGGTTTAGGTTTGCCACAAAATTTGCACAAAATCGGCCTATTTACGCTATCTATTCTATATCGCCCAAATTAAAGTACATCTTGATTGTGAAACGGTGTCATATAACTTAAAAGAAACCCTATCTATATATAAGTTCTAAATTTTTGCGCTTTATTAGACTGAGTGTGAGTCTACCCGTCCAGCCGGACCGTCGGGAAAAAGGTATTTTGCCAAATACCGACGCGTTTAATCCCGTTTTATATTAAATTAACCCTATATTATTATAGGAAAGGCTAATTTCCAAATAAGCGTTTGAATTAAAAGAAGTCAAATTTAAAAAGGTAAAAGTACCTACCGCAGTACGGAATTTTCCTAATTGCCCAACTAAAACACAAATTGTGACAGAGATTGATCAGCTGTGGGCAGCGAACGACCAACGACACGTCTGTGTTATACTTTATCAATGATAACAAATTTATCACATCTGCCTTCTACGGCAATGTTTACTACATGATTTGTTTATAATTTATTACGCTTTAAAAACGTTTAAACGGGACGCGACTATCATATCAGACGTGAGTCGACGATGTTATCATCGCTAAAAGGAATATCATCGTGATAGGATGACGTAGGAATAGCGTCAGTAAAATTACAAAGGCGTGCCGAAATAATCCATAGACTTTATGCTGTTCATTTACTTTTGTCAAGCACTGTGGCTGTAGGTAAATTAAAATTCATTTATTAATTATATTAAGCAGTATCTAACGTTGTTTTTTCATACAGTTTGAACTTGGTTTAACTGTAAACATTTCGCTACTTAAATGATTTATAAAAAAAAAAGAACGGACGCGAAGTACGAAGAATTTCTAAATATTATATAATAAATAAATGTACACGAATAACCATAATCTATACAATATTTGCATAATAAATATATTTATTTTCTATAGTTTTATTTTCTTCCACGACAACTTCGCAATATTTTATAAATTCAAATTTTATCAAAAATGTTTTTGACCACTGAACACAGGCTAAAAGGTCAATGTTCGAAATTCTTCGTGCTTCGCGTCCGTGCTTATAACAATTTTGTATCACAGTCGCAAAAAAGCATAGTCATCCCTAAATTGCTAGTAAATTATTAAGTAACTAAAGTTTTAATAAAATGAAATGAAAACGAAAAGAAATCTCGTTATCTAGTAATAACTAGATTTTCGGCTCTGTGGCTTAGTGCGTAATAAACCGACTGCTGAATGAGGGGCGTGGGTTCAATTCCCGCACAAGACAAACATTTATCATTACCAAAAAAGGGTATACACATATGTATTTGTATCCGTTGTCATGTTCGGTATCCATAGCACAAGCTTTGCCAGACGGCGCTGTGTGTAATATCCAAAAATATTTATTATTATTATAATTATTATTCACTTGCATTTCATGAATATATGTTATAGTTACCTATACCTATAGTTTTTCGACTGTGCGGTTAATAGCAATAAATAATTTTGAATGGCGAAATAATTCTTATTATAAATATTTAGTGTAACACAATTTGTTTGAAAACAATATTCGTCGTATTCGCCTTTTATCGATTTTATCATAAGATACATTCGGAAACATTACTCTACTACTAAACTCGACTGTCCTATCGGCCATCGGTTATGCGATAAATATGACCTGCCCATAGTCTCTTCAGCTTGCTTAATTAAAGGGACTATGTCTGTGACTGGTACTTCTCTAACAGCTTCGATTGCTCTCAAGTCACCGTGAATTAAGACATGACTTCAGTCTTGTCTACGTTCATGTTGAGATCCACTTGTCTGCAAGAACAGTCAAGGCCGTTAAACATTTCTCCTAATTCAGGCATTACAACGTCCATGAATCGGAATTAGGGAATGAACCCTGTATAATGATAATTACTTACGAGCCGAGAGTTTCAAGCGAATTTCAAATAAAAATAATTACCAATAAGATTCCATTAATTTACGGGACAATAAGCAGGACGTCCCGGAAAACCTGGGACAGTTGGCACCTTTGGAATCCTTGAGCTCGGATGTATGCATGCGGCGGAAGGGTAAAGGTAAAACGCTCAGTGTGGAGTAAGGGGTTCTGTATCTTTATTTTGTAGTTGGCAACTTAAACTTACCTACTACTACTAGCTTACCTGCAGCCGTTTTTCTACAAATGCTATTAAGTAGTAACTTGGAACAGTTGTAAGACTTGTTAACCAATATCGATTTGATGTAAAAAAAAATGTAAACGGAAAATGTAACGGGCAAAGGACGTCGTATTTTTTTACTTATTTTCTGTGGCATGCTTAGCTTATGAGATATAGCCAAAAATGCACAGAAAAAATCAGTACCAGCCAGTTGTCTCCAAAATCTGCAAACCTAAAAAAAACTAAAAACAGTTTTCAAGTGATTAAAAAAACTTTTTATACTATTGAACTAAAGATTAATTTCAAGAATGAGTTCTTCCGTCGCTTTACTTTTTTAACTTAATCCATTTTTTTTGTAATTTTTAGTTCAATAGTAGGATAAATATAGGCTTATTTTTAAAGAGTTTTTATGTTTATTTTATTTGTACCAAGAGTTGCATTTTTTTTATTTTTTTTTAATGAACTAATTAGTGAAATGAAAAAAATATATTAGTTATTAAACTTTTATTGTAAGAATTTTCAGATCAGACATTGCAAAATGTACATTCAATATCATATAAAATTGAGGCAGGCAATACGCATAATATACTATTAATACTTAAATATCCTTTATTTCATTCACATTCAACGTCTTACATATTCCAGCTATCCAGCCAGGTTCCTACATTTGAAACCAATCTTGCGTAAACATTTACAATTTCGGTTTCAGTTCCTTCAAAAATTTAGTTAAAATTAAATTTAGGTATTTTGGATTCCAGACACAACAATTAAAATGTGAATTGTTTTAATATCCAGTTATAATTTTAACTAATACATGCAAGTATAAAGGAAATGTTTATCAATTTGACTTAATTTAGATAATTTTTCTTAAATTAATAAAAGAACTAGATATTTTTATAACAAGTAGGCATAGTTTTATATAATTAGATCTGGTCCTTGAGGCATAGTTACTAAACAAATAGATATTCCTAATATAAATAATTGTAATTTAGCTTAGAATCTGTAGATATCAACAATAGGTAGACGTACATGGTATACTATACAATTAGGTACCTATTATTAGTACGTAGTAAATTTAGTTATAGGTAGTAATGTATGTGGCATAATATGTCAGTCTTGATGCTTCGATGAAAACTATTAAGAATCACACTGAAAGTTAGTGCTGCGGCTTTGGCCACATTTCTAGGGTTGTAGTGTAGAAAAGTGGCAAAAAACGAAACCCTTATAAATTCGCCATGTCAGACCGACCGTATGTCACAATTTTATTTTTAGAGGTAGCTCAAAAAAAAATTTCACTAACCTCATCATGTGGGATATCATTGGATAGAGAATTGAAAATATATCTGATGTTATAAAACCTTTTTCACTAAAATGTATGTTTTACCAGTTCTTGGCGTTCATAGTTGAAAAATTTTAGTCCCGTCAGGGTTCAGTTGGACAGTGGGTACCTACCTACCAACCTAAGTTTTTTGGATTTTATTCACAGAATTTTCTATGCACCGACCTACCTACTGATATATTTTTGGTACCTACTCACATTAAATGGCGTAAATCATACTTATAACTTATGGATTCAATTATTTTGCAATAGTAAAACATTTAACATTCACAAAAAGCTGTGGCCATCAAAATTTCACAAATAGCTACAATTTACAACACCTTTATCTTTACAAAATTCTATTTAAAAATGTATACGAACCAACGTAGAATTCGTAGAAACGTAGAAAATGTGATATCTACCAACGATTTAAAGTAGGGTAAGTAAGTAGGCATGACTTAATAATAATAAATCACAGACCATTCTCAAATAGGTACGAATCTTAGTTCACACTATCTTTTACCACTAGACCCACCGGGTTAATTTGTTAATAAATTTCAATTACTAGGTAATATGAGTTAAGTGACCATATGCTATGCATGCAACAAAACCCGGGGGTCAAACCTTAAACTAAACGCAGTCTTAATATCCATTCCATAAAGGTAAGGTAATCTTATTGTAACCTAATAGGTACTTACAATCACTCTGTTGATAAGTTAACTATATCTAAGACTTACAAATTCACAGTCAAAAAGTAAACAAACATGCAACAATTAGGTAAGCAAATTGAAATGACATGGTGTAACAAAATTTATAAAATAGAATTGGTACTATTGCATTGCGTTCATGAATTCAAACACACGTACTCAACTTGTGTCCTGGGATTTATCACAGATAGCGCGGGACGTTTCCGACTCGAGCGAGTCGCACTCGCGCGAGTCTAGCTCGGGCGAGTCTCCGTCACAGGTAGGGCACGCAGGCTCCACAGCGCGAGTGCCGCTTGGGAGAGTCCGCTCGCGCCCTGCACACAAGCACGCCCGGTTACCTCATGAACGACGCTCCTCAGCTCGCGACTCAGATCGTCCCAAAACCCGTCGCAGTTTTTCGACCAACCTGCAGTGGAATTTGTCCGAATTGCGCGCCTGGCCGGGCGGGCTACCCGAACCCTTGCTGGGGCTGTCGTGCATGGCTCGCAGGGACGCGCGCGATGGAGGCGCCCGGCAGTACGACAGGGAGCGCATCGCTGGCGCGCTCCTGTGAGGTGACAGCCCTGAAGACGCCCGCGGCGACAACGCTGGCCCCTCGGACCGGGATTCCGACACCTTCCGCACCCGGCCGCCAGCTCCGGTTTTCTCTCCCGACTCCGATACATGCCTCGATCTCTGAGAGTTGTAGATGTCCCAATCGTTCTTCACAACTGGCATCATAAACGCCATCTCGGCGGCGAAGACGGTGACTCTTGTAAATGAACGTTTTTGTTTTATATATTCGCGATTCGCGATAAAAACAGTGGCAAGGTTTGCGGAAAATTATAGGTCGTTCAATAATTGGCAATCACTTTGTATTATGTGTAAATAATGAAAATTTGGTGGAATTCAAGGTTTTTCCTTTTAATTTCAAGTAAGCAATAAATGTTCTGTTGCTTTTCACTTCCAGTTTCACATACACGGCACCTTTCAGGATAAGATGTTTACCCTTGAACGGATTGCGATAGAATGAAGATTACGTGGAAACACACCCTGATTATAAGGAAAATATTGGCGCCACAGTCGCAACGGCAATTTTCGGCAACATTATTAACTTTAGAAATAACTTGATCATGCTGGTTACGAAATTGGTCTCGTAATAACATTAAATTCAACTTAACTAAAATTGATTGTAATTAATGTATGAATTTATTAAAGCATAAAGTGCAAAAATTTATTTTGAAATGTAGAATAGAACCTAACCTGAACAATACAGGATGTTTGCTACTTGTCAACAGATGGCGGCACTAAAAACTGTAGTTCCTAGATTCTATAAGAGATGTCACTCTCATAAGTAAAACAATACATGAATTTCGCTACTTGTCCACAGATGGCGGTAACAGACGTCACTCTAAAGGAAAAAAGCCTATTGCTACGTCAATAAATTTCTAATTGGCTATGATACATTACTTACAGAATCAGCAGCAAAGATCACAATATATATCTATACCCAGGCGCTGATAAGTAATACATTTTCTTAAATAAATAAAACTAAAAAAAAAAACCTTTATTGACTGTGTTGAACTTCTTTGCGTCGGTAGTTTAGTTATTACCCTCATTTATATCCCTACAGTCTACTAGCGCCACCATTAGATAATTTTAATTCATTGATTTTTTTTTTATACCATTAAAGTAGTAGTAGTTAGTCTGATGGTAAGCGGTCACCGCAGCCTATGGACGCTTGCAACACCACTTGCATCACTCATGCGTTGCCGATTCTTCAAAACTCTAATACCTAACTTCTTTCTTAAAGAACACTGTAGTCCCTAGAGAAAACCTTGGCAGGGAGCTCATTCCACAACCCAAGTGTTCGCGGCAGAGAGTTTCCCTTAGGTTCTCAAGTGTGAGAATGAATTCCCTGCCGATGGCGAGCGGTACGATGGTAGAAAGTAGCAGTGGGCATCATTTCGAACAATTCCTCAGAACACATCTCACTGTACAACGCGTATTTCAAAAATGTGCATGCATATTGTGTATTCATAGAAAACCGCCAATGGGTGTATTCGAACACCTTTTTTCCATACAACTGTATTACACTCACAGACGTAGAGAAACTGGACAGCGCATTTCCTAGGCAGATGTGAAAAAAGTGTGACAGAGACGAAGCAAACGTGTGGTGTCTTGTCTATGAGAAAGGATACCACGGGTAACTATCTTTCTAAAGTGCGGCCAATTTCGTGAGCCTTAGCGCAGTCCATACGACAGATTACAGTTCTCAAAGTCTATCCCTAACTATAGATAGACATATCGCTTCTCAAAACGAGTTATTATCATAAAGCACTATTTATAATCACAAAACTAAATAATTATAATTTGATTGAAAACTGACACACTGCAGAATATTTATTCCTAGAACACTTCTTTAAAATATCATTTGTATAAAGCACGTGGAGCCGCGAATCAATATCTTTTCATTCATATCTTCATTGCAGATAACTGGTCAGGTAGCTGATGACTAGCTCCGCTCCGCCATCAGATAATTTTAATTTCCTCTTCGTACAAAATTGAAAATTAACACGTAAGCAATTTTTAAAGCGTTTTGTATTGTTTCTAGAATGCATCGGTAATTTTAAATTATCGGCTCAAAGCGAACTTGTAACTATGATATATGCACAATAAAATATAAACATTTTGCTGCTTCAAATGCGTTAGTCTATCTATATTGCTGTTGATAATTGTCGAGAAATACATATTCAATCAGAAAAGGCCAAAGAATTACGAATTAACAAATTTTTTTAATGATTGCATAAGCTTTTGGACGATAATTCGTAATTCTTTGGCGTTTTCTGATTGAATATGCATTTCGCGACAATTATCAACAGCAATATAGATAGACTAACGCATTTGAAGCAGCAAAATGTTTATATTTTTTTTTTGAACTAACTGCAGTTGACTGATGCAGCCATTACTGCTCCTACTGCTGTTTATATTTACTGCAACGAAGGTTGTATGGAAAAATACTGAATTGGATTCACTTGGATTGGATTGGATAACTAGTCAACGTGCAAACAAACTGCATTGTTTTTTTTATTTATTTTAAAACGTTTTGTATTGTTTCTGAAATCAGGATTATTATGGAGGTAGGCATACTGCCTACTGCTGCTGCGGTCTGCTCTAAAGTTTTTTTTATTCTACAGAATACCGACAGGTAGTTGCAGCACATTTGCTTTGTCTCTTTCTAAAATTTGGCCAATTTCGTGAGGCTATTGCAGGCTAGGACAGACTACAGAAATCGAAGTGTATGGTTTTACATAGCATAGTTACAAGTTCGCTTTGAGCCAATAATTTAAAATTACCGGTGCATTCTAGAAACAATACAAAACGCTTTAAAAATTGCTTCCGTATTAATTTTAATCAGTAATAATTTTGTACGAAGAGGAAATTAAAATTATCTGATGGCGGAGCGGAGCTAGTCATCAGCTACCTGACCATTTATCTGCAATTAAGATATGAATGAAAAGATATTAATTCGCGGCGCCACGTGCTTTATAAAAATGATATTTTAAAGAAGTGTTCTAGGAATAAATAGTTTTCTATCAAATTTGAATTATAGCTTTACAGGAATATAACAAAGTTATACAGAATTTTAGTTTTTCAAACAAACGGTCTCAAATAAGAATAAAAGTTATTAAAAACATTTTTTCAACGTTCAGTTTATTTTCATAGCAAAGATGTAGTCAAAAGATTAATTTCGAGCCAGGACTTGAACCTGCAACATCCTTACATTCCCTGTAAGTGATTCAAGGAGTCAGAAACGAAGTAAGATTATTTCTATGTATGTGTGTATATGTTGTATTTTTAATTCTATAAAGATTTTGTGTAATGGTAAGATTGATGTACTAGGACATCATAAGTCACTAGGACTTGTTAAAAACTTTTTTTAGGATTTTAGAACAGACATGCGTACAAAATTTAAGTGTTTGATCAGTAAATGACAAAAACAAGTGGAATATTGTTTGTATTGAGCACGCTGCGAGGCGACGCAAATTGTAATAAGTCTGGGTATCTACTTGCCTACTATCAATTGTAAAAGTATAAACGTGAGCAATATTAGTTACGAACGACTGAGAATGAATGAAGCCTAATAATAAACCTTAAACCATTTCATACCCAAGGACTTTTAATAAAAGTCAAAGATGTTTGAAATAATAGAAATACTTAATAATATCAGTGTTTTAATATCATAATTAGTGAAATAGTGATTAACTTTAAATGCCTTTTTAACTTTAAATGCCTTTAAAACATTGAGAACACATACATCATAACTGATTACATCGCAATTGGTGGGGTAATATCACAAATTAGTAGGTAAGTAACAAATATAAACTAATTATATTACTAATGTAAAAGATATACGACGTTTTACAAACAGAGGCATCGCGTATATATTGTGTACATTTAAAAGATAAGAATTTGCGTCGTAACTTAACATTCTTACTTAACATTAAAAAATGATTCTTTTTTCATTATTTGATAAAAAAAAACTATGCATTTACACAGAACCTACGACGAAAATTAATAGTAATAATATAAATATATTTTATTTAATATATAATTTATAATATTTAATTTTTTTACGCCGTTATATGTGAAAATTCTTCAGCCCCGTGTCGAATCCTTACTTATTATATGTTGTCCAGAGCTGGCAATCACTCCCAAGTAACACAAACTCTGTATAATAGAGAAACCAAAAACCAGTATATGTCTCCAAGTCTAACAAAAGAAACATAATGGCTTCCGGAAAGGATATATTCTGTTTAAAAGAATTTAACAAATTTAATAATTCTTAAGTTGTATATTGCTCTAGATCAATGTATTTTCCTTGACGTTTGTTGCAGCTTTAGGTATTCTGCAATACCTATAGCCTTATATACGAATTTGTTACAGCAACAATCCTTTGGAAAGCTTTGCAAATTTCTCTAATAACTCTCCAATATATAAGAATATTTTAACGAGTTATAACTATTTAAAGGTAAAATTTAATGCTCTTTTGATGCCAGCTGTACGTAAGCATTGATAAAATAATTAGTAAAGCCTTTCCTTCTTATCCTTCATAAAAGGTCCCTTAGTAAGGCCTTAAGCTATATAGTAAAGTACAGAGAAGTATTTTAAAATGCCAATAGTTGTAATAAGACCTTATTTTTGGCTAAGAACTGTATTACTTAACTAGCCCTACTATTATTTTATTATTATTTATTAGTTTCTTAAATTATTTTTGCGAACTGTGCCAATGTATCATAAATCTTGGAGAAAACTTAAAAGAACTGATGGTTTCAAACGGAAAGTGCAAAAAGAATAAAGAAATATCACCAGTAATGTAATTACTCAAGTTTTACTAGCGAGATCCTAATAAGCTGTATAATAGTACGTGTTTTTTCGCTCAGAATGCTTTTAGCATTACTACATACTCTCTTAACGCTTCGATGCAGCCTATCCTGCACTCAAGCTGTTTTTTTTATACATTCATTTTTATCATTTTGATTGGGTATAAAAAAGATAACACCATACTCCACTTCACATAGCATGCTGCATTAAGTTATTGCGTATGTAGTTTTGAAGATATAAATAACATATTTATTATATACTAGACTTTACCAGCGGCTCTCATAACCACCTCAATAAATAACGCCTTAATTATACTAATGAAGTTTGCAATAGCTGTAGTTATAATTTATCCCGCGGGAACTTTTACATTTTTCGGGATAAAAAGTAGCCTCTGTCCTAATCCAGGACCTAACCTATATGTATGCAAAGTTTCATTCCGATCCGTCCAGTGGTTGAAGCGTGATTGAGTAACAAACATCCATCCATCCAGACATACTTTCACATTTATAATAAAAGTAGGATAAATATAATATTAGATAATATTGTACAATTACATATATTATATTTTGAGAAACTAATTGCCATGTGAAACAGAATATAGACATAAGCTATTTACAGCTTTTTGTCTAATTTCTGGAATAAGTGTCTGTAAGTTTTAAATAGCATTTCTGGTAAAACTGTCCACTATTAGTTAGCTGCTATCCGCCCAGTGATAACGTTATAATAGACTTTACAGAATCAAGCGTTACTTTGAGGAATTTATGGTTAAAATAAAATAATCAAATCAGCTAAAACAACTCAGAAGCAGTCATGAAGGCAATAAATATACCATACACGTGTGCTAGGTACGTACGGCCCTTCCTCTGTCTTAAGCCGGCGTTTGACATGGCTTCAATCATTTGCACACTTATTTAAAAGCATAGTGTGGCACGGGTATTTGAGCATTAGTACAAAGTAGAAACAACATAATTGTCATCCAGTAGCGTATAAAATATCTCAGAATCTCCTGTGCTTAACTGATTCCAAAAAATGACATTATATAAACAAATATGTACTGCGAAGTCTTCAAACAAGTGTTAAATATTTGTAAAAAGAATTGTTTTAGAGGATTTGCAAGATAATCGCATTGAATTTTAAAATAAGAAACATTTTAAACAAATACTTTTTAACAAACATCTTTCTATATATTAAACTAATCAAAATACTTTTCTTCAAATAGAATATGTGATGTAACAATTAACACCTTTTTAAGTAATCTATTATGTGAGAAAGAATGATATTAAATATTTTCCAAAAAATAATATCAACTACAACGCAAAAACTTTTTAAAGTAAATTTCGACAAGAAGGCAACACAAATTAATGGCTTAATTTGATAAATTGAGATTGGACAATACTTGTTCAATTACATATCAAAACCATTCATATCAGCAACATTAATAAAGCATGTAACAAATAACACATGATCCCTTGTATAACACACTTACATCTAAAGCAAATAATGATATAGCATATACGGCAAAAGTTAGCGTAAAATAAATAACGTTAGGTTTTTTTTTTCACACGCGTAAAAAACAACAAATAACGCATATTGCAGACTTAATACGCTCGTATTGTAAGCGTTTGAACATTAATGTACAAGTTGACATTAAAATACAAAACATAATTTCATTATAAATGCAGATCCCTAGTATTCTTTTAAATTAAAACATTACCACCATAACGCACTGTGGTGTGGAAAAAAGTGTTTGGAACGGGCATTCCTAACCTTTACCCTTCACCCGACTGCCAATCCTGCCAAAAGGAGGGTATTTATAGTGTTAATTAATTGCCAACAGCAACATTTGGTACAAAAATATAAAATCAAAATATCAAATTGATTTAAGGCGGCGTTTAACGCGCGTTTTGTGACGTCCAAGTTTATGTTAACAATACTAACTGGTCTGAAAATTTATACTTATAATTTTGTACAGTGCAATAAACTTTCTGATTCGGTGGTTAAAAATCAAAACTACAGTCGCCATATTAAAATGCTGTGAACTTACGCGACACTAGCGACTATACAGCTGATAAAAAAGTTTGTGACACTGTAATTGTTATTATATTATAAAGCTTAGAAAGAAATCAAAAACTATTTACATAAGTACTGTATTGTACCTAAGTGTTAAAATATAATAAGATGGTAGTACATTTGCTGACGCAATCGAACTGACCATTCTGCTATTTCGAAAATAGTTTTTGTGCTTTACAATAATTAAAAATCCATAATTATAAACGGATTATTTGAAATTTTTGTAGGTATATCTATATTTGAACTACATGCATATTGTTTTATTCAACAAATGTAGCTGATGTTAGTGATATTTAATAATTTTCAAGCAATATTTCATGATTAAATGTGATCCATTAACCAAAACTCAAATAGAAATATATTCCTAGGTTTTACTCAGTGATTAGTAAAAAAATTTGTTTGCTTCCGCCGTTTATTACGTTGGACTAATTTCCCATTCTATGTTAAAATTACATACTTATCTCTTTTTCAATCAGTAAAAGTTACTTCCTACATATTAACAAAAACATCACTTGACGCCATTTTACATGCAAAGAAATTGCAATCACAAATCCGAACGCTAACTAAACCTATAAATATGTTTAACCTCATAATCGAATAGGTAATCAATTTCATTGTAAACTATCCCACTGACTGAATACTAGAATTGTGATCCTTCATTTTGTCTGAATCATAGTAACCGTTAAAATTAACAATAGTTAGCAATTCCACTAAGTGCCTTTGGTATCCACACTCCATTAACTTTGTAACAACTTTATGCAGGTACTTGTTCAATTTCTCAAACAAATGAAATAATTCTTCGAGTTGTGCAAAACATGGATGTGTGAAATGTCCTTCAGTTTCTTTTTGATGCCATTCACTGTAAATAAAAGATTTAAAAATAAACTTGCATGTCCTTAAATATAATGTAAAACTGATTCTGTTTGTTTCACTGTGTTAGTGATCAGAACTGAAATTTGACAACGTGACAATTGGGGCAGGTAGAAGCTTTAGTAACAAGTTCCTGTTGATATAAAAAAAAAACATTTCTGTCTATTGCGAACAACTAGGAACCGATGGAATGGAAGGCTAAGAAACAACTTCTCGCTAAAAAAAAAAAAAATATTTTTGTCTTATTGTGAACAACTAGGGACGGGTAAAAAAAAGGCTTAGTAACAAGGTCCATTTGGAAGAGTTCTTGTCTGACAATGGACACTTTTATAATTTACCGTCGAGCGACACGACACGATATTGCCGTGGACACTGCGCACTAATTAGCCTTGAGCATCTACGGTAAAATCGTGTTGTGTCTCTCGACGCTGAATTATAAAAGCGTCCTATTCCGAACAACAACAGACTGTTAAAAAGAAACAAATATTTTTGTCCATCAACGACTTGAGACCGATGGAAGAGGCCGGTAACAAGTTCCTGTTGAAAAAAGAAATACAATTTTGTCCGTTCCAAAATCTACACAAAAGTCATTTAGGAATTGAAAAAAATTTAGTTCAAATTTCAAACCGTATCCTTTGTCTATCCGTATATTACTCTCTTTCCGCGTAGTTTTAATATATAAATGCCAAGAATTAGCTAGGCGTTAAGCAAACAATAAACCAGTGCGTAAGTTAAAAATCAGTGACAACTAAAATTAATATAGTAAGCGCTTTTATTGAATTAAAATAATATCTTTTTCTTATTTTATCGCAAATAATAAAATTGATTCACTTACCCAGCTTTGAGAACGCGGCTAAATTTCAATATAACCGTGAAAATATCGTTAAACAGTTTCATAACTGGTGTCGACCTATTATTTAACAGGCATCTGAACAGTACTTTTTTTATATAAACCACGTGGCATTCATACAAATCGTCTAACGTACGTGCTTTCTTCAAATTGTCTTCGAACTCGGTCCAGGAGCTCAATATACACGTGGTCACAATGTAGTTGTCCAATGCTCGTAGCATCGAGGCCATTACATGGCGGTATATTTGAATGGAAATATATTGCGGTGACTTTAGAAGTTTCCGTGAATTCTGTTTAGATAATTTGACTGACAGCTTCAAGGCCTGTGAAACATACATTTGTTATTTCAATTTAGGAATCAAAAAAAAAAACAAATATCTAGTTGTATTTTAAGTTTCAATAAACGCATTAAAATTGAGCTATAAAAACGGTAAAAAAAATTTTTACGTCACTCAGACCAATGCACAAGCTGCGTTCGAAAACTAAGAACTACCTTGCTGAGAAATCTGAATGATAACCGTCGTTTTACACAAGGTTACAGTGCAAAAAACTTTTCTGACTTTGGGTGATTTGTCGCTAGTGTCGTTGCAAGTTCATACCATTTCAATATGGCGACTATAGTTTTGAGTTTTGATCACCGAGTCAGAAAAGTTTGTTGCGTTATACGTCAATTTAACGTTTGAGACGTAACGACACGTAAATTAATTATATGAACTTCAGGTGAATTCCTTTTTTTCTTAACATTTTTTTCGGCCAAACATGTATTTAAAGACGGTGGAGCGTCGTATTTACCTAAATTTTAAACGCCCACCCTAAATTCGGTTATCGGCGTGGAACTCCTTAATAATACTAATGAAGTATGCTTTAGCAAGCTATAACTGCATCTATAGTTTGTATAAGCACAGTTATAGTTATTTCTGCGGAAACTTTTATATTTTTCGGTATAAAAAGTAGTCTATGTATTAATTTAGGGTGCCAGCTACCTTCAAACCAAATATAATCAAAATTGGTCAAGCCACAATCACAAACTTTCGCGTTTATATTATTAGTGTGATTAATTGTTTGGATACAAAATGTGTTGTTTTTTTTAGTTTTGGTTACATATTTAGATAAATTGGCAGAGAATTAGTGACATCACGCAACATGATTGGTATTTGATGAAATGTAAGCAATGATTAATTGATTGTATTTATTTTTTATTTCATTAAAATAATGTAATCTTGGATAAAACTTGCAAGCAAACGTTATTTTTAGACTTAAACGCCTTTTCTGCCTATGCACTAGTTAGTGATTTTGTAGTTATCTTCTTAATAGAAAAAAAATTATAGTTTTAATCACCGATCTTGGGGCTTCAAGGTCGTCTGCGCAGATCGCATTCTCGTATTCACCTATTGGTCCATTACAACGCATGCGTCAGGTCGCGTTCAACGATTGGTTCTTCATTTGACGCGGGACACTTGAGTAAATGAGTGAAATATTGTTATAATAAATAATGAATATAAACAACATTTAAATCACTTATGTGACCGAGTGCGCATGCGCATCTGATGACTGTGTTTCTGACTGTGCCTTATTGACGGCTTATGGGACATATATGAAGCCGTGGTTATGGGCTCTACACTGGTGACACAGGCGGATGCCTACATTATGATGTGGGATTGGATCCAATGGAAAGTCACTGGCACCCCTTCGGGAAATAAAATCTAAAAAAATCTTACTTCAAAATCCTCTCCAAGTATCCAGAACACCCGTCTCATTTTGATCAAAAATTGGAAAACTTTAGCATATCTTAGTAGTGCCTCTTGGGACAATATAATGTTCAAGGGCCAACTGACTGAATACGTAAGGCATAGGCACTGCAACACGTCTGGTGAACTATGTTGAAAACTTAAAGGAGATTCTGTTATAGAAAATGATAAGTTTTCCGAGAATTTATGAATATCTGCAAACAGATTACAAAATAATTATATTAATGAATCATATAGCGTAACAAATATCAACATCGTAAATATCAAAAGAAAATCTATATCTAGAACGGTTCGATATCAAGTAGGCTTACTTGGTCCGTACATTATCTAATTTATACTTTGATACATTACTTTGAATCATTAATTTATCGTAATTAAAAACCACTAGACTTAACCACTGGTTCCCGATGGAGTTTCTACGGAACAACCATAAGAAACCAAGTAGTTTATTTTTAGGTATGTCATTAATGCGGTTAAAAATGGTTGGCGAGAATGAAAGAAAATATTCAATTAAAATTTTAAACACTTTTAAAAAATACAAAATAATTTATAAAAAAAATCTTACGTGATATAGATGATCCCAGTGCTTTATCCAATATATTATGCAATGTTGCAAAATTTAATAACTCTTGGGGATTTACCGTTATGCCTAACTTAACAAATAAATTTCGGCAAATGCTTCTCGAGAATTCTCCATCCATAAGAAAGAAATAATCCTTTAGGCTTCGTAGATGTTCGTACATATCAAGATTTACTAAAAAGTAGGTCAAAATAGCGTTGTTTACTACTTCCATCTGATATGTAAGGGGTAACATAACCGATCTTTGCAAACATGCAGTTAGAGTAGCAATATTACCACAGCTCGATTTTTCTTCATCTTCTTCAAATTCGACACGAGACGAAAATATGTTTTTATAAGGACTCTTTTTCACTTCTTCCATAATAATAGAAGGGTGAGTATAACATGATGATTTTGCATCCAAGTCCATTAAGCTTGAAAAATGATGTTTAGAATTTTCTTTTAATTTTTTTACTCCAAAAGGATCGAAATCTTCTAAACTATAAGAACCGTCAATAAGGTTAATACAAGAATACTTCCTGTTTTTGATCTTCTTTTCAGAAATTAATTCCTTTGATGGAGAATTGACAGGACTGTTATCTGTTCGTGGTTCACTTGTAACTTCCGATACCATACCCTCATCGTCAACAATCATTGAGAAATCAAAACCATCAGAGGATGTAAACTTCTTATTAGATTTAATATTTGTCAATAAGGAATTATTATCAATATGACTTTTAAAAGGATCACTAGCAGTTGGTCCTTCAAGAGGTATATCGGCTGTTGGCGTTTCTAAATCAAGCTAAAATAAAATATTTAGAAGATTTTTATTTCAAGTCTGGCTAGGTACCTACGGTCCACCAAATATGGCAGCTACGCATAAAACCTAGTGGCATTGATCTCAACAGTCTATACGAATACTTATACGTAGTAGCCACTTTCTCAGTGGTGTGTCGATGATCGCTTTGCATAATTATAAGTATTAAGTAAATAAGCATAGTCCAATTTCTACCACATATCCTATATTGTTGAACCTGGTTGGCGTTTATTGTGAAAGGCCTATGTCCAAAAGAAGAGTGCTATAGACTCATTAATTTACGATGACAACAGGGTCATTTACATCATATATTTCTAACAGCCTTTTAATTTTGGCATGAAAAACTAATGTCAAATTTATTAAAGTACAGAAATGATTCAATAACTTAAAATTTTCACCACATTTATGAATTTATCAAAAATAAACGTCATACTTTGTAAACTGTGAATTGCAGTAAAAATTGTTTAGCAAAAGGGAACTCCGACCAACACTGATCAACATGTCCCTTATAGATCGTATCGTAGCTATAGAGATTGTAACTCAATTAACTGTATCATAAGCATGGAGCGACCACCATTACCGCGCAGCGTGGCGGTGGAGCTCATATTTAATATGTTTATGACACCCACACCAAAAACGGCACAGAATTACGGGTTTTCAGATATAAGACCTAGAATAATTTCTATTTTCACTAATATCAGCTGTAATTTCCCAAAGATTTTATGTGTGACCGCCATATTGAGAAAACATCAAAATGGCGGATAGTAGGTATGGCACAAATAGTCGTATCGTTTACTTGATGACTAATAGTAATTATCAAAAATATTCTCACCCTTTGGAAAAATTCAGCCGGTGTTATTGCTCCAGTATTAGGAGTGACTCCTAAGCTAGTCCCAGAGATTTCACTAAATGGCTTCAAATTTAAAGTTAACTTAGATCGTTTAGGAACGTCATGTCCTAGATTTGAACTTTCAGATTCAATATCACATTGTGAACCTAGAATCTTTAATTTATTACTTATAGCCTCTTCTTGAGCTATATTTAGAGGTTCCTTTTTGGGTAAAGTCACAACAGGTAGGTTATATTCAACGCCTAAAACTTTTTGTTTGTTTATTAACGCTTCTTTTTGAGCTTCCGTTTTTGGCAGCACTTCTTTTGAATCTGATCTTTCCAAATTTGGAACAGAATCTCCCATAACTTTGGTCCTGTTTCGTTTTGCTTCACCATATGGATTCCAAAGTTCTTCCACATTATTTTCATTATCGAGGCTTGAAATTATTAATAAATTATTTTCTATATCAGTCTGACCCATCTCATGAAGCATAACTTTTTGCTTATTTATTATAGCTTCTTTTCTTGTATTATAATACTGTTCTTCATCCAGTTTTTTACAAAGATTTTCACCAATCACACTACTAGATGTTTTGTGTGTAGTAAAATTAATTTCAGGTTCATTAGTTATAACGTTTCCTTGAGAATCGAAATTCTTCTTATTATCACAATTTTTGTCTTCACTATTCCAAGACACACCAAAAATGCTTTTAGCGGCGTTGCATATAGCTGATATGACATCTGCTGTTTTAGTATCAGCTGCTCTGTCGTCTATTTTAACAGATTCTTCAACTATAGCTGAAGCTAATTTTCGTGTGTTTTCATCACTTAATTGAATATTATTATTTGTGATTTTTTTGCAATGATCACCATTTTTATCATCAGTTTCATCATCTGATTTGCTATCGAAACTTTGTATTGACATAGCCATGTTATCTTCATTTCGCTTGTGTTCCAATTCCAACTTTTCTCGTTTCAAATGTCTTTCTTCTGTTGATAGCAGTTGTATCCTACTTTGGTCTAACTGCAGTCTTTTTATCTTCCATTCCATATGAATTTTTGTTTTCTCTACTTCCATATTTAATTTCGAATAATATTCCATGATTTTATTTCTGTAAAACAAACCTTATTTAGCGGATTTATAACATATTTCTCTTAGGTGATAAACTAACAGAGTATAACTTTACCTTTGATCGTCTCGCAATTTAGAATCAACCTCCTCGGTAGCAGTTTCTAGTGATCGTTCCAATTGACTACGCCTTCTCTCACGCTCTTTTGCCTTTCGTTTAGCTGCTTTTGCTTCTGCCATAGCTGTCTCAAGAACCCTTAGCGAGTGTTGTTTTTCGGCTAT
Organism: Apoda limacodes; assembly: GCA_946406115.1. Classification (NCBI taxonomy): domain Eukaryota; kingdom Metazoa; phylum Arthropoda; class Insecta; order Lepidoptera; family Limacodidae; genus Apoda; species Apoda limacodes. The sequence continues at coordinate 11,094,030 of OX291558.1, forward strand.
TATCAACTGCGCTAAACGCTTCCGTTCAGCTGAAAATTGCATCAACAATATACTGTTACTAATTTTACTATACAGTTATTAAATAATGTTTTTTGTATTTAAATGATGATTCATTTATTACTGTTAATTGACTACATTATTTTCTGCTATGTATTAACAAGACGTTTAATTCTTATTGACGAAATATTTTTACGCTTTTAATGATACCTTTTATTAATGAGCCTAGTTGCTAATTCAATCTTTTTGGTAACATATTATTGTGCTTAAACACAAACTTACCAACAATCTTTTCCATAGTTTCCGCTTGTTTAATTGTAGCCATTTCTGTAAAAGCCTTCTTTTCGGCATCCCTTTTCAACAAAATCTGATCGAATGTTACTAGTTCGCCGCTCACAAACAAACATCTAGTTCGGTAAACATCTAATACTTCTTGTTGACGTTCCAGTTGGTCGAAACTCGCACAACATTTCACAGAAGGATGATCCGACGATATTAAGAGGACTAGAGGATCCTATACGAAACATAATTTAATCAACATGCATCTATTCGACAGAGGATTTTGTAAGTTTATTTATATGTGGAGGGTAGTAGGTAAAAATCTTTTACTATTTACTATTTAGCACCTCATTGACCTGATTTTCAGCACAGACATAGCTGGAGGTACAGAGAATAATATAAAATACATTTATCTCAGTTCATCAAGGAGTTCCTGTAAGAAATAAAACTGCGCGGGCAAAGCCGCGGGTAAATGCTAGTTGCATAATAAAGCATTGTGAAAAAAAACTGTACTCACGTTAGGATTGCATAATTTAAGAAGCCTCAAGGATTTTCCACACAGAAGTATAACTTTAGCGACAGATGTAAGAAAGTCAGGTATAGCGACACTTTGGGTGATATGAAACCCTTTGTCCCAATATTTCTTCGTCCGACAGTTCACATACTGTGCATCTTTCCGAATGAAGAACTCATTGTAATAGTCATCTAATTCTCCTTCAAATATAAACCTCTCAATAAACCTGTTGTATAAAACATATATTATAGAAAAGTTGATGTTTGAAACATGCCTAGGCGGCGGGCGGTTGGGGTAGATGTGTTCTTGAGTGGAGACCACGGACCGGTGAGCGCATCATGTGTCGCTCACCAGCCAAGAGGACCGATGATCTAAAGAAGCCGGAAGTGACTGCATGAGAAATGAAGAAGACCTAGTGTGTTGCCGCTCAAAACCGATTCATAAACGACGATAGGCTCACCACCTATCACGTTTATGGGGCGGAATACCATTGGTAAAACGTGACAAAAATCTTATTCTTACTTGAAGTAAACTCGGCAGACAGATATCAATGAGTTGAACATGGTGGATGCGGTTTTTTTGTGTGTCACGAGCGTTATTTCATTAAATAAATACGACATCAATTCTGCACCATGCGGTATCGTCGTTTCTAACTCTGCAAAAGTTTTACAAAAAATCCTTTATATTATCAATGTAAATAAATATTTTGATAGCAAGAAACAGTCAAACCCCGACAACATCTATGTCACCGAAACACGCTCGTTGCGAATGTCATACACATACAACTACTAATGACTAATAAAGTCCTATTACATCATTAGTTATCATTTTCATCAGCTCTATAGAAGTACTACATTTTGCCAGCAGCTCTGCTCGCCCTAAATTCGCTTATCGGCGTGGAATTGATACGACAACTTCTTAATTATACTAATGAAGTTTGCTGTAGCTATAGTTCGTTAATGCTCGGTTATAGTTATTCCCGCGGGAACTTTTGAATTTTCCGGGATAAAAGGAGCCAAGTTTCCAGTGGTTGAAGCGTGATTGAGTAATAAACATCCATCCATCCAGACTTTCACATTTATAATATAAGTAGGACAGAAAAAGTACCTCGTGGCTCAGTTGGTAGAGGCTTACTACGGTGCAAAGGTTTGATTTCCGCGAAGCATCCTCGCTTCGTTTAGGACCAAGTGATGGCGGTATGTGATTAAGTCCACGGAATATTTATTTATAGGATTAATAATTTTTCAGAAGAATTAAAGCATTAATTACTATCTATTTACTATACTTTGTCCACGGCTTGCATTATGTTTAGAAACACACACTATTTCTTACGTTTCCATGCATGTTTGAAAAAAGCAATTTTAGTTTGGTTTCCGTGGTAACGGGAATATATAAAAAATATTTTTGGACATTACACACAGCGCCATCTAGCCACATGGTAAGCAAAGCTTGTGTTATGTATTCCAGACAACGGATACAAATACATATATATTACCTTTTTTTGTAAATACATACATATCATACATAAATACACCCAGACTCGACAAACACAAATGTTTGTCCAGTGCGGGAATCCGACCCACTCACTACCAAGTAGGTTGCGAGGGAGTCAAATGTGTAACATCTCTATCTATCTCTTCACAAACACAGCTAATGCTTAATGCACTTATAAGATATAGGCAGAGCGCCCGCTGGCGACTATCGCTTAAATTTCTGAACGCTTTACTCGAATTAGGTATATTCGATTCACTCGACACTCGATATTCGACTCACAGTTACTTGACCTCTAAATATTCGCTAGCGAAAGCTTTATATTATCTTGGGCGATATAAAATACTCAAAAGCGACTTAATTGGTCTCGTTGTCATCCCTCACACCCATATTCACACCCGCAGGGTATTAAGCGACTGCCTAGTCGCCCCTTGGACGCTCAAAGGTCCGCAGTCACGTAAACAACTAACAAATCATCGCACCATAATCGCTTGTGGACTAGATGCTCAAGCGATAATCGCCACTGAGCCATAGCTATACACCATAAGATAATAATCCCTTCTAACCTGGCCCGATCATTTTATAAATGGAGGCAACAGTTTCGATCTCATGTTTGAGTGGTTCCAAATGAAACAATATTTGCAAAAGCGTCGGCATGCAGTTCTCTTCCAAAGTTTCTTTGCTAAATTCATCAAATATCTCTGTGGCACACAATCGGAACTTCAGTAGATATCGTCTGATAACTTCCTTCGCAGCCTGTAAAATAAAAATCAAACCGAAAAACTTTAAATAAATTCATAATAAAAACATTATGAGAGGCCTCCAAATAAATGTTAGAGTAAGGTATAGTGTCTACAAAATCTTGACACCTCACCACTGTACTTTATGAGACTGTGTAGTGTAGTCATATAAACGAACCTTTTTGTATATTTGTGTAATATTCGCAGTTTGTTGTTTGCTAACACATACTTAATGTGAGTTTGACTTTAACTGTTGAAGTAGGTTTGCTCAGCGGCTAACATCTACACTACTTACGTAATTACAATAATACAGTAAATGTATCATAATATTGTGTGCACTACCACAAAAATATACTTGAGCATAGCAAAGCCAATGAGCCACAATAAGTACCCACAGCAAGGGCACAGGCCTCTCCTGCAGATTGGCGAACGTTGTCGACCACTCGACTGTCAGATTTTCCTGACCACCTATAAGTCATCTCACTTGGGTTAACAACTGCTGTCCTATGACAAAAGCCAATATCAATTTACTAACTATCTGAATTAACAAGCATATCAAGCTACAATGGTGTTTAGTATAAAGAAGAAATATAGCTTAAAGCCATTCTAAAAAAAATCCTTGACCTCACCACTTACCTCATAAATCAAGCCATTGCTATGAAAATGTTCTTCTAAATTTTGTGTAAATGCGAAATTGTACAAGCGCCGGTAGTATGTACCGACGAGAAGTAAAGTGGACATATATCCTCTTAGGTGATAAAGGGAAATTCCTTCTAGCATCAAGTTATCTTTCACATAGAAACAGTTCCCTTCCTCGCTGAAAGGGAATGATTGTGTTTCAACGCCAACTGGAAATATCAAAAATATATGTACTACAATACCAATTAGACTAATTCCTGAATGCATTAAATAAAAATGGTATATTCCTTAAACCTTATCTACATTTCTCTAATATTTAGGGTTTTAAAAGGTGAAAACGGAACGGAGCATTATGTGATAAGTATCTATACCTTTCTTTTTTTGAGTTTTGATGAAATTTTACAGATAGGGTAGATAAATAGTTTGGGTGAACCGCAATACAATTTTGTATTGACATTGAGAAAATATTTTTAAGTGTAACTCTCCGTACATTAAACTGAGGGGTGAAAAAAAACCTTAAAACCTAAATGGTCACGTATAGTACGGATTCAGAGAAACTTCCTCCAGCAAACACTTAGGTTGTAGAATGAGCTCCCTACCAAGTTTTTCTCTAAGGACTAGAATGGGGTTCTTCAAGAAAGAAGTTATTAGATTTTTTAAGGGTCGGCAACGCGTGGGTGATGCCCTGGGTGTTGCAAGCGTCCATAAGCTGCAGTGATCGCTGACCATCAGGCGGACTTGCGGTATAAAAAAAAAAATCCGCAATAAAAAATGTACAATAAATCATGATAATAGATATCAGTTAATACTTTTAACGGCATTTTTTCTGAATTAAATTGGTTCATAAGTTTTTCAATTATCTGCAATGCCTAATTTTAATTCTACATAACCCTCATTTGAATTTAATTCATTTATTTATAAGATAACATATATCCATCTATGTTTTAAACAATTTTACTTAAAAACCTATGTTTATAATTATTTGTATGAGTTTTCAAATAGTAAGGCGCGTACAACACGCACTTGGCCGCTTTTTTATTCAGGAATTCAAATGCGAAACCGAATGAAAAACTGCTGCTACCTTTACAATAACATTGCTTAAATTTTACTCACTTATCAAATACATTATATGCCGAATGAACTGATACTCCGTTTTAACATCCATATTCGTGAGCTGATCGCTGTACATTTGCTTCCATACCTTCAACTCTCGGCTTGAACTTGCTATTAATTGCCTCCCTCTAACTTCTGGCAATTTTGCTGAAAAAAAAAAGCATTTTACCATTGACAGATAAAATTTGTAAGACAAGTTCCAATTTGTAAAATAGGCCTTTAATTGGATTTGAATGAAACTTTAAACATTAACGTTATACACCGTCAAATTGTTTCATACAAAATGCACTTTGTCATAATTTCCGAAGTTCACAAAATTTTACTTTATATTTTGATAAAAAAAAATTTAAAACACAAATAAGAACATAAATAGAACTAGGGATATTTCTATTGTGTTGTATTTATGGTTTCAATTTAGAACAATTACATATTGTGATATTTAAAATCCCTATCCTAGTAAATAGGAAAATAAATCCCATAACCAGATATAAAAATAAATAGATAATTCATTAGGTTTTGACTACTAATCAGCTTCTGATGAGTATTCAAATTATTTTATCTGATTTGCAGCAAAATATACATATAGCTATGAAATATATAAGAACTATTAATGGGAGTCATTAATAGTAAATTTTAAAAAGTAATATGTTTAGATTTACACTATACACTGTAAGTAAATTAGGGCCAAGCTGATTAAGATTAATTTTGAGTGCTATGCTAAAGTATTAATATATAGTTTTTATTACTTGACTTATTTAACTTACAAACCACTTCCCATATGTTTTCGGGAACATCTTTGTCAACTTGACTTGCAATCTCCCATATGTCTACATATTCTTGAGGTTTTGCTCTGTATACTTCTTTCATGTCAGATATCATGTTTGATTTCATAGATGACGCCTGAAATCATAATTATAACAAAAATAGAGTTTCGTTTCCCTACAAAATATATGACGTTTTACACCAATTAGTCATACCAATTATTATCTAAATGTATTTAATATATTCTCTACCTTTAAATATATTTGTCACCTGTAACATTAAATTAAAGTTATAACACAAAATTGAGTAACAGAGGGGTCTAACGCGTAATATGGTAACACCCAAGCTCTTAATGTAAGAAACCAATAACAAAACTCACCCGTACATTAACAGCAGAATCTGATGTTGGTATTTGTAGATCTCTTGGGGCCATCAATCTTCCACAGGTAAGCATAGCGGTTTCAGAATATGGAGACAAATGGCTAGATGTGAGCGACGCCAGTGACATGGGACTCAAAAATGAATTTAACTCAACAGCAGCAACCTTTTGCGAAACATTATCTGGTATAACTAGAATAGATACATAGATAGCCTACTATGAATATGGAGCTTTGAAAAAAGTCGATTCCAATAATTTGCTCTCGAGATTTTTGAGATGTGTTGTTGATTAGGTATATTGTTAGTTTATTACTGCATTTACATCATTAGCCACATACGCCACTGTCGGGGCACGGTGTACCCTCACCGAGGGCGATTTGCGCCACAGTCCATACATGTGCCCAGTGCGGATTGTGGACGTCTTTTTTTTGACGTTTGCAGATTTCCTTGCAATGTTTTCCTTCACCTTTAAGCCAGGGGTGTTAACAATCAATGTACTTGAGGAATTAAGAAAAGACTCATTGGTATACGCCGCTTTCGCTTTTCAGGATGCAATGTGAATTGGAAACCTCTAGGCCATAGTGGTACGTACATTAAGGCCTCTAATGCGACCAAACCATTGATATAAAAAGTAAACATATGGCCAATTAAATGTTTACACGTTAGATGTAGAACTATATTTCCGAGTCGTAGACACGGTAAAACAGCACCATCTGTTATTAATTTTAAAAACTACGTTTGAACTCGCATTTCTATACCAATATTATAAAGAGGAAAACTTTGTTGTTTGTTTGTAATGGATAATCTCTGGAACTACCAGTGCTATTTTAAAAACTCTTTTTACATATTAAACTGTATTTATCTGGTAGAAACATAAGCCATGTAACATCAAGCTAAGATAATTGGGTTAATATAATATAAGGTTACTCGAAAATAATGTATGTTGCGATAGTTCCTCTAAAAACCGTGATAGCATTTATCTATCTTCTAAGGAAGACTCACAATTTAAACTAGCGGTCCCGGCGAACGTTGTTCCGCTGCCGTCCCTCTGTAACCCAGCGAAAGTTGGTTTTTACCTAAAGTGCCCGAGTCCGGCTAGCACTTAACAAATTGGATCAAATAACAGATAGTTACGAAGTTTGATCAAAATCGGTTCAGTAGTCCATCGCGGACAAACAACGTGACACGTAATTTTTATATAGAAAGATTATTATTTAAAAATACTGAAATTGTCCGTTACATTTCATGATTCAAATGGATAGTTTACAAGATAGAACCAATTTAAATTAAGCGATACGAGTAGGTGCGCAGCGGCGGGTTTAACATTTTTTTATTTTAATTAATATCTTAGGATAAACCATACATATGAATATTAAAGATCATATATTAAATATCAAAGACATTGTACTACAAAGAATCGACTGCTTATCACTAGATGCCGCGCTAGTCCATATATCGCGAGTGTAAATTTTTTGACAAAATAATAACACATTTTTTCTAATGAATATAAATGAAGACCTAGTTATATATAATTTAGGTTTATTATTTTGAAAATGTGACACAGAGAAGAAGCATCAGCTTAACATTTAAAGCTACGTCCACTTGAAGACACTCATGGTATAGTCCTTACAAAGTTATACCTATATATGTGTATGTAATAAGACTTAGGCTGGATTGTACCAACTAACTTTGACAGGCTGGTTAAGTTTAAAACACGGTGCCTATGCAAATTTTCATACAATATTCCATTTTTGAAGGCTGGTTAACATCGAAGTTAGTTAGTGCAACCCAGCCTTAGGAAAAAAAATCAATGTTTCAGGTAGTAAAAGATACACTTACCATACTTTGAATCGAAACTCTCAACGGTATAATCTGAATAAGTCCATGACTTATTTCTATCCAACAAAGCGCCTTGACATCTCAGTGAGTAAGGCAACTCAAAAACAAATGATGGAAAATATGGATATGGTTGTGGGGACCCAAATGGTACCCTTTGAGGTTTTGGAAGCATTTGATCTAGCATGCCAAAAGTAAAAGGATTCTGTAATAACAAATGATAAACATATATTTCAATTATAACAGAATTTAAAAACTAATATAATCCAAAAGTTTGCAAAGCAATTTACTATAAGGCCATATATTGAGAACATTTAATTATAAATCTAACACCACATAGTACCCGCCTCTAAATTAACTTAAATACACTCATGAAACATGATTATCTATATATATAAAAGCATAAACTGACTGATATATCAACACATAGCCCAAACTACTGGTTCTGGAGAAATGAAATAGAGGTTCCTGTTATAAAGAAAGCAAGCACTAAGCATGATTTATTTCATAAGGGTTATACCCTCGAATCCAATTGGGATTGGAAGTTTATATAAAAATCCATCATGTTTTTTAAGATAAATACATAGAATCAACATAAACATATTTTACAGTTTTTAGAAATCATCAATCATCCCCTTGCCAGAGGGCGAAACAGGGGATGAAAATTAACCATAATTTTCTTTCTGACAAAAGTCTATGTGGACGAAGTCACAGGAATAAGCTAGTAATATATAATCTTTTAGGGATTCTGACAGATATTCCCTCAAATTTTTGACCCATTTTCAAGGAATACAGCATTTCAAATATGTAAAAATAATTAACCTTGTACATTTCTGTAGACAAGTCTTGCTGTATGGTATTACTTATTCCCAGTAGAAACCGTAAAACATTACAAATATCATCTTTATTATCTCCAAAATCTGTTTCACGAATAAGACTAATAAGTCTTTTTAGTTCTAGAGATCTTTTAAACTGAGCTACATTCTTCACATTTTGTTGGGATATAAAATACTTAGTTAACAATTCTGAAATAGGATCTTTTTTTATCAAAGGTACATCTTTTGAAGACTTTCTTAGTATGATTTCATATGAGTGAGACCTCATTTGGGACATGAGACATTTCTGAGATATGCCATTTTGACCACTATATTTAGAAGCAGTTTTAGTGCATAGTTCTGTTAGCAATTCAAATACACCATCTTCTTCAGAATTGGTACTTTTTACTGATGCCATGTCAATATAGTGAACTTTGTCTGCAACAAAACAATCAAAATAGCTAAAATTTAATAAAACAAGCAAAAAGTTTACCCTACATCTAGTTTTACAAGACAAAACACTTGTTCTAATCAACAAACTAGAAATAATTCTGCAGGTTAAATTTTTTTTAAGACATAATTAAATTTTTTATAAATGCCAATATATGTATGTGTATAGTAATAACACTAAATCAATTATTTAAGTGGCCAATGTGAGATAGTAAATGATGTCACTGGTTAACATGATGTATTGTCTAATGTCTATATACAAATATTTTACCGTTATTTTCTTTCACAACATAACTAAATTTCGATAGCCTTAACATTAATTTGAGTTTAAATGTATACAGTTGCTAGTATGTAAGGTTATGTTCTTACGAGGGAGGTGTGCTCTACGTATTATGACCATACTAATATTATAATTAACAAGCAAAAAAATGACGGAATAAATGGAAATTTACATGAATTTTTGATTTTTAGGGAGGAGTTGCAGAAAAAAGTGCTCCATACAAACGTTGCTGCGTTTCCATCGTCATCGACACCATAAATTTTCATACAAAATTTCAGAAATAAGAGAATTACTTAAAGTTTAACTTAGTAAAATTTTTTAATTTATCTTAGAGCCCCCTTTTCTTTACCTCTACCAAGTTGCTTTGTCACGAAAAATTTTCTAAGTCTTTTTTTCTCAGCGCCCCCTTTAGTACACCCCAACCAATTATCTTTCTAGGGTTAAAAACTGCTGTTTCATTCGGGATAGCTAAATTGACACAGGCAAACTTATAAAAAGGATGAATTATTATGATAACTATGTTTAAGGTAAAATATGTAGGGTATTTTGTGGGTTAACACTTAGACATATTCTTTGCTTAGAATTTTAAACAAATTAGAAAATCATTCACTAGATTTGTGTAAATGTAACGAGAGAAATAGTAATTTTTACATACTTTTATGATCAGATAGATAGTAATGCCTGATACATCATAATTCAACATAAGTTATAGAAAATCAACGATTTGATCTAATGTAAATAACAAAGATCCAAATAATATAACAATATTATTTGAAAAATATCAACAAAATAACAAAAAAATTTAACATATTTTTTTTGGGCTTTTATTAAGGTCATGTTTTTGTAGCTTGCAATTTCTCGCAAATAAAGCAAATTTTGCAACTGACAGCAGGATAGCAAATAGATTTTTCAACAAAACAGTAAGAGACAGCACTAAAGCAAATGCAATCGTAACAGCTAAAAAGTCACGCACTTTAAAGTCAGAAGACAAAGGGTGTGATTTTTTAGCTGTTACGATTGCAATTGCTTTCGTGCTGTCTCTTACTGTTTTGTTGAAAAATCTATTTGCTATCCTGCTGTCAGTTGCGAAATTTGCTAAATTTGCGAGAAATTGCAAGCTACAAAAACAGGCCCTTAACTATTTGCCAATGTGGTTAAAACGAAAAGAAAAAATGAACGGTTTCTATTAATTTAAACAAAACGTCAATAATTTTTTTTTTTTATTTGTCCAGGCTTCATCAAAAACTCTCCAAGGCTGTGGGAAATTGAATCCATATAGCCTTGCATAGACACATTATAACACCAATTATAGCGCAAAAATTCATCAGTTCGTCGGAGTTCTAACTGAACATTTTCACAATTTTGATCGCCGTTACTTGCTTATTGTTTTCATTTCAACATCTATAAGTCTTCAATGCATAATTCTTTGCAGATCTTCGTAAAATCTGCTGATTTTTGTCGTCGAAACCTACTAGACTTAATTTAAAAAATAAACAAGCAAAAACACGTCTCCATTGTTTAAATCTGTACTTAGAACCTTGTACATAATACATTTTAATTTGTGCTTAGAAATCTTATATATATAAACAATTATTTATTTTAGGGCGCGTACGTTTTGGGATGCAGAATCATTATTTTCGTTTACTTTGTCATCTGTCTCCGTTCATTTTGCATTGGTTTTAAAAAATATCAAAATTTTAGTATCATTTGTAACAAACTGTCATCTGTTCGTTTGACAGATATTTTTGTTATTTTTTACTTTTGCCACCGAAAAATTAACTTTAGACCCATGTCTGGAGGTAGGGTTCTTGAGTTTATCTGTCAAACTCCTTATACATATTCATCGTTTATGGTAGTTTGTGTATGTTTTATCGTAGTTTGTGTACGTCAACCGTTCGTTTTGCAAGTTTTGCAACCGAAAATTTCGTTAGTGACGTTTTAAAGCTACAAGAACTATAGGTGTCGGTGGCAAAACTGGCGATATCAAAAGTGTAAAAAGTATCAATTGCGGTAACTCTTAATCCAAAAACGACCGTGCCCTTAATATGTTATAGCTACAACTAAAACAATCTCTGGAAAGGCTAATAAAAATGATGGGTTTTTGTATAAGTTGTATTTCAAACTTGTATAAGTTTGAAAGTCAAGTGCATGTCATCATGTTAGAAAAAAAAATCACTCTTTGTGGCATACATTATGTCACGAGAAATTTTCTAACAGTGTACGGGATCATCGAAAATTTAAATTTTATCCGCTGTCACCTACAAGTACTAACCTTAGACGAATGCAAGAGATAATACGGAGCGTGTGAAACAGAATCAGATAGCTGTATTAAGAAAGTAACATGTGTCTGAATGAAATTTCGACAATTGTCTTACTATCACCACCTCAGTTTTTGCGTACTAGTACCATATTTACCTCTTTTAATATATACACTCTCATGGTTTTAAGTGGCAAGTAGATATATATTAAGAAAAACACATCAAATATTTTATTTTATCACATATGTCTCGATCAAATTGTGTCCAATCTCTGAGAAGGCGAGGTCAAGAGTACTCTAAGCCGTCGAATGCGTATGAAAGCATTGATGCATGTCGATGAAAGAAATTATGATCTTCTAATTTGTTTAAAATTATGTATCTTGTATAAAACGCAGCCTAAGCATAGAATATGTCTATGTGTTAACCCTTAATGTCACGAAACACAAAAAACAAAATACCCTACATATTTTACCTTAAACATTGTTACCAAAATAATTCATCCTTTTTATAAGTGTGGGCTGCGTAAGTTAGACAGCAGTTTTTAACCCTAGGAAGATAATCACTGAGGATAGTCAGGAGCCTTATATATTTATTTCAATAACAGCCAGAGATCAGTTTGTCCGAACCATGTTTGTCTGCTTATAATATTCTAAGACAATACCATAGATATACTGGAAAGACAATACAAACTCATTCATGTTTACTTTCTTTCGTGTAATTATCACCTGATAAAGATTATTGTCCAACCATTTTACAAGTGTTTGTCAGTTAAATTTTAATTTCAAAAAAGTAAAATTTAGCCATGTTTATTGTAGTGTGTTAAGAAAAATTACTATGCACAATGAAAATAACTGACGCTAAAATTATGTTGAAAGACAAGGTAAGGTTATAGTTGGGGTGTACAAAAGAGGGAGGGGGGCGCTGAGGAAAATAGAAAGAAAAATTTTCAAAAACTTTTCAAAATTTTCAATCAGATTTATGAAAAGAAGTAATATGAAATAAAAATATGTAAAGTATAAAGGTGAACATTAAGTGTTAAATCTGACCTGCAGTATTTGAATCTTATGTTTATATTTTGGTATATTAATATATATGATACCTCCATGTGTGATGGACTTTATTATGTATATCCATCTGCCTTGCTTTACTTTTTGAGGAAGTGGGATTTTAAAATATTCATTGATTGTAATGATATGTATATCCTTGATGGTGCAGATTGGTGTAGTGGTAAAGTGTTATTTTGGAATTTGATGATTTCTATCTTTTCTTTGCACACATTTTAACAATTGTAGAAATAATTTCGATGTTTCTGGGTAATTTGATATGATTTAGATTGTTATATTAGCACTGTAAGGAATGTGTATAGCAATGTGAAATATTTTTACAATGACCACAAAAAATTAATAAACATATTTTATACATATACCTATATACCATTGTATTAATTGTGAAATTAAAAGAAAATAAATAAAAATTTGGAATTTATATTGAGTCATATATTTTTATAGTATTGGCATTTCGTACCGTTGCTATCGAGGCCGCGCCTAGGTTCCGAACGCAAACTGTTTATGTGTTTCTGGCAAAACTAATTTTCGGTTGTCATTAGACTGAAGTCTCGAAAATATGTAAAATCAACTTGTTGTGTATGAAATATAAAAGTGCCAAAAATCATTTAGTGAAGTTCCCACGGACCGTAGAGAAATTATTTATAGTTCTACTTTATTTTACTTATGTTTAAATCCCGTCCCTACCTTTTATGCCCTCTAAAATTGAAATAATTGTAATTTAGGACTCCCTTTGGTCCCCTTAGATGACATAGGATAGATAGAAGTGTTGCATTTAGGTACAATAGTAAAACTATTGAGGTAAGTAAACTTGTTACTGTAATTTAGGGTTTAAAATGTATCTGTCATCATTGACAAAACAAGTTTGTTAGCCAAAGCGAGGTTAGCAACGTACATTTTACTTACCTCTGTACTTCTTTTTTATACCTACCTACCTACATCTCATATTTGTTCAAGTTCATATTTGTTGAACTAATTTTAGCACTTATTTTTGGCACTTTTTTGCACCTTTTTTTGGCTTTTTTCCAACCCGAGTAACATCTGATGTTGTTTTTTTAACTAGTTTTACTACTGGGTTGGCATACACAAAAACATAACACTATTGCTGTGTAGTTTTAGGTAAAATTAGATTTCTTTTGTATTCAATAGCGCTTTGTTTAAACTGTTCATACTTCTTTTTAAATATTTGTGTTAAAGTTAAGTTAGTTAAATATATATTTTATTCTTTGTTTATTCATATACAATGGCGACGCCTAGAATTGTTTTGGCTGGAGGCTTGCGTTGGTTAGCAACGGCTGCAGCCTTGATTACAATGCCGGACAAAAGTGATTCATCGGTATGAAAAGCTTGATGATAGGATGAACGCCATTCAAGATGCATATGAGCAAGCTATTGTAGGCTTGCAGAAGGAAGATGTGGCCAGGCTTACCGCAGACTTGGACCAGGCTGAGGACCTTTGTGACCATATTGTCATTAGGGTTGCACAGATTCGCCGGGCTGAGGGTAAGACTGTTGCCCCTACGGACGAATGTGACAACTCTGTGGTGACCACTCAGGGGTTTCCTCTTCTTTGTCAAATTTGGACAGTTTTATAGTGATACAGCAGAGTGGCGGTCTTTATAAATAGGTTTAATATTTTGGTTCACAATTGGTCAGATTTTACCGATTCACAAAAGTTCTCCTATTTATGGGATCAACCGCTAGAGAGCCTTATGACATGATTAGGCATTTGTCTCAGGATGAGGCGGATTACAAAACTGTCCGGGTCTTATTATATGGACGCTATGACATTATTAGGCAAATTGATCATACTATTGTCAGTGCGTAATTGCAGCTGCCTAACATTTCTGAGGTGGCTAACCTGCGGAGAGAGCTTCTTAATCCTATGTTGGGGAAAGTTAATGGACTTAAGGGATTAGGGCTTCAAGCAGATAAGTATTGGTCCTTTTTACTTGTCCATTTTACTCTCTACTGTCTTACACCGGAATTAAGGAGCTGCTTTGAGTTTGTTTGTGGTGGTGAATCGGCCACTATTCTTTCTACCTTATCCGATATGGCTAATTTTTTAGAGAATAAGTGCCACAGGGCTGAGAGCCTTCTTTTTGTTCCTCTCCCCGCTGCTCTTCTTCATTATTTTATTGATGATTTCAAAAATTTTGCTTACAGTAGGCAATATCATCATCTTTTACTTCCACTTTTAAAAAGTGGTATTATTTTACTGTATTTTATTAAGTCTGGGAATATACCTTCGTCAACACACTTATTAAATATTATGGCTAAAAGTAGTGCTAGAATACCAATAATTCTACTAAGGACTTTCACTGATATACCCCATCACCATCACCAGTTATTCACTGTTTAATTACATCACAATAATCAGATTTTATTTTGCTTATTTACTTAACAGACAATTACAAACTGTTCATATAGGTATAAGTATGTACTTATTTAATTTGTTAATCAAAAAATCGCGCGCACGAACTTAAACATGTGTTGTGATAAGAGCGGCAACAGCGCGCCAGCCGGACCGAAGGCGGGGGTCAAGCTGACAACAGTATTTTTCTTTAAATAGTCCAAGAGCGGCGGTCCACTTTTTGCTAATTTCTCATACAAAATCCTCTGGTTCACGTGTGAGACTGTGTCGAACTTTCTCTTTCACACTCGTTTATTTTAGCTTTAAGTCTCTGTACTGAACTTTGTTTCATAGGAGCGCTTATGCTAGTGCTCCACTCATTTACCTAGTATAAGTGCAATTCCATACTAAATCTTGAGTTAACAGTGTATTTACGGATTGTTTGATAAAATGCTATTTTAACATACAGAGTAATCGAAGTAATACTAATTAATTATTTTAAGTAAAATCTAAAAATATATTGTTTATTAAGTAGATAATAATTTATGGGAGTGCGCTGCACCAGCGCTCCTTAGAACAAGCCTTTGCTACTGACTTGTCTAACTATAGCCCAATTTCTATACTACCTGTTTTCAGTAAAATTTTTGAAAAACTGATCTTAAATCAATTGAGTATTTATTTTTGTTCACTGCTAACTTGTAAATAGTTTGGATTTACAAGGGTAGCTCAACAACCGATGCTGGTGTTGAACTTATCCTTGCGTACTTATATTATATTGCGATCTATCTAAGGCATTAGATTGCGTCCAATAGAAAATCTAATTAGGAAATACAACTCTATGTTATTAAGAGTACTGCATTTAAACTAATTTGCTCATATCTGGACAGTAGAAATAAGACAGTTGACATAAATGGAAAGCGCTCCCCTGAATCAAACATTAAAATTGGTGTTCCACATGGTTCTATTCTTCAGCCGTTCCTATTTCTTATATACATTACACACAGCGCCGTCTGGCCTCAAAGTAAGCAGAGCTTGTGTTATGGGTGTCAGACAACGGATACAGATACATATATATATATATATTACTTTTTTTTTGTAAATACATACATATTATACATAAATAAACCCAGACTCAAGACAAAAACAAATGTTATTTATCACATAAATGTTTGTCTACTGCGGGAATCGAACCCACACCCTCTGCGCAGCAGTCGGCAACACTGCCAACTAGTCTGCGAGGGAGGAAACTATGGGGACTCGCAACTGATATTCAAACAATCTTTGTGCTGCAGTAGAAGGCTGTTCGATCAATTTACAATCTATACCATAGACAATCTTTAAGACATACATTTAAGGTAATTAAGGTCTTACCTTAGTCTCAGTATATATTAGATCATTTAATCAATGTTTATAAAAATATTGATTGCTTTAAAAAGAATAGCGATATTCATAATCGTAATACTCGAAATAGACACAAACTTGTTCTGATCCACCACTTGTGCTTTAAAAAATAGATAAATAATTTAAAGGACAATGTATCAATATTTACAATGTTTACAATAGAATTCCTGCAGAATTATGGCAGTTAAACTGATAAAGATCAAACATTTTGTAAAACAGAAACTTGTCGAAAAAGGTTATTACACAATTCAAGAATACCTCGATGATAAAAATGCATGGCATTAATTTTTTTTCGAACATAATTTACTAGATCAATTGTATTGATTAATAAGTTATTATATGTTTGTATTGTATTCATTAAGAGCGAGTAGAGAGTTTATTTCGTCGTTTCTTCTCACCTTCAAAAAAGTGATATGATATACTATTTTGGAGAAATAAAGCATTTGAATTTGAATTCACATAGAGGTTGAATTTATAACCTCCTTTTTTCGAAATCGGTTAACAACTGGTGCCTGTAGTTTTACTTCACAGTTGCCGGCAGTAGTATCATGTAATTTAATTTGATGTAATGCGTTTGTTTATTTAAATCTTTAGTTGATGAAGAAGCTTTTAACGTCTTATTATAATGGAAATAACAACAAGAAAACTATTGTTTACCGTAAATTGACGGCCGTTAAAGAATGTATGTTTTTTAATCAATCACATATTTTAAGCTGTTTACAAAAAAAAACAATGAAACATACTCCTTGTATATAAATAGTAACATATAATCACATAACCATACTGCAAAATAACACTGTATCACCTTGCTTAGTGAATGAGTAGTAGTAGTAGAAAATTAGAACGAAACAATACTTACAAAGGAATGTGCATACATTTTTGCAATTTTATCACATGAAATAGCTCCAGTTTGAATATCTGTTTCCAGTTTTTATTGATTTTGTAGGTATCTAATTTTCCCTGCCCTTTACGTTAATCCATTGCTATCCGATATCGTGTTGTTTTAAAAACCTTAAATTGATACAACAGTAACCAAATATATCCTTATCATAAATATTAAACAAAAAAAATATAAGATAAATTTGTATATTAGGTAGAAGTTACAGTTTTGAGTATCTAAACAATGGTAAGTAGTATGTATTCCACTTATCGACATCCTTAGTCAAACATAAGCACAACATTATCGATTACCGACACTGCATCTTCTACCGAGCAATTAATGCGTGGCGGGATCGCTCGCTACGCAATACATAAATTGCAAACGACGTGCCCACGTCAACCATTAACGTACTTCTCCTGCAATGAATAGTTTTTGCTTTATATTTTATTTTTACCGACTCTACTTGTAATTTCATACTTCAAATTATATTTTTTAGAAAAAAAGAGACAAAACCATACAAAACGATAATTTTGGATTACCTGTGAAAAGATAATCCTCCTTGCCTCACTCTATCTTTTTAATTTACCCGTTTTAATGGCACAACACGGCATTTAAGGACAATTTTAAAGTAGCTGCGCACTTCGCAGCACCTCACACGACTTAAAAGAATGTTAGCGTATTTCGCTTGAAGTATGATTGTACAATCATAGTTGCGGCTCGCCTACCACACCCACATTTCCTTTCTAGCCTTCTTTAACTTTATGTGGCTAGCCCTGTTTCTATGAATCGAGGCAGCACTCGAGCGTCTTGGCAGCTACGGGCGCCATCGCCTGAGCCGCAGAACACATATACATATAATGGACCTGATCGGTTAGAAAGTCTTTGTCTTATTCTGTCTTATGACGCTTTGTTTGATGTTACACAAGACATGTATAGTTACTGCAGTCATGAAAAATACAAACCATCAGTCTTCTATGTATTTTTTAATTATACTTAAAAAGCTTTAATATTTAGAATATTATACGCTTCTTGATAATAACACTCTGGCTGTATGTCTAAATCCCTAACTTTCCGAAAGGATAAATAAAAAGTCACCATATTTGTCTGCGACTTATAAACATAACCTAAAAATTAAGTAAATATTTCTGGCTTTTGGGAATATATTGTTTGTTGTATATACCGTTTTGTATAATTCAGTCTTATTTTTAAATTAGCACCATGAACCAAGCAGATGTTTCTAAGTTAGTTTCAAAACTACGCGTGAAAATACCGCCAGAAGCCCGTAAGCTTAGAAATCTCCAAGGACCAGAAGGCAGGCTGAATAAATTACGTAAAACTGTTACTGGATTAATCAAGTACGAAAGAATTGAATTGAACTATCAAAGAGCAGACGAAGCTCGACAGTATACTGAGAGGGTTAGTTCACTATATATGATTATTTATATTTTTACTTTCACGACAATAGTCGCATACTGTCTAAGCGAGTCGCCTCGCGAGACAAGTGCTCGCTCAGTCAGGACGTGCCTCGCCCGTGGCTAACGAACGCTGCCTCTGCCTAGGGTTGCTAGGCCCTAAAATACAAAAGCTGGACTCGGCATTATATTAGGCTGGAAAATTTGGCCTAAAAGCCTGACATATCTTTTTCTAAAACCAAACATACCTTTTTAAAGCAGAAAATCACTTTTCAACCCACTTTGAAGAAGGAGGAAGTTCTCAATTTAACTTTTTTTCTTTATGATAAAAAATAGGTTTGAATGTATTAATTATTATTTATTTATCCCTGAGCTAAGCCAAAATAGCAGTACAAGATGTCAGTCTTAAAAGCCATAGACTGGGCTAGGCGGACCATGATTGTAAACAGTGAACACATCACACATCTTAGGTTTGCCGACCACTTAGTTTTTATGGCTTAGTCACAGGAAGCACTGAGTGAAATGTTGCAGACCCTAGATGAATCCTTTAGACAAAAGTCATGTTCATCTAGCATGTCATGCCAATGCCAGTAAGCATCTATGTTACCCTACTTAAGTAGACCGATAGAGCGCATGTGTCCTAGAGTAGAGATTGTATATCCAAAAGCCAGACAGGCCAGACACGTTAATATTTAGTTCTACTATTTGTTACTGCAACATAAAGAAAGGACAAAGAAACAAACTCACTTAAGCATTATAATATGAATACTAGCACTTGAACTCGGCTACATATGTGCTAAATTTGGTAATCGGTGTTTCTACAATACCTAACTCCTTGATTGTAGTAAAAATACTGATATTGCCAATATTTCTGATGCCATTGATAAAATGAATGTTAACCTTTGTAACATATTTCATTGTTCACTCAGATTTGGACTGACAGTAAATCTTTTAAAATGCCAAGCATTCAACATAGGCAGCTTTTATTGTGAAAAACTTAATTATTTTATCAAATGTGTTGATGTTTGTTATTCGGACCTGAGACAAAATCTTTTGGATAAACTCAACTGACTTCTAAATTCCTGTATAAGTTTTATTTTCAATCAGCATACATTTTACCACATTTCTCAATACTCAGCCAAACTGGCTACCTGTTTGTCAATGCCAGTATGGCAGAATTTTATGTTTTCTTTTTACTATATTCTTACTTACCTTATTTAAAAAGGTTATTTCAATAGCTGCACAGTTTTCATGACAGAGAGCTTTGTTCTTCCACTAATATGCTGCGAGGAGTACTTTCACATCATTCTGGCTTTATATCCAATTCTTTTACCATTCAAGCAGCACTACTTTGGAACATGCTCCAAAATATGTTCAAGAATTGTTCCATAATTATTATTTAAGAGCATCTTAGTCAGTCAATTGACATCATTTACTTTGTAATGTTTTATGCAGTATTATTATTTATTTATATATGTACCTATCTATCTATGTACATATCTATACGTGTCAAGTGACATATGTATCTATTGATACTAATTGTATATGTAGGTATTATATGGACATGTAATGTATAATTTTAACCATTCCAATTTGAACACCCCATTTAAGATTTTTGCATGACTCAAAGGTCAACTGGTAGATAATGCCCATGGCATTGAGTCC
Organism: Apoda limacodes; assembly: GCA_946406115.1. Classification (NCBI taxonomy): domain Eukaryota; kingdom Metazoa; phylum Arthropoda; class Insecta; order Lepidoptera; family Limacodidae; genus Apoda; species Apoda limacodes. The sequence continues at coordinate 11,114,357 of OX291558.1, forward strand.
ACCTTTCGTGATTTTATTGCAATAAAGTGTCTATAAATATATAACAATATAAACATATACAGTTATTTATAAAATCAATGAAGAATTAAAAAAAAATATCGAGGATGAGAAAGTTACATGGAAATCTAATCTAAGATACATTAATTCTACAGATTATGCATATTTATTACATCTTCTTTAATTTTATGAAAAACTGTAAACTGTATCTCAATTACTAAAGCGCTTGGACAGGGGGATTTAGTGACAAGGTTACTTGAGCTCAAATTTTTTGATAAAGTCTCTTGTACTTGTGGTTGACCTTTGGAATATTTTCTATGAAAATAAAAATATTAGTTTATATTAATAGTTAAATATGTATGTTTCAGTTGATCTCGGAAGCTATGAGACATGGAGATTGCCATAAACCCACAATGGAAATAGCAGATTACTGGTTACTGGAAAAGGAACTTGTACATAAATTGTTTAAAGTTCTTGTACCAAGATTTGAAAATTATAAGACAGCTTGTACAAAAATGTACAAAGCACCACGTCCCGAATATAGTCGTAATATTGACAAATGTGTTTTAGAATTAAGAGGAAATCCATACCCATCACTTACTCAAAAAGAAGCAAATAATAAACACTCAATACAAAATGTTCTCTTGGAAGCAGCAAAATATGATTACAGACAGTCAAAGTATGCAGAAATATCTCAGAAAATTGTAAAAACAGATGAGCAGCACAACACTATTGACAGCAATTCAAATGTTAAAAACAATGATACGCCCAAAGATGTCTAATCACATAATACCGTTTTAGTGTAGTTAAGTACCTATTTTATTGATATCAATTGTTAAAATACAAATTATTGACAACAATTGGAAATGTTTGCTTGGTTTCTATTGCCATATAGTGTCCTGTCTGACGTATTCAACATTGTCTGTTACTAATCATATAAAAAGTGCCAAATGTAAGTCACCAAGTGTTCCATTAGCGCTGTCTAGTTTCAACTTTGCTTACTAAAATCCTGAGAAACAATTGGATGCTGTTAAGCAGAATAGATCCAACCGACACATTTTGTGAAATTGAGTTATATACACATTGACAATCTACAAATTGTATTTTATATATGCAAAAAAGATCCTAGCAGTCTGATCACATTCCCCTAACAAAAGTTTCACAGTGCCAAATTTACCATCTACTAATTAGTATGTTAGAAAAATGCAAAAATGAACCATGATGCTAGAGCACGGAATTGTCAATTTTTTGTTGGTTCAAAAGATCTAGGTTGCATGTTTCTATTTAGAAAAAAATATTTTTCTCCATACTCTTGAAACCAAGCTGTTTGGATCCATATTGCGAAATAGGATTTCCTAACGTTTACAATAATATATGAACCAAAGTGCATTGAAACTTTATCAAAATGTAGGGTTAGGTTTTGACTAATATACCACAATCCTTGGATAATTTTTCGTTTTCATATGTTTTTAGAGTTTTAGAGTTGTATCTTAAAGAACGAATATTCCAAATAAAAGAAGATGAATGCACTTCCACATTTCACAACATTCTGGCCGATGTGCCACAAGGCTCAGTGTTAGGCCCTGTACTATACACAATATTCACATGCGACCTCCCACAGAATGATGACGTTACTGTCGCAACCTTCGCTGATGACACGGCCATTCTTGCACGTAGCAACTACCCTATAAAATTCCTATAATTGGCATGAAATCGAAAAGTGGTTGACCAGGTGGCGTATTAGAGTCTTTATCCCATTGGGGATCTAGCTCTGACGGCCACATAACTATCAACCCATCTGCTCATCCTTCGACTGATTGCATGATAACACCTGGAAAAAAAAAAATCATGTTTTTATAAATATTGCTGTGCCCACCCACATATCAGTCGAGAACTCAAGGCTCGAAGTTGTTGACGAAAATGTCTACTTAGGACAAGTGGTTTAACTATATAGGTCCAACTTCGGGGATCGTCGAATCCAACTCGGCTGGGCAGTGTTCGGAAAACTCCGCAACGTCTTTTTGTCCAAAATAACTCAGTGCCTCAAGACGAAAGTCTATGACCTGTGGGTGTTACCAGTGATGACATATGACACTGAAACATGGCCTCTAACTATGGGCCTTATAAGCTCAAAGTTACACAACAAGCTATGCTCGGGGTTTCTCTACGAGATCGAATCAGAAATGAGGAGATCCGTAGACGAACGAAAGACACCGACATAGCCCAGCGCATTAGCAAGTTGAAGTGGCAGTGGTTCTGGCCACATAGTACGTAGAACTGATGGTCGATGGGGCCGAAAGGTTCTCGAATGGAGACCACGGACTGGCAAACTCAGTGTCAGAAGACCGCCCACAAGGTGGTCAGAAGACGTTGGATACAGGCCGCTTCCAACTGTTTTCTTTGAAAATCTATGGGGGAGGCCTATGTTCAGCAGTGGAGTTCTTGCGGCTGAGATGATGATGATGATGTAAATAGTTTCTAAAGGATTATGTTGTACCATCTCTTTGAAAACCATTATAAAATTTGAGAAGTACCTTACATATAAAATCAAGATTATTTGCAATAGACGGCGTTCATTGGTTGTATTTTATTTCAAATTCGGCTTCACACTAGCGCTGCCTTTGGATATTATTTATTTATTAATTTTAAACAAAGCTTATTTTAAAAACTTTTTTTACCAAAAACAAACCGACTTCTAATCCACTAAAAGTAAAAAATAAGCCCCAAAACAGACTTATTAACAGAACATTCAGCCAGTCGAACTACCGTGGTGAAAGCCATATTGACGGTTGCTGACAAAGTCGTGTTTTTCTAGGTATCTTAGAAGCTGTGTGTTGATCGCACCTTGGAGACGGGAGAGGTAATAGCGATAGACCTGTAATTCCATGTATCTAATATATTGCCCTTTTTGGGCATATTCGCAGTTTTCCATGAAGACGGAAATCACCTAGGGTGGTAGGAAAGCGCGAAAAGGCGCGTGAGTACAGTGCACAACTCAGGAGCACACTGTTTTAACACCACTGCTGGTATACTGTCTGGCCCACTCGACTTATGAACGTCTAGAGAAAGCAACGCCCGCCGGACCTCCCGCTGCGTTATGGAGATTTCCGGCATGGCCTTACCGCACCACGGTATAGTAGGTGGTACAGCGCCTTCGGCGTTCATATTAGAGTTGGAGGCAAAGAGACTGCCCAATAGATCGGCTTTCTCTTTAGCACTATGGGCCAATTCACCCTCGGTCTTTGGCAGTGGTAGTAACGACGACACAAAAGTTCCCTTGGCAGCTTTCTCAGCAACTGTGATAGCCTTCGTATGGTTTTAGTGAATTCTGTGATTCAAATTTAAAACGCGCACCAAATCTGATGCGTTATATACAATTTTTAAAACGCGCACCAAATCTGATGCGTTATATACAATTTTTAAAACGCGCACCAAATCTGATGCGTTAAATACAATTTTTAAAACGCACCGCAACACGCAGCGCCGCAGTGCACCCAGCCTTTTAATGTGAAGCAGTGTTGTAAAAGTGAAAATTTTTAAATCGGGAAATTTGCCAGATAAAAATCGGGAGATTTACTACTTATCTTTTACTTTTTATCTTCATATCACCTCTAACGTGTTAGTTTAAAAACATTTTCTCGTCAATATTAAGAATAAACTTACATAATATAGTGTACTTTTTGAGAATCTATTTATAATATTACAATTCAAATCGATTTAATCATTTCGGGAAGGATCGTCATAACTATATGTGATCTGTGGCCATAATTATCCTTCAGAACTTCCCCTCGTACACTAAACAATAATGAATGAACTCTAAGGTATTTCAGTGCTATCTGCTTTAGCATGCTGCAAGGTTAAAAGATGTTCTATGCTATGGATACTATCGCCAAACCACTGTAGAGTGTCGAAACGAAAGTCATACATTAGGTAGCCATATTGCAACTTTAAAAACGCGATTCTTTTTTGATATTATTCGTTGAACTTGCGTTTGCCAAGACCCTGCGGATAAGCTTTGCGGTTGCAAATAGCGGCTGAAAATCTATTGAGGATATTTATTATATTTCCAAAGAGTTAAGTATTTTGTTAATTAGGTATTTCAATGTGACGCTTTTATTATAGGTATCTTTTTGTCTCCGATATGAAGAAATATACCTACCTTAATAAAGATGCTTATTAGGTATATCGAATCTTTAATTATTGTTATATTTTCACAACATCATAAGCAACATTTTGTAATTAAATATGATGGTATTATTTAAAATCTGTGTTCTAATTATTAGCCTAATTTCTAATTCAACAGATTCATAGTAAATGCATTGCTAGATTTTCGTTACTAGAACATTTTAATATTCAATACAATAAATACCTATTCTTAATTTTAAAACCAACCATGAGTAAGTTGAATGTGAATAAAAGTAATAATGAAACACCACATTACATAGTATAAATAAAAAAAAGCGATTTTCGATAATTGGCACAGATACTCGTAATGTAGTTTTCCAGCCGACGCCCACGAAATAGCGTGTTCGATATATGAGAAGTCTACCACGATCGTTTCAAAACCGCTTTGTCTATAGCGATACTGCACGATTTTTCGATTAAGACTTGTCTAAGGCCCCAGGTTTAATTTAGTTTTGCTGTTATTGAATATTATATTACATTTAACTGTACATCTAGAGAAAGGGAATCTAAATCGGGATATCGGGAGACAATAGCCAAAATAATAAAGAAGATGTCCCGAAAAATCGGGAACTTTTGCAACAGTGATGTGAAGTAGTAGTGGGAGAGCCGGGCTATGTTTAGATCTTTATCCGACACTTAAACACATAAAAAAAATCAGGTCTGCCAGAGCCGATCCTGCCGAAACTTTATGATGTCGATAAATTTTGACGTATTTTTTTTAGTTAAAATTACGTCATTAAGTACCCGAATTAAACTGCTGGCAACAGTTAACCATGAATTAGTTATGTTAAAAAAAAGTGAGTCTGCCATTGCGCAATCTGCCGGAAGTACTTGGCAGACCCCAAAAATATGCCCTTCTGACACCCTAAATCTACCTCATCGAATACCCCGATGGGAGCTACGCTAATTAAGGTGCGTTCGATTGACATAGAGCGCATTCAATGCGTATAATGCTTTTTAACAAAACGCCCCTATAATAACCAAGAGGCTCCTGATAATTAATATCTGATAATAAATATCAAAAGGTCTGCCAGGTCTAAACTTGCTGAAACTTAGTGTTCAAAGCATTTGAAGTTGGTACGCAGCGTAATTTCACCTAAAGTAAAAATAACGTTGTTATCTAAATTTTCATATTACTACTGGCCTTTTTATCAAAACATTAAATAAAACAAGTGTAGCTCTAAAAGATGTATATTTAATTTTTTTTTTATACCAGTAAGGTGGCAAACAAGCTTAAGGTCCGCCTGATGGTAAGCGGTCACCATAGCCTATGGACGCTTGCAACACAAGGGGTATCACTCGCGCGTTGCTAACCCTTCAGAAATCTAATAACTTCTTGCTTGAAGAACCCCATACTGTAGTCCTTGGAGAAAATCTTGGCAGGGAGCTCATTCCACAACCCAAACGTTCTCGGGAGGAAGTGTCTCTGAAACCGCACTGTACGCGACCATTTCGGTTCTAAACTATGAGAATAAAATTCTCTGCCGATGGCGAGCGGTGCAATGGTAGAAAGTAGCCGTGGCCATTTAGAAAAATTCCTTAGAACACAACCCACTGTACAAGCGGTAGAACAAACACAGGGAGGCAAAGTCTCTCCTCAAACTTAAGGGCTCGATACCGCAAGTGAGTTTGGAATCGTCGACAATTCTCACAGCCCGTCGTTGTACCGAGTCAAAAGGGCCAAGCTGGTATCCAGGTGCACCGGCTTAGAGATGGCACCAGTACTCCAAATGGGGCCGAACTTGCAACTTGTAAAGTAACAACCTTTGCCCGACGTGAAGTCCTGCTTCGCTCTGCTAAGTACACCAAGTTTTTTGGAAGCCAGCTTCGCCTTGTGATGATCTCGAACTGAACATCGCTGGAGTTGTCAACACCAAGGATCCCAATGCTCTTGGAGAAGGAGAGGGGAGTGTTCTCGAATTGAGGGAATGGGGTTTTCTTAGCGGTGAACGCGCAGACTTGTGTCTTTGTAGGATTGAATCGGACTAAGTTTTTCCATTTCCAGGCAGATACCTTGGACAGAGTGATCTCGATTTGAGATACAAGTTCTTCACGTTTTTCCTCCACAACGGAACGAGGGATGACCCGTGTAATAAGCGTCTCCAGTACTGTCATCTGCATAGCAATGTATGTTGTTGATGTCCAACATATCATTGATATGCAGTAGAAACAGCGTAGGAGACAGCACAGAGCCTTGCGGGACACCAGCATTAATTTCCATACTATCAGAGCAACTACCGTCAACTACGGCTCGTATGCGTCTCCCGGACAAAAAGCTAGCCACCCATTTGCACAAACCCTCGGGCACTCCGTAAGATGGCAACTTCGATAGCAGACCCCGGTGCCAGACCCGATCGAACGCCTTCGCTATGTCCAGGCTACATGCCAATGTCAATGCCTGACTCTCAATGGCTAGTGCCCATCGGTGTGTGAGATACACTAGAAGGTCACCAGTAGAGCGACCGTGGCGAAAGCCATATTGACGGTCACTGACCAGGTCGTGTACTTCTAGGTATCTTAGAAGCTGTGTGTTGATCACACGCTCCATCGCATACATGCAGAGATAATAGCGATAGACCTGAAATTCGATGGATCTAATCTGTCGCCCTTTTTGGACACCAGCTGCACATTTGCAGTCTTCCATGAAGACGGAAATTGCCTAGTGTGGTAGGAAAGCGCGAAGAAGCGCGTGAGTACAGGTCATAACAGGAGCACACTGTTTTAACACCACTGCTGGTATACTGTCTGGCCCACTCGACTTATGAACGTCTAGAGAAAGCAACGCCCGCCGGACCTCCCGCTGCGTTATGGAGATTTCCGGCATGGCCTTACCGCACCACGGTATAGTGGTACAGCGCCTTCAGCGTGCATATTAGAGTTGGAGGCAAAGAGACTGCCCAATAGATCGGCTTTCTCTTTTGCACTATGGGCCAAGTCACCATCGGTCTTTCGCAGTGGTGGTAACGACGACTGGCAGAAGTTTTCCTCGACAGCTTTAGCAAGCGGCTAGAAAGCTCAGAGGGATAGCTCGCAAGTCGCTCACCTATTCTGCCGATGAATTGGAATATTCAAGTGTTTGTTTGTGCAATATTTGAGATGGCTAATGTTTTTTTCATCTTTAATCAGCCAAATTATGCCCGTTGGATGTTGAAGTATCACGATATTTTTTTGAAATTGAAGCGTACTTGCCATAAATTGATGGATGATTTTCAGAAAAGTTTGGTATAAAGCGAACCGACAATCCCCTTGCTAAGATACCAGTAGACCTAACGTTGGAGCAGACTATTAATGCCAATGCTGCTAGTTCAATGACAGGTCAAGGCGGCAACAGTGGTTCACTTTTTTTTCCAGTGATGTAACTTGATTTTGGTGAGTGTTGGAAAGATGTAAAAGGATTAGTATTATAGTGTAACTAATGTTTATTGATCATTCCAATCGACGAAGCTCAACAAGATAATATTTTGGTGGGATACAGTGAATCGACCCTCAGTTTACAGTGAATCAGGCAAGTTCACAGTGGATCATCAATAATATAACGCACAAACATGCAGTTTTTTGCTTTTCATCACTCTTTATTTTTTGTTTTAACCAAACAATAAGTTTTACACCGACAAAAAAAAATTTTTTGACTACAGTCTCATTAAGACTTTTTAGTCTTACACATTAAAAATGTACTCAATTAGCTTCATTTTCTTTGACTTAGATAATAATCAACAGATAAATTCAACATAAACAAAGTAACTAAGAACTCTTTGTCCTTAAAATAAATAATCAGGCAACTTTGACTATTTCAGTCTTAAAGTCACTTTTCAGTCTTACACATAGAAAATCTAATATTTTGGCTTTCTTTTGTTTTACTTATGACATAATCAACAGATAACTACAACATAAACTAAATAATTAATTCCAATTACATAATCAGTATCTTGCATAAACTATCAAATAAAATGACTTTTTACCCTTTAAATGAATAATCAGGTAACTTTTTGACTACTTCAGTCTCAAAGTGACTTTTTAGTCAATAATTCTGCTTTAATTTTTTACTTATGTAATAATCAAATCAACTGACTTTTTTAGAAAATAAATATTAGTTCATAAACTTAACAGCATAGGCATATTCTCTTTTTGTCTTTAAGTGATATGTTTAGTATTTTAGCATTGAATAATTTACCATTTCTTAATAAAATTAACACAATAAAAATAACGAAAAGAAAATCAACAATATAAATAGATAGTTCTCTGAATCATCATCATAGTCAACTGATGGTGCTCAGCGAACATTGAGTAACGATAAATCTGTAGTAACAGTTAAAAATGATTGCTGCCTGGATGTGCTCCCAGTAACATTGGGCTTTGTATATACTAATTTGATGTCATGTTCATTGAAATATGATACATCTAGTTCGTTTGGCATAAAAAAAATTTTTGAATTTCTGACGTAAAAAAACTAATGCAATATTCTTATTTACTGTTACGATTTTCTAATATTTTACCAATGTAGTATACCACTGTTTTCTTTGTTGTGAACTCAACCAGAATATATTCACCCTCCTGTGGTATATGAGATAATGGCTTTTTCAAATAGTTTGCAGTAATAGGGACAGAATCATCTTCGAGTTCTTCATCAGGTCAATTATTATCCTCACCGGACTCTTGATACGGGATTTTTACAGGTTCATCATTTTCCTCTTCCGAATCACTTCGGAGAAACATACTTGCTGTTTTTATTTTCTTAGCATCATTTCGTTTTTTAGGGAAGTTTTTACCCCTTTCAATTTCCAATTTTTCCGGATTAAAACAGAGAAACCAGAAAAAACTGCCGTATTTAAATTAAAGAAAGCGCTTGGATTGCTTCTTTCACTAAGACTTTCACCCAGAGATGGCAGCAGTAATACATATGGGGCTGGACTTTAGGATGGAGTGCAATGCATCTATTTTCTAGACTTCACTAAAGAGTAGGTAATTTCATTACGAGCTTCAGCTTTTAGGTAAAACAGCGTTATCTTATCAACAAATTAGGAGGTACCTACATACATGCTTACATAAAGATAAAAATTATCAAAGCGCATAACTATAGAGTTGTAACTACATAATATTCAGAATGATACCACGTCTTTATTGTCCAAGTCTATGGTACTAGTCCTACTATTCTTTATTGTGTGCTATCGGTTTCGCCCTTGTTTTGAATTTATTATGTAAGGTACATAATATATAATATGTACTTACATTATTTTTATTTAGGATTACAATATTAATAAGAATTCTTTTAAAATACTCTATTGCCAGGAATATTTGGTTTGGTGGTTATTATGCAAGGATATATTATATGTGTACCTACACTATACATATGGTACTGGAATTTAACTGGAGGGGCTCACAATGTTTAGGTACGTAGTATAAACAGATTTGATCGCTCCACTGCTGATATAAGACCCACTCTTTGAACCTACTTGTAGTAAGCGAATCGGTAGGGAGTTGAGTTAGGTACCCATGGTAGGTAGGTACGTTACGAGTAGTTACGTTTAAAATGTTTAATTAAATAAATTCGACTTTAAAATTGCAAAATAAAATTTCAACCTTTTAAAGAATAAAGTTAATAAATTTATTAATAAGGGCCAAGTTGTAGTAGTATTGAAATTAAAGTTTTTTAAATGATAATCAATTCAAATCATTAAAAACTGAACTTTGAAAGCGAAAATTGCAAACTTATCTAGGCGTTCTTCATCTTCGAAACATCAAAACATCATGCGCGCTTATGAGCGCAGCTGCCTGTCACAGGCTCGATTCGATTGTTATTGTTATCAATTTAAGAAGAATAGTCTTTAGAATGTTATTATTTTATATTTCTATTCTTATTATTCATCGTTCAATTACTTATATTATATACCTGTTTTACAGATGTACCTTCTTCATATAAGTAACTTTTAATGGAATTTGTACGAAAATTTCACTTTTCCAAGTACATTTTATAACTTGGTCGACTATTAGTCGTTAGCCGGTAAAGTATACTTACCCGTGATAATTTTCCTTTTAAATTTATTATAGATTATATGCACTACCACCGTATTTTTTTTTTACATTTCCAAATACTAGGTATACTTTCGCTGGTAGAGAGGGCTGACACTTGACTCTAACAAAAATTTGAACTTTAAAGCTAAATGTTTCGCAAACGGAGTCCTTAATCAAAAAATGATTATCGCATACCGCCAATGTTTTTGGCATTCCTATCCAACGATACCCCACACTATGGGGTAGACGAGAAAAAAAAATTACGTCCCCACTTCACGTGTAGTGTGAATTTTTTTTTCAAAGATTTTATTCTACCACTTTGTCGGCTTGATCAATGTGTATAGCCCTGCCAAATTGCAGCTTTCACGTATTAGTAGTTTTTGAACTAAGCAGCGGACAGACAGACAGACGGAGAGACGGACGGACATGGCGAAACTATAAGAGTTCCTAGTTGAATACGGAACCCCAAAGAATTGGGTGCAGACCCCGTGTTGATAGGTTCAATACATCCGGACATATGACAGTGGCTCGCTAGCTTTCGTCTAAAGCTAGCAGGACCTTGGTATCTCGGAAACCGGTGTAGCAAAAAAAAAACGAGTTGCACTCCTGGAGTGCCGGCAGAAGTTAAAACCTTTACACACGATTCGCGCTTAACACTCAAATATGTCATAAGACATGTCTTTGACATTGTCAAGAAATAATAATGTTTGTTTATTTACTTTTTTGACGTAGTATATTTGACATCGCAATCTGTCATAGAATTAAAATTCCATATCCAACCTCCCTGTACTACTCATAATCGCGAATACTAAAAATAAAAATTATAATAGGCGTGGCATTACGGTTTCCGTCTTACGAATTTCCACGATTAGGACACGTGACCTGACGCGAGTTTATCATTTTTTACCCATACCAAAAAAAGTGCACAACGCCGCTAAAGAAGTTTTCACTTCAAAAATCAGCTCCTTGCCTTGGCAAAAAAATATGGCTTAAGTCGCATTGTGGACTTATAACGCTACGCCAGCTTTATGGACACAGTCGTTTCTGAGGTGCCTACGCAAATATAAATATATGTACAAAACTTGCTCTTTTTTTTCCTACCTGTATTTATGGTACCTGGATGACCTGGGCGGTTATTTTTTTTGTTGTGTAAAATTGTGTTTTTACAAAAAATACAACTGTACGGCTAAACTTAACCAGCAAAACCCTTCCTAAATACAAAATTTCATTTAAATCGTTAGGATAATGCGAGCACAATTAGTCACAGAATAATTAGAGTACCTACCTACCTATTTTATAGATTTTAAAATGACCATAATATCAAATGAATCCCTTTCGACTCTAACACAAATTGAATCGACAGTTCGATAAATATGTCAAGTCAAGCAAGTCATTCGGTATCATAAAAGTGTTTGCTACGAGTACATCACTAGAGGATATCTATGTTTATTTACCACACCACAGCATAAAGACGCACATATGAACATTATTGAATCAAGAAAAAGATCTATTACTTACATATTTGTTTCGAAACGTAATTATTATTTTAAATTGTAATACATAATAGACACTAGTCTTCTTTTCATAATAACATGCAGCCTGATAATGCTTTACCTAAAATTGTGGTGATAGGTTCATGTAGTGTGGATTTTACCACGTACGTATACATGTTTTGTTTTATAACCTATTTTCAAATACCTATATTTTCTTACAGTGTTACCAACAACGTAGGACCTGATGTCCCCATTTTTCACAGCTTAAATAGCTTTATGTAGCTGATTTTCCGTTACAGTCAGATGTTGTATACTTGCGATTGTGATGGATTGCCTTTAATATAAATGCAGATTTGTGTAAATATATATGCCTTTAGCCTTAGTGAATTCTTTAAAATATAGTAAAAGGAAATAAAAACAACAATTTCTAGAGTATACCCACTTTATTGATAACTTAATTAGGATTTAAAAACAGGCCAAGTGTGCACCTCGGGTTCTTTCATAATGAGATCAAGTCTGACAGGTTTATGATTGTGATGTAACATCTTGCTTCTTGCCAAATTTCATGATTCTAGATCAACGGGAAGTTCTCCATAGGTTTTGATTAATATGATGATTAATATGAGACAAAAATTACCGAATTTTGGATATATTTTTTAATTGCATTGGCCTAAAACCTTGATTTTTTTACAACTTAAGGTGACCGTAACCTTTAGTATTTAATATTAATTTCAACTTGATATTTCCACCCACAGAGAGAAACTTTTTTTTGTAATGTTATAACTACAAATTAACAAATTTTGATTTTTCCCTATATTGTTGATGAAAGACCTTGCTTCGTGTCAAATTTCATGATTTAAGGACGACGGAAAATACCCCATAGGTTTTAATTTATTTGTGAATGCCAAAATAAGTGGCAAAAATGGCCGTATAACCTTAACGCTTTCCTGAGAAAAAGGCTTTAACAGACGGACAGACAGACAACGAAGAGATCCTATAAGGGTTTCGTATTTAGGTACGGAACCCTAAAAACAGTTGACTTTAGTAAAGCTCTTTTGTTTATATTAAAGTAGTTTTAACCAAAAAATTTTGATATTATTTACATTTAAATAAATTGTTAACAGAAACTAAAAAGGTACAATAATTATTTAATAATTTAAAATTAGTTTAAATTATAATTTTTTAAAGTACACCAAAAAAAATATTCTTTTTTTTAGTTCAACAAACATTCATTTAAATATTTACACTGATAATTATTCAGATAAGTATACAATATGTATATCAATAAATTTTAATTTGCAGTTCAGGCAGCACTAGTGACAATCAAAAAATTCATCTAAATAAATTGTAAAATGGATAATTTAGTCTTTTGAACATTATAATCAATATCTTTTTACAAAACGTAAAAAAAAAACAGTTTTACGTTGTTTAGTAACTATTTTTTAAATGTCATGTATGCCATTTCATATTTCTTTAAATATAGTGATTAATTCACTATAGGCTAAATTATCCATTTTACAATTCATTCTACACTATACCTAATAAAGTGTTTGCCCTAGGAATCCCACGCTGAAAACCTTTAGCGCTGGCAAATGGTAGTACTTATAGGTACTACAAAATAGGTTTTTTTCAAGCGGGGCAAGAAATGGAATACCCAATGATGACTTATTCGTCTAGATTCCGTATTCAGGCACACGAAACGAGCCAATCCCAGTACCTGACATTTTAGGTACTTGCCGTCAACACTATGTCATACGTAATCTGTGCGTGGACGCAAACTGTGCGCCCGCTTAAAGTAACAAAAATGACGATTTGTACTATAAAATAGTGTAGTGTGACAGGCTGCGTCCTAGAATTGCCCATATGTTGAGTTTGTAATGAGGTGACATCTCTCTCACACTTACAGAAAATATTTTCCCTATCCTGCTGTTATTCCATGTGTACTGTTTTTCGATTAAATTAAAGCTTTTGTTCGAAGCCCCTTAAGAAATCCTGCTCCTAAAAATTTCCCTTGCTACCACCTAGGGAAACCTTTTCTTTGTGCTTAGGAGACAGTTTTAGTTTCATTTTAAAAGTATGTTGATGAATGCACTATTCATCAATCATATCTATATTCAATTTAAGGTTAATGTTTTGTGTAATGGCATTCAGAGCTATGACATCGCGTAGGCATTGAAATCGTTCTGTTCACCAAATGTAAACAAACAATATGGCCGTTTACTATTTGACATCGCATCCACTGCTCTACCTCCCGACCACGTGCTGCCAATGCGTTGAATTTGGTCAACAGAACGATCGATGTGCGCATTAGACAGCATTGACCGCGTTCAATGCGTATAATGCTTGTCAACAAAACGCCCCTCAAATAGTTGTCTAGTCTTGTAATGTCTAATTTACCAGCCAAGGCAATAAAGCTGCACGTTTTTATATAAAAAGGCTACTTTCTACTTCCACACACAGAATGAAATAATAAAAATTTGGTTCCGGCAAGATTTTTCCCAAAAAATCTAGAATATTCGTGCATGAATTAGTAATAAGGGAATTACCAGGGGCCCACACATTCAAGTAATTTTTGGGTCTGGAGAAACGGGACACACAAAGCAGGGAACTAGCACAGCCTCGATTACCTCTAACCACCGCACCGCTTAGAATATATCGAAGGTTTACGACCTAATTCCCCGTCGGGAAAGGTGATTTGAGCTGATGAACTCTACGTCAAGGCTCCAATTCGCGACAGGCATTTAGCCAAAGCACACGTTGCAAAAATTTTCGGTGCAAAAACATCCTCCCGCATACAAAGCTTAAAAGAGACTGAAGTCAGTTGTCAAAATTCTTAATAATATTGGTGAAACAGTGAAAACTGTTTGGTACAAAGTTATTTGGTGCGAAGATCTTTTTCTCTGATTCAGATATGCACCAAGACTTCCCAATCCTGGAGAGACACTGATTGGAAATAAATTTACTACTAGTTTCGGTGGTAAAGGAGCCAATCAATGTGTGGCTGCTGCAAAATTAGGTGGGAACACCTCTATGATTTGTAGAGTAAGTGTTTCGTACCTTTTTACAAATCTAATAAACTTTTTAATGTAGTTTAGCCGTTCGTTTAAGAAAATTTTTATTTTCAGCTAGGAGATGATCATTGGGGAAGACTATACAAAGAGCATCTTAAGGATACAGGAATAGACGTAGAATATGTACACTTAACACCAAATTCTACCACTGGAATTGCTCAAATCACGGTTGCAGAAAATGGGGAAAATCAAATAGTTATCGTTCCTGGGGCTAATAGTTTCCTTAATAAGTGTGATGTACAGATTTCCACTGAACTTATAAAACACGCTAATGTTCTTATTGGTCAGCTGGAAACACCTTTTGAAACAACTTTAGAAGCTTTTAAGCTGAACAATGGCGTAAGTCTTTTATTAAAATAATAACGTATGACTCATGGGCATTTTCTAAACATTTTTAACAGTGCTGCATCTAGAGTTAGGGTTACTATGTTTCTTTAATTGTTATAATAAGTTTGCATATATTTATTATGTCTGTACAGAGTCATACTGAGCTCTTGGCACGCTCAGTTTTTTCTATGGCTGCACATCTGTATAAATATTTTTTTTAAGTTCATAAAGTTCGTTTTACATATATTTTTACAAAATAAAACTAACGGTTTGCGAAAAAAGTTATATCAGCTTGTTAGTATGGTGGTTTTGAACAACTATTATGACATGGAACCGCTGTAAGTATTCCTTTAGTTCTTGATGGTATTTAACTTATTTTTTAGTAAAATGTATGAAAATTATGAGTTTTGACCGTACAAGTCTGCGAAACTATATGTATGAGAAATTTGGTGCCATAGAAAAAAAAATCGTATTGTTTTTTTGGATATAATTGACACATTTTATTACTTAGAGAGAGGTAGGGCACAGCGAGTACCCGTTCTACTGAATCGCCTGAACAATAAAAATAGGCACAGCGAGTACTCGCTCGAATAAGCAGCCAGAACTGGGGAAGTACTTTCACAATACAGAAGACTGCGGCCAAATAACACTAACGTTGAGTAGTGTTGTGTTCCTGGTAGTGCGTAAGGTAGCCGATGGTGCTCGTTTCTGTGATTGCTCGGCGTTGACGCGGCGGTCAGGGAAGCCCGGTGAAACGGCTGACCGCTGAACGCCCGCAGGTTAAACGGGTTCCCGAACCCAGGAATCTCTTTAATCTCCGCCCTGGGAGGCTGAATCGCGAATGTGTAAAGTCTCTGAAGTCGTAGTCATGCTGGAAAAGGAGACCGGATTGAACCCGGCTACTACAATAGAGGGGAACCGCCTGCTAGCAACCTCACTATCTGTGCCGAGCTTTCGCAGTTGTAGTACCGCACTTGTGGTCTCTTTAGCTGTCTGTGCAGTAAATTCTTACTTTAGTCTAAAAAAATCTTTTACAAAACAAAAAAAAATGGCAAAAGGTAAAAAAGAAAAAGTACTTTCAGCGGCTACTCCATCCACATTCACTGTGGACTTTTGCAACATAAAGGATATTCACGCTAACCTTAACGCAGTCTACCATCACCTAGAGACTGCGCAGCCGATCATCTTCTTATTAACGGAAATGCAGATATCCTGCCCGTCTGATACATCATACATACACTATCCCGGCTACAAATTCGAGCACAATTTTATGAATTGAGCTGGTGTTTACATGTTCGTATGGGAGGATATCTGCTGTCTCTCCCATCGTAGACTTAAAGACAGGGACTTGTCAATATTGTGGATGCGTGTAGATCGCGGTGGCCACAGCTGTATCTATGCGTGCCTCTACAGTTCTCACAGCGGTGACACGGACGTGACTCGACTTTTCAGGCACCTGAATTTGACGACTGACAAAGTTCTAAAGCAATATCCCACAGCAGAACTCGTTATTACGTTGGGATATCTTTACGCCCACCATCGTGAGTGGCTCAGTTCTCGAACCAATAACTACGCAGGGATATCTGCTCATGAATTTGTTCTGACCTATGGATTCTCTCAACTGGTACTTTCTCCAACGAGAATACCAGCTATAGATGACAAGCTTCTTACTGGACCTTTTGCTGACTACACATTCGGACGGATATACCGTCTCAGTGGATACGTCTCTTGGCTTTTCGGACAACCACTGTCTCGTATAGATTCAAAAGTCATGCACACAACCCGGTTCATCTCGGCCAACCAATTGGCGTCATGTGTGGCATTAAAAGTCCGCAGACTGGGATGGATTGCGTGAATTTTATGCATCGTACCCGTGGAGGCAGCTCTGCTTTAGCAGAAGATCCTGATGCACTGAGACAATCCTCGCTAGTATGGAATGTTTTATTCCTAATCCGCGAGAAGCTGCCGGTGTCAATAAACGACCATGGTTAAATTGGTCTTGCAGAGCAGCTAAAATTCTCAAGCAATCTGCGTATAAGGTTTGGACCACGGCTCGAAATAATAAGGATCCGAATATTTCTTCGATAAAACGCAGAATAAACGCTGCCTAGAAATAAAGTAAGCAAGCAACTGCCAGAGCTTAATTCCAATTCATCGGCAAAACCTAGGGTGACTAGCGAGCTATCCCTCTGGGAGTCGTGCTTTCTGGTCGCTTGCTAAAGCTGCCAATAGAAACTTTTGCCAGTCGTCGCTACCACCACTGCGAAAGACCGGTAGTGACTTGGCTCATAGTGCTAAACAGAAAGCCGATCTACTTGGTAGTCTCGTTTCCGTCTTTATGGAGCCCTGCGAATGTGCGCCCGGTGCCCATAAAGGGCGATAGATCAGATCCACCGAATTACAGGCCAATCGCTATTATCTCTCTCCTCTCCAAGGTTATGGAGCGTGTGATCAATACACAGCTTCTAAGATACCTAGAAAAACACGACTTGGTCAGCAACCGTCAATATGGCTTTCGCCACGGTCGCTCTACTGGTAACCTTCTCTTGTCTCTCACACACCGATGGGCAATAGCCCTTGAGAATCTTTTATTTTTTCCAATAACTTGATAATTAGCATTGCGTAAATGCTATGCTACTAATATATATTTTCACCTCAATGCAAAGTTTATTTCAATCAAGAATACTACAAAATACGTCCGTACGTAAGTATTAAATTTTTTGGTTTGCGTCCCTCAAAAAATCGAAAAACTGGAACTTCGTTATATTATTTCTTTGTTAGTCTGTCTTTATTAAAATTATTTTCATAGAAACAGTTAATTCTTTAAATTCTTAAAAATAAGTTTATTTTTATTTTTTATACCACTAAGGTGGCAAACAAGCCTACGGTCCGCCTGATGGTAAGCGGTCACCGTAGCCTATGGACGCTTGCAACACCAGGGGCATCACTCGCGCGTTGCCGACCCTTCAGAAATCTAATAACTTCTTTTTTGAAGAACCCCATACTGTAGTCCTTAGAGAAAACCTTGGCAGGGAGCTCATTCCACAACCCAAGGGTTCGCGGGAGGAAGTTTCTCTGAAACCGCACTGTTCGCGACCATTTTGGTTCCAAAGTGTGAGAATGAATTCCCTGTCGATGGCGAGCGGTGCGATGGTAGAAAGTAGCCGTGGGCATCATTTCGAACAATTCCTCAGAACACAATCCATTGTACAAGCGGTAGAACACACACAGGGAGGCAAAGTCTCTCCTCAGACTTAAGGGTTCGATACCGCAAGTGAGTTTGGGATCGTCGACAATTCTCACAGCCCGTCGTTGAACCGAGTCAAAAGGGCCAAGCTGGTATCCGGGTGCACCCGCCCAGAGATGGCAGCAGTACTCCATATGGGGCCGGACTTGCGACTTGTAAAGTAGCAACCTTTGCCCCGACGTGAAGTACTGCTTCGCTCTGTTGAGTACACCAAGTTTTTTGGACGCCAGCTTCACCTTGCCTAGCAAATGATCTCGGAACTGAACATCGCTGGAGATGTCAACGCCAAGGATCCCAATGCTCTTGGAGATAGAGAGGGGAGTGTTCTGGAATTGTGGGACTACAGTGAATGGGGTTTTCTTAGCGGTGAACGCGCAGACTTGTGTCTTTGAAGGGTTGAATCGGACCAAGTTTTCCCGCCCCCAGTCAGAGACCTTGGACAGACCGATCTCGATTTGAGACACAAGTTCTTCACGCTTTTCCTCCACAACGGAACGTGGGATGCTTGCACGGCCCGTGTAATAAGCGTCTCCAGTACTGTCATCTGCATAGCAATGTATGTTGTTGATGTCCAACATATCATTGATGTGCAGTAGAAACAGCGTAGGAGACAGCACAGAGCCTTGCGGGACACCAGCATTAATGTCCATGCTATCAGAGCAACTACCGTCAACTACGGCTCGTATGCTTCTGCCGGACAAAAAGCTAGCCACCCATTTGCACAAACCCTCGGGCACTCCGTAAGAAGGCAACTTCGATAGAAGACCCCGGTGCCAGACCCGATCGAACGCCTTCGCTATGTCTAGGCTACATGCCAATGCCTCCCCCTGACTCTCAATGGCTAGTGCCCATCGGTGTGTGAGATACACTAGAAGGTCACCAGTTGAGCGACCGTGGCGAAAGCCATATTGACGGTCACTGATCAGGTCGTGTTTTTCTAGGTATCTCAAAAGCTGTGTGTTGATCACACGCTCCATCACCTTGGAGAGGAGAGAGGTTATAGCGATAGGCCTGTAATTCGATGGATCTGATCTATCGCCCTTTTTGGGCACCGGGTGCACATTTGCAGTCTTCCATGAAGACGGAAATTGCCTAGTGTGGTAGGAAAGCGTGAAGAGGCGCGTGAGTACAGGACATAACTCAGGAGCACACTGCTTAAGCACCACTGCTGGTATGCCGTCTGGCCCACTCGACTTATGAACGTCTAGGGAAAGCAACGCCCGCCGGACCTCGCGCTGTGTTATAGTGATTTCCGGCATGGTCTTACCGCACCACGGTAAAGTAGGTGGTACAGCGCCTTCGTCGTTCACATTCGAGTTAGAGGCAAAGAGACTGCCCAATAGATCGGCTTTCTCTTTTGCACTGTGGGCCAAGTCACCATCGGTCTTTCGCAGTGGTGGTAATAACGACTGGCAGAAGTTCCCCTCGGCAGCTTTAGCGAGCGACCAGAAAGCACGACTCCCAGAAGGATAGCTCGCAAGTCGCCCACCTATTTTGCCGATGAATTGGAATTTTGCTCTGGCAGTTGCTTTCTTACTGAACCTCGAGGCAGCATTTAATTTGCGTTTTAACTCAGAAATATTCGGATCCTTATTATTACGAGCCGTGGTCCAAGCCTCATACGCAGTTTGCTTAAGAATTTTAGCTTCTCTGCAAGGCCTATTAAACCACGGTCGTTTTTTGACGCCGGCAGCTACTCGCAGGTTAGGAATGAAACATTCCATACCAGCGAGGATTGTCTCAGTGACTGCGGCTGCGCAGACGTCAGGATCTTCTGAGCTATAGCAGATCTGCCTCCACAGGTACGATGCATAAAATTCTCGCAATCCATCCCAGTCTGCCGACTTATAATGCCACACACGACGCCAATTAGTTGGCCCAGAAGGATCGGGTTGTGTGCATGACAATCGAGTCCGGATGAGACAGTGGTCCGAGGAGCCAAGAGGCGCATCCACTGAGACGGAGTATCCATCCGGACGTGTAGTCAGCAGAAGGTCCAGTAAGGAGCTTGTATGGTCCTTTATATCTGGTATTCTCGTTGGAGAAGGTACCAGCTGAGAGAATCCATAGGTCAGAGCAAATTCATGAGCAGATATCCCTGCATAGTTATTGGTTCGAGAACTGAGCCACTCACGATGGTGGGCGTTAAAGTCTCCCAAAATAACTACTTCTGCTGTAGGATATTGCTCTAGAACTTTGTCAGTCGTCAGACTCAGGTGCGTGAAGAGTCGAGTTACGTCCGTGTCACCGCTATGAGACCTGTATAGGCACGCATAGATACGAGTGTGGCCCCCATGATCTACGCGCACCCACAATATCGACAGGTCCCTGTCTTCAAGGCTATGAAGTCGGCGACAGCAGATATCCTCCCGGACGAACATACATACATCGGCACGACTCAAAAAATTGTGCTCGAGTTTGTAGCCGGGATAACGAAGGTATGATGTGTCGGCCGGGCAGGATATCTGCGTCTCCGTTAGAAAAAGAATGGTTGGCTGCGCAGTCTCGAGATGGTGATGGACTGCGTTAAGATTTGCGTGAATACCCCTTATGTTGCAAAAATCTACATTATATGTGGATGGAGTAACCGCTGTCAAAACTCTTTTCTTTTTTCTGTTCCTGGCCATTTTGTTTGAAGTAACTTAGACTACGGATGAGGATTCACTGCACAGACAGCTTAGAAGACAAAAAGTTGCGGTACTAAGACTGCCGAAGCTCAACACAGATGATGCGGTTGCTGGCACGGCGGGCGGAAGGGCCCCTGATCCCCCTCTGTTGTAGTAGCCGGGTCCACTCCGGTCTCCTTCTCCGGCACGACTACTACTTCAGAGACTTTACACAGGTTGGCGGATCAGCCTCCCAGGGCGGAGATTAAGTGATCCCTGGGTTCGGGAACCCGTTCAACCTGCGGGCGGCCAGCGGTCAGCCGTTTCATCAGGTCTCCCTGACCGCCGAACCAGCACGCCGCGTCTACGCCGAGCAATGACAGCAACAAGCACCGTCGGTCCTCCGCTGTCCGCGCAGCGAATCCTCAAAGAGAGAGCTCTGGCAACCTTACTCACCGCCAGGAACACAACACTACTCAATGTTAGTGTTATTGTGGCCGCGGTTTTCTGTAAGGTGGAGGTACTTCCCCAGTTCGGGCCGCTCATTCGAGCAAGTACTCGCTATGCCCCGCTTTATTTGTTCGGGCAGCTTATTCGAGCGAATACTTGCAGTGCCCTACCTCTCTAAGTTTGTTCCATTTCCATATTTTTTTGCAAAGTACTGTACAAGTAGTAAACGATAGTTGCACAATTTTCTATGTAGATAGGTAATGAGCAGATATATTTGCATAAGTTATATAGGTAGTTATAGGTTTTTGATTTTTCTATATTTTCAGGTGAAAATATTAAATGCTGCACCGGCACATCCTGATATTACAGAAATACTACCACTTTGTACTGTTCTATGTGTAAATGAACCGGAAGCTTCTTTACTGACGAATATAGATGTGGATATATCGTAAGTTTAACTATTCTTTGCATATCGATTTTCAAACAGTTTTGAAAAATGCCCTATATGGGCATTTATAGTAAAGCTGACTTTACACAGACGTTCTTCTCATGACAGCAGGCGTTAAGCCATGTGAGATATCTTGGCTAATCTAAAAATTCCGACAGTCGACTGTTCACTAGGTCACTAGGTACATACACAATGTATGTACCTACATACATACACACAGATTTTTTTTTAACTGTAGGGCCCATAAATATACATAATATCCATCTATTATTATTTAATAATGAGAATAATTTCTGGACATTAGAAATACACACAGCGCTATCTATAAAAGCAATAAAAATTTCAGGACTGTACATAAAGCGCCAACTGGTCCCAAACTAAGCAAAGTGTATACCGACTTTGTGTAAGTGGTACCTCTAATGGATACAAATATATATATGAAAAACACCTAGTCTCAGAACAAACACAAATGAACATCATATTATTATTTCTCCTGTGCTGAAATCAATTGGTCTTGATGAACATACACACGTAAGAAAAGTAGAGAAATCGCTGGTTTTATTCAATCTGCCCCATCTGCGTCCATTCTTCGCCATCTTACCAACAACCGACGCAAACTCAAGGTCGCAGCGAGTTGGCTAAACTGGCTTATTTATATAATTATACTACCTTTACGTCTCTAAGGCGCTGTCCTAATAGAACGCGACTACGCGACCATCGCAAGTTCAATCATCAAAATCAAACATACTTCATGTGAAGGAGTGTCCTAGGTGACGTTCGCGCGACCAAAATGTTTAATCTCGTTCGTTCGTTGATCGGTCGCAAGCCATATAGGGCAAAGCGGGCGGTAGATCAACGGTTCCAAGCGCCCCTCTCACTTCGCCAATTTGTGATGTGATTAGTAGCTTAATATATGTTATTGTGCGATATAATATTTAAAGAAAAAATTATAATTGAAGGGCGTGCTCGGTCAACTCTCTGGGATACGTAATGATCACTACAAAAATCGTCTCAAGAGTGACAAAGAGTGAAGTATTGTTGCAAAAAATCTAAAATACACCGAGGATCTTTATTACTAATTTTTACTACCTTATTAGCTTTAAATCAGATTTTCAAATAAAGTCAATTCCAGCATCATTTTAAAAATTTAAAAAAATATCTCAAAAATGATCTTGTAAGTAGCTAGGTACTTACGAAAATCTCAAACTTCCTGAAGTGATTGATAATAATAAAGAGGTCGTGGCCCAGTTACATTCGTTATCGGAAATGATATGCGAAGGTAAGCAATGTTGGTCATTATCTGGATGGGTGACCGCTTTGAGGTAAATTTTTTTTTTTTGAAGACCGTCAGTCTTCGCTGTTATCATATGACAGTTAAGTGACCTCTAGCTTGAAAACGTCAGCCAACCCCCACTTGGCCAGCGCGGTGGACTATGGTCTTCATCCAAGGAGAAGCATGTGCCCCTTAGGTCATATAATGACCAAGCACGTTCAGGAAAACCAATTTGTTAACAGGGCGTCCAAAAATTTCGTAGGAACCTAACGCAGATTTGAGACGCATTTCTTAATAACATTTTTTTTTTCAACTTCCGTCACCTCTTTTATAGTGTGGTCGCGTTTTATTAGGACAACGCCTAAGACTAATAGTTTGAAATTCATTAAGGCGATATAGACCATTTTGTTACGGTTCACATTTCTTTCGGTAGCCTTATGTTTCGGTGTGATTTTAAGACGTTCCACGTCAAAGCTAGTATGTATAAGAGTTTGAAAGAATGCTCGAGCAGCAGTGCGTTGGGTCGAACCGAACGCTCAAATAACCGAATGGAAGCGCACTCTTTATATTTTGATATGTTTTAGAAATCCGTCTGTTTGGTTATAATTTTTCATTTTGATCGCCTTTAGCCTTTGAGTTTGCCGTGATGTGAACGTGTGTGCATGTCATTTATTGCAAAATTGAGCTACCTACTAATTATTGATGTCAAGAAGGGTAAAGGGTGAACCTAAGAGCATCACTTATTCTTTCTTTTCTTGTGACAACATGAAAGCAATTTGGCAGTAAAAATTACTCATAAAATGTTCTTACACAATTTAATATAAAACTTCTTACAAGACACTATCGTGGTAGGCTCTGGCGCACGACTTGGGAATGGAGAAACCGAATGAAATTATTAACTGTCCGTGTATCGGTTAGCCGAATTGGAGAATCTGATCTGAAGTTATTTTAAATTTCCCTCAGAAACGGATCGGTTTTAAGTTGATTAACAGTACCTGAACCTTAAACCAAAAGGTCTGAACACCTGACGTGGGAGTTTTTTAGTAGTAATGGGTTTGAACTGACTGAATGAAAGTGCTTCATTTAACATTCTACAAATTCTAATATGTGCGGTTTGCCGAGATCGCCGATGGAGATCGCAATTAGGTACCTTAATTTAGGAAGAGCCGCCATTGGTACAAAGAGTAAGTTTACCGATTTTGCATTTTCACGTTGGAGCGAGATCACCGATTATTTGTGACGACTCAAAATGAATGCATTGAAAGAAAATAAATATTCAATCGTATGGTTAATCGATTATTAAACTATATTGTGACCTTATTTAGAAGTGTTCAATATTGTTGAAAACATTAAAAATCTTTTGGAAGAGGTAAAATTATAAATATTTTCATTTAATATCCATAATCGTTGTTGTACATTATTTAATTTTCTAAGTTAAGGTTCTAATCTTTTGTCACTTAAAAATCTTATCTAATAATGAGAATAACCTATTAGTAGTAGTAGTTAGTACCCTAAAAGATACCCCAGCAGCGAACGATGTCATTCATTGTAGCACTTATTTTGAGGCTGTAGTCTAGAATCTTTTTGTATAATCTGTGTCGGGTACGTTTTTTTAGGAGATTTAAAAAATTGGTGGTAGATTATGGTGGGTTTTTAAGAAATTTAGCTTTTTTGCTTGTCACCCTTTTTCTCTTGTTTCTGTTGTTAGGGATTCCCCGTGGTTGCCTCCCACAAACATCAGTTGACTATTTCTGAGGCGACATTCCAAAACGCAAGTGGAAGTTAAAAAATGTTTAAATAACATAAAAATTCATTATAATTTTTCAACTGTTTGAATTATTTGCATGCATTCGGAAAATCAACTTTACCGGGCGATCATTACTCGGCAGAGAATAAAAATGAATTGAAACGTAGCTGCGTAGCAAGAGGTGAAGTTTCCTTTTGGTATAATTATAATACTCTTTGGGTGAAGTTGAAGTGGTGAACCGGGCGTCCGTGATGGCGAACTGTTTTTTTTAAATTAGTATCAAACCGAACGATGATATGATAATGACGAATATCAGATTCAGGATTTAAATTGATAAAATTTCCTTAAATGGTACGTTCACTTTGATGTGAATTGTGATTATCGTAGTTTGTCCTTCGCCCGGCGATTGCCCGACTTTGGTCCTAATTACGTGACTTTTGAAAATGAACGTAGCGAAAGTGTAGTTGCCACAAAAGACATCTAAATATCTCTTTTTTACAGCTTAGTACGGCTACGTTCAGAAGCTGCGTATCCAGCAGATACCTACCTACCGAATTTACGAATAAAGTCGGAGTCGGTCAATAAAGAGCTCTATATGATAATCCGTAAACAGCCGGCTTTACTTCAAGAAAATTTTGTAGGCATCTAGTACCATAACAACATCAAGAGGATACAATTCGTGTCGCCTCGCAGCGTGTTTCATACAAACGAATTTCCACTTATTTTTGACACGATTCAAATACCATAAAATTTTCAACAAGCATTCTAGGAATAAATATCTGCAGAGTGACAGTTTTTTATTTAATTGTATAGTTTAAAAGTTATACAGGATTCTGTTTTCCATACAAATGGTTTCAAATAAGATTACAACTTAATAAAATATTTTTTTAGGATTTTGGAACCACAAACATACATATGAATTCGGCTTGATATCATGTCTACAAAATTTCACAGTATTTGATCAGTAAATGTCAAAAACAAGTGGGAAATTCGTTTGTATGAAGCACGCTGCGAGGCTCCGCGAATCGTATTCTCTTAATTTTATGCATACAGTCGTCATCGCGTTTGCGGCGCCAAGCAACAAACGTACTTCTTGGCTGGCTTCTGAATGGCCATATCATGTGTAGACATAAGTCCAGTGCGCGACGCACATTTATGCGTTTACCGCACTAGTCAGTAGTACTCAGTAGTCACGTCACGGTCACTCAGTCGTTCATGAGATTCACCAGCTGCAACTTTTTTTTTATACCCTAAGGTGGCAAACAGACTTGCGGTCCGCCTGATGGTAAGCAGCCACCGCAGCCTATAGCCTCTTGCAACACCTGGGGCATCACTCGCGCGAGTCGCACGTTACCGACCCTTCAAATATCTAATAACTTCTTTCTTGAACTTATCAGTGGTTAGCGCCGCCTTCCGTCTTGCCGCGCACCGCACTTTGTCTAGACGCCTTCGACAGCCGACTGTTTGAATGAAAGAATGTTTAGGCTGTGCATCTTAGTAAATGCAGTTGAATACATACCAACTATTTGTTTCAGTAACGCTGCATCTGCATTG
This sequence comes from Apoda limacodes, assembly GCA_946406115.1. Lineage (NCBI taxonomy): Eukaryota > Metazoa > Arthropoda > Insecta > Lepidoptera > Limacodidae > Apoda > Apoda limacodes. The sequence continues at coordinate 11,140,764 of OX291558.1, forward strand.
CAAAGTTTGCTGGAAACTGGTTGTGAAACAGTTATAATAACTCTTGGTAAAAATGGAGCCGTGTATGCAACTAAAAATGATCAGCAACCTATACATGTAATGACTGACACTGTCACACCTAAAGACACTACCGTAAGTAAAATAAAAAAGGACCAAATTTTTTTTTTAAGAGAATACGATTCTCGGCGCCTTGCAGCATACTTTATACATATTGTTACATAGGTAAGCGAATTTCTCTTATTTTTTACATACACACATACAAATCAAACGTGAAATGTATGTTGTCATGATCTCAAGCCGAATATGACAATGCATGCGGTACTAAAATTCTAAAAAATGTTTTATTAACTTGAAATCTTATTTGAGACAATTTATATGAAAAACTAGAATGCTTTTAAATAATAACTGGCACACTGCAGACCTAGATATTTATTCCTAAAATTCGTGGTGTTTAATTAGCAAGTGTCAAAACTAAGTGTGTAATTCTTTTGTATGAAGCACGCTGCGAGGCGCAGCAAATTCTTTTTAACCGACTTCAAAAAAAAGGAGGTTCTCAGCTAGACCCGACCCGTATGTATGTATTAATGTTTGTCCGCAATTAGATATCTCGCGTTTGTCGCAACCGATTTTCATGCGGTTTTAAGAAAAGTATTTGTTACATTATGGAGAAGGTTATGGTATACAACAAATCGATACCCATGTTCCCATGGTTATCAGGTCAGGATATATTGATGGAATCCTGGAGAAATCAAGGGAACTCTTGAAATTTTTAAAGGCACACTTGAAGCAATTTGGGTATTTTTTTTATATCACTAAGTTGGCAAACAAGCTTGCGGTCCAAGTAAGCGGTCACCGATGCCTATGGATGCTTGCAACACCTAAAGAATAACCCTGGCGTTGCCGACTTCTTCAAAAATCTAATAACTTCTTTCTTGAAGAACCCCATACTGTAGTCCTTAAAGAAAACCTCGGCAATAAAAACTTTTTTAACTAAAAAGTTAAAAATAATTATTTCAAAAAATCTGATCAAAATTACAGTTTGAAGTTGGTGTTGTGCAAGTAAAGTGTCTTATAAACTGTTAATGAGATAGACACTTACTTCAAAATGTAATTTTGATAAATTTTATGAAATTTTTAGTGCATCATTTTGAAGTTTATTCTTCTTTATGTTACAAAAGTTTTTATTTCTTGAATACAATTGACATAGGCAAGGGAAATAAAATTAAGAAAAACTTATTACCTAAGATATTACACTCAAGTCACACTATACTTACTAGACAATAGTGATGAACTGATGACATATTACAGATTCATTTATTACTATCTACATTTGGTTATGGGAGTGATATTTCTATGGCGAGTACTTGATTATATATATCACAAATCACAGTTAGATTAAATAAATGTGCAAAAGGTAGCTATAGTAATAGTTCGTCTTAGAATTTGTTGTTATTCCCATAGAAACTTTTCAATTTTTCGGGATGAAAAGTAGCCTATGTCCTTCTCGGACCCTTTACCAGTCTCAGTGCCAAAAATCAGCTCTATTAGTTGCTCCGATAAAGCAATAACAAACAAACAGACTTAACAAATATAGGTATATATTGTTTTGGATTAGTATTTTCCACATCAATATAAACAAGATATTATGCCTGTTACATCATCAAATATCACTTATTTTGATACAACATCAAAATAAGCTAGAAGGACTAATTCCCAAGTGGTGACGCGAAGGTCAAGACAACGTGAGTTAAGTTAGAAAGAAAGCAACTACATTCTAAGGTTGTGGCACAAAATTTGGGTCGTAGGTATATCTTGTTGTTTATATCGATGATTTTCCATATTACAATTTTGCAGGGTGCTGGTGATGCTTTCGTTGGTGCTTTGGCTTTGTATTTGGTAACACATAAGGATTTACCACTCCATCAAATAGTGGGTGCTGCCTGCAGTGTTGCCACTATGTCAGTCACAAAAGAAGGAACACAAATAAGTTATCCAACTAATTTTGATGCTTTCAGTAAAGAATATAAATATAAAAATTTGGTATAATAAAATGCAAAAGGTAACCATCAAGGTTTATTATATTTAATTAAAGAAACCCTATAAGGCTTTAACAGAAATAATGTAATTATCCATTAGAGCTCTCAAACATTTCATACTTAATTTGGAATATGCTAAAACATACACAAACCTTAGCTAAAATTATTCTAAGTAAATGATAAACAAAGAATCATGAAACTTAGATGAATACTATCATAACTCAATTCATGATGCTCTCTTTTAAATAATTTTATTGTTAAATTTAAATTTAAAGTTTGTTATATTAAATATTGAGCTATCTGGCCATGCTAAGCCAAAAGGGTGTAAATCTTTTTTAAGAGATTTTAAAAGAATTAAATCCTTGGGATATGCTGCATGGTGAATATTTTAAACCTTTTGACTTAGCATGACAGTATCCTCAGTTACTGTGTTTTCTGAGCAAAACTATATAATTCTAAAATATATTTTAAGGTAATAAGTACTGGAAACTAATAAAACATCATTGTTAAAATGTCTTTTATTTTATAAATCTTGACTATCAAAAAGATTTGAACAGCAAAAACAAAATATTATTATCTGTACTCTCTCAGTTACTCTTTTGGGCAACAACATGAGTTTTTTACAGCAAACTTTAAATAAACTAGTTCAGATTTTATACAATACATTCATATATTTACAATCCTAAAAACTTAAATTAAGTGACAAATAATAAATGTAATTACATATGTAAAGTCTATAAATTAATTAAAAGATTAATTTTATATAGGAGTCAAGGCCATAGTGGATTTGGTTCAAGGCCTAAGACTGCTTTGTCATAATGGTAGAATTTAATTATTTTTAGTGTAGCTATGGGCTACACCTTATATATGTTTAAGGCGTAGTGAGCATGTTTGCCATCTTCGTGGTATGTATATAAAAGAAGTTTGTCAGCTTGATTGTTATATCCAAGAGTTATTAATTTGAAACTACAAGAGCAGTTCTAAGGACTGAATGAGTAGTTGGTTTATGTCACCATTGCAGAAGTCAGCTTTAAAATAATCCAACGGAATAAAACTATGTTACTGTTTAAAAATTTATAAAAAACCTCTAAATTCAACAATATAAAGCTTTGTTTCTGCTTTCAAGGCCATAGTATTTGTTCGGGGGTTTTCACATCCAAAAAAAAGATAAATAATGACTAATAGTAAAATATTCTCCCTCACCTCTTGAGAATTAACCCTGGGCTTTTGACACTTATCAAGCTGGCAGTAAGAGTTAGGCTAAGGCCACATATAAGTGCCTAGTTAGGTGCTACACTAGGTAACTAACTCAAGCACCTTATACTGGCTACCTCCAAAGTTACTAGTGTGTCTGTTCACTACAATCAGCGCAGCACTCAGCTTGGCTCTCAACTGTATATGAGGCTCCTACCTATGTGGCTCCAGCCATACAGATGTGACTTAAGAGTGGCAATGACAATTTTGAAATGTATATATATGGTAGGTAGGTCAAAATACTTTTTGAGGCCTATAAAAACATCTCTTGTAGATTTTACACACTGAGGCCTGGTTGAGATCTAACATAAAACTACTAGGAAAATATTTCGGGACATCTACAATTTTGTAAAAGTGTTTTTAAATTTTATCTCTATTTTAGGCACTAAAAAGTATTATGGCCCAGGTAATAAATGAAATGAAAGAAATTATCGAGTCAGTAAATTAAAAGCTGGATCCATAACACTAGACACACATATATACCAATTTCACCTCCATAATGAAGATGAGCAAAATACTTCTTATTATTTTGCCAATTGAAAAACGTGTAGACTTTCTAATTCTGTGTCGTTAACAATTTGTAATAAAACTTGCAAATCTTCTAAGCTTGATATAAATTTTGGTGCTCCTATAAGCTCTACTGACTTATTGTTAAGTTCAATGGTATATTTCAAATTTTTTGGACAAGTAACAGATTTAACACATATACCATTTTGCATATTATTAAATACAATATGTGTGATATCAGTATGTGGTAAAGGACAAATAGTATCATTTTTTTGTTCTATTTCTATCTTAGAATTTTTAATAGAATCGCTTTCAGCCTTGGACTCTTCTGGAATATCAATCTCCATTGGTTTTTCAGCTACAATTGTAGATTCATTTGTTTTAATATCTTCTACCTCACCATTAACAACTGTCTTTGTCGTCGGTAAATGTTCTTCAATACCCTTTTGCAAAGCTTCATCTAGTATTGAAGGACTATGTGGATTATCGTCTACTGCCTCACTGTCAGCTTTATTAGCCTCAATAGATTTACTGACTTCTGGATTTACTATAGACTTTTCAACTGCATTATTAGTATCCACATCAACTGAATCCTTAATTTCAACACTATCCACATCCATTGTAGTTTCTTGTACCTTAAGCGTTTCATTAGATTTCCCAAGGAGCATAGCCTCTACGTCACTGGACTCCAAATTGGGCTTCAATCCTAGAGAATCACTTTCATTTATTTTAAAATTTGTCTCAGTACTATTATCATTAAGTATGTCCATTATAGAAGGAAAATCATCAACACTATTTTCAGTGTTTTCATTTTTACTCTCTACTCGAGTATCTTTTTTTTCATTGTACATTAAATCTTCAAGCTCAGCAGCTATTCTGTCATACACTTTGTCATCTTTTGGTTCTTCACTCATAGGAAAATAATCTATACACCATTCATCAGATGGCAAAATACTTTTATTGATAAAAGGTAATAATTCTTGTAAACTTGTTTTATTTTTATCATTACTGTTATTGACAGTAGGATCAACAAATATCACACCATACTGTTTTAAATTTGAGATAAAATGTCGCCTGTTATTAATAGTACTGTTCTCTTTATTAACAATTGGAGATTTTTTCTGCCTGTTGTTTTCTTTCAAAACATTGTGGGCAGGACGTGGACTTCGAGGAGTCAGTGGTGTACGAGTTGAAGGGTCAGTGGATTTAGACTTTTTGGAAGATATTAATTCTTTGACAGGATGCTGATTATAAGCGTTTCTGTGTATCAACACCATACCATTCTCGTTGCTCTTTAGTCTAGCATTAGAATTGGGTGAAGTCGCAGGAGGTGCTTGTTTCGTTTTAGATGTAGAACTGCTTTCGTACTGAATTTTTACTTTGGTGAATTTACCCAATATTTTAGCAAAGTCCATTCGAGTTACAACGACTGTGCATTCACGACATTTCCGTTCTCTGTAAGCACGCTCCAAATTTTTCGACATCTTCGAAGTCCTACCTCGGCGTATTTCACGGCCTTTGCTGGAAATCATGTCTATGTATATAATCCTCAATGATGATTTAAAATTATCTTATAGGCAAACACGATATGTTAACGTGAACCACAGCCACATTTCCCGCGCAGAAAAGGTGATGCCGTATAACAAATATTATTAATTAATCATATCACTGATGATTTCAAATGTTTCCTATCGATTTTGCTGTACAAAAACCAATTATTACACATTTTTATTGCCCATATATACCAAAGTATTTGACTTTTAGGCAAAAATAGCGACACAAATGAGACGGCTAAAATGCGAAAATGGCGTCAAATAGTGTTGTAACAAAAATATTGGTTTGAAAAATCGAAAACAAAAAATCGATTAGAAGAAATTGTTTGAAGTAATTAAATATTGATATATATTATATCCCACATGAAGCTATAATATATACATATCATTATGCCAAAGTATATCCATGCAAAACTAAATCAGTGGTGATTCATATCACAAAGTTTACTATTTAAAAAAAAAAATTGTAGTATTCCTTGCTATAATTCATAATAATATATATTATACCCTCTTGTGTGATGGGCTTTATCCTACAAACATAGCCTTCTGAGCAGTGTTGCCAGCGGACTATGCTCAAAGTTACCACAAAGCGTAAAAAAGTTACCTTTTCTTGTAAAAAGTAACCCTTTGTTTTTTTATATACATATACATTATATTATTAATCTATAGACGTCCCTGATAAAACGACATATTTTCGACAAAGAAAAAATGAAAGCAACGATAAGGAAATCAACAAAGCTTTTGTAACACGTCTTCGCCTAATTTCTTATAAAATAGTAATCGTTTTTGTTTAATGTTTACCAACAAACAACAATATTAACGTCACGAAACGAGTCACGGAGACCGGTGGCCGAATCCCAATCAAATGAAATGACAGAGTTTTAACAGAGCGAGTAAGCGATAACCGATAGAAGCATACTCTTGTGGAAGCGGGGAAGAGATAATGGTATAATTTGATGTTACGTACTATCTGCGTTGCATAAATGTCTATGGAAACTAAAGAATCCTGTTGACTAACCGAAATGTCTTAAGCGCGTAACACACTCTCAGATTCAAAGTCATATTAATAAGTGTCGAAATTTACCTTTGAATTTTTTTCAAAAAGTAACCCAAAAGTTACTTTTTTAAGTCGAGTAACCTCCAGGTAACCTCAGGGTCTCAAAAGTTACCCAAAAGATGACAAAAGTAACCCTCTGGCAACGCTGCTTCTGAGGGCTGCGTTTAACAGCCGACTCTAGAAGATTAGTACTCTTGATCTCTATTTAGTCTGAGGTACTCTTTCTTTACTGTAGAAAAATGTATTTGTTACCCTGTTGTCATTGTTTGACACATGTTCCTTTACAGTTTCTTCTGGGTGCGTTCACAAACGAGTAACCTGAGTAAAAAAATATATCATCGAGATCATAATTCTACCCTAAAGTTTGTGAACGGCTAACCGACTTACGTCAGTTAAGTTGAATCTACTTTTAGGAATTTTGCCCTTTTTAGGGGTCATATTTTGATTGTAAGCAAACGCATGGAACCATAAAATTCACCTGAATTATACCAGTTTCCTATTTTCAATTACGTTTTCATGAACTAGGCGAGTACCTTTTGTTTTAATTATTTCTATTCTAATGTTACTTAAACTTACTATTATATTATTTATCATTCTTAACATTGTTTACCATTTCGTGATTGTAACATTGTGCTACTACTCTAATCTTTATTGTTTGATTTTAAAATAGTGGTATAGTCTCTAAGCAGCTAAATTTAACGTCTGAAAGCTATTTTGAGGCATTTAGGGGGATTAACTAAAAAATCTAAACAAGAACTTAATGCTAATAGTGAGGTCAAAACAATAACAATCCTTCTGTTGATTAAATACTCCAATTTCTTAAGTCATTGAAAAATATTAAAAAACAAAAACTAACAACAAAATAATTTACTAATTTCCTTTATTCGGAAACATTGGTTTGACATTTCTGATAAAATATAGACACCAACTCCGTCGAACCCACGTATAGTTTGGTTCACTTAAGTCAACACTAGAGCCACAACTTTGAACGGCGCATCAAGTTGGAACTTGGATACTTTTTAAACGGTTCGACTCATAACTCTACTCGAGTAAGTCGATTATTGAACGGCCCCCAGGAACTCTTCATAAACACAACTCGGGACGCAGCTCAGCCTTTGAGGTGTTCTGTCTTTATTTCCCGGGTTCTACAGTACATAGATTACGCAAAGTACAAGTCCAAATTGACTCATACCTCTCGATTTTTGCCTCATTTGCTTGCTTGCGTGGAGACCTCTAAACAACAACCATTCATGGGGCCGTTCAATAACCGACTGAGTCAAGTAGAGTAACTCTACTAGAGTTACGACTCGAACTGTTCAAAAGCGTGGATTATCAAACAGCAAAATTTACGCGGCATGGATGAAATCGGTAATGCAGAAAGTAAATATACTGTTCTTATATTTTTTTTTTTAGGTAGACGAGGTAGTTAATTATTGCAGGCAATAATTATATTTTTTGATGATTAGGATTGCATTAAAAAAAAAGGCCCAAGCCCCGAATTTTTCATTTCGGATGATTCAGTGGCCTAAGCTGTCAACCGAAATGATTAAAAACTCACCGAAATGATAAAAATTCTAATTTCAGTAAGTTATTATCATTTCGGTGTGTGGTTGTTTCCTTTCGGTACATTGTCGTATCATTTCGGTTGATTATTATTTCATTTCCGTGAAAATCCAGGACAGCAGGTGATTTTTATTAAAAAAAAAACAAAAAGTCAACATTTTTGACAAGGTTTGGGTTCATCCTGTTAAGTTGTGAAACCTGTATTAGGAGAAGCCCACTCTTTCTGCCCAACTTACACTTGTAACAATCTTATTATAGTTTGTGGATAAAAACAGTATAATTGTATTTTATGAGCAATTTGTCTTAAAAGCAACGCAGGTACCTAAATCGGTGGATTTTAATTTCGGTGGATAGGTTCTGTCATTTCGGTAGCTAGTTATTTAATTTTGGTGAACGAATGTTTCATTTCGGTGGTAACAAAATTTCAAACACGTACATACAAATAAACAAAACAAAACAAACAAACAAAATTTTTATTTAGCATACACACACAGTATACAAAATATTTTACAAGAAAAAAAATATACAAAAATAAAAGTGCGTGAGCTAAACGGGCTTCCTCTCAGCACGAGTCCGTGTAGGTACAATACTGATTTTCAATAGGAGCCCTTACTGCGTCACTTCACGGATATTAGAGAAAGAAAAACAATAAACAAGCACCTATAAATATGTAATTACTATACTATACTATAAATATCTAAATTGCCTAGCTAAAAAACAAATATAAAAAATAAAATATTTACAAAATCAATAACTTAAAGGGAAAAAGAAGAGGAAATAACAATAAAGGCAGTAGAGGCTGTACGCACTAAGACTTTTGCCTCTTTAAAGGAGGTTATATTACAATAAATAAATCAATAAATATTATATATTATCTATGATACAACTAGTGGTTATGTCCTTCAACCTGTTGATTTTGTGATAAGTCCCTAACATGCTGATTCCCAACAGGTGTTAATCATCCTAACATATGTTTATGCAGTGCTTATTAAGTAATGGGCATAATTATTACAAACTGAGTGAAATATCTCAAAGATTATTAAGATTTATTACATAGCTTTAAGTATGAGCATAAACAACATAAAGAAGTACAATAAATCACAGTTAAAATTAAAAAAAAAATATTATCCACCGAAATGAAAGAAAAAACCCAAAAACTAACTGAGGTTCAAAACGTGTAGATTTGTTACCCTAGTGTTGACTTAAGTGAACCAAACTCGACGCGGGTACGACGGCGTAGTTGTCCATAATTGATTAGAAATGTCAAACCAATGTTTCCGAATTAAAAAAATTAGTAAATAAAATCTCGTTAAATAATAAAATTTGGTTATTAAATAAGGCGTTAGGCGAAATGCCTAAAATTAGAAAAATTGATTAAACTTAATTGATGTAACTATGTTAGCCGTTCAGAAACTTCAGGGTAGAGTTAGAAACCCGATGACGTCATACTTTACTCGAGGTACTCGTCTGTAAACGCAACCCTGTATCTCTGATCTTATGTAAGAAATGAGAATATATATTAATGCCTAACAATAAAATGTATTGTGTTGAAATTTAGGAATATAATCAAATTGACATACAATAGATAAATAAGTACAATAAGATTTGTGTTGAAATTTAGGAATATAATCAAATTGACATACAATAGATAAATAAGTACAAATAATATAAATATAATTAAGTATTTACAGCGCTATTGGAAGACATAATTTAAAAACTCAACTGGGAGAACTTTGGAGTGACCATAAACGGCGAGAGATTAATTCATCTGAGGTTTGCTGTTGTAAGTCGGTGGTGGCCGAGGGGTTTAAATTTCACTTCACGTCCCAAGTGGCGGAGGTTCGAACCCCGGGTCGGCGTGTACCAATGTGTCTTTTCTTAATTTCTCAAGTAAACTGATTAATTTATTCACACCACTGGCTTTTCGGTGAAGGAAAACATCGCGAGGGAACCTGCATAAGTCAAGAAAAAAAAAAATGACGTATGTGAAGTCCACAATCCGCACTGGGCCCGCGTGTGGACCTATGGCCCAATCACCCTCGCTTATGAGGGTAGGCCGTGCCCCAGTAGTGGGGACGAATGAAGGCTGGCAAGCAAGGTTGATGATATAATAATATTCAGCAAAAACTATAATGATCTAGAAATCATGCTACAAAGTCTGGATCTTGAAAGCAGAAAATGTGGACTGCACATGAATGCAACCAAAATTTGCATAATGACAAACACAGTCAGAAGACCTATTAAGATAGATCAACAAAGTCTAAATTACCTTGACACATACACATACTTGGGACAAAATATAGGTTTTTAAAGTCAAACTCTAAAAGAATTAAAAAGACGCATAAAAATGGCTTGGAGTGAGTATTGGATGCTTAACCACATATTTAAGTCCAAATTACCCATCATGCTAAAAAAGAAAGCCTTTGACAATACCATCTTACCCGTGTTACTGTATGGATGCCAATGCTGATCACTACCAAAGGAAATACCAAGGAAGCATCAAGTATTACAAAGAAAAACGGAAACGAGCATGCTGGGGATCAAACATAGCCAGAGTGCAAAACACAGAAATACGAAACAGAACTAAGCTGAAAGATGCTGCCGAGATGGCTTGTAGATACAAATGGAGATGGGCAGGTCATGTCGCACGAGGTACTGATGGACGTAGGAGTGAGCGTGTGTTTCATTGGTCCCCGAGAGGAAAAGCGTCCTCGAGGTCGTCCCAGACATCGATGGATTGACGATATTATACAGGTGGCAAGCGGAACCTGGTCAAGACTGGCGGCCGACAGAAAAAAAAATGGAATGCGTTGGACGAGGCCTTCGTCCAAAATTGGACTCTCCAATAAAATAGAATGTGGAGTTAAAAAAAAATTAAAACGTATGTATTGTAAATAACTTGGGGAATAAATTTTTTATTATTATTATTATTATTTATATTTAAGGTATGTTTCTTTATGTTAATGATTGTAGTGTTTGATATTTAAAAACTAAAAAAAACAAAAGACAATTGAGTTATGTTATCGCAAAAAACGTGTTAAATGTGATCAAATAGAAATTGACAAGATATTGAAATTCAGAGAAAATAGGTTTGAAGGCTTTCTTCAATAACGGAACGAACAAAATTCGACAGTGACAGCTAAAGTTTATTTACTTTTGTTTACTTCCGTAAACTATACATTTCTGCTTGCTATAAGGTTTTCTGACTTTAAATTGTGATTTTTAAGCAAATATGAATCAAACAGATAAAACACAAAGCTCAAAAATGTTAATTGCAACTGATATTTGTCATTTGACAGATAAATTTATTAAATAAATTGAAAACCCTGCTATAGGCCGTGGTGAACTGTTTGTTTAATTTGTTTTTAACAAGTGGACCATGTTTATGACGTCATTTGACGTTTGATGTCGACGTTTATCTGTGGTTGAAATAGCCGTATGTTTATGCAAAATGGGCCACTGCCATTGATGTTTTCGATAGATCGTGTTTGTGTTATATCATAAAAGTCTATTGCAAACAGACTTATAATGTTATTCATTTTTGTTTATTAGAACATTTCAAAGACCCCAAAATGGCCAAGCTATTATTCAGGTGCATCTAACCAGAGATGGTGGCATACCTTTTCATAGACCCGACTTGTGACAAAGGCAACGATGTAATATGTAAGAGTTAAAGGAGTTTATATGAAACCTTATATAACCTAATGCATATATCGTTATCTCAAAATAATAATAGATATGGCTTTTTTTTTGGTGTATATTATTTTTCATTTTATTAAATAATATACTGACTAAAGAGCTAAGGAAGCTGGCGAAGACCTTCTTAACAGCCTAACAGCTTTAATAAACCTTATGTTATCAGTTTTGGTACCCCAGCCAATTCATAAAATTCTCTATGGGGCTAATTTGTGCGCCCGCCTTAAAAAAGGAGGTGGTGTTAGACCAATAACGGCTGGTTGCATCATCAGACGCATTACCTCAAAAACTATTGCAAAAACGATACTTCCCCAGCTTTCATCTTTTTTTAGCCCTACCCAATAGTGTTTTCCTCCTCTTATGCCAAGAGGTGGTTGTGAAGCCGCTATACACGCAGCCCGCTCTTTCCTTTTAAATAAGGGGGTTGAAGTATTTTTAAACGTAGATGTGGAAAACGCCTTTGACTCTGTCGATAGGGTTGCACTACTCAAACAAGTTAAAGAAAACACGCCCATCATTTTCCCTTATCTTTGGCAATGTTATCCTGAACCTTCCAAATTACTATACAAAGGAAACATACTGGAATCTACCGTCAGCAAGGCGACCCACTTGGCCTAGCTACTTTTAATTTGGCGATTCACCCTATCATTAAAAAATTAAGTTCTGTTTTTCATTTATGGTATTTAGATGACGGAACCATTGGTGGAATGGTTTCTACCGTGCTCGAAGACCTCTCATTGATAAATTTAGCACCATATGAGTAGGTCGGGATCTCAGTTTTGCAAAATGCGAACTTTACATCTCGGATTCAGTTACTAAACATTTAAAAACTGATTTTATCAGTAAATTTAACATCCTGGCAAATATAAAAATTCTCTCAAATTCATCACTTTTGCCCCTCGGGGCTCCAATACTAGATGAAGCTCTCCCGACCTACCTGGACGATAAAATTCAAAATTTCACGACATTAGAAGATAAATTAAGTCTAATCTACCCTCATATAGCTCTCACAATTTTTTGATCTTGCTTATTTGTTCCTAAATTTACTTATTTACTCCATTGCTGCCCTTTTTGGAACCATCAATTTTTACTAATACCTCTAGATTCTTTGATTAGAAATTTGCTCACAAAAATTTTGAACTGCCCTTTAGTGAAATGAAAGTACCTGGTGTCAGGCCTTACTACCAATCAGACATGGTGGTTTTGGAATTTGGAGCATCTCTGCTGTCGCATTGCCAGATTTCCTGTCCTCTGCTAATAGTACGTGTGACCTCTACGGTAAGATTACCAGCCCTTCTTTGGGTTCCGTCGAGGTCGAGGTATTTGGCACCAGCCACACAGGCGTGGCAGTCTGCATGCCCTGGCATAAATCCACCATCGGTAAGTAAATCCCTGCTCCCTTATCTCAGCCGCTGCAGAACCATGTGAGCGTGTAAGTTTACTTGCCGTGTCTGTACGAAAGTCAGGTCACTAGCTCCGAGCGTTGCCTTCCACGACCGTGGGCACCCTCCTCGACAGGCAGACTTTATCACTGGCTGTGTGCGTACGCCTTGGGCTCCGTTCAGTGCCGTCACACACCAGTATTTGCGGTGAAAGCGTTAAGCAGCTTGGCTATCACGGCTTGGAAAAGTGCCGGCCGCATTTTGCGACACTCAGTTTTCAATGATATTATCCGTCGTGACCTAACCTCGTCTCGGCTGCCAGCTATTTTAGAACCAAATGGATTTTTCCGTACTGATGGAAAGAGGCCTGATGGTTCCACTTTGGGGCCATGGGAACATGATAAGCCCTTGCTGTGGGATGTCACCTGCGTCGACACACTGGTGGCGACCTACCTACCAACGACCTCAAAGGTTGCTTGTATCGGCAGCTGCGTCCGCTGAAGGCCGGAAATGGTTTAAATACGCCAACCTTGAGGCTGGTTTTATATTTGTGCCTTTTGGGGTCGAAACCCTGGGGCCATGGGGACCAGAAGCAAAGCACTTTGTTCCCGACCTCCCCGCACTAGTCGAGGCGTCGGGTAACCGGAGGGCTGGCAGCTTCCTATGCCAAAGGATCAGTTTGGCGATCCAAAGCGGTAACGCTGCCAGCATTCTGGGCACTGTTATGCGACATGATTTTTTAGAAGACATTTTTTATTTATAATCTGGGTGTGTATCCAGCTACTGATTACCCCTTATTGGGGATTGAAACCATGACTTATACATATTTACATACGTGATGAGACTTACGTTCGTAAAACATTGGGACGAGAATCACATCTATTTAACGGTACATCAGAGGTCGAAAGATATGCTTTGTGCTACAATTCCTTCGGTTATCACAAAGATCCATCACATGATATGTTAATAAATATATACAAACTTAAAAATATGATATAAGCTGAAATCAGAACTACAAAGGGAAGAAGTTAAGTACGATCTACCAGATATTTTATTAATTTGCAAGATTTTAGAAACTTAACATGATTATAGTACTTTTTTTTCAAATCAAGTTGGAGGCTAATATCAAGAAAGGATCCCACCATCGATAAAACGCCTGTAGAAATTTGCGCATACGAGCGATATATCACAAACAAAGAACAAAATTCTGAATAATTGATTATACAAAATAAAAAAAATTAGTAAAAATGAGTGCAGTTATTGTGAATTTCTGAGACACAAATTTAAAATTTGTTGAAAATACGTATCTATGAAATTCATCTATATCTATAAACTAATAATAATTAGCTGGGACTAAAGCTGATGCAATTTGAGAGTAATAAATCAGTTTGTGCTATTGAACAATGATATGTGGATAATAGTGCAATTAATCACGCTACCTGTCGATATGATATATTTACAAAGTTTCAACATTTTAGTAGCAATTAAACTAATACCACTGCAAATGGTACTACACCTCAAGTTATTGATGCTGATGGTCTCCAAGAACAAGTAAGACTCTGTTACTTGTAGTGGAAATTAGCGAAGTAGGGAAATAAATATAATAATTACAGAAATTTTCTTATCACATCACACCACTGACGAAAGGACAGACAACGAGCAGATTAAGTAAAAGCTGGAAGTTGTTTAATGTAATGTTCCTATTTAGAAAATACGATTTCAATCTGGGTTGTTGTCGATATTTTCATCCGCATTTGCAATCACGGAACATTCATAGTGGGTTAGACATCCACATCCACAAATATCAATGTCGAGCTTTTACGGATGGGCATGTAGTGCAAGTTGTAACAAGGGTATGCAAGGGGTCGGTCGGGAACAGGTTGAATGTATGGTACTTTTGCTGATTGACAAATAAGAAACAATCTTGATTTTGGATAAGTTTGAATTTTCTCAAAGCAAACAAATCAAAAAGATTTATTTGGCACGTTTGCTTGATTCATCCAGCATGTTTTTATTGTAAGTCTATATCAACGTGTTTAGACGCACTTATCTATTTTTGTACCAAGGTAGCAAAAAATTGGCCGGGAACTCATTCTAAAACCTATGCGTTTGTGGGAGAAAATAATATAAAACTGCACTGTGTGTGATAATTTAGTTTTTAAAGTGTGAGGATGAATTCACTGCCGATGGCAAGCGGTGCTATAGGAAAAAATAGCCGTCGGGATCATTTCGTAGAGAGGCAAATTCACTCCTCAGACTTAAGCTTATCTCATGAACATTTTTCAGTGACATTGCTGTTCATTAAATACTATTGACCAATTTCTAGACTTTAATTCACAAAAACTTTATTATTGAATAAGAAAAAGGTAACAAAAATCCATTTTTTTCAACCAAGCACATATCTTAAAAGAAACTTAAGATGTTCATCGGC
This sequence comes from Apoda limacodes, assembly GCA_946406115.1. Lineage (NCBI taxonomy): Eukaryota > Metazoa > Arthropoda > Insecta > Lepidoptera > Limacodidae > Apoda > Apoda limacodes. The sequence goes on from OX291558.1 coordinate 11,156,243, forward strand.
AGCGGTATCCACGGATGTGGTGGTTGAAAAATCCGCAACCGTAAGATGATCAATTATTATCAGAAATTTAATTTAAGGTGCGTTTTGTTGACAAGCATTATACGTATTGAATGCACTCAGTGCTGTCTTAAGCACACATTCGATCGTTCTGTTGACTAAAAATGAATGCACTATGACGTCACTTCCAGACCGCATTCAATGCATTGGCTGCACATGGTCGGGAGGTAGAGTAGTGGATGCGCTGTCAAATAGTGAACGGCCATATTGTTTGTTCACATTTAGTGAACAGAACGATTTAAATGCCTATGCGATGTCATAGCTCTCAATGCCGTCAATAGAACGCTCCTATTGGTGGCGTTTTGTTGGCATACAATATGCACATTATGCGTTTAATGTCAATAGTCCAACCAAAGAGAATGAGCCAAGACTTGTACATTGTCTCACACAAAATTTATATCTTTTTAACTTGGCTGGATTGTGACATTAAACGCATTGAAGCAGTGAACAGAACGCACCTTTTATTTAATCCACTTATTCAAAACACATCGATCAATAGAATATATAGAAAACACTCTAATCCGTTCGATTAATCTAAAATAACCCTGTAAAGACATCCCTACGCATAGCATCTTTTTCTGTATTAGAAAATGGCTGACATGTAATAAAGTACTCTGTGCTTTTATCTGCATCTATTTTACAAACCTGATTTTATTGATTATGCGCTAACCGTTTGTAGCTTTTTATGTTGTGTATATAATTAAAATAGTTAAATGTTTGTATGAGTAGTATATGGTTAGGGTAATCAATGTTTATCCAAATTTTTAGGCACGTATAGGTTATACCTACATAATATATCTCTTATTTTGAGATATAATTCCATACATTTCACTAAGTTAAAATGTCGTGGTCGATGCCGCCTTCGGGGCCATGGAATCCAGGGGTCCCTCCAGTGGCATCAGGAGATTTGGGTGGATATACTCCAGAGCAATGGGCAGTAATGCAACAACAAAATTGGCTGCAGTGGTCGCAATGGCAACAGCAGTATGCACAGTGGCAGAATGAGTATGGAGAAAAAGTAAGTCATAGAAGTTCCTTTTTGATGATGTGTTTTTCTTAATTTTGTAAATTTTTTTAATTCATTTCTTGTACAACCTAATCCCCTTAAGTAGTGATGGGCGAATGTGGTACCTATATCTCTAAAACTGTTTTATAGGCTGCAGAGTAGGATAGAGAAAGCATGTTAAAGAGAGGTAGGGCACTGCAAGTACTCGCTCGAATAAGCCACCCGAACAACTAAAGCATGGCATAGCGAGTACTTGCTCGAATGAGCGGCCCGAACTGGGGAAGTACCTCCACCTTACAGAAAACCGCGGCCATAATAACACTAACATTGAGTAGTGTTGTGTTCCTGGCGGTGAGTAAGGTTGCCAGAGCTCTTTGAGGATTCGCTGCGCGGACAGCGGAGAACCGGCGGTGCTTGTTGCTGTCGTGCTCGGCGTAGACGCGGCGTGCTGGTTCGGCGGTCAGGGAGACCTGATGAAACGGCTGACCGCTGGCCGCCCGCAGGTTGAACAGGATCCCGAACCCAGGGATCACTTAATCTCCACCCTGGGAGGCTGATTCGCCAGCCTGTGTAAAGTATCTGAAGTGGTAGTCGTGCCGGAGAAGGAGACCGGAGTGGACCCGGCTACTACAACAGAGGGGGATCAGGGGCCCTTCCGCCCGCTGTGCCAGCAACCGTATCATCTGTGGCGAGCTTCGGCAGTCTTAGAACCGCACCTTTTGTCCTCTATGCTGTCTGTGCAGTGAATCCTCATCCCTTAGTCTTAGTAACTTCTTTTATATATTATGGCCATAAGAAAAAAAAAGAAAAGAGTTTGCACAGCGGCTACTCCATCCACATATAATGTGGATTTTTGCAACATCAGGGGTATTCACGCCAATCTTAACGCAGTCCACCACCATCTCGAAACTGCGCAGCCGACCATTCTTTTTCTAACGGAGACCGCAGATATCCTGCCCGGCCGACACATCATACCTTCACTATCCCGCCTACAAACTCGAGCACAATTTTGTGAGTCGTGCCTGTGTATGTATGTTCGTCCGGGAGGAATCTGCTGTCGCCGCCTTCATAGCCTTGAAGACAGGGACCTGTCGATATTGTGGGTGCGCGTAGATTACGGCGGCCACACTCGTATCTATGCGTGCCTATACAGGTCTCATAGCGGTGACACGGACGTAACTCGACTCTTCACGCACCTGAGTTTGATGACTGACAAAGTTCTAGAGCAATATCCCACAGCAGAACTAGTTATTTTGGGAGACTTTAACGCCCACCAGCGCGAGTGGCTCAGTTCTCAAACTAATAACTATGCTGGGATATCAGCTCACGAATTTGCTCTGACCTATGGATTCTCTCAGCTGGTACTTTCTCCAACGAGAATACCAGATATAGAGGAACATACGAGCTCCTTACTGGACCTTCTGCTGACTACTCGTCCGGACGGGTACTCCGTCTCAGTGGATGCGCCTCTTGGCTCCTCGGACCACTGTCTCGTCCGGACTCAAGTGTCATGCACACAACCCGATCCTTCTGGGCCAACTAATTGGCGTCGTGTGTGGCACTATAAGTCGGCAGACTGGGATGGATTGCGAGAATTTTACGCATCGTACCCGTGGAGGCAGATCTGCTTTAACTCAGAAGATCCTGACGTCTGCGCAGCCGCAGTCACTGAGACAATCCTTGCTGGTATGGAATGTTTCATTCCTAACCTGCGAGTAGCTGCCGGCGTCAAAAAACGACCGTGGTTTAATAGGTCTTGCAGAGAAGCTAAAATTCTTAAGCAAACTGCGTATGAGGCTTGGACCACGGCTCGTTATAATAAGGATCCGAATATTTCTGAGTTAAAACGCAAATTAAATGCTGCCTCGAGGTTCAGTAAGAAAGCAACTGCCAGAGCAAAAATCCAATTCATCAGCAAAATAGGTGGGCGACTTGCGAGCTATCCTTCTGGGAGTCGTGCTTTCTGGTCGCTTGCCAAAGCTGCCGAAGGGAACTTCTGCCAGTCGTCGTTACCACCACTGCGAAAGACCGATGGTGACTTGGCCCATAGTGCTAAAGAGAAAGCCGATCTACTGGGCAGTCTCTTTGCCTCGAACTCGAATATGAACGATGAAGGCGCTGTACCACCTACTATACCGTGGTGCGGTAAGACCATGCCGGAAATCTCCATAACGCAGCGGGTGGTCAGGCGGGCGTTGCTTTCTCTAGACGTTCATAAGTCGAGTGGGCCAGACGGTATACCAGCAGTGGTGCTTAAGCAGTGTGCTCCTGAGTTATGTCCTGTACTCACGCGCCTCTTCGCGCTTTCCTACCACACTAGGCAATTTCCGTCTTCATGGAAGACTGCGAATGTGCACCCGGTGCCCAAAAAGGGCGATAGATCAGATCCATCGAATTACAGGCCTATCGCTATTACCTCTCTTCTCTCTAAAGTGATGAAGCGTGTGATCAACACACAGCTTCTATGATACCTAGAAGTACCCGATCTGGTCAGTGACCGTCAATATGGCTTTCGCCACGGTCGCTCGACTGGTGACCTTCTAGTGTATCTCACACACTGATGGGCACTAGCCATTGAGAGTCAGGGGGAGGCATTGGCATGTAGCCTGGACATAGCGAAGGCGTTCGATCGGGTCTGGCACCGCGGTCTTCTATCGAAGTTGCCATCTTACGGAGTGCCCGAGGGTTTGTGCAAATGGGTGGCTAGCTTTTTGTCCGGCAGACGCATACGAACCGTAGTTGACGGTAGTTGCTCTGATAGCATGGACATTAATGCTGGTGTCCCGCAAGGCTCTGTGCTGTCTCCTACGCTGTTTCTACTGCATATCAATGACATGTTGGACATCAACAACATACATTGCTATGCAGATGACAGTACTGGAGACGCTTTTTACACGGGTCGTGCAAACATCCCTCGTTCCGTTGTGGAGGAAAACCGTGGAGAACTTGTGTCTCAAATCGAGACCACACTGTCCCTGGTCTCTGATTGGGGACGGGTAAACTTGGTCCGATTCAACCCTACAAAGACACAAGTGTGCGCGTTCACCGCTAAGAAAACTCCATTCACTGTAGTCCCACAATTCCAGAACACTCCCCTCTCCATCTCTAAGAGCATTGGGATCCTTGGTGTCGACATCTCCAGCGATGTTCAGTTCCGAGATCATTTACAAGATAAGGTGAAGCTGGCGTCCAAAAAACTTGGTGTACTCAACAGAGCGAAGCAGTACTTCACGTCGGGGCAAAGGTTGTTACTTTACAAGTCGCAAGTTCGACCCCATATGGAGTACTGCTGCCATCTCTGGGCAGGTACACCCGGATACCAGCTTGGCCCTTTTGACTCGGTTCAACGACGGGCTGTGAGAATTGTCGACGATTCCAAACTCACTTGCGGTATCGAGCCCTTAAGTCTGAGGAGAGACTTTGCCTCACTGTGTGTGTTCTACCGCTTGTACAATGGGTTGTGTTCTGAGGAATTGTTCGAAATGATGCCCACGGCTACTTTCTACCATCGCACCGCTCGCCATCGGCAGGGAATTCATTCTCACACTTTAGAACCTAAATGGTCGCGTACAGTGCGGTTTCAGAGAAACTTCCTCCCGCGAACGCTTAAGTTGTGGAATGAGCTCCCTGCCAAGGTTTTCTGCAAGGACTAAAGTATGGAGTTCTTCAAGAAAGAAGTAAAAAAAAAAAAAAAATGTTGGGAAAAAATTTGCCCATCAATTCTGATGATGGGTGGAGTGGGGGGAGGGGAAGCGGACATACCCCCCTGTCAAGGGGTGGAGCTTATGAGCCCCCTCCTTTTTTTTAATTCATCCTCTTTTGTACAACCTAATCCCTTTAAGTAGTGATGTGCGAATGGTACCTATATCTCTAAAACTGTTTTATAGGCTGCAGAGTAGCATAGGGAAAGCATGTTGGGAAAAAATGTACTAAATGTAATATCGATTCTGATGATGTGAGAGTGGAGTGGGGGGAGGGGAAGCAGACATACCCCGCTGTCAAGGGGTGGAGCTTATGAGCCCTCCTTTTTTTTAATTTTTTAAAGTTGTGAGGTTATAGGTTTGGATTTGTATATTTTTTAGGTATTGGTATTGGTTTGTATATGCTTTTTGGTTAAAATTTGGTATACTCTCTCTGACAAATAACGCACTTAACCTTTTGTTTGGGTGCCCCAACAGGATTTCTGGGTACAATTAAAAAATCACTACTTACCTAACCTTGTTGGTGTGCCCTAACCGGATTTCTGAGATGACTGCAGGGCCTCCAGATGATTTTAAAATTTCTCCGTTTGAGTGAAAAAGGCGAAAGTTTAAAACTAACTTCTCCATAGAAGCCAATCAATTTCCCCAAAATCATACTATTACAGTAACTATCCCCCAAAAATCTGATAAACTCGTAAATGTCGAGCTAGGCAATTAAGGTTATGTACTGAAACAACAAAAAATGATTTAAAATTAACAATATTCAGAGCATTGGAACTTTACTTATGTATACTCTTCATATATATATCTTTTCCTCTATACCTTTTTATAAAAAACATACAAAAACTGAAATTGATGGGCAATATAGTACATGTCTTCAGTCTAAACAGGTGAATACACATAATTGTTGAGTTGTAAAATCTAACATTTAAGGGTGAATTCCAAATCATAACGAGGAAGTTAAAAAGTTTTGGCATGCTGTGGTAGAGTAATTTTCCAACTGTCAAGTTGAATTTGGCAAGTCGATTCTCATTGGCATTTTAGCTACTACAACACATGTGATTGGTCATTTTGTAAATATGTTTACAGCCAACCACAGCTCTTGCCTTGTATAAAATTGAAAAATCAGCAAGGGAAACTTACTGAGTCTGAAGCGAGGCCAGCCATATTGGAATTGGTTATATTTGTGGTGTTTTTCTAGTTTGTTTTGCCTAAAATCTTGTAAGTTTAGTAAAAACTGTATTTATTTAACCAGTGTGCAATATTTTGTCAACAACTTCATTTGTGAGTTTACTTTGCGCATGCATCATAACAGTGTACTGGCACTAAATTGTATTAGCTGTGTAAATTTGTTTTGTGGCAGTAAAATTATGCAAAATCAACACATAAACTATTAAGCTAGTGAATGAGGGAAATGAAGATGTTTGAGATTAAATGGTTTGTGGCAGAAAAAAAATTGACACTTGGAAAACCAAAAGAATTATTCATTTGTACTATTTGAGATCTTTACACAATGTTCAGGCAGATGCAAAATTTAATTATCTTTTTAATAATATATAACACATAACATAATATAATTATTCCAAGTACAATTTTTTTAACTGAGAGAAACCTGGTATTTTTGTGTTTGTATAGTGACATTTCATGCATACCAGCCTTTTGACCCCACCTGACATGTGACGGCTTAAGTAAACATACAGCCTTTCTATATTGCTATTGCTTAGCAATACCGCGCAAGTAAATTTTACAAGGGCGTAAACATTAAAAATAACAAAAAAATATATATATACAGGTGAAAAACTAAAAAAAATAATACTTCTTCATCACAAAATGAATGCATTGTGTGCACCTTTCCTTCTCAATGGAAAGACGCAATTGTTATATGCATCCATAAGCCGGGGAAAGCTCGTACCGAGCCATCCTCCTACTGCCCTATGAGTTTACTAAAAGCCCTTGGTAAACTTTACAAACGCCTCCTCCTCGATTGCCAATGGAACTCTATAGTCTCCAGAGGCATCTTAACACACAATGACAAGCAGTTCGGCTTCCATGCCGAACACTCGTGCGTCCACCAAGTCCTCCGTATCACGGAACATATTCTCACTCGCTGCCAACCAGTATAAGGTAAGCCCTGTCACACGGGGGCTGTCAGCTTTCGCTATACAGTCGAAGGCAGTCTCTCTTCCCCCCGACCCATAGAAGCAGGAGTCTCGCAAGGTTCCGTGCTCACCCCTATCATGTACCTTCTGTACACAAATGATATCCCTAAAACGATAGGTACCCAGTTACCACTTCGCGGACGATACCGCTATTTATACCACAGATAGGCAAATGATACCGCTATTTATACCACAGACAGGCAAGTGAGTCGAATCACTAAGAGACTTCAATCCGCAATCACCGCCTTAGGCGAATGGTTTCGGAAATGGAGAATCGAAGTGAATCACGACAAAAGCTCTGTCGTTCTCTTCACCAAAGGCCGCCATCTCCCCTCTCACTCGTCGGCCATGCCATTCGTTGGCAAAACAAGGCCAAATATCTCAGTGTGACCCTGGATAGGCGTTTGAACTTCCGCGATCACATCAAATTAGTTAGAGACCGAGCCGCTTTTGTCCTTGGTCGTCTATATCCGATGATACACAAGTACAGTAAGATGTCGCTTAGAAATAAGCTGACTCTTAACACCACTTGCACCCGCCCCATACTAGCATATGCTAGCGTCGTTTATGCGTTGTCTAAACGCAATCTCCACAAACTCCAGACCCTCCAAAACCGCTTCCTCAGAGCGGCCTCCGGAGCCTCCTGGTACGTCCGTGATGCGGACCTAAACAGAGACTTTGAGTTCCCCATGATTTCCCAATATCTAAAAGACCTGGCAGTCCGCTTTTTCGAGCGTACACATCATCACCCGAATCGATTAATTGTGCAATCCACAACCTATCGTCCCCTCGGCACGGTCGAAATACTATTGTTAGGCGGCCTCGGCACGTACAACGGCCCCAGACGACGATCTCGCTATCCGGATTGCGAGATTAGTCTCAACGACCTCCCCTAATAGGGCCTCTCCCCTCACATGACGCCGACGTCCCGGGTTAGTCGGCGAACGCACGGACCCACCTCGTAAACGAGGTATCAAAAGTGCCGGGGCCCCCACTCAATCGTAATCGCAACCTCAACCGCGTAACGGGCAACTCCCTGGCGCTGACTCACCGTCGGAGTCCTTCAGAGTCTCGCCCCAAAAGCCCGGTGAAGCAGTAAATGCTGCAACAGCCAACTGCATAGATGTATAAGAACAAAAAAAACTTTACATTGAATGGGAATACACAAAGATGATCTGCTTTGAAAATTATAGTCTAATTATAGATAATAATAGTCACTAGGGGCCAGGTCTGGACTGTAGGGTTGGTGACGCAGTTGTTCAAACCCACATTGGTGAATGGCAGCCGTTGCAACATACCTTGTGAGTACTAGCGCGTTGTCTTACAATGGAGCACACCTTTTGTCAATTTTCCTCTTCTTTTTTAGGGTTCCGTAGTCAACAAGGAACCCTTATAGTTTCACCATGTCCCTCCATCTGTCTGTCTGTCTGCAGCTTAGCTTAGAGACCATAAGTACAAGAAAGCGTGAAGATTAATTAGGCCGACGAAGATTTTTTTAGGGTACCTCCCTTAGGCGTAAAGTGGGGAGGAATATTTTTTCCTATCTACCCCATAGTTTGGGGTGTTGTACTATAGTTTATAAATTAGAGCCCAGGAACGCCTGTCCCCACTGCCGGGTAAATGGGTGTGTGAAAAATTCATGGGGGCTAAATATATAACAAAATTAAAAGGAACACTATTATAGCTAAGTTGGCTTTACAACTTAAGAGTTACTTAATTCGACCAACTTAAAAAATGTAGTCAAAAAAGTAAAAATTTCGTAAAAATTCCATTAAAAGGTACATAGATGAAGTTGGTACTTGCGTAAAATAGGCATTAAATATAAGTTTATGAACCATCTTACATTATAGGAAAATAAAATTTTAACACTCTAAATACGTTACGTTTGAATACCGCATTGGACTAGGCGACGGCTCGCGGTGCTTGGCGGTACACGGTACAGGGGCCTGGCGACAGCGAATCGAAGTAACAAATTTAGCGTGTGGCAGCTGCGCTCATAAGCGCATGCTGTTCGGATGTGTTTCTTGAATTACCTATATGTAGATAAGTTTGTGATTTGCACTTTAAAGGTCTAGTTTTTGATCGATTTGAATTGAGTATTGTTTTAAAACTTTAAATTCAACATAGGTACCGACCCTTTTTATTTAAATTTCAGTTGCTACGGAACCTTACACTGCGCGTGAACCACCACGCACTTGGCCGGTTTTAATTTGATGGCTTCTTTTAATCGGTCTAGTAAGGATGTGTAGTACAATCCTGTTTTTGTGACATCACATTCTTTGTAATCAATCAGATGGATACCTTATGCATCCCAAAAGATAGTCGCCATGATATTTCCGGCCGATTGTGACATTTTATATTTTTTAGTAGGGAATGTCACTTTTTTATACGACTGTATTGACTCCTGCTTTGATTTAGTTTAAAATGGTGAGCCTACATTTTATCTCCAGTAACAATTTAATTCTAATAATATTTTTTAAATTCCAGCCTTTGTTTGCCATAATGGTCCAAAAACTCGTGGGAACATTCAACGCGGTCGCGTTTTTGAATCCGCGTGAGCATTGACCTGTCATCCCAAGATGTTGATGTAGGATGTTAAAATAGTTGTTTCAAATACTTCAACCATTTCTGTAAGCGCTCCCTCCCCTCGTACTTAATGTCAAATGTTCTCTGTAATTAATTACACACAAACTTGTATCCATTGTGATATACACTGTTTGTTAATGCCCAGAGCGTTGATTTTGTGTCTTCTTGTCGTCAAAACATCCACTAGGCAACACAACACGTACTCAGAAATTTATATTAAGATGCGACCTTTAATTTTAATCAGAGATATAGTTTTATGCTTAGTTTAAACAAAAATAGATAGTTTAGGTTTGATTTTCGCACATCTTCTTTCACAAACACACACATTCACAATTTCTTTAACAAAACAACTCATAATGTCGCCACATGCTCACACACGTGCGCGCTTTCACATCAAAATAATAGCAATAATCTTTTTATTTATTATTTTTAATACCCGCTTTTTTTTATTGCTTGGCTTAGGACTGTATCAAAATAAATCAAATTCTTGCAAACTTAACTTGTTTGGGTATGCCATCACCTTGAGGCACAAAATTCGGCTCCACGTTGCATTGTGATACCACGATGCCCCTTTGCACGAACATTTTATATACCCATACTCCACTCCCCTTCAGGAGGTCATTTGTGGGCGGGGAGGGGCTGTTTTACATGAGCAGAACATGATAAAGAGTTAATGATAAAGTAGTGTTGAAGAGAAAGCTTTACTAAAGTGTTCAGAATAATTATATATGATATGTACAACATGTATATGATATGTATAAATACAAATGTATACATAATATGTATGTAATATTCATAAATCAATAATTTAATAAAATAATATGATACTCCCTAAAGAGAGTTCTATGAATAAGAGGAAAAAAGTACTTTACAGTCTAGCTAAATATTATAAAGAACCAAAATCGGATCCACACCAAAGAATAATTTAAATTTTTAGACATATAATACATATTTATTTATTGGGATATATCAAAGAAACACACAGAATCGGAAAATAAATCACAATAAAAACCGACCTTTGGTTATTGAACTGATCAGTAAACGCACGGTAAAGCACGTCTTGGAAAATAACTTATATTTCAGAAGAACAGGAAATTAAAATGTGTTAGTATAGCGCCGTCCTGGATAATGATAATGCATAACACTTTATGGTGTTATTATTGTATCAAATAAATAAAAAATTCTAAATAAAAAATGATGTAAATCAAAATCGTAAGGGTGAAGATGGCACAAGTAAAGTTTTGAATTACTTATAATTTATTTTATTTACCATATTACTTTTTTAGACATAGAATTTGAATTTGAACGGAAAACAATTTTAGAGGCATACCTCATTCGTACACCAGTGGTTGAGGGCTTAGTTTGAACTCCAGATTCAAAAGTATCATATTTGTTAATCCAGGAAATCTATATGTGCGCCAAGTTTTATTCAACTCCATCCAATGATTTATATATCATTGAGTAACAACAATTAATTTAAAATACTATATGTACGTTATTTTGCTATATTTTTTTTTTATTTCCAGTATGCACAACAAATGCAAGCACTTCAAGCAATGGGTGGTATGCCTCCTCTACCAACTAACACAGCGCCGCCTGCTCCTCCTCCTGGCCCACCCCCTGAGCAGCCTCCACCGCCACCGCCACATGAGAATAATCAACCCCTCTATGAGCAGAAACAAAATCAACCCATACCGGTTCCTCCCCCACAATCTCAACAGAATCATACGACGAATGTTCAAGACGTTCATAATCGACCTGACACAGCAGTAGCGTCAGTCAACTCTGAAGCTTTAAAGAAATTGGCAGAGGAAGAGAGGCTTTTTGATATACAGTTTAAAAAATGGGAAGAAGAGATTGATAAGTGGAGGAAGGAAAATGTTAATCATCCTGATAAACAAGCTTATTTTGATTATGAACAGAAATTTGAAGCTTGTCGTGTCCAGTTGTTAGAGCGTAGACAACAGATGAAACAGAAAAGAGCTCGCCTGTTAAGTAATACACCACAAACAGGAAATATGTCCGAAACAGTTAAGATTTCTACAGCTGTGCCTCCACCACTGGAGAAACCTACTAGTCAAAACTATCCTTTACAGAACTATACAACAAAACCACCACCACCACAAATGGAACGAAATCAAAATATGCAATACCAGCAACAGAGCAACAAAAATTTACAATATGATCATTCAAATAATATGCCATATCAACAATCTAGAAATAGTGAGTTCCAAAAACCAAATGAACAATTTCAGCAACCTAGAAACCATTCAAGATTCGAGCAGACAAATAATAATCAACAGCTTGAGAATACACCTTATCGAAATTCTAATGATTCACATTTTCAACAAACTAAAAATAACCATGGTCAACACCAATCAGGATTTGGTTGGAAAAATGATGAAAACTCTAACCAAAATTCTGATTTTGGGTTTGATAATGATGCTGAAAATCTTGATCAAGATTCTCAATCTGGCTATGATATGAATATCGATGAAAACTATGTTGATGAAAATTATGAGTCATACCAAAATGTGGATGATGATTATTCCACTAATTCTAATTTTCTGCCTACGAGTGCATCCTCTAAAGGTATACCAGGATTAGATTTAGTACCTGATGACAAACCAAAAACTGCTCCACAAGAGGTGATTGATATAACTGATGATCCCGATGCTGAAAAAAACATACCAAAACACTCACAATCACAAATACCAGATTATTCAAAAATTTCAAAGGGAATCAATAATATTTTGGGTGACGAGAAAATTATGAACATACTGACTATGGTTCGTGATCAAAATATACCATTTAAAAATGATGATACAGAAAACACAAATACCCAATATTTTGGTGCAAACAATATTCGGAGCAACCAATTAAATACCCAATGGAAAGATGACACTCATAACAACCAACAATTGGAGAAAAGGCATATGGCACAAAACAGACCACCTCCAGCTCACGTTGCATTTCAAACAGATTGGCAACAAAATTCTCAAAGAGAACTAAATCCTCCAAGAGCACAAGATCCTGAATGGCAAGAACATCGTCAGTGGGAGCAGAATTCTGAAAGGGAGCTAAATTCTCAATGGGAACAAAATCCTCAGTGGGGAAAAAATCCACACTGGGAAAAAAATCCTCAGTGGGAACCAAATTCTAATTGGGAAGCTAATCGTCAGTGGCAACAGAACTCGCAGTGGGAACAAAACAAAGACTATCCTCAAAACCAAATGCAAAATAACCGACAAAACAATATATCCCAGGAACAAAATTACGATAGGAACCCCCAAAATATGGGCCAAAATATGCCTCCGAGACAGACCCCACCATCTGGAGGTCCCATCAGATCACTTATGCAAGATATAAGACCTACCCTACAACCAGGAGGCCCGATTAGACCTCTTATGCAAAATATAAGACCAACCTCATCACCAGGAGGTCCCATTAGACCTCTTATGCAAGATATGAGACCTACCCCACCACCTGGAGGTTCCATTAGACCTCTTATGCAAGATATAAGTCCCATTCCACCACAAGGAGGTCCAAACAGACCTCCTCTGCAAGATATGTCAGCGCAACAAAATATGTTTTCGAGAGAATCCCAGGAAAACAAGGGATTTGATGAAAGCAATGTAAACCACCCACCAAAGCCAAAGTGGATAGAAGTTCCGCTGTTTAATCCTTCTATTATTGTTGAATATGACCACCAATCTCTCAGATTAAAAGGTATCTTAGTTGTTGTTACAAAGCCTATTATTATTTCTCTGACTCAGCTTGTTCGAATATATTTTGAAATAAGTCAAATTAATATGGTCAACCATCGTCAAAAACACCTTGTTCAAAAATAAGAAACATAATATTTAGAACTAAATTTATTTTTTAATTTAATTTCATTGACTATTAATTTTTGAACGAAGGCGCATAGCGAGCGATTTTTTAGAGTCAATAGGACGACGGCTCGGCGTTTCTAATATGTTTGTATGTATGTGTCAAATATGTTAGTGCAACGATACCATGAGTATTGTTTATCTAAACTCAATGAAACTCAGATTAGACTCATACAATGCTCAAGTTTGAGCATGAAAAAAAAAAGATTAGAATCAAAGAATTCAGCGGGGCATCAAATGAAAGTATTTGATGGTTAAAATTTGATCTTACGCGGCGTACACATCTTGTTTCAGTGCAAACATCTAGTACTTATTACGGGTTTTTCCAGTTGATCCAACTATTATGTCCAACTGGTTGTACCAACAAGGATTTTTTCCCATTGACCAACTAAATAGTTTAAAATTAGAAAACCGAAATTTAGATGGCCCTTTGTACAACTGCATAATATTAAAGCTTTTTAACCGACTTTAATAAAAGCAGGTTCTCAAATGAGGTTTTCATGAAGATTTTATACTGAACTAAACATTATTTTTTAACCGACTTTTAAAAATAAAAAATGCTATTCTACTTTCTAGTTTGACAGGTGTCATCTGAAATGAAGATCTTGATGAGATGTATCAGTTCTGTAAAGAAACTACTGATCTACAATATAGCCATTTTAAAGCTATCACCTAAAATAAAGCTTGAAGATTTTGAGTGTAAAACCCTGTCCTCAATTGAACTAGGTTAAAAAGCTTTGGTATTTATATTCCTTATTAAACCTTCAGTGTGCTAATCCGACTCAAGCGTAACGTTTTTTAACTTCTTTCTAAAAGGAATGCTGTTTAGTTCAGTATAAAACCTTCATGAAAACTTATTTGAGAACCTCCTTTCTTAAAGTCGGTTAAAGAATTTAAATAATATGTAGTTGTACGAAGGGCCCTGTAAATTTTAGTTTTCTAATGTTCAACTATTTAATTTGTCCATAGAGAAAAATATCCTTGTTCGTACAACCACTTGGACATAATAGTTGGACTAACGGGAAAATCTCCTTATTACTATATGGTACTAGGAGATATTTAGGTTTATTTTATGGATTTTAATGCGAAATTTAGAAATAACTTTGTAATTTTCAATATAGTGCAAAGGATTATTGTTAGGGAAGGTTAAATAAAACAGCTAAAAAACTACTAATTATGGTATTTTGTTCTTTGGTCATTTATAATTGGACATTCTATTTTCTCACACCATATTTTTATTTTAGCACGAGATTTTATAGAGCCTGTTCATATGTTTGATTATAATCACAAATCTAAGGATGATGAATATAAGAAAGTAGATTTTGAGAGAGAAGCTGATGACTTGTTCTCGAGGAAACCAAGACGTCCCGAAAATGATGATAGCCGTTTAGCATCTGGTTGGTCAGGTAGAGACCTGCTACCAAAAGATTTCGAAAGGAGAATACCTAGAGATGATTTTAGAGACGAAGGTCGATCAAGAATGGTGCAAAGAGACTCTGAAAATAGATATAGGGATTTCGATAACCGGTCCAGGGATTATGAAAATCGTGCTTGGGAATATGAAGAACGCAGAAGACCTGATGATAAATATGATGAAAGAAGACGCGACGAACGGGACAAATTTAGTTGGCGGGACGATATTTTCAGAACAAGAGATAGAGAACGTGATAGGGGAGATAGAGAAAGAGATAGGGGAAATAGAGAAAAAGAAAGGGATAGAGTAGATAGAGATAGGGATCTTACAAGAGATAGAGATTTTACAAGAGATAGGGATCTTACAAGAGATAGAGGTCTAGATTACAAAAGAGACGATTCTAGAAATCGTAGTATAAGTAATGAGAGAGATTTACGAAAAAGGGGAATTAGTAAAGAGACTGATGTTAGTGATAAATCTGCACCTAAAAAAACTAAAGGCAACGAGAGTCCTAAATTGACACCGAAAGCTGAAGAACCAAAACACATTGTTATGGTTGATGACATTTTAGAGTCACCAGGACGCGATATGAGGCCACAAAAAATTGTTATTATTCTCAGAGGTAAGTGGTAGCAATTAATAGAAAATTGACTGATCAACATAAATAATCACCATCGTCATATCAGCTTATTACAGTCCATTTCTGATCATAAGGTTCCTCTAAGTTGCACCATTTTCCCATCTAGCGACCACAGGCCTACTTTTTAAGGTCATGGACGGGAGGGCGTGCCAGTACCAGCTGCCTTCCGGTACGCGGCTCCACTCTAGGCCACCAGTCCTTCGACAGACATGACCAGCCGACAGCTACTTTAGCTTGCTAATTTAGCGACCTATGACGGTTACTTTAGTTCTCATGTTATCTTTGAGTAACACTCTGAGCGTAGCCTCTTTTTCGATATAGCAGAAATGGGACCCCACAAAGCTGTAAAATTTTTGATCGTTACTGCCCACCTTTTTGGGTTCAGTATGACCAAGTTTAAGAATTTTTATGCAGTTATAATATATAGTATTTTGGTTCTGGTCTCTAGGACTATTATGTCTCCATTCCTAACTTACTACTTTACCTTATCCTTTTTAAACCTCTTAATTACTTTTCAATTTAGCACACATTTCTGTTTATTCATAATACATATTAAAAAATTTTGTTATCTAATTTTTTCTGTGTTATATTTTTATGGATCTTATTAAAAAAATTGATTTAGTAGTTTGAGTCATTTGAGTTACATAAGTTATTTATGTAAGTCAACCAAATAATCTTTATTCAAGTAGGTTTCCAAGAACACTTTAAATCGTGCGTTTAAGCATGTGCTGCAAGGCGTTTTTCATCTCACTCCTTACTTAATGTATTGATTAGATTTAACACAGACCACAAAAATGTGATTTCCCTTCTTTGCATATTAATCATATGACATATAATATTATTTTTCTGTTTCATAGGCCCTCCAGGTAGTGGCAAGTCGTATCTAGCTAAATTAATAAGAGATCGCGAAGCCCAATTTGGCGGAACTGTTAGAATAATGTCTATTGATGATTATTTCATGCAAGAAGGGGAAGTAGAGGAGAAAGACCCTGTTACTGGAAAGATGGTAAGAACCGTTTATGTTATTTCTTTTAGTCGGGTAGTATTTAAACTGAATACAATAAATTCAAATCCAAGGTGTTAAAAATACTAAATATAGCTTTTTAATATACTTGTGAGCGATGAAAACGCTAGAAAGCAGCGACTGATAAACACTGGTGTTATAGCGCGGACGCTATTTGTTTATGTTGCACGCGCATAATTATTTGCCGTCGCTCTTGCACAGATGCATTGATCGCTGTCATAGGCGAGCGCGACGGTAAATAATTATGCGCGCGCAACAGAGACAAATAGTGACCGGTCATTTAACGAAATTCCTCCTGCTTCGCGGCCGTGCTATAGTTACCAATAAATTTAAACGAGCAGCGTTATCCTGTAGCATGTGAGATAGTTTATGTTTGAGTAACAACTTTATGTCTCATAACTAAACAAGTGTTTATAAGAAATATTCGAAATACATACTCTAGATATCTACCTTTTAATTGCCAATTTTATAGTAAGTAAAAATTTACCTATTACCTATTGATAAAGATAGCGCTCTTTAATAGAAATTAAATTATGCTGTATTAATTTATTGCGGATGTTCGTGTGTCGATGTGTCTGTGGTTCATTTGCGCCGAGGATGCAGTCAGTCATGTCAAACATGCGAACGCCCACAGACCTTATTGCCGATAAGTCTGTGAGTTTGGCTTACGCGAATAATAAACACCAAAACTAGTAATATCGTAGTTGCATTAGTGAGTTAGTTAGCGGAACCCTTGCCATTACTACCACGCGATCGCTTTCAAATTTCACGTAGCTCGCTGCAGTTATTTAACTAAATAACAAGTGTCATTGTTCCTGGGAGACGTAATTATACTGGTATTTGGAAGTCCATCTACGGACATAGGCCAGACGATATCGGACATAGGCCAGACTTTATTTTTCTTATTTCCTTACCCATTTTTTTAAGTATAAGAGTTTTTTTCCATCACATTAGTTTAGGTGTTGTAAATTGTAGTGTAGGCCTATAGCATAAGACAGAGGTAAAGCACAACCGGCAAGGGCCCTGCCCGTGCGCTCACTCAGTTCAGTGGTATTTATGGTAAGGTCCATTATTAAATCGATTGTTGTAAAAACGTTGAAGGTCATTACTCTTTCTAGGAACACGATATTGAAACACTTAGTAGGATATTTAAATTAGTTAGTAAGCTACTACCAAAAAAAGTCAAACACATGTAAATTATTATTTTTTGTTTTTATGTAGCATAAGGGGGGCACTCTGTGAAACGTGCAGAAGAATTCAGATATTTAATAGTACTAGTGGGATCAGTACCATCATAATATTATTCTTGCATAATTATATGTTAACTTAAAAATTTCCATTTAATATTGATGTCGTCCACTTAGTATTGCAGTCGTCCACTTAGTGTTGTTACAAACCCAGCATGGATGTATTGACACATATTTATACAAATTACGGGTACATATTACATATGTTTTGATTCTTTCTTTCTATGAACTTCTTATTCGTTTTCAGAGGAGCTTTTATTCTTTCTCCTTTTCATACCATTCAGGTAAAGAAACCTTCATTGAAATATGAATTTGAGGATTCCCTAGAGGAAACATACATAACATCTTTAAAGAGGGCATTCAAAAGGACTATAACAGATGGCTACTTCACATTCTTAATATACGACGCTGTGAATGATCAACTAAAAAGTTACGCAGATATATGGAATTTTGCTAGGCAGAATGGTTTTCAAGTACGTATAGTTTTTCAACAACTTTTTATATATTTGTATACAAATTACAAATACTACAAAAATGCATAGTTTATTGGTTACCGTGCACTTAGTACAATATTGTAAGTTGTTAATTCAGTATAGCCAGAGTCTTTTTATTCGGAAGTCCTTTTATTCATATGTATTAAAAGCACTATTTGTATTCTGTCATATGTAAATACCTCGGCATTTTGATTTTTATTTACTTCATACTAACATATTTTTTTTAGAGCTATATTCATCTAAGTCGCAATGCTAACTTAAATTGTATATTTGAATTAATTTACCTTATACTGTTATTTCTTAAATAAACTCCTGGTGACTTATAAAGTCCTAGTACATCAATCTTACATATACACAAATCTTCATAGAATTAAAAAATACATAAGGGGCGTTTTGTTGAAAAGCATTATACGCAATGAATGCGCTCAATGCTGTCTATGCGCACATTCGATCGTTCTGCTGACAAAACTGAATGCGCTATGACGTCACTTCCGGACCGCATTCAACTCATTGGCTGCACATGGTCGGGAGGTAGAGTAGTGGATGCGCTGTCAAATAGTGAACGGCCATATTGTTTGTTTAAATTTGGTGAACAAAACGGTTTCAATGCCTATGCGATGTCATAGCTCTCAATGCTTGTCAACAAAACGCCACTATTATAAATATAAATACATGGAAATAATCTTTCTTCGTTTAAGGTTAAGGTTAGTCTTCGACAAAAATATATCATTCATGCCGTATCTATGGCTTCATCCTCAAAGTAAATAGATATTTATTTACTTTTATTTCTAACGGCTGCATCCTCAAAGTAAATAAATATTTATTTACTTTTATTTCTAACATAAATTCATACGTATATTTTCAACAAATTGTTACCTTATTAACCTTGTTACCTTACCAAAGCTCAATAAGGCTGTCTTATAGTACTTATTTTGAATAATTTTTCTACTGAATCATTTTAGGTGTACATTTGCACTATGGAAATAGACGCCCAAACTTGTTTTAAACGGAACATACACGGGCGCTCGTTGGATGATATTCAGATCATTTGCTCGCGATTTTTCCCAACTCCAGCGCATCATATACAACTAGACCCTACAACGTTGCTGCAAAGTGCATCCATAACTGAAGTGCAAATGGAAGATGCTTCAGATGAAGTTATCATGGACGATGTACAAGTAATTGAGGTGAGGCCTCGATAGTGACAATCAAGATCACATTGGAACTGTTTTGACCATTTTCTATAATACAATAGTGTGTGACATTTACATTAACAGGTGGTTAAATACTTTTTGTATTTATTGCTTATTTTTTCTAATCCAAAAAGCAATCAAAAAGTATTAAAAGGAAGGAATTATATATCTAGCATAGGCGTACCTAGGATATTTTTTTTTGGGGATTTATATATGGATTCATTATCTTTTCGGGTGGGCTAGGGATTTGGTTTAGTTTTAGGAAATGTTCATATGTTTCGGAGGACTTTTAATAAAAAAAACCTCCATTTCGGAGGTACGGGGCAAGGGGCATTGAACCCCGAAAACCCCACTGGATACGCCTATGATATCTAGGCAGTTGCCGCTGATTCTAATGATGTAGATTACATATTGAAACTTAGGTGCAATTGGAAATCACTAAGAATCCATAGATTTTTCTGAGTTGATTTAGATTTAGTAAGGATTGCAATTAGTCGATCCTATTTGTAAATTAAAATGAAATGTGTACAAATAGTTAATTTTACACGGACACTACATGGTCCTCGTGAATTATGTGATCCTAATTTTAGTTTTTCTTTTTACATAAACTTCGAAAATGTCACAACTAAAGAAAACGGCGTACGGATTTGATAATTGGGATTTAAATCCTACAAAAGGTAGGATTTAAATTTTAGTTGTTGAATTTATTGTAGATTTAGATTTTATAATATAATGCTTGAGTTAGTCCGTATTTGTATGGGTTAGGTTAGGGTTAATACTTTTTTTCCAGCGTTTGTAAACATTACCTAATCTCGTAAGATGCTGCTTCATCACAGGTTGAAAATACTTCGAAGTGGGAGAAAATGGATGACGAGACTCAATTAGGTAGGTAATTATTCCGTTAGCTCACATTTTTTGTTTGAATCAAAGGTGTTAAAGTTATATTTTTTGGTACATGTTTTGTTTCTCAAACTGATATTAATTTTAATCACAAAATAGTCAATGCGATTTTCCTTTACTCTCTTTTGACACCATACTACATTATAGAGATAAATAATTATAATTAACTAAAAAAAAAGCAGGTGAAATCTTTAGCAACACTTTATTAAAAAGCGTTCTCGTTCACACAATACTATCAAAAAAAAAATACACTAAGCAATGGCTGAAATGGTTTTTCCAGTTTTTTAAACCAGGTTCTCTGTAATGACTTAAATGTCATTGCCAATATGTGTATTATATATGTATATTCTGTATTACGTTAACATATGTGTAAGTATTCATTCAGTCATCCTAATTATAAGTATTATCAATAATAACGTTTGGGTAAAAGGGTAAATGTTAAATCAAGCCGTGATTAGTATAAAGTTTCGTAGAAACGTACTACGTTTACCTAGTAGGTATAAATTCTGTGGTTAATTTTGAGATAATTTTCAAAAACGGCAGCATCTGTAACTACATCACTGACTACAGTCTGTAGCTCAATATGAGGATAAACAGAATGTTCTTAACAACTTTTATGACATACATACCTTTTTGACATACGGACAGTTTTTTAAGCATAAATATTGAAAAATTATGTTTCTATATATGCATTATATAAATACCTACTTGTGAGCTGTAGCGTTTTCTGACATATTTTCTGGTACCAAAATCTACAATGTCATTAGGAAAAAAACATAGCATTTGAAAAAGTCTAAATTATTTCTTTGTTCTTAGCTTAATCTATAATGCGATTTTCTTCGAATTTGATAGCTAATGTACCTTCAAGAGTTAGACAAGGAGTAATTATAGTTTTTGAACGACTTAAAAACATTGGATATCTCGTATCTCTGACATTTTTGGATAGTTAATTGGTAGGTTTACGTCCTGGGGTGAGAACACCCATATCAATTCCTCCCTTACCTCCGGCATTTTCGTTTCTAAATCAGATAGTTTATTTGTGGGCTTGCTTGCTGTGTACCTCCCATATCTTTTATCTCCGCAATTTTCGGATCCAATTTGAATGGTTTATTTGTAGGCACACCCTACTATCCATTTTTAAAGTCTTTGATCCTAATTAATAAAAAAAAAGGAGTATATTTCTTACTGAGTTTCAAAATGACGCTTTTTCTTACCCTAGAAAAGAAGACAGCTCGAAAGCTTTTATTCCGAGGGTAAGAAAAGCCGGTTTGTACTAGATGCGAACGGTACTTTTTTACTACCCGAAAGTCCTATCCTAATTAAGTCATCACAACAACCACTTTAAGAAAAACTCGCCGTTTTCTATGTATTCCCACCAAATTTTATGACCTTGCTATGAAGTGGCCAATATCATTCTGACAGTGCCCGTCGGTCTGTCGGCTGGCCACATCGAGTATGAAATGAAATTTCAACTAATAATTCGTACTCACTTTGTGAGTCATTTCGCACCGGGGTCCAGAAATTTCGATTTTTGAAACTGATTTTGATATGTAATGTACTTTTTATTATTAGTAGAAAATGTGATTTTATTAAAATGTATCGTGTATTCATTGACATGATCATGATTTTATTATAAAAGACTTGATGACTTCATTCTTATAAAGTTTTTGTTTTTATTTTGCAACCCTTGGTTTTTAAGTTATTCTCAAATTGTTTTCCAAAGTTACATAATATGAAAAACTGTTTTACTTTTCGGTACGGAATCCTGACGAGTAGGTAACACTAAGTACACTTGACAAAATTTTGCGTCTTACGTATATGTTTGAGTCGGCCAATAGCACCATCTGTTAAAAGGTTGTCCTAGTTATTGTCCAATCATCATAAATAATTACTTTGACTCTCTTGAATTCAATTTTGCAAATATTTAGGACACTCCCACATAAAATTATCACCAAATAACTTAAAAATGGAATTACTCCAAGTTCTCCCTTCATTTTACATTTAAGTACATTTTCATTTAAAGTTCGTGGGTTTCAGCAGCTTGGATTCCCAGTTACTCAGTAAAGAACTGTTCTATATATATACCAGCTTTTGCCCGCGCCTCCACCCGTGCTACATTCGGTTAACGGCGTGGGACCTCCTTGATTTTACTAAAGTAGTTGCTATATCAAGCTATAGCTGTAGTTGTAGTTCGTTCACTTGGAATTCAGTTAAAGTTATTCCTGTGGGAACTTTCGAATTTTAATTTAAGAACATAGACTATGTTTGTCCTCTGTTTCTACACTTATCCTTGTGCCAAATTTTAGTTCAATTGGATGCTTCGGTGCGACGTGACCTCCTTGATTATACTAAAGTAGTTGCTATACAAAGCTATAGCTGTAGTTGTAGTTCGTCCACTTGGAATTCAGTTAAAGATATTCCTGTGGAAACTTTATGAAAATAGACTATTTCTGTCCCCTGTTTCTGCACTTATCTCTGTGCCAAGTTTTAGCTCAATTGGATGCTCCGGTGCCACGTAAAGAAACAATCACACGAAGTCACTTTCAAATTTATAATTTTAGTATGGATAATTTAATTAGATATGCGGTTGTGTTGTTATAGCCCGATTGGACGGAACCAGCAAACCTCTTCGGCCGTCGCAGCTCTCAATGGAAGACTACCTACAACTAGACGACTGGAAACCAACAACTGCAAAACCGGGAAAGAAAACCGTAAGTAGAACTACCATTTTTTTGGTGTCTGAAAAGAGCTGAAGTACCATGTTGTAAAACAAACCAATTTATAAGAGGCAACTTTTTGAATTAGTACATTTTTTGATGTGGCTTTATTTGCGGATATTTTTATGTAGGAATGGCGTAACGTAACCAAGGTTTTTCATAGAACAAATCAATAAGTCGAGAAGGTTACGATTAAACCATTTGATTTTTCAGCATTTAGAAGGATTTTTATTATATTACTTACAGTTATTAAAAAATTTTTGCTTGAATTTAAGTTTTCGATCGACAAAAAACAAAAAAAATATTTAGGCTTTGCACATTTTTAGTGTGCATTATTTCTATTTATTAAGCAAAATAAACATCTTATGATTTATTCCTAATTTTACCTACTTTTAAATTATTTGAGTAATGTACCCACTAATTCATCGTGGGAGTTAGGCTGTTTGAATAATTGGAAACGCCGCATAGCTTCCTCACGTGGTTGTGGGCTTTCGTAATTACGACTACCACCAACTTAAAAGTTTGGAACTTTTCCGTCAACCAGTTTTTTTTCCGTGTGACACTCGTTCCTCAAGTCTTTGCAAAGGAATTCTAGATAACTAGACGATGGAACGGAATTGAGCAACGTACCTATCTATCTGTATGCTATGCTTTACCAATTAAATGCCTACACTGTATGATAAAAAAAATACTTCTGGTCGGTCGTCGTATAGTATAGACAATAACAGACATGTTAACGACATGTTTAAAAATATTATTGATTTAAAAATCATTAAGTAATGGCTTATATCCAGCAGTAGATAGACTGAAAGGAAGGACGCACGCTTACTTATACAACACTACGCAAACGCCATACGAAAATTATTTTCTCTTGAATGGCGACTTTTAAACATTCTGGAGAATTAAGAAATAGTATACAAGAGATTCATGGCCGTGAAAATCATAAGTTTTTATTAAGCGATATGGTTGTGAAAAGGTACATTGACAAAAATTGTTAATAAAACATATTCTCCGTTTGGAATAAAACTGTTTTACTCTCCACAAAGCAATCGGTTTATTGTTTATATGTACATCGATGATTTTACATGCATTACGATACGGTCTTATCGATTTTTAACTTTAAAAAGTGGTACGTACCTAACCCTGCGGCTTTAACAATTGATTGATATAAAATACGATACTTTTCGTATTTTATTTCTTTTGAATTTGCGTGATTTCGTAAAAGGTTTTAAAAATATCACTGTTTATTTATTAGTGAATTTTGAAACCTAATTTATTTTATTTAAACTTGATTTACAAGAAGCGCCTCTTGCAATTTTATAAAAAAAAAATCAACTGGCTCACGCCATTTACCTTGTTTTTACTCTGCGAAATTTTTTTTAGTTTGGCTTATTACTGTTCTATTATGAACTTTTAATCGAGATTATTCCACTTGGAATAGTTTCAGACCAATAAACCTTAATCGACTACCCTTTCTCAAACAAATTGACACCTTGTGTCAGTCTTGAATCTCGGATACAATTTTACAACCATATCTACAATTTTTAACCCCTTTTTCTCTTACTGAAACTTGCAGCACTTATTCCTATTTTGAATTTAAAACTTGTTTACGTTTCGACCTTTTGCCAAGGTCTTAAAAAAATTACGAAGGTGAGTTAAATTTAAGATGATTTCATATAGTCGTGTAGATTATTATAATGTTGTTAAAACAGGTACGCTGGGCAGATATAGAAGAAAGAAGAGAACAAGAGAAGATGCGAGCCATCGGATTCGTTGTCGGTCAAACTGATTGGAACAGGATGACCGATCCTACATTAGGATCTAGTGCACTTACTCAGACTAAATATATCGAAAGAGTTAAACATTTTTAACTGTTTGCATTTTTGCTGAGCATAATTAAGTGGCTAACTCATCATACAAAGCATATTTCCAAAATGTGCTTCATGGAAATTGTTCACTCGTCATAAGAAGTCATTTAGAACGTAGCGTATCGGTTAGCCCACTGACGTATTCTATCCACAATACACAATACGTTCTAAAAATAGCTTATGACTACCCTTTCTCAAACTATAGACTATAAGCACGTACGCGAACCAGGAAGAATTTCTTTCAATTACCGGTCACTATTTGGTTGAACGCGCAATTAATTATGCACGTGCAACAGAGACAAATAGCGACCGGTCACTGTACGAAATTCTTCCTACTTCGCGTCCGTGCTATAGTGTACCAATTTCTATAAAGCACATTTTTGACAATATGCTTTGTATGAATAGTAATTAAAAAATGTGGCGGCAGTAGTTAGCTTAGTTAATAGGGATTTTTCTTGTTCGCGGGCTTTTAAAATGAATACCTATTTATAAAACAATAGTTTTAACTTAAAAAATTATTGTTACTTATACTTGTGGTTGGGAGTATGTGAAGTGATATAATTATGTAATTACTATTATAATGTAAAATTTAATACTTATTGGTGAAAGTTTTAGTATTATTATTAAATGAGTTGAGGTACCGGAGGCAAATAAGGTTTTATTTCTTTGACTTAGTTCCTTTTAAAAAAAAAATAGGGTTTGTTTGGATGAACTTCTAAATGCTTAGTAGAAAAACATATTTCTTACATTAATATAACGTTACAAAATACATAAAAAAAAATTAAGGCAAGTGGAAAATGGTCGAAAGCAGATAATAAGGCCTATGTTGACATTAATAACGGAAAAAATTTAATAAAATTATTTTTTATTGAGCCTTTCTGAAGCCTTTGAAGTTTTTTGTATAGAGGGCCCTGAAATTGGATTTCTATGAAATCACGGTGCACGATGAAAGTTTTATCCATTTTTTGTGCGATTTTTAAAAAACTTCAGTGGCGGCTGAAGTTGGGTCATAATCTTTAAAGCCCTTAAAGTAAAAAGTTACCTACAAAATATCCTAAAAGTTGTCAAAACCAAATGCTATACCTAGGCTTGTTACCCGTACTATCTAAAGGCATTTTATTACAAAAATCTTTTGCAGATTTCCATTCTTAATATTGATGTTCCTTACTTTGTACTTTGGGATGTAGGTCTTAAGGTGAACACACACTTGTCGCCAATCGTGCCGATCGAGCTAAACTAGTCGTATTTTAGAATTCTTTGAATAAAATATTCCTCACCATAAACCTCGCTCACCAATCCTCGCTCACCAATCCTAGCTTAACGCATCGATTCACTACAATAATGGTGAAGGAAACCAAATCTTAAACGAGTTCTAACGACGATTTCGGCTCGCTCTAAACGGACAGAGCGGCCCAACCGACCGTATTCTGCCAGTGGTGTGGTACAAAATAACTAGGTACAAATTGTCCGCTTACTATCATGATGTCATACTACACGATCAAGGTTGGGCGGCCTTTTTGTACTTATTTATCTTGTTAGAGCGTGGTCAAACTCGTGTAATTTTACCTTAAACGATACTTGCTTGCAGCGCAGCGGTAACGATTCGTTCGGCAAGGGTGGAAGTGCCAGGCCGTAAGAAGCTTTCTTGCTCGAGGTTCGTTCGGCGAGTACGGCGCGTACCAGTGCGTGTTTACCTTTATTTGGCTCCGGTATCTTTTTATAAAATTTTCTTATTTTACGGACCATTTACAATACATACTCGAAGTTAAAAAAAAATACATTTACTCAACATGATATGTAGAGTAATGATAATATTCTTTTTTGAAATTGAAGTAACAAATTTATTATGATCGTCCTAATAATAATAATAAGAAGTGAATTAAGTTTTGCCCTAAACTTGTGCGGTATTTTTCTTTCTGGAAAATTAAAGAAGGCATAGTTTTTTACGGGTTGTACAAAACTACGCTAGGTGTATCTGTATTTTTACAAGGTAATAATATTATGAATTTAATATTGTAAGTTTAGCTTAAAAAAATCTTTACTCGGAGGTACTGGTAAAATTTTTTTTTACAACTATTATTTTGTTGAAATCCAGAGTCAAACTTTTGTTGAAAGCATCTTAATTGCTGCTCCAGGTTAGGTGATGTGTCCCTAGTCTTTGTTGATCGTTTTTTGGCATAAGTACCTAATTAGGAACACTTAAGACGTCGGGGTCAATAATTATAATGTCAATAATTTAATATTTGGCTGCACAAATATTGCAAGTGTATACTTAGGTAAACCCAAACTACATTGACATAGCGTCAAAAGAAGACACACTCAGAAACATTGTATCTAATAACACTCCAGTAAGGATTTAAATATTGTAATATGTATTTGTGATCTTTATTCATGTTAGAAATTAATAAAAATAATAAAGTAGATTTTATTCGTTTATATAATTAAGTTGTGTTTTCATGTAATGACTACGTAGCAATAAATACCTTAAAAAATACGTCTGCTGTTTATTTATTTATTATGTTCGCTCAAAAACTGATTTCCCGTAAACGTATGCGTCGCTTTTTGGCGTATATTCTGCAGTATTTACTTTCATTAACACATTATCGGACCCATCTTTGTCATTGTTATTGTATTCTTTACTTCTTATTGCGTCTATTTTACCTTTATTATTTGTATTTGTTTGATATTTTTTATCGGATATGTTTCCAGTAACTTCTGTATAGGTTTTATCAATGTTATTCCTATGTGATCCTCTTGAAATTTCCTCTTCTCCTTCCTTTTTGGCAGTCATTATCATTAATGGAGGACTGCTAATTGAATTCATATGGTCTTTTAAGCACTGTTGTAGTATATGTAAAAAGAATAGAAAAGCCAGCAGTGTGAGCGCAGACATTGCTGGATTATTTTTATGATGACCCCCATAGTTGCTGAAAAAAAGCAAAGCCAAGTAGTGCGGATTTATAAATGGTAAAAATGAGAACGGTTTTTGCGCCCTATCACGTACAAACGACAACGGTTACATACACGAAACTAGTACCAGGATTAAAACAGAATATATCTTCTCGT